>CM053594.1:345485458-345554610 GCA_028646575.1 Pseudocheirus occidentalis | reverse complement strand
ACTCCATCCTTTTACCTTTACCCTGTGTGTATCCCCTTGTTTCAAATGTGTTTCTTGTACACAGTATATTGTAGGATTGTGTTTTTAAATCCATTCTGCTATCCACCTCTGTTTTATGGAAGAGTTCATCCCATTCACATTCACAGTTATGATTACTATCTGTGACTTTACCTCCATCTTATTCCTTCCCCTGTTTATATCTTTGTATCTTCCTTAAGAGTTTTCCTATTGACCACCACCTCCTTCAGTATTCCAACCCTGTATCCCCCCTCTTTACCTACCCTTTCCCTTTGCTACTCTTTCCCTGCGTTCTGGCAACCCTCTCCCTTTTAAATCACCCCCCTTATCCTTACTACTGCCTGTATGGTACAATAGATTTTTATTCTTAACAGGGTATGCTATTCCCTCTTTGAATGCAAACCAATGCTAGCAAATTTCATACAGTGCTCCTCTCCATCCCTCTTTTTCCTCTATTGTTATTAGTTTTAGTGCCTTTTCATGTTAGAATCTAAACTTAACTGTTTGTATTGATTCCTTTTAAAATCAGAACCAATGAGAGTAATGATCATATGATGCCCATCTCCTTCCTTCCCTCCCCTCCACTTTAGTATGTTTTTATGCCTCTTCTTGTGGAATCATTTACCATTTTCTGCTTCAACCTTTCCTTTTCTCCCATTACAATCCCTTTCTTCCCCTTAACAGGGTTTTTTTTAATCTTCAGATTAGTTCACTTATACCCACACCCTTCATCTATGTTCACCCCTTTTAAAGGTCACAATACTGATACAAATTTCAGGTATCTTCTTCTCGTAAAGGGATGTAAACAGTTTGCTCTTATTGAGTCCCAAGTTATGTGCATGTGTGAGCATGTGTGTGTGTATATGTTTATGTGTGAGTGTATGTTTCCCTTGTTTCCCTTTTTATGTCTTTCTTGGGTCTTCTAAGTGGAGATTGAATTTTCCATTGAGCTCTGGCTTTTTCATCAGGAAAGTCTGGAAATCCTTTATTTCATTAAATGACCATCTCTTTGCCTGAAAGATTATGCTCAATCTTTCTGGGCAATTGATCCTTGGTTCCAGTCCTAGCTCTTTTGCTTTATGAAATATCAAATTCTAATTCCTCTGATATTTTAATGTAGCAGCTGCTAAGTCCTGTGTCATCCTGACTGTAGTTCCATGATATTTGAATTGTTTCTTATTGGCTGCTTGCAGTATTTTCTCCTTGACCCTGTAGCTCTGGGATTTAGCTACTATATTTCTTGGAGTTTTCAATTTGGGATCTCTTTCAGGAGGAGATTTGTGAATTCTTTCAATAATTGTTTTACCTTGTGATTCTAGGACCTCAAGACAGTTTTCTTTGACAATCTCTTGGAAGATGCTCTCTAGACTGCTTTTTTCATCATGGCTTTCTGGTAGGCCAATGATTCTTAGGGTATCTCTCCTGGATCTGTTTTCCAGGTCAGTTGTTTTTCCAGTGAGATATTTTTCACTTTCCTCTAATTTTTCAATCTTTATGTTTTGTTTGACTGACTTTTGCTGCATTGTCAAGTCCCTAGCTTCAATTTGACTGATTCTAATTTTTAGTGAATTATTTTCCTCAACTAGTTTTTGAAGCTCCTTTTCAATATGTTTAGTTTTCATTTTTAGGGAGGTATTTTCTCCAGTTTGATTTTGGACCTCCCATCCTAGTTCTCCAAATTTTACTTTTTAAAGATTTGTTTTCTTCAGTGAGATTTGGTCACTGTAGATTTAAATTTATCCCCTACCTCTGTAATTTCATTTTTAAAATCCCTTTTGAGGTCCTCCAATAATGCTTTTGGGAGTTGAGACCAATTCACATTTCCTTCTGTGGTCTCCAGTGTGAGTATAGAGTTTATGTTGCCTTCTGAATTTGGTTATTCTCGTTCACTATAAAAAGATTTGATGGTCCTAGTTTCTGCAGTTTCCTTCTTGCCCATTGTGATTGCCTATGTCCTGGAATTTTAAAGTAGCTATCTGCTTCTGGGGTGCAGAGGTACTGAGTTTCTCAGGCTGGCAGGTAGGGGTTTGTTTGTTCACTTCATGAGCTGTACCATCTGAGTGTGTAGACTGGGGCCAAGGCCAGAACTCTCAGAGTTTCCCCTGAGATACTCTGAGGCTTACAGAGTAATCTATGGGGGGCAGGGTAATCTGGATCCTTCAGGTTTCCATCTCTGTGTCTCTGGGATACAGCTCCTGCAGGTTCAGTAGCAGGAGGCCAGCGGCAGAGCAGGGCTGCAGTTTTCTGACTGGCCAGGTGGTGCTAAAGCACACCTGGACTTTTGTTGTTAGTGTTTGCTGCCTCCACCCTCCTGGGCTCACTTTCCCCTTCCTCAGTGACTCCCAAGCCTGAGGATGTTTCCACTAATTCAGGATTTTACTCTGGATGGGGCATTTAACTCTGGATTTTTCTGGGTCAGGGAGGGAGGATCAGAGCAACTAGATTTTATTCCCCCATCTTGACTTCTGGAAGTTTGGGTATGTAATTTTTAAACATCCAGGCTGTGGGCTTGTAGCCCTAGGTAAAGATGCTACCCCTGCTGTGGGCCCTGCGTTTTCTCTTACCCAGTACCTGTGGTGAGATGGCTGCAAATCACCCTTAGAATGAGTGAGTCTGCTGGCTGTCTGGGGCTTCTTCTCAGTCTGCCATACTCTGCTCTCAGATCCATGCTTATGCAGCCCCTGTGTGCTCTGCATTCTCCCTGCCCAGACCCGAGTAGGCACTTTCCTGGGCTGGGAATATGTCATGCTCTGTCTCCCAATGGGTTCTGTCCCTCCTAAATCCAGTCAAATTCACTTTTTAGCTTTTAGCAACAGAATTATTGGAGAAGTTTGGAAAAGCTACTGCTTCCTTTCTGTCATCTTAGCTCCACCCCCTATATGAGGTAATTAACACCATTCTCTCTCTCCCTATCTCCTCTAATTATATTCCTCTCCCACATCTCAATTTCACCCTTTAAATATTATCTCTTCCTATTCAATTGATCCTGTGCCCTCTATCTATATACACATATATACACACACACTCACATATGCATTCATATGCATAGATATATACACATAGAAACACACATTTATATTCCCTTCAAGTATTCTCATACTGAGAGAAGTTTCATTAAGTTACAACTATCATTTTTCCATGTGGGCATGTAAATAGTCCAACTTTGATAAGTTCCTTATGATGTCTTTTCCCTGTTTACCTTCTCATGCCTCTTGTATTTGAATGTCAAACTTTCTATTCAGCTCTGGTTTTTTCATCAAGAATGCTTGAAAATCCTCCACCTCACTGAATGACCATATTTCCCCATTTTCTACTGAAACATTATATTCAATTTTGCTGGGTAGGTGATTCTTGGTTTTAGTCCTAGCTCCCTTGACCTCTGGAATATCATATTCCAGGCCCTTTGATACCTTAATGTAGAAGTTGCCAGATCCTGGGTTATCCTAATTGTGTTTCCACAGTATTCAAATTACTTCCTCTTGGCAGCCTGTAATATTTTCCCCCTGATCTGTGGACTCTGGAACCTGGATATAACATTTTTTGGAGTTTTCTTTTTGGGATCTTTTATAAGAGATGATTGGTAGATTCTTTCAATTTCTATTTTGCTCTCTGGTTCTAAAATATCAGGGCAATTTTCCTTGAGAGTTTCTTGAAAGATGATTTCTACGTTTTTTGATCATGGCTTTCATGTAGTCCAACAAGTTTTAAATTGTCTCTCCTGGATCTATTTTCTAGGTCAGTGGTTTTTTCAATGAGATATTTCACATTGCTTTCTATTTTTTCATTTGTTTCGATCTGTTTAATAGTATCTTGATTTCTCATAAAGTCATTTGCTTCCCTTTGCTCCAATCTAATTCTGAAGGAATGATTCTATTCAGTGAGCTTCTGAGATTCTTTTTCCATCTGGCAAATTGGTCTTTTTAAGGCATTCTTCTCCTCATTGGCTTTTTTTGACTTCTTTTGCCATTTGAATTAGTCTATTTTTTATGTTATTATTTTCTTCAGTTGGATTGTTGACTCTGTTTTCATGATTTTCCCCAATTTTTCCTCCACTTCTCTTATTTGGTTTCAAAATCCTTCTTAAGCTCCTCTATGGCCTGTAACCAATTCTTATTTTTCTTGGATGCTTTTGGTGCAGGAGTTCTGACTATGTTGCCTTCCTCCTATTCCATACTTTGATCCTTTTTGTCCCCCAAAAAGGTATCTAAAGTTTGATTGCTGAGCTTGCTTTGCTTCCTGCTGCCAGTCAATTAACTTGACTTTTGAGCCACAGTAGAACTCTGCTTCCAGAGGGGAGAGATTTGTCCCAAATCACTGGAGTTTTCACAGCTGCCAGAACTATTAGGAGCCTGCCCTTTCTACAGCTCCACCAGCTTTGGCTCACTGGTCACACACCTCAGGACCACCACCCAAGACCACAATTCCAATCCATACAGGTTAAGGCAAGAGCACTTAGCCTCTGGATAATAGCTTGACCCCCCTGCAATTTGCAGGCTGGGATCTCTGAAGCAGCCATGTGGAGGTGGCTGCAGGACTGCCACTTCTGCCGCTTCTGCCTCTGGGGGCAGGGGACCAGATCTCCTCCTCTGTCCCCCACCCCCCAAATTCAGTCGAGTTCCACTGATCTTTCACTTTGTCTTTGGCATTTATGAGTTGATATTTCTGGAAACCACTATAGCTGCTGGTGATCCACTCTCCCCAGTGCTCCAACCATGGCTGGTCCTGGCTGCCCTGGGGCTCAAATCGTGGCTGGTCTCATCTCCCAGTGTACTGTGATGGACCCTTCCTCTCCACCTGCTAGGCTCCCTTTAGTGGGAGATTTGTTTCTTTGTAACTTTGTGGGTTCTGGAGCTCTTATATTTGTTTAGAGTCATACTTTTTAGGTATTTGAAGTGGTTATGGGGGAAGCTCATGGAGTTTTTCCTTCTTCTACGCTGCCATCTTGACTCTGCCCCTGGATCCCTGAGCAGTTTTCTTATTTTATTTCTTGATGATGGTGGTCATGATTTTTAAATTCTTGTGTTCTTTTGTGAAACCTATCATCCTTGAGTTGTCCCTATGCATCCTGTCTTTGAGGTCAATATATTTTTGTTGTTATCATTATTCTCATCCTCCAGATTTTCATCTCCTTCTATATATTTTCATTCTCAATTAGTTTTTCTTTCTTTGGTGAGATCTGCCAATGTGAATTCAAATTTTTCTATTTTGACAATTATTTTTGCTCTCCAGGCCATAATGTCTGCTTTCATGCTTCTTATTTCTCTTTTTAACCATTAAAATACATCCTGTTGTAGTTTCATCTCTTTGGAATCTGTACAGTTTGATTCTTTTCTCTTTCTTTGCAATATTTAGTCAGAGAGTTTGAATTAATTTAAATGATCTGGAGGCCATATTCCCTTTTGCTATTAACATCTTTCCTGTTGGTTATCTGCATGATCTTAAGGTTTTAAAATGAAATTTCTTCTGCCTTCTCCTCTCCTGCTGCTTAAGAAGATGACTACCACCATGAATCACACCATAAACATCAAAAGCAGGAAGTTCATGACAAACAGACTTCTTAGATATTAACAGATGATTACAGATGTCCATCCTGGGAAGGTCACAAAGTTTAAGACTAGCAATCAAGAAAAACTGGTCAAGATGCATAAGACAGCTTCAGATGTCATTTTTGTCTGTGGCTTTGGAACCCATTTTTCTGGTGGCAAAACAACAGGCTTTCGCATGATTTTTTATTTTATCATTTATGCAGATAAAAAGGAACGAAAGCACAGACTTTCAAGGTATGAACTGTATTACAAGAAAGAGACATCAAGGAATCAGTGAAAGGAACCCAAGAACAGAATGAAGAAAGACAGGGATACTGCAAAGGTAAATGTTGGTGCTTGCAAAAAGAAAGATGATAACTTGCCTGTGAAGTTAGTATGGATTTTTTTTTATCAGAGCATAAATAAGCTATGTAAAAACTTTTTTAAAATAAGATGGATTTTCTTCCTCCTGAGAACTATGGTTATTTCTGTCTGTCTGTCTGTCTTTCTCTCTCTCTCTCCCTCTCTCTCTCTCTCTGTCTCTTTCTGTCTGTCTGTCTCTCTGTCTGTCTCTCTCTCTCTCTGTCTCTTTCTGTCTCTCTCTTCCCACCCCAGTCTCCCGGGCACTCTGTTTCTGACATCTTCCCCTTTATTTGATGGCGGTTTTCCAGAGGGGGGGGGCTGGACCTCAGAGCTATATCAGGCAACTCTTGCCCTAGGGAATTCAGTTTTCACTGACTTTATTCTCTGCCCCTGTGACTTCTGGTTGGGAACAAACTGGCTTCATGTGGATGATTTTCCTTCAGGTCTGGTGGAGTCCCGCACAAACCCTGATGACCTAACTCAGTTCCCTCTGTTCTTTAGTGGCTGCACTGGCCACACACTATAGGTTGGAGGGTAGGGCTTGCAAAGTGGGGCAAGGAATCAGCTGGTAGAGATTGTAGCACCAGCAAGGGAATTACTGAGTTGATCCCCAAGCACAAATTTGGGGTTGTACTTCCCTGTCAGAGTATGAGGGCTGGTGGAAGAGAAGTACTGAGCTAGTATGTTATGGATTAGGGATTAGCCTTCTCTGCTGATAGTTCATCAGTTACCTAATTAGGGTATTTGGTGTCTTGGACTGTGAAGACAGCTGTAATTGCTTTACTTCTTGCATGTAATAATTATTTTGGAGAGGTTCGAGAGGTTATGAGGATCAGAGAAAATGTCTCATCTGCCATCTTTTTGGTCACATAACCCCATTTTTATTCTCAAGTGTCCTTAGGATAACTTTGCTTAATTGAGTCTCCTGCTTAGCTTTCTTCAAATCTGTTTCACCCTCTACTGTTTCTATTTCATGAAGTCATGCTGCTCATAATGTTCCATCATCTCTTTCCATAAGATTTTTCCAAATAAGTTTATATTTTAATTGTTTGGAAAGTAAATTGAATTTGCTGCATAAGGTTATTGTTAGGCCTTTTTGGTATCTTATGGCAATGAATTCACATCAGTTAAACTTCTGTATAAAATTGTCTCTATCTCCTTTCTTCTATATAGGTCCCATTTCTCATGACCAATAACTTGTTTGAGTTGATCAGTTTAAGATATTTCCTTTGCGTGCCACATTGTTTCTTCATTTTTGCTATTTATTCTGAGCACATTTTGATCATTTCTCTAATAAGTCAGCAACAAGTCTGTCTTTAACAAAACAACTTATTAAGGAATGACTCCTATATCAGTGATGAGTTACTTCTTCTTTGTCAAAACAGAATCAATTTCACTTATGTGATTGTATTTGTTTTTTGTCATATCTGATGCCCAGAAACTTTTGAAGAAATTATTCATGAAATAGAAACATGAGGATTCTGTATAGATTACTAGTCTGACTTGTCTGATTCTTTTTTCCTAACTCATAATTTCCCCTACATGTCTCAACAAACTCATCTAATCCTACTTTTGCACTAGAATCACAGAGTATTAAAATATATGTTGATTTGATTTGGAGTATGTGGTTTCATTCTTTATAGAATTTTTCTTTACCCTTTGTAGTAGTTGTTGGTGCATAACCTGCAATTATATTCAAAGTGGTCTTTTTGAAAATGCTTAATCATGAGCATTGCAAATAACCAAATGTCAAACAAAATCATGTTTCTTGTTGTCCTTGGATGTGTGATTAAAACAACTCTACAACTCCTTTATTGGCTTCTCTAAGGAGAAGCTGTGAGGCATCCATCAATTTAGCTGCAATTTACATCTTTCTTTTCTGATTCCATTTATAGCAAGAATGTCAAGAATGGTATGATTCAGTTCCTGCAGGAAAATGACCACTCACTGCTCATTGGACAAGTAATGTCCTTAATGTCCTCAAATTTAAGGATTCAAAAGTTAGATTATAGTTTATGGATGATCTAAAAACTAAGTCATTTTTAGCAACTCCTTGTTCCTTTTTCTCCTACTTTGTCACTTTCACCGAAGAAGACTGAGGGCCATTTTGCATTTTTCTTTGGTTTATGGATTTTTTTTTTGTTCAAAGAATGTACCACACTAATAGCCAACATGCTGTGGATGAGTCTTTTTTTTACTTACTTAGGCAGGTGCTCAAAAACAGACTTGGCCTGTTTCCTGAATGATACTCAAAGTCTTTCCAGCATGGTGGGAAATGCCAGAGCTTTCTTTCCACTAATATATCTTTCAAGAATTCAAGTCACATCTACTCACAACAACACATCTGAAGAAGATTCTACAGAGGTCTGGATTTTATATAGTCACATATATGTTTATATGTGTATGAATATATAGTTCAGTTGTTTTAGTTATGTTCAACTCTTCATGACTCCATTTGGGGTTTTTGTGGCAAAGATACAGGAGTGGTTTTCCATTTCCTTTTCTTACTCATTTAACAGATGATAACAACTGAGGCAAACATCGTCACACAGCTAGTAAGTGTACGAAGTCAGATTTGAACTCAAGTTTGTTTTACTCCAAGACTGGTACTTGATCCAATTAATCTGCCACACAGAGATAGATAGATAGATAGATAGATAGATAGATAGATAGATAGATAGATAGATATGTAGATGGACAATGATAGCTAGGGAAAGAAATATTTAAATACCACAGATTATTTAATTAGATTGTTGTTAGTATCACATAAAATTTTATTCTTATTTTATCTTTTCTTCAAATGTTGCATTGGTTTTAATCTTTGTTCTAATTTATCAATGGCCTGACTACCTTTTTAGACTTATTTCATATTGTTCCACTTCTTTCTTTTTAGCTTCCAACCAAGCTAGATTCTGAGATCTTCTCATATTTTCATTATATATTTCCTCTCTTCTCTCTTCATTTGCCACCATGTCCCTTATGCTTGTACTGCAGTACTTTCACATGTCTGTCTGTTGAGATCTTACATGATGATAGTGGCTTTGGAAACATTTCTCAGGTAATCAGCTATTTCCTCCATATTATGACATATGAAAGGCAAAATTATGTAGCAGATAAAGAGCTAGGAGGTATTTTTCCATTTAGCTATAACATCTTCATATCTTCTGACCTCTATGACAATTTGGGAAGGAAAGAATTTGGGATGGAAGAATTAAGATGGGGTGGCAGAGCCAAGATAGCAGAGTAAAAGCAGGAACTTCCTTCAGCTTGCACTCCAACCACCTCCAATATCTGTAAAAAATGACTCTGAACAAATTTTAGAGCTACAGAACCCACAAAGTGACAGAGAGAAACAAATCTCCCACTGAAGGCAGCCTGGCAGGCCAACAGAAAGGGTCTATCACACCAGGTTCCTGCATAGGCTGCAGAGGTCCAGACTGGCATCATAGACTAGTCAGAGCAGACTTCAGAAGAGTGAATCACTGGCAGCTGTGGTGTTTTCCAGAGTTCTCAACCCATAAACACCAAAGAGATAGTAAAAGGTCAGTGGGAAACACTGTTGATCCTGGGTGAGAGAAGAATATAGTCTTGCCCCTCCCCTTAGGGTGATGGAGGTGGCAGTGGCTTCAGTGGCTGCCATGGTGGGTACCTCCTGAGCTCTAGGCCTACAGATCACAGGGGGACTAAGCAACTGTCCAGAGGATAATTGCAGGAATCTCTTTGCTGGAGCTGAGGTGGGATTCTCTCACTTTGCCCTGCTTGATCTGGGTTGCCCTCTTGGGCGGTGGTCCTGGGGTGAGGAGCACTGTGATGACAGAGCTTGTTAAGGTTGTGGCAAGGGAATTCTGAGGCAGGTACCCAGAATAAACTCTGACAACAGCTGTACAAAACCCCAGAAATTAGGGATATAGCACTCTCCACTCTGGAAGCAGAGTTCTACCATGGCTAAGAGCTCAAAAGTCAAGTAATTGGCTGGCAAGATGAGCAAACAGAGGAAGTTAAATCAAACTACAGAATCATTTTTCTTTGGTGACAAAAACAATCAAAACATTGAAGCAAAAGAAGACAAAAAGTCAAAACTCCTGCATCCAAAGCCTCCAAGAAAAAATATGAATCCTTTGCAAGCAAGGGAGGAGCTAAAGAAGAATTTTGAAAACAAAGTAAGAGAAGTAAGGGAAAAATTCAGAAGAGAAATGAGAATGATGCAAGAAAATCATGAAAAGCAAGTCAACAACCTGCTAATGGAGACCCCCCAAAATACTGAAGAAAATAACAATCTAAAAAATAGACTAACTCAAATGGCAAAAGAGATTCAAAAAGCCTATGAGGAGGGGAATGCCTTAAAAAACTGAACTGGTCAGAAGGAAAAGGAATTTAAAAATCTCACTGAAGAAAAGAATTCCTTCAAAACTAGACTGGAGCAAATGGAAGCAAATGACTTCATGAGAAATCAAGATACAATAAAATAAATCCAAATGAATGAAAAAATAGAAGACAACGTGAAGTAGCTCATTGGAAAAACCACCGACCTGGAAAATAGATTCAAGAGAGATAATTTAAAAATTTTCAGACTACCTGAAAGCCATGATAAAAAAACTAGCTTAGATATCACCTTTCAAGAAATCATCAAGGAGCACTGCCTTATATTCTAAAACCAGATGGCAAAATAGAAATGGAAAGAATTCACCAATCTCCTCTTGAAAAAGATTCCCAAAAGAAAACTCCTAGGAATATTATAGACAAATTATAGAGCTCCTACATCAAGGAGAAAATATTACAAGCAGTCAGGAAGAAACAGTTTGAGTATTGTGGAAACACAATCAAGATAACACAAGATCTAGCAGCTTCTTCATTAAGGGATTGAAGGACTTGGAATATGATATTCTAGAAGTCAAAGGAGCTAGGATTAAAACCAAAAATCACCTACCCAGCAAAACCATATAATACTTCAGGGGAAAATATGGACATTCAATGAAATAGAAGACTTCTAAGTATTCTTGTTGAAAAGATGAGAGCTAAACAGAAAATCTGACTTTCAAATACAAGAAGGCAAGAGAAGCATAACAAGATAAACAGGAAAAAGAATTATTAAAGTTGAACTATTTACATTCCTACATGGAAAAACTATAATGTAACTCCTGCAACTTTTCTACATATGAGGATAATTAAAGGGAACATATATGTGTACATACATATATGTATGTATAGGAGGGTGTATGTGTGTATCAATATGTGAATGTGTGTATATGTGTGTACTTGCATACACAGACAGAGGGCACAGGATGAGTTGAATATGAAGGGATGATATCTAAAACATAAAATTAAGAGGTGAGATAGGAATATATTGGGAGAAGGAGAAAGAGAGAGAGAGAATAGGGTAAGTTATCTCAAATAAAAGAGGCGAGAGAAAGCTGTTACAATAGAGGGGAAGAGCAGGAAGGTGAAAGGGAATGAGACTACCTTACTCTCATTGGATCTGACTTAAAGAGGGAATAACATACACACTCAATTGGGTTTCTTACCCTAAAGGAAAGTAGGGGGGAAGAGGATAAGAGAGGGGATCATAGAAGGGAGGGCAAATTGGGGAGAGGGTATTTAGAAGCAGACACTTTTCAAAAAGGACAGGTTCAAAGGAGAAAATAGAATAAATGGGGAGTGGGATAGGATGGAGAGAAATATAGTTATTCTTTCACAACATGACTAATATGGAAATGTTGCATGACTACACATGTATAACCTATATTAAATTGCTTGTCTTCACTGTGGAGGTGGGTGAGGAGGTAAGAATGGAGAATATCTGGAACTTAAAGCTTTAAAAACAAATGTTAAAAGTTATTTTTACATGCATCCGGGAAGGAAGATATACAGGCAATGGCGTATAAAAATCCATCTTGCCCTACAAGAAAGTAAGGGAGGGAACGGGGAGATATAATAGAGGCCAGACTGGGAGAAGGTATATTCAGTACTCTTGCCATCTTGGAGAGGAAGGGGAGAAAATGAGAGAAAATTTCTAACTCAAAATTTTTTTTGCTTTTATTGGAGGGGGAAGCCAGGGCAATTGGGGTTAAGTGACTTGCCCAAGGTCACATGGCTAGTAAGTTTTAGGTGTCTGAGGCTGGATTTGAATGCAGGTCTTTCTGACTCCAGGGCTGGTGCTTTATTCACTGTACCATCTAGCCACACCATATAACCCAGAATCTAAACTAAAAAACTAAAAAACTAAAAAATGAAAATAAATAATTTTTTTAAAAAAGAAGAGGGATGGAAAGAAACTTATATGTATCTAGGTTATTTCAACCTGATATGGGAATATCCTCCACAGAAACAATTCTCAAAGTATGGGTCTCTGAGTTCTTTTCAGGGGATCCATGAGATATAAACTATTTTAATATTAATAAAAAATAATAATAATGCTTTCATATCTTATGCAAATATCAATAAATATAATCCACATAAAAAATTAAGATTTAAAAAGGCCTTGTAATGCTAAAACATTGGGCTGAATCTAATCAGATGAAACTGAATAGGGATAAATATAAAATTTTATTCATCTGAACCTGCAATAGTCATGCTTTGATTTGAAAATCACCTTTAAGGGAGAAGGATAACTAAATTGAAAATAAAATCTGTGAGTTTTAGCGGATTGCAAGCTGAATATTAGTCAGTGGTATGAGGTAGCCAGAAAAAAAATACTTGAATTGTAATAGGAGGAGAATCTTGTCCAGAATGAAGTTGCTAGGCTCACTGTTCACTTCCCAGGTCAGATCATATTTGGAAATTAATGTTTCTGGTTCCTGCATTTTTTCCCAATTTATTTTTAGTTTTCAACATTTACTTCCATAAGATTTAAATTTTCTCCCCCTCCATTATCCCTCTCTCCTCAAGATAGCATGCCCTCTGATATGGGCTCTACACATACATTAATATTAAACACATTTTCACATTAGTCATGTTGTATAGAAGAATTATAACGAAGTGGAGAAACCTTGAGAAAGAAAAAACAAAACAAAAAAAGCAATTAGTCTGTTTCACTCTGCATTCTGACTTCATAGTTCTTTCTCTGGAGGTGGATGGCATTTTCCATTCTGACTCCTTTGGAATTGTTGTAGGTCTTTGCATTGCTGAAAAAGGCTACGTCTATCAAAATCAGTCATCATACACGGTGGCTGTTTCTGTGAACATGTTCTCCTGGTTCTGCTTACTTCACTTGGTATCAGTTCATATAAGTCTTTCCAGGGTTTTCTGCCTGTTCATCCATTCTTATAGCACAATAGTATTCCATTACCTTCATATATCACAATTTGTGATATATTATCCCTTTCCCAATTGATGGACATCCCCTCAATTTCCAGTTCTTGGCCACCACAAAAAGAACTGGTACAAATATTTTTATACATGTGTTTTTTTTTCCTGTTGTTATGATTTCTTGGGGATACAGCCCTAGAAGCAGTTTTGCTTGGCCAAAGAGTATGCACATTTTTATAGCCCTTTGGACATATTTCCAAATTGCTCTCCAGAAGGGTTAGATCAGCTCACAGCTCCATCTTGTCTACATTTTATGAATAAGAGTGATATCTGATGACCAGAGAACTCCAGATCAAACTATACAAAGATTTTTGGAGGACCCAGGGATAATTCGCCTGGAGAAAAGAAGACTAGACACAGGCACAGGGAATCATTCCCCACTTCTGAACCACTATAGTATGGTGGTAGGTAGATATAATTGCTAGTATTTAAGCATTTGGGTTTAGGCTTCATCTGCTTGGTCTCAGAACACAGAGATTGGAGCAATAGGGAGAGATGAAAGAAAGACAGATTTAGGCTCAACCTAAGGAAAAACTTCCTAAAAATCAAAGCTATTTAAAAGCGGACTGGTCTGCTTTTGGAGGCAAATTGATTTCCTTTCCTCAGCCATTTTCAGGTTAAGGATGATTGGGCATATGCTAGAGATGGTGTCAGGGATATTCTTAGGTAAAGGCTGGACTTGATTTCTGAAATCCTCCCAACTCTGAGCTTCTGTGATTCTGGTTTCTTTTATAGAGATAGAGCCATTATAGACATGCTCCAGTACTTATAGTAGGATATCAACTTTTAATCATTTGACAAAGATCTCATATATACAATATAAACAGTTAAATGTTACAAACATCGCATGTGAGAGCATTTTTTTAAAAGCTTGATTCTTGGAACATTATTTTTCCTTGGTCACTCATGCTTCTTGTTGCTGCCAGAATTGCTGTCTCTGTATAGTCAGGTCAGCTTATTGGAACAAAATAAAGATCAATACTAAATTAGAAAGAATAAAAATTAGAAAAAAGGCACAAAATGCAATGAAAATTGTTAAAAATCTGACCTGTTTAAATGATTTGTCAATGCTCCTCTTCTGGAAAGGAGGCAGTTAGGAGGTACAATAGATAAAGCATTTGGCCTGGAGTCAGGAAGAGCCAAGTTGAAAACTGACCTCAAATACTTACTAGCTATGTGACCCTGGGCAAATGACTTAACCTCTATTTGCCTCAGTTTCATCAATTGTAAAGTATAAATTGTAAAAGTATCACCCATTATTAAATAGTATCTCACATGACTATTGTGAGCATCAGATGAGATATTTGTAAAGCACTTAGCACCTAGCACATAGTAGGCACTTAATAAATGCTTATTATCTTTCCTATTGCAAATAAAAGTTGATGATGGTATGCAGGATTTCTTTTGTTTTTAAAAATATGTAACTTTTTTAACACCTCAATTATTTATTTTAAGTATTCTTTCTTTTAAAATTTTGAATTCCAAATCCTCTCCCTCTCTCCCTTCCTCTCTCCCAACCCCAGATACTGAGAAGACAAGCAATGTGATATCAATTACATGTGTGAAATCAAGCAAAACATTTTTGTATTAGCCATGTTTCAAAAAAAGAAAAAATAAATAATGTGAGAAAATTATTCTTCCATTTGCACCCAATTTCATCAGTTCTCTCTCTCTGGAAATAGCCAGCATTTTCTCATTATGAATTCTTCAGAACTGTCATGGATCATCATATTGTTCAGAGTAGACAAGTCTTTCCTGGTTGATCATCATTACAAAACTGCTGTTATTGTGCACAATGAGCTCCTGGTTCCTTTCACTTCACTTTGCATCAGTTCATATATGTTTTGCCATGTTTTCCCCCCTGAAATCACTACTGCATCCTCTTGTTATTTCTTATTGTGTGATAATACTTCATCACAATCATATGACACAATTTGTTCAGTCATTCCCTAGTTGGTGGGCAGACTCCCAATTTCCAGTTCTTTGCCACTATAAATAAAACTACTATAAATAATTTTCTACATATAGGTCCTCTTCCTTTTTCTTTAGTCTCTTTGGGATATAGACCTAGTAGTGGTTTTGCTGGGTTAAAAAAGTTAAACTATGCACAGTTTTATAGCCCTTTGGGCATAATTTCTAATTGTTTTTCAGAATGGTTGGACCAGTTCATTACTCTACCAGCAGCTGATTAGGATACCTAATTTTCCCTCATCCTATCTGACATTTGTCATTTTTAATAGCTATAAGTATTACCTCAGAGTTGCTTAAATTTACATTTTGCTCATTAATAGTAATTTAGAGCATTTTTATATGACTATTGCTAGCTTTGATTTCTTCTTCTGAAAACTGTTTCTATCTTTTGATCATTTATCATTTGGGGAATGGCTCTCATTTTTCATAAATTTGATCAATTCTATTCTCAGGATATATTTGAGAAATGAGGCCTTTATCAAAGAAACTTGCTATAAAAATATTTTGATATTACTTCATTGTACATATCATAATGTGTTTTCCTGATTATCCCTTTTAATTAGGTCTGTTTTTGCTTTTGCTTTGTCTGAGATTAGAATTTCTTCCCCTGCCTTTTATACATCAATTGAAGCACATTAGATTCTGTTCTATCCTTTTACTTTAACTCTGTGTGTCTTCCTGTTTCAAGTGTATCTCTTGTAGACAACATACTGTTGGATTCTAGTTTCAAATCCATTTTGTTGTCCACTTCTGTTTTATGAGTAAGCTCATCCTATTCACATTCAGAGTTAAGATGACTAACTCTGTATTTCCCTCCATCTGATTTTCTTCTGTTTCTTCCTCTCGTTTTATCCCATCCTTCCTCAAAAGTTTATTTTGTTTCTAACCACTGCCTCCCTTAATCCACCCTCCTTCAACCCACTCAGCCCCTTCATTTATGTCCTTCCCATTCAGTTTCCCTATTGGTTAAGTTGCGTTGTTATACACAAATGAATGTACATATGTGTGTGCATGTATGTGTGTGTGCATACACACATATACATATCTGTATCTCTCTATCATCTATTTCTTCAATGAGAGTGACATTCAAGCATTGCCTATCCTTTCATACCATTTGAGGGCATGTTTACCTGAGGATGATTAACTGATACTGGCTTAAAACACAACAATAAAGAATAATGGAAGCATAACAGACAGCTTTTTACCTCTTCTATGAATAGACAAAGAAAACCACTGGTATACGTGTGTGTACAAATCTATGAGTAAGAGCTTCTATATAGAAGAGTCAAAAAGATGACTGAGTAATTACTGAGCCAAAGTGGAAAATTTGCTAGCTAGTAGCAAAATAGCGTAGTACTATGTAAGGTACTTTACACAGAGGTAAAGGACATCCCTAAATGGTGGCAGTGGGTGTGAACAGATGGCAGTGATTGGTAGCTAGGTTAAATACTAGGTGGCAGATCAAAGAGAGTGTCAAATTCAGAGAGAAAGAGGAAGGCACAAGACCAGCCCTAGAATCCTCAATAGTAGCATGGGAAAAAGGTACTTTACCAGTTGAGTTTGAAGTTGATATGTTTCAGAACCTCTTGTATTGGAGGAAAGAACAATACTCATGGGATGGTGAGCCATATAGTGGCTTGGATAAGATAACGGTTACTTGGAAGGTAGATGTATACTTACATGTAAATGTAAATACACATGTGTGCTGTATAGGATAACTTATAAGACTGACCACAAGTCAGAGTAGTGTTATTGTTTTTGTACCAAAGGGAATAGTGCATGTAAACTTCATATGTGGTAAGAACTGAGCAAGTCTGACCAAAGATGAAACATGGAGACCACTACCTCTGATCCAATGCCACAGCCTATTGGGAGGCCAAAATGTCAGCTCCTTGTCTTTTATTAAAAGTGCATTGTGCCAAGACTTTGGTAGTATTGATTACTTATAGGGGTCTGGGGTCTTGAGAGACATAAAAAAGATCCTGGTATATCTCAGAAGACATCAAAAGAACCCAAATGAGTCACTGAGATGATGAAGATGATGATGATGATGATGATGATGATGATGATGGTGATGATAGAGAAGGCTTCAAGTTTGAATCCAGTCTACTTTAGTCTCAATTTTTTGAGCCACAGATTTCAGAATGTGATTTCTTTGTTCTCAGTTTACAAAGCTGCCCTCTTCTTTAGTGTATAGTTTGTTTTTTTTTTTGGTCTCTTCTTGTACTCAAGCAATTCTAAAAAATAAAATTCTTGACCTGAGCTGCAATAAGAATATGTACTAGAATAGACTTAGAAAGGTCAACCATTTAATTTTACAAATGAGGAAACTGAGGTCCAGAGAGTGAACTGACCACAATTAGTTAATACTTAAAGAGACATAACTAGGTAGCGGAGACTGTTATTTTGCCATAGGACACTGACATTTAAGTGATGCCAACTGAAATTCTGTTCTTCCAATGATACAGAAACAACTGATCTTAGCATCTTGCTAGACATAACTACTTGAAATAGGAAGCTCTCAAATGTGAGGATGCCATATTATTATTAAAGATGCAGGGACAGTATACATATAAATGCTATGTCAAGGTTAGAAGTGAGAATAGCCCTCTACTATTCCTATCTTCCCGACCAGTGACTGCATCCCTGCTATCTCCTGTCCCATCTTCTTACTAGTCAAGCCCAATTCACATTCTCTCTCCCAGTGGTAGTTATCTGAGTAACAGCCTTGTAGTATTTTGGGACCTCTCTCTATATACCATTAAATGGTATCTTGGAATCTCTTTCTTTCCACCTGTGAATTTGTCACAAAAAGTTCAATTGAAGGCAAGTTTCATGCTGTTTCCTCCTAGTGCATTTTGAGATGCTTGTCCTAGGTTTAAAAACTGCTATTTACAGCTCTGCATAACTAGTGAATGGCACAGCTGAGACCAAAGCCCAGGTGTTTTGACTTCAATTTCAATGTCCTTTTTATTACACTATGTTCCCTCTCACATTCTCTCTCTCTCTCTCTCTCTCTCTCTCTCTCTCTCTCTCTCTCTCTCTCTCCCCTCTCTCTCTCACACACACACAAACACACTATACATATATCCCATTATAAAGAAAAAAAGCAAGATTTTAATATCTGGTATTAAACCAGATTTATCAACCAGGATTAATCAGTCAGTCAAATGTTTATTAAGTACCTACTATGTGATAGACAGTGGCAATAAAAGTGCTTTTTATGTGCTGACCATAGTACTAGGCATTAGAGACAGAAATTAAAAAGTGAGACAGGCATTGCCCTGAAGGAGATTGCATTCTAAAAGGGAGCAGGTCAGGAAGCAAGAAGGATCCTTTCATGGTGTATCTAAAATACTGGTGAATAAATGGTACATGCTATTTGTGTTGATAAATTGGGTGCTTTGTAACTATTGACTTCCCTGGTTGCCTAAATCTATAGTCATCATATGGGTTCTGATCAATGCTATAGATTTAAGCAGTCATTATTTCACATCATCCTGAGTATTTTAACCAACCTCAAGAGGAATTCGAAGTGATTTGGATTGTTTTAATTGATTGCATTGGATCTCTGCCAGTAACACTTTGGAGCTTCATTTCTACCATTCTGCATTCTTTTCTATCACACCAATCCACAAATATTTGTTACTAATCCACTAATAAATTTCAGGCATTATGCTAGGTGCTGGGATACAAAGACAAAAATGAAATACTCCTTGACTTTGAAGAATTTGCATTTTATTGGAGGAAATGATGCATATAACATGCAAGTATACATAAATAAATATATATATATTTATTATGTATATATATATATATATATACATACATACATACATACAAGGCTTATATAAGTTGCTTTGCATCTAGATGGCTGTAAGTTTCCTGGAGTCACCCTAACATTTGGATAGCTTTCTAAATCAAGGAGAGAAGGAGGAAAAAAGGAGAAAGGGAGGAAGGGAGGAGAGAGGGAGGAAGAAATGAAGAAGAAGAGAGAAGGAGGAGAAGGTAAGAAGGAAGAAGAAAGAAAGGGAGGAAGGAAAGGAGAGAGAAGGAGGAGGAAAAGAAAGGGAGGGAGGATAATAGGAAATAGAGGAAGGGAGGAGGGAACAAGGAAGGAAGATAAAAGGAGGGAGGGAGAGAAAAAAGAAGGAACACAGAAAGGGAGGAGAAAGGGAGAGTAGAATGAAAGAAAGATGGAGAGAGAAGAGGAAGAAAGGAAAGAAAGATGGGAGGAAAGAAGAAAGGGAGGGAGGGATGGAGGGAGGGAGGAGAGAGAAAGGAGTGAGGGGAGAAAAGGGAAGAAGAAAACACTTACTAAGGACTTGCTAAGTACATTACAAATATTATCTCATTTGATCCTTACAACAACCCCAGAAGGTAGGTGCTATTATGATCTAGTGATCACCTAAGTTTGGTGCCAATATAGGCATCAAAATCATGCTATGATTAATAGTGATTTGAAGCATTTTTAAAATATTACTATAGAGTTTTGCAATTTCTTCTCTTGGGAATTGTCCATTTACATCCTTACACCATTTCTTCATTGGGAAATGACTCTTATTCTTATGCATTTGCATTAGTTCCTTATATATCATGGAAATGAGATCATTTTCAGAGAAATTTGCTCTAATGTTTTCTCCCAGGGAATTTTTCCTCCTTTTAATCTGAACTCTATTGGATTTGTTTGTGCAAAATTTTTTAAATTTTCTGTAATTACAATTGTTCAATTTTTCTTATGTTTCCAAGAAGTTCTTAGTTACCTACCTCCATGAGGCTGTGTGGGGAGCTAAGCCATATATTGGCCTCTCAAGAGGTTACATTGGATCAGAAGTAGCATCTAATATATTTCAGTTTTGGTTAGTCTTTTGCCACAGTTTTTGCCACAATTATTGTTGTACTCCCCTCGGCACAAAAGCATTAACACTACTCTGGCTTATGATCAGCCTTGTAAGTTATACTATATAGCACACATGTATATTTATATGACTTTTCAAGTAACCATTATCATATCCACCTATATAGCCCTATAGGGAGAGGGCCTTGGAGAGTGAAAGCCCTGACAAAAATTCAGGAATATGATGAGCAAATGGAGTCATCACTATCTCTGTCTGCATTCTGTTTGATATAGACATTTCTGTCTTTATTTGAATTGTCCTACATTGCAGCGTGTGTGTGTGTGCGCGTGTGTTGTATATGCAGTAAGGAGGGGAGTAGAGATGAGTGGCTAGTTCTCACAGCTAAATTACATACATTATCAAGCTTTAGAGATGACTTAACATTCATTTTTGCCATAATTTCCTTTCCTTATCCCCCTCTCTATGCCCTAATGCAGTGCTTGTATTAGAATCACAGGATTTTAATTGGATGGGACCTTGGGGATCATTTAATCCATCACTTTCCTAGAGGATAACTATCCGC
This sequence comes from Pseudocheirus occidentalis, assembly GCA_028646575.1. NCBI lineage: Eukaryota > Metazoa > Chordata > Mammalia > Diprotodontia > Pseudocheiridae > Pseudocheirus > Pseudocheirus occidentalis. The sequence goes on along the minus strand of CM053594.1, from coordinate 345,534,007 downwards.
CAGCACTTTATACACCTTAAAGTTATACAAAAGTGTGTATCATTACTATTTATAATAAAGTTGGTATCTCAGCATATTGGTTTGAGGGGGAACATCTAAGATGACTGATGCCTTGAGTTTTGTGGGGACTTTGTGTGATCAAACTCCTGGGAGGGAGACAGTGAAGAAGAGCAATTATTAGAAGGTAGACTATAACCATTCCCTTCCTAACTGAGTTAGGACTAATCCCTCTCTGTCCTTTGTTCTTTGATTTGAATGTTAATGAAAAGAGGAATAAGTCAGTTATTTGCTAACTTTATCTTCTGAATCTTTTCTCCAAGGTTGTCAGTTCTTTAATTTTCTTTTTCCTATTACTTTGGTAACTTTTTACAATGTTAAATATAATGTTTTCTTTGGAGGAATAATCAATGTTGCTGATTAACATGCAGTGGCAATTCCTGATTCCTTTTTAATGAAGACACAAGTTCTGGTCATGCCATGGTGAATAGTGTTGGCTAGTGAAGGTATTAGCTATTTTCAGATAGCTGACCAAGGTGCTGAAAATGTACAAGCCATAGTAATGGAGAGGGAGAGAGAAATGTATAACTAATTAATTAGATCCATTAGAGACGTATTTTACCTTATTCTCAGTAAGATGAAATTGCAAAAACAAATAATTAAACAAAATCTGATACTATGTCATTTAATACCATGCTTGAGATAATCCTAGTGTCTGTTAACATGGGTCACAATGATTCAGCACAATTCCTTTAATTCTCTCTTTGCAAGGAAAATAATTCTTGCAAAAAAAATTGCCAAGACCAAATAGCCATTTCACCTCACCACTTAGGAAAGATTCCTTTGCAGGAAGATATATTGAAGTTTCATTTTACTAAAACTAAACAGGGATACATATTTTCTTAGACTGAATGCTGTAGACTTGCTTGCTATGAGCCAAGCATTATAAGAACAAAAAGAAAAAGGAGACAAACAATTCCTACCCTCAAGAAACTTACATTTGAATGGAGACAGAACCTTGAGGATAGTAATAGGCAGCAAAGGTAGTCAAGGTCTCTAAAGTCATAAAGATGTTGAGCCTAAAACTAGTAAGGATAGTTAACTGATACATGCTTTAATGATATTGTACATTTGCTTACAGTTCTTAAAGAAAGAAATGAAAATCTCAGGATGAGTAGTATCATTGGCATGAAGATGAGACAGTGTGGTCCAAGGAGTGAATGAAATAACGAATCAGTCAACAGACCTATGTGCCTACTGTGTGCCAGACATTGCATTAAGCAATGGAAATAACAAAGAAATCCCTGTTCTGAAGAACTTCTCAGTCTACTGGGGGTAGGAGAAGAGGGAACAAGCCAACAACTACATACAAACAAGATAATATATATCTATGTGTTATAGATAATATATGTATCATATATATATATATACATATATATGCCATAAATTCTAGATAATCAGTAGAGGGAAAGCACTAGAATTAAGGAAGAATCAGAAAGTCTTTCTGTAGAAGGTAGGGTTTTTAAACTGAGTTTTAAAGTCACAGTGGATAGAATACTGGGACTGGAGTCAGGAAGACTACACACTATCTGTGTGACCTTGGGGAAGTCATTTAACCCTGTTGGCCTCAGTTTTCTCAACTGTAAAATGATCTAGAGAAAAAAAATGGCAAATCACTCTAGTATCTTTTCCAAGAAAACCCAAATGGGCTTATGAAGAATTAAACACAACTGAAAATGAATGAACAGCAACAGCAACAACAGCAAAGAGAGCTAGGGAAACCAGGTGGAGATGAGGAGAGAGAAAATTCCAAACATGGGTGACAGACTGATAAAGAGCTGAGTCAGTCGATGGAGTTTTTTGTTCAAGGGACAGCAAAGAAGTCAGTGTACTCTGGAAAGCAGAAAACATTGAGGGGGATGGGGATGGGGAAAATGTAAGGATACTGCACTGGTGAGGGAGAGGGAGGATAGCTTATGAAGGACTATGAATATCAAACAGAGAACTTTATGTTTGACGGGGAGTCGATAGAGAGACACTGGAGTCTATTGAGTAAAGTTGTAACATGGTCAGACCTGTGCTTTAGGAAGATCACTTTGGAAGCTAAGTGATGGATATCTGGAGTGGGGAGAGACTTGTGGCAGAGAGGCTGACCAACAGGCTATTGTAATACTTCATGCAATGCTCCAAAAACCTGCATGCATTTTGGGGGAAGAAAAAGTGGATTGGGATGGGGAAGAAGGAGATGTGATGTCAGAAATCCATGTTGAGATATCCTCTGTGAATATTGCACACAGAGGAATGCATCTTATTTGTTGTCCTGAAGTGAAAGGTGAAAATAAGCTCGTAATGAGCCCTTTGTGTGTCAAGGTTTTAAAAACAGATTTCCAGTGAAGCAGTTTTAGTGTGTATTTGTGATCAGGTACAGTCTTACAGCCTTTTTCCATCATGCGTTTGTTAACTTGCTGAGCTACATTAGAACACACAATGAGAAAAAACATTGCCCTCCCCCGTCCTTGGGAATATAGCCAGCCAGCCCTCCACTGGTTCAGCCATCTGTAACCCAATACTGTGGAAGCTAGAGGCAGAATGGTGTAGATGAGGGGGCACTCTTGAATCTGGCTCAGATCCTACCTCTTGTATTTACTTTATGTATGACCCTGGGCAAGTCATTGAACTTCTATTGTATTAAATGTAAAATAAGGAATGAGGGTGGTACCTATATCATAGGACTACTGTAGGGATCAACTAAGCTAATTTCTATGAAGTGCTTTGCAAATCTTGAAGCCCTTTATGAGTCATTATTACTAATGCTAAAAATATGATAAATATGTACCAGTCACAATCTTTCTTTTCTCTACCACAGTTCCTGATCCAGCTATTCTATCACTTTCCTTCTCTAGCTAAAAATTGTGAAAGGTGAATGAGGAAACCCACTAGATTATCATAGCACATTAAGGATGGCCTTGCGGCAGAACTGTTCATCTCATGGCTACTGGCTTTCCTGAGGCACTAAGAGATCATAAAGATATTCCCCATTCTGAATTGGCCTCATTGGAACCTTTATGATATCAACAAATAAAAGATTTTTTAGGAGACTGAGGGTTTAAATTCTTCCCTATGAAACAGTATATACGAGGATACTGTCTTTTACTCCAGTTGCCTATCCTTAAAAGATGAGAAAAGAGTCTCAAAGCTACATTTTTAGATCAGAGTCTAATTTGTCAAATCTAGGACCAGCATACATCAGCAATGTAAGAATTTCCCCAGTTTAGCCTAACCTTCAAGTTCTTTTCCACTACTCTAAGACACATCATTAGATGAGAATTCAGGCTAGCAGAACCCTTAGTCTCTCAGGAGCACAGAGACAGAACATTTCCTCTGTGCTGATTTTAAATAGATTGACATTGAAAGAGTCACTCAAGCTCACATGCCAGACTAGTTGAAAAAGGGATCCCAGACATCGAAAAAAGGGAATTCCCTAGGCCGTGTATTTCTGCACATTGCCCCAGCTGTGAAATCACATCCTGCTCTGCAAGGGTGACAAATGCAGCAAGATTAGATTACCAACATTAAAGGTGTCTTGAATGCCGGTCCTTATAGGTTTAGGATGAGGGCTTTCAAAAGAGGCAACATCTGATTAAAACATATCATAGCTATGAAGCTATTTTTCCTCTGTCATTTGCCTAAGCCTTGCCCTCAATGGCTTTGATGACTGGCAGACTCTTCCATTGACATTAATTGTGTGATTGGATTGAATAAAGGGGTCAGTTTGATTTTTTTTATAGGTAATTCTCTATATCAGAGCCTTGGGGGTGATCCTAGGCATTAGTTCCTCATTTTAGTTGAAGTAAGCTCATTGAACAAGCAAAAGTTGATATGACATTCAGGGCTTTAAATAGCTAAGTCTAGGTGCCATAGTTTGGTCTAATGAATGTTTATAGAGAAGACCCCTTCAAGAGAGCCCTGTCCTTTCTTCTCCCTTCCTTTCTTCCCAGTGGACATGGCATCTGTGACCTGCCCAGAAAGAGAAATCCCATCCAGAAGTTTGAGTTCATTAGTTAGATCTGGAGGAACAATCCAGGGAGCAGAAATACTTGTTCCATATGAGCAGATCTGAAAATAGGACCCCTGATTGCAGTCATATAGTAAAACCTACCTGAGCAACCCCACCCAGCAGAGACTGTGTACCCAAGGGGAGTGAAATGCCTGTGAACTCTAAAGAGAAAGAATAAATCTCCATGTTCTGATGTTTTTAGACTTAATTTTCTAGAAGATTATAACCAATCAATAAACATTTGTTCAGGGCCTACTACATGCCAATCACTGTGCTAAGCACTAGGTTTACAAATAGAGACGAAAGATGGTCCCAGCCCTTAAACAGCTTACAATTTAATAGTAACTATGCTATAATTTGCTGATTGCATGGTCTTGTCCATGTATGTTGTGAGTCTGTTGTGTTGTTTAGCTTTTCTTTTCTGTGTTAGAAAAAAATAGCTATCCCATATCTGATTCATTTTGTACTTTGAATATCTTTCTATTTTCCTTTTCTGGAGATCTTAAGCATGAGCCAAAGTCATGAGTATTTCTTCTTTGAAGTCTGTGGTGTAGGCACCAAAGGGTGGACACAATAGCCTAACCCTACTCATTAAAGGGCAGGCTTCCTTAGGGTTGGTTGTTAGGTCCTCTCAGTTCTCTAAGTGTGATGAATGAAAAGTTCAAGAGACATAATTTCTGGGTAATTAATCATTTTATTAATTATATCTAGTGAATAATTGACAAAAGGATGGCCATTTGACTGTCTCTTGTAAACCAAGGACCTCTGGAGGCCTCTTGACACTTATATATCCTTGGAAGAGTGGGCATCCCTGACAGGTGGCAATCAAGTCTGATTGGTTAATAATGAATGAGAGGATGACTATGATAATGAGAGGTGGACCTATTTTAATGTTCTCCAGGATCTTGACTTTGATTATACCTCTTTTACTCCCAGACAACCCCCACCCCAGGCAATCTAGACAAAGGATTTAACTCCCACCTAAGCCTAAATAAAACACAATGGGCCAGAATTCACCCATATTAGATTCTTCTTATTCTTTAATCAGAACTAAACTTCCCCAGTTGGGTGGGACTGAACAAGATCCAGGAGAATGTTAAATGCAATCTCATTATCAGCCCTATTCTTCAGAGGCTGATTTGACCTAGTAGAGAATAAGGAAACCAGAAGCTAAAGCATCCTTGTTCACCCCAATAATAGCAGTTGGTTTTTTAATAGCCATTTCCCTCATAGAAGATGATATTTCCATCTCCTTTATCCTGTTGATAATAAGAATCCAATATCTTTTCCTGTCCATGCAGCTGAAGTCATATGGGAAGTGGCCTGGCTTGTCAGATGTAACCACTATTACATACAGTCTAAATGCTGCCTCTTACATAAGTCCTTTCTTGATCTCTCCAGGTATTATCACTGTCTCCCTTAAATTCATTATGTTATTTTGCCTATATTTTCTATTTACTGACATTTATTACCTGTCTTAATCACTGAATTGGCATTGCCTCAGTCAAAGTGAGAACTCAGAAAAACCTTAGCTTAAAAAGGCCAAGGTCTCCCACTGCATGGGGGCTGTCTCCAGTTGTCCTGATCTGTATCTTGCCACTGGACCTACATGGAGGAGAAAGTGAGGCTGGTGACTTTGCACAGCTCTCCCTCACTTAAATCTAATTAATTTGCAAGCTATGACTTCACCATTCACATGTCATGGTCCTTTTTGAGAATGAAGTACAAACAAGAACTTTTGAGAGAATATAAACTTCTTGAGATGCTTCATTTTCATTTTTATTTTCCTGATTCCCTAAAGAGACAGCTTAGTGAAGTGGGTAGGGAGCTGGAACAAGGCAGGAATTGCAATATGTCCTGGCAGTGTGGTGTGGGCAACTCAATTTTTCAGTGTTTCAGGAAACTTTGTGGCTCTCCATTGGGCAGAATGTACACTGGTAGAGGGAATTCCCTTTATGAAACAAATCACAGATCTAGTCTCTATCCTTATCCTGTCTTCAGCACCTAGCTCTGCTTCATGTATATAACAGGTGCTTAGTCAATACTGCTGTACTGAATTGCTTTCTCTATCCTTTCAGATTCAAAAGGGGTTTTTTTTTGGTTCATTCAGATAATATCCTAATCTAAAACACTTCCTGTAATGGCTTAGATATTTCTTTATTGTTTGTTTGCTTGTTTTTGTTGTTGTCATTTAGTATTTTATTTCCCCCAGTTACATGTAAAAACAATTTTGAACATTTGTTTTTAAAAATTTGAGTTCCATATTATCTCCCTTCCTCCACACTTCAGCCCTCCTCATTGAGAAGGCAAGTACTTCGATATGTGTTTTCATGAAAAATATTTCCATAACAGTTGTGTTGTCAAAGAAAACATAAATCAAAAAAATACTAAACAATAACTCAAGGAAAGTAAAGAAAGTGAAAAAAAAAGGATGCTCCAATCTGTATTCAGATGCCGTGAGTTCTTTCTCTGTGAGTGGATAGCATTTTTCATCCTAAGTTCTTCAGAGTTGTCTTGGATCATTGTAGTTGGCTTGGATATTTCAAGTCGTGGGTTTCTGCTTTCTTTTGTTTTGTTTTGTTTCTCTCCAATTTAATTTCATTAAAACATTTTGCAGCCCCAAAGAATCAGGATGTAGGGAGGTGAACTAGATATTTTGTTAGGCACCATTTTCATAGATGAATGGACAGGGAAGAGGAACAAACCTGGTTATTCTCTCTTTATATGTCTGTCTCTGAATCTCTGTCTTTCTCTGTGTCTCTTTCTCTCTATGTGTCTCTCTCTCTCACTTTTAAATTAATTAACCATATGCATATCGCTATAGTCTACCTTAGTCTTAAAAAAAAACTCTGGCCCCTAGAACTATGTGGTTTTTTTTTTCATCTTGCAACTATCCTAACAGCACTGAGTGCATTGTTAAGTAGATGGTCAAAGAAAGGACCTGAAGAGCCATTGGATAGTTAACTAAGGGGAGATGAGCCTTGTCAACATGATTGCAGGAGGAAGAAACACTGGCTTTCTGGTATGCTAAAGGTCAACGGCTTTCTACCACCTCTACTGCTTAATTACATACAAAATCTCTAAGATTTGGCCCTGGCTTCCATTCCTCTCCCTAACTGCACATCCATGGAAATCCTTTTTTTTTTTTTTTTGTGGAAGTTATTTGACAACACATAATGTTTATTCTTTACTTGTCACTCTGGGAAACCACATGCAGACTGGTTACCCTTAATGACAGTTTTTATTCTTTTTTTTCAGTTTAACATTTCTTATTTAGCTTTTGTTTAGGGTTTAACATCTCCTTTCATGTGCTGGAACAGTAGACAAGTTTGAAATGCGAGTGCATTGTAAGACAAACACACATCGTTACCCTTCCTTCTCATATAGAAAACCCCTTTGTATGATCTGCCAAGGAGCCCTCAATGCTGATACATGGAAAATGGAGGCAAAGAGATAAGAGTCATCCAAAATCCCATGTGTCTCTCTGCTGGCACTTATGTGAGACAGTCATTGGCTAGAAAATGTAGGGGAGAAGAGACTGGTTTCTTTGGTGTTAATAAACCCATTCTGCAGGTCCCAGAATAAATGTGGGAAGGGGACACGGTCATGGTCATCCCTGAGTTTCCTTGTAGGTTGCTCTCCCCCCTTACAGACCAGTTACCTGGACAACATTACATGTGCAGGGAGATTTAGGTACCCACCTCAGCACTCCTTCTTCCTATGAAGAGCTAGGATTATTAGGTAAGGCAAAGGTTATACTTCAGCCTTAGGGGACCACTAATTCATATAACAAATAAGAACAACTGGTTGGACAACTACCCTTGCAGTCACCATTCATCCTCTTCCTCTATCACACCTTCCCATTGCATTCTGGGTCATCTCTAATTATCCTGATTAATATCTGGCCACTGGACCCAGATGGCTCTGGAGGAGAAAGGGAGGCTGTGACCTTGCACAGCCCTGCCTCCTCAAATCAAAGCCAACTGCAAGTCATGTCATTATTTCCCTGATGTCATGGTCCTCTTCAAGAATGAAGGACAAACATAACCCTCACATCACACTTCTAACTACTTGCCAGGTCTAGTCACATAATATTTCTCACTTTCAGCTCCTTGCCACTCCTACCACAGCCATTCCAGAGTATTGTAATAGGCTCCTTTAGTCTGTCCACTCTTCATTCTCTCCTTCCTTTTATTCCCCTATCTTGGTCATGTACTTACCCCCCCCCTCCCTGAACAAATTACTTCTCTACTAAATAACAAAACGAAACAAAGCACAAACCCTTCTTCCTCAATGAATAAAGTGTAAAATCCTAATCTGATATTAAAGACATTCTAAAATCTGGTTACAACCTCTGTTTGCACCCTAATCTTGTACATCTCTCCTTTACATTCTTCATATTGCTGCCATGATGGGCTACTCCTTAATTTTATAGTCAAAGCAAATGAAGCCCAGGAATCTTAACTGTTTGCTAATGGATGCATGGATAATAGGTAGATTAAAGGTAGGATTTGAATTTAGCTCATCTGACTTTAGAGCCAGAGTTTCCATAAACACGGATACTATTGAAAGTAAAGTTTATATGAAATAACCTGCTTACTATAATATTTGTTGTACTTTTTCAGCCATGTCTGACTCTTTGTGACCCCATGATCATCATAGCACCCTAATACTGTCCATGGGGTTTCTTGGCAAATATTTGTATTGGAGTGGTTTGCCATTTACTTTTCCAGTGGATTAAGGCAGATAGAAGTTAAGTGACTTGCCCAGGGTCACACAGCTAGTTAGTGTCTGAGGCCAAATTTGAACTTAGGCTTTCTTCACTCTGGGGTCAGTTCTCTATTCACTGAGTCAACTAGCTACCTCCTACATATATATTATATAATACATATTACCATCAGACCAATCATATAATCATGTGTATACTACCACATGCCATACCATATCCCTGAAAAATAGATGATTTGGAAATTAGCCATCTTGTGATAGATAAATTTAACTTGGGGAAACTCGACTTTAAAATATTTATAAATTTCTTATTGAGTTCCTATAAGGAGGTTAAAAAAAAAGAAGCTTAAAAAACCCCGGAAAAAAAGCTAAAAATTTGATGTTATACAAAATAGGGATGAGTTTGGAGAAATAAAGAGGATACTCACTCTTCACCTCCCCCCCCTTGAATTTCTTTTTCTCATCAGTCAGCAGTCCATGGCAAGTATTTCTCTGTAACAGCAGGAGGTTAAGTTCAATCACTTTCCATAATACTGCTTGGTAACAATGATATGAAATAAGTTATCTATATGTTACAATTTTACTCTAATCTACACTGATGGAAATAGTATAAACAGTGCTGATTGTTATAAGCCTAGAGAAGTAAATTCCAATGGAAATAAATTCTACACTCACATAACCTCATCAGGGAGACTAGACTGACCCCTTTCCAACCCTGTGCTACATGAAGTAGTTAAGAAGCATGGGCATTATTTGGGAGTTTGCTTTAATAGCTTAAAAGTGTACTAAGACTTTTGGGAAACCTCTTATAATGGAAAACTTTGTGTGGCTGCTTTATTATCATAATACTTTGGATTGCATATAAAGAGTCTAAAACATTTTAAACAAAACAACAGAAATCCTTCTTAGATCCTAGTGCTTTATAGGATATTTTGATGAATATTAATTTAATAATTGACAATCACTAATGATAGGATAAGATAATTGTCATTTATAGTTCCATTCACCATCCAGTGATTTCCCAGACCCAAATTTCTTTTCCTGGCCACCACTCCCCTATTTGTGTTGCCTCAATCTATAAGATTGTAAGCTCCTTGAGAGCAGAAACTCTCATTTTTGTATTCAAGTCCTAGTACATAGCACAGTACTTGGCAATAGGCTCTTGATGAATGTTTGTTTTCATTGATTTGCATTCTTGTTACTCAGGCTGACTCATTGATGGGAAAGTGTAAATACCTGGAGGTAAAAGAAATGGGATGTCGTAACAGAGAGGACCAGGGAACTTAATGTTTTTCATTTAACATTTTGAAATGAAAAAGAGCCCATAGAAAAATATTCATGTAGGAGCTAAAGACTGGGTTTTTAAAAAGGAAACATGTCCTAGGCACTGGAATTAAGTTGGGGAGAGGGGATGGAATAATTGAGTTTCATTCTCTCCTACCTGCCTGAATTAGATGAATTCTTAGGTTCTGAGCATACTAGTATAGATGCTGAAGGCTTGTGCCTGGAAGAAGTCCCTTTGGGAATAAGGTAACCAAGTCAATTATTCTCGAGGTGCTTTGACATACCTTGTAACCCATTTCTTATTTTAGAAACCCTTAACATTATTAATTTACCTAAATACCAAGGGAGGCAGATGCTCAGAGATTTGCTAATTACCAAAAGAGTTATATCTAAAACTGGAAACCCCAGGTGGTCCCACCTCAATTCTGAATAGCACATGAGGACTCTCACTTCCATTCATTTCAATTATCAAGCTGATGTAGAAGAGGCTGAAATTTGTTGGTCACTTTTTTTTTTCAGAATTTTTGCTTCTTGCTCCTTAGGAAGTACATGAGACCCAGTTTCAAAATGAGGGAACCAAGAGGAATATGACAGAGTTTTAAGCAATATGGAACTGTTTAGCTTTATAGATAAAATTTCCTATTGATTCAGTTTTTAGATCAATACAGAAGATTAGAGAGTTTTAAGATTTTTCTTAGGCCTCTACCTCTTCTTTCCTTTCCTCCCTCAAATTAAAGACAGAAAAATGGGTAGTAGTTGCGGATGGAGGGAGGGGGGTTTGGGAGGTAGGTCAGGGATCAGTGTACTAAGAGCATATGTATAAACATTTCCCAAATTTTGTCATCTTTAGTGATTTCAAGCTCAAAATCACATTAAAATAATGTTATAGGATCAAGCCATTTTCAAACAACTTAAAAAAATTCTGTAGAAATAGAGATTTTTTTCTGCTAGTATAGGTAAGTCTCAAGCATCCAGAAATGTCAGAGTACTCAAGAACTCCAAATCTTTAGGGCCTTTAAAACTAATATTCTTTTAGGGACACAGCCATATTTACTGAAATGTATAACATATAAAATAAAGTTCTTTGCTTTGTCTCATACCCTGAGGTGTGATAAATTCTGTCTGCTGCAGAGTAAACCAGGCTCCCAGTGTCTCCAAGGATTTGGTTCAGTACCAGAATGTCACCTGCCTGCTAGTATTCACTCTTTTGGCCTTTTGAATGGCCATTGATTAGTTGTACATCATGTAACCTTCTCTGCCATCATTAATACCTGTTAAACTAATGTTTCCAATCATTATCTTGTTAATTTAAAAGGAAATGCCCAATTTAAAAAGAAGGCAGAAGGATAATTTATACTTGATGTGTTACTCAAGGGGAGGTCAACAGAGTGATTACAAAGTGGGATGAGGGTGGGCAATTTTCTCCAAACTAATACATAAAAGGATTTTTTACTCTTGGGAACTGAGCTCTGTATTATAAGGACATAGGATTAGTCATAGTGGATTGGCCAAATTAGCCCCAGCTTCCTTCTTCCTGCAGGGTTTAGTGCTGTACGCTTCATAGCAAAAGAGGAAAATCTCAGGATATACTCTGCTGGTATTTGAGCAGTGATCTGTCTAAAAAGAGAGTCATCTGGAATTTTTTTTTTACAGATGGAAAGTTTATGCCCCAAACCATAAAATATTCATGTATTGCTTCACCTAATGTTTAATTTGCATAGTTACAGATATTTGAGCAAGGAAGTCATCCAGCTCTCTATAACACTCAGTTAAAGGAATTAACTCCTTATCTTTGTCCCTCCCTTACTCTTAAGAGACATTTTAATGGGACATCCTTCTCTTTCCATTACTTGACCTCAAATCATTGAATGTCATAAAGCAAATCCCTTTGAGAGTGATGCCTTCTTCATAACACCTTCCAGTGAAGCTTATGTAACCCTAGCAGTGAGAAATTTACTTTGGTCTACAATGTCTCTTAGGTTTTGGACCCATACCCAACTCACTCTCATTTCTGATGACTCTGGTGTTTTCATTATGATTTATGGAGTCACTTAACAATGTTGGTTGCTATCCACCATCAAAATAAAATTCAATGAACATTTGTTAAACATCTACTGTGTACAAAGCCCTGTGCTTGGGGCTGGGGGATATAAGAAGTTTATTATCAAGGAATTTATTGTTCATTAAAGCACAATGCAGATTCCTAGAATATACAAGATTGCTTGATAAATGCATTAAGTATGTAGGACTTGGGGAAGAAGATTATTACCAATGATAAGGATGAGGTAAGGTTTCTTAGAGGAGGTGGCCTTTGAGTCAGAGTTTAAAGGAAGGGGATGAATTGACAGGTGAAGTAAGAAGGGACTCCATCCTAAGCAAATGCCTGAGAAAAGACATGGAGCGGGAAGAATGTATTCATGGTGAAGAGCAAAGAGGTGTCCAGTTTGTCTGGAACATAGGTTTATGTAGAAGAATGGTATAAATAGGACTGGGAAGTTTGCCTGACATCAAGTGGTAGAGGGTCTTGAATTCCAAGGACCATGCTGTTCATTGGACAAACCTCAAAATCTGAAATAGTATTAGAAAGAAATTATTTGGTCACTTGGTAGAGGAGAGCAAACAGGAAAGGAGGTGTGGCCCACTCTCTCTAGTCTCTGGGAAATTTTCATTATATAGGATTTAGAAAAGGATACCCACACATGAACCACATATACACAGTTAAGTAATTTTGTGAGAGGACAAGTTGAAAACAAGGAAGATTCAGGTGGCTATAAGTAAATGTAAACATTCAATAAAATTTAGACAAACCCCAAATCCAAGGGGATCCAAAACACTTGAGTGTTTTTAGTGGATCCAAAGTAAGACTTGGGTGAGGGGACTCAAAGCAAGAATGTTTTGGGTTGATCAAGGACCTCAGAGAACCCAAAATTCCCTTCAGCCATCTCCAGAATTCCTGGAGAATTACTGAGGTTCAAATAATCTCCAGTTACAAAGTTAAATTTAAGCATTATAACAATTAATAAATTTTCTGCACAATGCAGTAAATAATTTCCTCATAACTACATGGGAAATAACCACAAATTTTGCATGTCCTTGGGTTCAGGTACAGTACTTGGGTTCACAAGCCTAGCTTTTTCACTGAGTTCACTTTGAAGTGGTTTGTAAGAGCATTCATTTCCTAATTTTTTTTGTATTGAAACGAGGCAACAAATTATAGAAATATTGTACCATGGGCTATCATGGTGAAGGAAAAGGAATTTGGCATGAAAAGGAAAAGATCCTGCATGGAGAAGAAATGAACATGACACAGAAGAACAAAAGGAAGGAGCATTACTGACTGAAGACTTGTAATTAAAGAAAATATTAAAGTTTTTCCTAAAGAGAAGGTAGCTGCTCCCTCCTAAGAGGAAACATCTCTGGAACATCCTTCTACCTTGGGGTACAAGGTCTAGCTTATTGACTGCCTCTCCTGGGTTACATTTTCAGGAAAGCCGGTCATGCTTCACTTCTTTCCACTCCTTTTTTAAAATATATATATATATAGAAAGTTTATGCCCCAAACCATAAAATATTCATGAATTACTTCATCTACTGTTTAATTTACATACTTGCAGACATTTGAGCAAGGAAGTCATCTAGCCCTCTATAACACTCTTCTCTATAGTCTCAATTACTTTTTTCCTATACAAGAACTCATTCCCTGGAGGTTTTAACTGTTTCATCTCCGGAGCAGAAGCCCTAGGGTCCTGCTTTACTGATTGATGAGTATGTCTCCCAAATCATGATTTCAGGGAAATTAGTTTCTCTGCATTCTCTTTCTCCTTCCTGCTCCCTTCAACTCTGGAAACATGACCCATGAACAAATCTACTCTGCCATTGTTCCTGGATAGGATGTGTCAATATGTCCCCTATGGACAGGAATGAGAAAAAAAATTAAGTTCTCACTATATGTTAAAAACTGTACTAAGTGCTACAGATAGAAATAGAAAACTCAGATGGTCCCAATTCTTAAGAAGTTCACGTGGACATTGGAGAAGACAGTATGTAAAAGTGTACTCACACCAATGTTTAGTTAAAATAGATGGAAAGGCAAGGTACTACTTGGGTTCTGGGAGGAGGAATAATAGAACAGATGATGATGGTTGGTCTATTTGTAGAGCAGCCTATTAGTGGGTAAAGGTAGAGGAAGGCCCTCAGTTCCCCGTTGTGGTCTCTGGTCATCAATGATGACTGGTTTCAGCCTTGAATCATGGACCCAAGGAACTCTGGGATTCACTGGATACCGTCTCTCCATGCTTGTTCTTTATTTGTGCACACTCTTCTGACTGATGGAAAAAGTATTATTTTGGGGGGAGAATTTTATTTTTACTGTTAGAAGGTATTGTGGGAGGCAGACTGGCATCATTTGGGAGGCATGCCTTTGTAGGAGATATACAAAAGACAAAACTAGAAAACTAATGGAAAAATCACGGAAAAAATATCCATGACAAATTACCCAGAAATATCATGGGCCTTTGCCTCCTCAGTTTGTCCTTTTGCATCCTATAACTCAGACTTCCCGAGGTAGAGTGCAGGGGGGCGTGAATTTTCTGAGTCCTCTTTCAAGGATTTCTAGCTTTTCTAGGAGATTCCCATGAGGATTTAAAACAAACTGGACCCTGGAATAGAGGCTTCATGATGTGTCAGAGTGTCAGATGTGTCAAACACAAGTCCTCAAGCACAATGACCTCAGGTGCCCAGAACTGGATCAAAATGTAATTGGGAAATATTTAACAAAATAAAAATATAATAAAATGTAGATAACTTGACTTTTATAAACTAAGTCATTATGCAGCTTTGGGGATCCTTATATATTGGATTAGTTGCCCTCATTTCTATTTGAGTTTGAGATCACTGTAATGGATAGAATGCTGCCCTTGGAATGACTTGCCTGGGTTCATACAGTTAGTAAGTGTCTGAGGACACACTTGAACTCAGGTCCTCCTGACTCCAAGCCTGGCTCTCTAGCCACTGCACCACAAACCTGCAGGAAGATCTATGTTTAAATTCCAACTGAGTTTAGCTGTATAACTTTTTATTGTTGTTCTTGTTCATTTGTTTCAGTCATGTCTGATCCTTCATGGCTCCATCTGGGGTTTTCTTAGCAAAAATACTGGAGTGGTTTGCTATTTCTTTCTCCAGCTCATTTTATGGATAAGGAAACTGAGGCAAACAGGGTTAAGCGATTTGTCCAGGGTCACACAGTAAATGTCTGAGGTCAGATTTAAATTCAAGAAAAGGAGTCTTGACTTCAGGTCTAGAACTCTAACCACTATACCACCTACCTGCCCTAGACTGACTTTAGGCAAACCATTTATCTTCTTGGGCCTCAGTTTCCTCATTTGTAAAATGAGGGGGTTGGACTTGATGGCATATAAAGACCCTTTGGACTCTAAATCTAGGAATTTATGATAATCTCTTGCAGGAACCTGGACTCCTCTGGCCCACAGAGTTTCCCTTGTGCTCTCCCAAGGAAGGGCTCCTTGGTCAAAGTGAGGGGATTTCTATAGAGCAGTATTGTTATGGGCATGATCCCGATTACCCGGGATTCTCCAGAGCTGACCTTCCTCTCAGAGCAGATAGCCTCCTATGTGGTAGGATCTGAGTAGTACTGAACATGCAGCGACTTGCCCCAAAATATCTCACACACTACTTACCATGATGTCTGAAATTAAAGATTCATTCCTTTGGGCCTTGAAGACTCATTCATTTTCAAAAGGTCCCTATTAAAATGTCAATACCCCTAGGAACAGTAACTTCTTAAATTATTATCAACTAACACCTCAGTGTGCATGAACTGACTAATCTGTCCTTCAGCCCTATGGAAATGGGACATGGGGTAAATGTCTGGGTGGAGGAGAACATTAGCCTTGTACAAAAAGCACAAAATTGAAAGGTGGGATGTTGCCAAAAATAATTTATTTCCTACTTAAAAATAGTATAGTATAGTGGGACAAATACAAAATTTAAGAGTCAGGGGTCCTGGATTTGCCTCCAGCTTTGCCACTTACTTGATTTATAATGTTGAGCAAAATGCCTTTGAACCTTAGTTCTCTTATCTATAAAATGGGATAATGACACATATTACCTACCTTGTAAAATTGTTGTGAGGAAAGCGTTTTTTTTTTCAAATGTACAACTATTTTTGGTATGATGACACGATTATGCCTACACATGCTCCATACTTTCTTGAGTAATTTACATAGCTATCCTTCATTTTTTGCAATAACCATGTTACAGAAATAGTATAGTAAAGAGCTGGGTGCTTGTGGCTTTTTTTTTTTTTATAAATAAGATAACTTTTTGAAAAAACACCAGAAGAGCTCATGATTTTAAAAGACATTCATTGTCTGGGAAACAATTTGGAATTATGCTGAGAAAGCATTTAAAATGACACTAATTCATTGTTGGTGGAGCTGTGAACTGATCCAACCATTATGGAGAGCAATTTGGAATTATGTTCAAAGGGCTATAAACATGTACATACCCTTTGACTCAGAAATACCACTTCTAGGGCTGTATCTCAGGGAGATCATACAGGTGGGAAAAGGACCCAAATGTACAAAAATATGTATAGCAACTCTTTTTGTAGTGGCCAAGAACTGGAAATTGAAGGGATGTCTATCATTTGGGAAATGCTTAAACAAATTGTGGTATAAGAATATAATGGAATACTATTGTATTATAAGAAATGATGAACAGGTGGACTTCAGAGAAACCTGGAAAGACTTATATGAACTGATGCTGAGCAAGGGGAGCAGAACCAGAACACTGTATGCAGTAACAGCCAGAGAGTGCATGGACTGATTTTGACAGACTTAATCCTTTTCAACAATGCAAGACCTAAAACATTTCCAAAGGACACATAGAAGAAAATGCCAGCCACATCCAGAGAAAGAACTATGGAGTCAGTATGCAGAACAAAGCAGACAATTTTCTTTTTTGTTTTGTTTAATTATTTTTTTCTTTCTCTCACAGTTTTTCCCATCCATTATAATTCTTCTATGCAACATGACTAATGTGAAAATGTGTTTAATAGGAATGTATGTGTATGTGTCTATGTAAAGTCCATATTAGATTGCAAGGGAGGGAGAGAAAATTTAAAACTTATGGAAGTGAATGTTAAAAGCTAAAAATAGAGAAGGCAGAGAAAAGATGGAGTCACAGAAGCAGGAAATTCCCTGAGCTTCTCCAACAAAAACCTCAAATACTTATAAAATATGACTCTAAACAGATTTTAGAGCTACAGAACCCACAAAGTGATGGAGACAAACAAATCTCCCACTGAAGGCAGCCCAGCAGGCCTAGAGGAAGGGTCCATCACAGCCTGCTATGAGCTGAGCACAGTCCCCATGAGCTGCGCAGTTTTGGCCTCAGGGTGGCCCCAACCAGAGCTGGTGGAGCAGACTTCAGGAGAGTGAATCACCAGTAGCTGTGGCAGTTTCCAGACTCCTCAATCCATAAATAAAAAAGAGCAGCTAAAAGGTCATTGGGGAACTTTGTTGGAAAGGAAGGGTGCGGTTTGGCCCCTGACCCTGGGGTGAGAGCTGGCAGAGTCTTGGCAACCTACAGATCATAGGGGGACCAAGTAACCATTCAGAGGGTAATCACTCTTGCTTTAACCTCCTTGGATCTGGGTCATGGTTTTAGGTGCAGGTCCTGGGGTATATAGCCAGTGGGCCAGAGCTTGTGGGGGCTGCAGAGGGGGCACCCAACTAATAGCTCCAGCAGCTGCAAAAATCCGAGTGATTTGGGACAAAGATCTCTCTGGAAGCAGAGTTCTTCCATGGGAAAAGAGCTCAAAAGTCAAGTAATTGACTGGCAACATGAACAAGCAGAGCAAGCAAAGCAAGCAGAGTAATAAAACCTCAGATTCCTTTTTTGGGGACAAAAAAGAATCAAAGGATCAAAGCATGGAAGGGGAGGAAGACAATGAAGTCAGAGCTCTTGCATCAAAAGCTTCCAAGGAAAATATGAATTGGTTACAGTCCATGAAGGAGCTCAAGGAGGATTTAAAAAATCAAGTAAGAGAAGTGGAGGAAAAATTGGGAGGAGAAATGAAAATGATGCAAGAAAATCATGAAAAGCAAGTCAGCAGCCTGACTGAAGAAAATAACAACTTAAAAAGTAGACTAACTCAAATGGCAAAAGAGGCTGCAAAAACCAATGAAGAGAAGAATGCCTTAAAAAGCTGAATTTGCCAGATGGAAAAGGAATTTCGAAAATTCACTGAAGAGAATAATTCCTTCAGGTGGAGAAAATGGAAGCAAATGACTTTATGAGAAATCAAGATGCTATAAAACAGATCCAAACAAATGAAAAAAAAATAGAAGGCCATGTGAAATATCTCATTGGAAAAAACACTGACTTGGAAAATATATCCAGGAGAGATAATTTAAAAATTATCGGACTACCTGAAAGCCATAATTAAGAAAAAAGAACCTAGAAACAATCATTCAAGAAATTCTCAAGGAAAATTGCCCTGATATTTTAGAAGCAGAGGGCAACATAGAAATTGAAATAATTCACCCATCACCTCTTGAAAAACATCCCAAAAAGAAAACTCCTAGGAATAGAATAGCCAAATTCCAGAGTTCCCAGGTCAAGGAGAAAATATTCCAAGCAGTCAGGAAGGAACAATTCTACTACCATGGAAACACAATCAAGATAACACAAGATCTAGTGGTTTCTACACTAAGGGATTGAAGGGCTTGGAATATTATATTCTAGAGGTCAAAGGAGCTAGGCTTGAAACCAAGAATCACCTACCCAGCAAAACTGAGTATAATATTTCAAGGGAAAATATGGTCATTCAATGAGGTGGAGGCTTTCAAGCATTCTTGATGAAAAAAACAGAGTTGAATAGTAAATTTGGCTTTCAAATACAAGAAGCGAGAGAAACATGAGAAGGTAAATAGGGGAAAGAAATCATAAGGAACTTATTGAAGCTTAACTATTTACATTTCTACATGGAAAAATGATAATTGTAACTCATGAGACTTTTCTCAGTATGAGGACAGTTGAAGGGAATATATATGCATATGTATACATACATATATTTGTTTATATAGGAGGGTATATGTGCATATAAATATATATATATATATGAGTGTGTGTATATATGTATACATGTATACATAGACAGAGGGCACAGGATCAGTTGAATAGGAAGGGATGATATCTAAAAAAATAATAAAATTAAGAGGTGAGAGAGGAATATAATGAGAGGAGATAGGGAGAGATTATAGGGTAAATTATCTCATATAAAAGAAGCAAGAGAAATCTGTTACAATGGAGGGGAAGAACAGGAAGCCAAAAGGGAATGGGTCAACTTCACTCTCATTGAATCTGACTTAAGGAGGGAATAACATATACACTAAAATGGGTATCTTACCCTACAGGAAAGTAGGGGGAAATGGGATAAGAGAGGGTATAATAGAAGGGAGGGGAGATTAGGGGGGAAGGTAGTTAGAAGCACACACTTTTGAAAAGGGACATAGTCAAAGTAGAAAATAGAATAAGTGGTGGGTGGGATAGGATGGAGGATAATATAATCAGTCTTTCACAATATATCTGCTATGGAAATGTTTTGTGTAACTACACATGTACAACCTGTATTGAACTGCTTATCTTCCCGGGGGGGAGGGGGGGGTGAGTGACAAGGGAAGAAGGGAAAGAATCTGGAAATCAAAACTTTAAAATCAAAACTTAAAAAAAAATTATTATTATTATTTTTACGTGTGACTGGGAAATAAGAAATACAGGCACTGGGGTATAGAGATCCGTCTCGTCCTATTGGAAGGTTGGAGGGGGCATGAGGGAGGAGAGCAAATTGGGGAAGGGGGTATTCAGTGGGATTGCTATTTTGGGGTGGTGGATAGGGGGAAGATGGGGAGAAAATTTGTAACTCAAAACCTTGTGGACATGAATATTGAAAACTAAAAATAAACAAAAAAGCAACCCCCCCAAAAAACCTAAAAATAAATAATTTAACTAAAAAAATGAAAATGTCAAAAAAAGTATCTAAAATGCTGATACTCTTTGACCCAAATATCTCACTGTGAGACACTTTTATATATATATATATATATATATATATATATATGTCTTTGACCCAAGGAGGTTAAAGACAAAAAGAAACATCCCACGTACACCAAAATTCCTCAGTAAGTTTTTTAGTAGCAAAGGACTGGAAATACATTAGATACATACCCATAGATTAGAATATAGATAACAAAATTGTGGTATATGATTATAATTAAATATTGCTATAACATAAACAGCATTGGCTATACAGAATGAGAAAGATGTGAAGACTTATATGAACTGTTGCAAAATGAAATAAGCAGTTCTAGCTTTAAAATGTACATGATAATTATATTAATGGAAATGGAAATGACAACAAAAAATGAAATATAAATGCCACCTAATTCTGTTAACCAAGTTTGGTCTTGAAGAGACAGGAGAATCATATTTCCATCTCTTCTTCATGCAGATTAGGAACCATGAGGGAGACATACTCCATTTACTGTTAGACTTGATTGTTGTGATTTTTAGTTTTGCTGAGCTTTTGTTTTACTTTTTTGTTCTTTGTTATGAGGGATGACTCCGTTGTGAGAAAGAAGGATACACTGGGAAAAGAGGGTAATATAACAATCAAAACTATTAATACAATGTTTAAAAGGATGTACTATAAATATTTTATGAAGTGAAGAATCACTTCCCTAGTTAAATATTTTTTAAATTGGGTGTTTTGCAAGTTCGGTTTTATTAATGAGGTTCACCTTCATAGGAATGACAAGAGAATTGATGTCACTAAGAAAGAGTAATGTTGGTGAAAGATTCTTTTATTCTGAGTGAAATATAGGTATCATTTGCCAGGTGAGTTGAACCAGGACTGCTGCCTTTACTGCCGTTCAAAGTTAGAGAGCCTTGAGAAGAGAATCTTTTTCCCTTCTCCTCCACTTGCCCTACTTCTAGTTTTGCTCAGCCCTTGCTGCCGTTATAGAAGGGAGAAAACAATCTGTGGAAGAGACCTACGGAATGCTTCTCTAAGTGATAAAGCCCCTGTCTTCTCTGCTGCCATAGTCATTCAAGATCCAGAAAATAAGTTCTTTTCACCAAAGTCTTTACGGAAACTCAAATGGTTTGACACGATTTTTATCAATGGAAATGAAGATAAGTGAAGATAAAAGGAAGAATAACCATTTGCTATGTCTTTGTACCCTAAGGACTATGAGAGTTTTCTGACTTGCAGCTGAAACTTCCTGTTTGCTTTTTCCTCCATTGAAAAGTGAGTTCCTTTGTGAACTGGTTCACTATCCCAGAGAACAATTTGAAAATAGGCTCACAAGGCTATAAAACTGCATATCCTTTGATCTGCATCCCAAAGAAACAAAAAGAAAAGGAAAAGGACCTATAGGTATGAAAATACTTTTAGCAGCTCTTTTTGTGGTGTCAAAGAATTAGTAAATGAGGTGATACCCAGCAATTGGGGAATGGTTGAACAAGTTGTGATACATGATTGTGAGGAATCACTACTGTGCTGAAAGAAACAATAAAGAAGGTTTCAGAAAATCCTGGGTGGACTTAGGTGAACTGAAAATATGAAGTGAGCAGAACCAGGAGGACATTGTGCATTGTAATAGCAATATTGTAACGATGAACAACTGTGAAAGGCTTAACTACTCTTATTGATACAATGATTCATGAGAATTCCAAAGGATTCATGACAAAAAAATGCTGTTCACCTCTAAAGAGAACTCATGAACTGAGTGTAGATTGAAGCATCTTTTCTTCACTTTTTTTCATTGTTATATTTTTGCAATATGTCTAATATGGAAATTGTTTTTATGACTTTACATGTATAATTAACTGATACATTGCTTTCCTTCTCAATGAGTGAGGAAAGGGCAGGAAGAAGGGAGAGAATTTGTAGTTCAAAATTTTTAAATGAATGTTTAAAAAAAAGCAGCTGAGCTCTTGTAAACAAGGACTGTCTTGTTTTACTCTTATATTCCCAGCACTTAACACAGTGCTTTGTACCTAGTGAGAACTTAATAAGTCCTTTTCATTCATTCATTTAATCAGTTACAAGCAAGTCAAGTGGAAAGTCAATCACTTGCCATACCTGGTAAATACGATACTTTGGTAAATCTGAATAATTCAGCTTACAAAATGGTGAGGCAGGAGGGGAGAGGCTGCTTTTCTTTGCTGTAAGTACTTATTTTTTATCCATTGCCCTGATAATTTCTTGAACTCTCTGCTTTTCTAAATATATTTATTAAGAAACTGACATGTCAGAAAAGTCATGTTTCTGCATGCCCTCTCCTGATTTAGACATACACTGTGATTAAACCAAAAAGACAGAATGTCTGGCATTTGTATCAAGCTCAACATGACAAACACTTTTTAAAAAGCAAAGCAAAACAAACAAACAAAACCCCCAAAAATATCAAACAACAGCAAACACGTTTATTAGAAATAAACAAAGTTTGAAAAAAAAAACCCAGAAGATAAGCTATTTTCCACTGGGGCCAGAGGTAGAACTGAAAACCTACTTCAGCCCAGTTTTATGGTAAAGTGCTCTTGATAACTTGTTAGCTATTAACTGTGGAGCTTCTGATCTCATGCTCTTGAGCTCATTAAATCCAAGTGCTGCCTGTTAAATTAAGAAATATGATTCAAGAGATGTCCTGAGGGGAGTGGTGCAAGTTTAAATTCTGCACTGCTAAGCAAAGATTTCAGAAAGGGGCCTTCTGACTTTTGTTATTTTCAAAATAAAAAAGATGTACAGTAACAAGGGACTCCATCTTTTCATTTGCTGCTTGAGAAATATATTGTTCACATATATCTTGTTCTTTAAAAAAAATTAAGGAGTGTGTACTATGTGTCCAAAGTTGTTATTGTTTCTCCTTTCTCCTCCAAAAGGACCGATGACATCAGGAGGGCCATGTCTTGACTTGCAAGTGAATTGGCTTTAAGTGAGTCAGGGTTGTTCAAAGTCACCAGCCTCACTCTCTCCTCCAGGGTCATGTGACATAGACATGGGGCAGGATGACTGGAGATGACTCTAGATACAATGGGAGACCTTGGCCTTTTTAAGCTAAATCTGAGGCAACAACTGTTAGTGATTTAAAGCTAGATAAGAAATGAGGCAAAAGATTGTCCAGTTTGCCTACCCAAAAAAAAATGGGGAGGGGAAGACCCTCAGGGTTTCTGGTCAGAACAGAAACAATTGCTATTTACATTTACTCTGAGTCATCAAAACCCAACAAGTGAGGCTAGGGCAAGGACCTATTATTGGCCAATCAGTGAGAGCCAGAGTGATTTTGGGTATAAGGCATGATCAAGCACCTCCATTTGAATCCCAGTGGGCTTTATCAAATCCTGGTTCTGTGTCCAAAGTACAATTTTAGGAAATAGAGATAGAAAAAAAGCTTAGCTACAATCTAGTTGAGGAGAAAATAACTACTCATTTGGATTATGTCTCCTATTTATATAATGTTTTAAGACTCACAAAGTAGTTTCCTCCAACAAATCTTTGACCTATGTAGTGTAAGTTTTGTTATCTCTATTATACAATTAGAAAACTGAGATTAAGAAAGTCTAAGTGATGTGTTCATAATTACACAGATGTCACTCTCAGAGACATAATTTGAATTCAGGTCTCTTTCTGCTCTCTAACATACTGTTACTTATCATTTTTTTGGAGGTTGATGGTTCTGTGATCTCAATAAAAAATAACGACAGTATGGTTCCGTGAAATGGAATAGAGATTATTATGGATCTCAAGTCAAAGTCAGTTGTCTTGACTTTTGTTTTGCCATTGGATTTCTGTGACTGGAAGAGAGATTAAGGCTCACAACTTTGTGCAACTTTGCCATACTTGAATTCAATTTACCATTGAGATGTTACCCATTATCAGATGTCATTGGTCCTCTCTAAAAATGAAGGACATACAACACAACAATGATCTTGTGATAGGCACTGAAGATATATAAGGAGTGAAACAATCCCTACTCTAAAGGAACTTATTTTCTATTGTGGGAGAAAATAGGTAGGAATATAAATGAAATATACCTCTGAGGTATCTTCCCATACTCTCAATGGTGTTCTAGAACCAGCTGTTGGTCATGTCTGCACTGGGAGCCAAGGACAGGCTGCATGTGGATTTATGACTCTGAGAAGAGTGTAGCAAATTGTGTGTGTGTGTGTGTGTGTGTGTAAATACCCTTATCTAAAAAAGAAAAAAATGCTCAAGGTTGGCTGACTGAATTGGTTACAAACTGATAATCTTGAGATTACCACTAGCAGTTTATTAACTATATACTGAAGAGAAACCTGAAGCCCCTCAGGGGCACTCCATAAAGCTCTGAAGGAACATAGTAGCCTCCCTTTGGATATCCAGTCTAGTTATAAGAGTAGAGTAGGATATTTCCTTCTGAGTTTTTCAGATTTATGGCAGAAAAAAGACTTGCTAAATTGCATTTTGGATTTTTCTTCAGAAAGGTTGGTTGAGGAGAAAAGTGGTCTTCATCTTAGTCATCACCTCCAATTAGAGCAGAATGAAAAGGAGCTGAGACTGCTTATAGAAAACTGTGGGGCTCACAGGCAAACCTGGAAGCCTGGTGGTCTTAGGTAGAGTGAAGATGGAGTGGACCAAATCCAGTTTTTAAACTGATAAGAAAAGTGTTCACTAGACCACAGCTACTGTGACATCAAAGAGAAACAATTCTAGGGATTCTCTCTCCTGTTCCCTTGTTGCTTTCTGAAGAAAGGTCTGGGAAGTTCTAGAAGTTATCTCAACCTTTCCCCTTTTCCAATGCTTTTTTCAAGCTAGGAGGACATACATGTGTATAGGAGGTTGCATGCAAGTGAAGGTTGAAGGGGAGTTGATTTAAGGACCATATATGATGTGCTATTTTTAAAAAGTTATCTTTTGATGTTCAATAAGTCACATGGCTATTAAGAAAAATGTAATATACCTAATTCTATCATTCATATGACATGAATGAGAAATATCTAAATATGAAAGAGGAGACTCAAGAGCAAAGAGGAGGGACTTTCCTTTTGTTTTGTTTTGCCATTTCTAAGAATATTCCAACCTGGAAAGTCTTCCCACACCTCTCTGAAACAATCTTTATAATTTTTTATGGTCCAGTAATATTCCATTGAATACTGCAGGAATATTCCACAATAGAGTTTTGTTAGGCTCATAACACTCTTTTTCAATAACCTGTGGACATCACCAGATGTAGTCAGATTGATATAGAAATCAGATTGATGATGTACTTTGCCAGCAAAGAGGGAGAACTATACAGTCAGCTGAAACAAGACCTGGAGTCGACTGTGGCTCAGATCATGAGCTTCTTGCGAAATTCTGATTTAAATTGAAAGAAGTAGAGAAAACCACCAGACCATGTGGATATGGCCTGAATGACAACTCTTATGAAGATTAAGTGAAAGGGATAAATAGATTTAAGGGATTAGATCTGGTAGATAAAGTGCCTGAAGAATATGGATAGAAGTTCATAACATTGTACAAGAGGCAGCAACCAAAAAACATTCCAAAGCAAAGGGAAAGCAAGAAAACAAAATGACTGTCAGGTGAAGCTTTATAAATAGCCGAGGAAAGAAGGAAAGCCAAAGGAAAAGTAAAAAGGCAAAGACATATCTAACTGAATGCAGCATTCCAGAGTATATAAAGTAGAGATAAGGTTTTCTTAAATGAGCAATGCAAAGAAATAGAAAAAAAAACCCTGACAATGGAAAGACAAGAGATCTCCTAAAGAAAATCAGAGATATCAAGGGAAAGTTTCATGCAAAAATGGACATGATAAAGAACAAAAATGATAGAGATTTAACAGAAGCAGAAGAGATCAAGAAAAGGTGGCAAGAATACACTAAAGAACTGCATACAAAAGAATTTAATATCACCAATAACCATTGTTATGTGGTTATTGATCTAGAGCCAGACATCCTAGAAAATAAGGTGAAAATGGCCTTAGGGAGGAAGCTTTGCTAACAATAAGGCTAGTGGAGGTGATTGAATTCCTCCTGAGCTATTTAAAACCTTAAAAGATGATGATGTTAAAGTGCTGCACTCAATATGCCAGGAAATTTGGAAAACATAGAAGTAGACATAGGATTGGAAAAGATCAATTTACATCTTGATCAAAAAGAAGAGCAATGCTGAGGAATCTTCAAATTACCAAACACTTGAGTTCATTTCACATATCAACAAGGTTATGCTTAAGATTCTGAAATTTCAGCTTTAGCAGTATGTGAATTGAGAATTATGAGAAGAGCAGGCTGGTTTTCAAAAAGAGGCAGAGGAACTAGAGACCAAATTGCCAGCATTTGCTGGATTATGGAGAAAGTCAGGGAGTTCCAGAAAAACAATAACTTCTTCTGTTCCATTGGTTACATTGAATCCTTTGACTATATGAATCAGAACAAAATATGGCAAGACCTCAAAGAGATATGAGTACCAGATCATCATACTTGCCTCCTGAGAAACTTGTGATGTGGGCTAAGAAGCAAGAGTAGCAACAGTTAGAACTGAACATGTAATGATTGATTGGTTTAAGACTGAAAAAGGAGTATGACAGCACTATATATTGTAACTTTATTTAACTTATATGCAGAATCTATCATGTGAATGGGAGGCTGAAGGAATCAAAAACCAAAATTAAGATTGTTAGGGGAAATATCAACGATCTTAGACATGCAGGCACTGTTGCTCTGATGGCAGAAAGTAAAGAAGAATTGAAAAGCCTCTTGATGAGAGTGAAAGAGAAGAGTGTAAAAGCTGATTTAGTGCTTAACATAAAAAAAACCTATTATCTTGTCAGCTGGTTTCATCACTTCCTGGCAAATAGGAGAAAAAATGGAAGCAGTGTCAGATTCTATATTCTTAGGCTCAAAGATCACTGCAGACAGTGACTGCAGCCATAAAATTTAAAGATATGCTTTGGAAGGAAACCTATGGCAAATATGAACAGCATAGTAAGAAGCAGAGATATCACCCTGCCAACAAAGGTCTGTATAGTCAAAGCTATACTTTTCCCAGTAGCAATGTATGGGTGTGAAAATTGGATTGTAAGGAAAGTTGAGCACCAAAGAATCAATGCTTTCAAATTTTGGTGCTGCGGAGGAATTCTGAGAGTCCCTTGGACAGCAAGGAGGTCAAACCAGTAAATACTTAAAGAAATATTAAAGCTGAAGCTTAAATTCCCTGAGGGGTATCCTTAGTGTACTGAGGGTATATGAAATAGTAGCCTTAGAGGACCTACCTTGTTAGAAAAACTGGGTGTTTGAAGAGTGAGGCCAGAACCTGCTAATGTGTTGCAGTTTTCCCAGTGTTTTTTTAAAAATAGTAAGGCCATACCCCAATATACGGGATCTTTGAGTTTATCAAACTCTTATTTTACATCTCTTTGCTTTTGTGTATTATATATTTAATCTATTCTACTGATTGCTGGTTTTTTCTTTTTCCTTTTTTTTTTTTTGGCTAGTACCAAATAGTTTTGACAATTATTGCCTTGTACTAGAGTTTAATACCTGATACGAATAGGACTTCTTTGTTATTGCTATTTTTTGCTATTATTCCCTTTAAGATTCTGGACTTTTTCCCCCTCCAAATGAATTAATTTTTTTATAGCTTCATAAAACAATCCTTTGGTAATTCTCTTGGTATGGAAATGAATAAGTAAATAACTTTCAGAAACAGTCAGTTTTATAATATTATCATGACCCAGCCATGAGTAATTCACCTGTCTCAAAATATTTAGTTCCACCTTTATTTCTGTAATGCAAGGTTTCTTAACCATTTTTTGTGTCATGGAATTCTTTGACTGTTTGGTGAAACCTATGAACCTTTTCTCAGAATAATATTTTAAACACATTAAATACAATATATAGAATTATAAAGGAGGCCAATTCTATTGCAATTTAGTTGTCAGAAATATTTTTACCAAGAAAGTTTTTGTACTTCTTGAACTCTAACAAAATTTAAGAATCCATACTGCAAAAAGTGTTGTTGGTTTTTTCACGAGGTAGTTGTATCCATAGTTCTTTTGTATGTCTTGGAGAAAAAGTCCCCCCAAATTTATACATTCTTTAGGTGCTATGAAAGGAATCTCTCTCTCTATCTGTTCCCCCTGGGTTTTGCTGGTAGCACATAGAAAATCTGATTTACATGGGTTTATTTTATACACTGTCTCTTTGCTGGAATTAATGTTGTTTCAATTCTCTCTCTCTCTCTCTCTCTCTCTCTCTCTCTCTCTCTCTCTGTCTCTCTCTGTGTGTGTTTTGGTTAAGTCTCTAGGGCCCTTTAAGTAGGCTGTCACATCTTCAAGAAAGAAATAATTTTGTTTCTTTTCTGTCAACTTTTTTTCTTGCTTATTGCTATAGTATTTCTAACACTCTGTGAAATAATATTGATAATTGATAACCTTACTTTACTCCTGAACTTACCGGAAAGACTTCTAGCTTGTCTTAACTACATCTATTATTATCTCTTGGTTTTAGATAGACACTGTGTAACACAATAAGGAACATTCTATTTTTGTGGCTTTAAATTTTCCTCCCCTTAAATGGCAATGGGTATTGCATTTTGTCAAAATTCTTTGCTGAATTGTTGACTTAATCATACCACTTTTATTGGATTTGTTTTATATCATCTGTTCAGTTTATAGTTTTTCTAATATTGAACTTAACATTTATTCCTGTTATAAATCTCATGTGGTAAAAGTGTACAATCTTTTTTATATGTTACTATGCCCTTTTTTATCATTTTGGGGTAAATATTCATTAGGGATATTGGTCTATAGCTTCTTTCTTTTGTTCTTCTTTGTGTTAGGTATTTGTGTCATAGGAAGAATGTGTCAGGAGCCCTTCTTTTTCCTTTTTAGTAAAGAGTATATATGATATTAGAATTTTTTTTCTTTGAGAGTTTGATGGAATTTCCTTGTGAATCCATTGGATCCTGGTTTTTCATTTCCTTTGAAAGTTCATTGAATATTGAATTTTATTATTCCAAAACTTAATTATTTAAATTCTCTCTCTCTCTCTTTCTCTCTCTCTCTCTCTCTCTCTCTCTCTCTCTCTCTCTCTCTATATATATATATATATATATATATATATATATATTTTAAATTATATATTTTTTGCTTTTTATAGGGCTATTGGGGTTAAGTGACTTCCCCAAAGTCACATGGCTAGTAAATGTGTCAAGTGTCTGAGTCTAGATTTGAACTCAGGTCCTCCTGTAGCCAGGGCTGGTGCTCTATTCACTGTGCAACCTAGCTACCCGTATAGTTCATATTTTTATAAATATTTATCTATTTCATTTCAGTTGCCTGTTTTGTTGGTATGTAATTGGAGAAAATTAATTTGAATAATTTTATTTCTTTATTGTTAATTGTCCTTTTCATTTTGGATATTAACAATTTTTATTTATCATCTCTTTTTAATTCAATTAGCTAATGTTTTTGGTGTATTTTAAACTTTTTGTATGTTGTTTCATAATTTTCTTTGATGGAATTATCTTTTCATTCTAAGATTTGTTCTTTGACTTGAAATCTTTAGGATTAAGTTAGTCTCCAATAAATTTTAATTTTTCTCAAAAAACTTTTTATTCATTGTAATTTTTACTGCTTTGTGACCAGTAAAAGATATGTATAATATTTCAGCTTTTCTCTCTAATTTGTGCAGTTTTTAATTCCTTAAAATTCATTCAAGATCAGAATACATATATTTCTTTTTGCTCCCATTAAGCAAGAGTTATCATGTTTAACTTTTCCAAAAATTTCCTCATGTCTTTAATTTCCTTGTTGTTTATATTTTGGTTAACTATATCTAGGTTTAAAAATGGCAGACCAATGTTCTTTACTATTATGGCTTTATTATATATTTCCCCCCATAAATCAATTAACAGACATTCTAATTATGTGAGGCAGCATGTTCCATACTTTTCCTTCCCTACTCTACTTGCTCCAGGCCAGGCACTCTATCCACTGCACCATCTAGCTTATCCAGTGACCACATTACCACCATTAGGTAATCTCCACTGATTCCCTATTATGTATAGGATCAAATGTAAAGCCTTCTGTTCCGCTTTTAAATCCCTTCATACCTCATCTTTTCCTACCTTTCTAAACATCTTACTCCTTCTCCATGTACTCTGTAATCAAATGACACTGACCTCCTTGCTGTTCCTTGTGCAAGACCTGCCCTCTCTGAATTTCATGCATTTGTCCTGATTGTTCCCTATGTCTGGAATGCTCTCCCTCCTCATTGCTCTCTCCTGATTTTCATGACTTCTTTCAGTTCTCAGCTAAAATCATACATTCTTTAAGAGTCTTTCCCTGTTCCCTTTAATGCTACTCCTTTATGCTGATTAGCTTCAATTTGTCATGTGTATGTGTATGTGTGTTTGTATGTATGTATACATACATACATACATACATACATATATATATAATATATTTTGTACTGTGAGAGAGGAATATATTGGGAGAAGGAGAAAAGGAGAGATAGAATAAGGTAAGTTATCTCACATAAAAGAGGCAAGAGAAAGTTGTTACAATGGAGGGGAAGAGCAGAAAGGTGAAATGGAATGAGTCAACCTTACCCTCATTGGATTTGGCTTAAGGAGGCAATAACATACACACTCAGTTGGGTATCTTTTTTTTTTTTTTTTGCTTTTTGGAGGGGGGAGGGTAGGGCAATTGGGGTTAAGTGACTTGCCCAAGATCACATGGCTAGTAAGTTTGTCAAGTGTCTGAGTCTAGATTTGAACTCAGGTCCTCCTACTTCAGGGCCGGTGCTTTATTGACTGCACCACCTAGCCACTCATCAGTTGGGTATCTTACCCTGCAGAAAAATAGTGGGTGAGGGAAAAAGGGGAGGATAATAGAAGGGAGGGCAGAAAGGGAGAAAGGATAGTTAGAACATGTTCTCTCCCCTTTAAATTGTAAGTTCTTTGAGAATAAGGAGTGGGTTTTTTTTTTAACATTTGTTTTTGCCAGAGGGGATGAAGCCAAGACAGCTACTAAAAGCAGGAACTTGTTTGAGTTCCAGCCCCAGCCACTTGTAAGACCTGTAAAAAATGAATCTAAACAAATTCTAGACCTACATGACCCACAATGTGACAGAAACAAATTTCCCACTGAAGGCAGCCTGGCAGACCAACGCAAAGGGTGGAAGAGAGTGAAGTCCTGCATGGGCCACACCAGCATAGACCCATGGCACAGACCTGCTGTGGCACTGACCTGCCACAGCAGACTTCATGAGACTAAATCATTGGCAACTGTGGTGGTTTCCAGACTTCTCAACCCATAAACACCAAAAAGAAAGTAGAAGGTCAATGGGGGAACTCTGAGTAGTGTGGGAAGAGAGCTCAGTCTGGCCCCTGTTCCTGGGGCAGCAGAGGTGGCAGCCGTATGCATATGCCCACAAATAGTGGGGGTATCAAGTGGCTGACCAAAGGGCAATTGTTGGAATCTCTCTGCTGGTGCTCAGGCAGGATTCTTTTGCTTTGCCCTTCTTGGATCTGAGTTGCAGTCTTGGGTGGTGGTTTTGGGGTAAGGAGCACTATCGTGGCAGAGTTTGTAGAGGCTGTGGAGAGGTAGCCATCCTCACAGGTCTGAGGCAGGGGCCTAGAAGAAGCTCTGACAACAGCCGTGCAAAAATCAAGAAATTTGGGACATAGCACTCATGGGAAAGAGTTCAAAAGCCAAGTAATTGGCTGGCAAGATGAGCAAAGGAAGCAAAATCAAACTATAGAATCATTTTTTGGTGACAAAGACAATCTAAAAAGAAGCAGAAGAAGACAGCAAACTCCTGTATCAAAAGCCTCTAAGAAATATCTGAACTGGTTGCAGGCCATGGAGAACCTCAAGAAGGATTTTGAAAAGTACATACATTTGAGAAATAAGATATACAGGCAATGGGGTATAGAAGTCCCTCTTGCCCTACAAGAAAAACCGAGTATAACACTTCAGGGGAAAATATGGACATTCACGGAAATAGAGGACTAAGGGGGCAGGGGGAATGGAGACAGGATGTAAGAGAGGGCAGATTGGGGAAAAGGGTATTCAGTATGCTTGTCATCTTGGGGTGGGGGTAGAGGAGAGATGGGGAGAAAATTCGTAACTCAAAATCTTGTGGAAATGAATGTTGAAAACTAAAAAAATGAATAAATTAATTTTAAAAAATATTTGTTTTTGCCCTTCTTTGAATCCCCTATGCTTAGCCCAATGCCTGACACATCATAAGCACTTTATAAATGCTGTTGACTATTGTCTTTCTTTGCCTTAGTGATCTCAGAGCACATGAAAGTCTTAATGTGCGTCCTCCTGGCTACCATTCATTTCCTTTGCATCTACTAGAAGAAGAAGTCAGGTCAGATGTTTTGTTCTGTTTCTGTTGTTTGTTGTTCACTTGTACCTGACTTATGAGTGATTCATGATGTCTTTGTAAGTATCTTTTTGAATCATTTGCCCATTTTTGTGAAGGTTTAGATAAAATCAGATAATATAAAATAACATAAGATAATATAATCTGCCAGTCCAGATACTCATGATCTATAATATTTAGCAATATGCTTAAAGTGAATAAATAAATGTGGGTACCACTGTCAATCCCTCTGTATTGGGGGACTTTCACTCTTTCCTCAGCATACGTTGTATGCTATATGTGAGAGGTGATCATCTGACATAGAGACTGAATAAGGCACCAGTGTCAGTTAAGACATGAAAATATTAGTAAAGTTTAATTTCTTTAATATTTTCAGATAAAAACAGGTTCAAATAAAACTTCTAGTATCTTCTTCCTGAACTCCAAAGGATCATCATTTTTCCTATAGCTAACACACACCAAATTTTGGAGACTAGTGATTTAAAGATATCAACACTGGGTTTATTTTTGTTGGCTATTAAAGACCTAATTGGTTTAGTACAGTGGTTCCCAACCTTTCTAATGCTGCAACTCTTTAATAGTTGTATGTGGGCATGTCTGCTTGTTGGCAGACCCGCCTGGAGACAGAGGAGGTTCCTAAGACAATTGGAAATATGTGTTTTCTGATGGTCTTAGGCGACCCCTGTGACCCATGTGCAAGGGTTGTTTGACCCCAAAGGGGTCATGACACACAGGTTGAGAAGCATTGGTTTAGTAGACCAAAACAGTACGTAATTTTTTTTTCTTTTTCTACATGTAAAAATTCAAACAACTCTATATTGCGTTAAGTGATATGCAGAATGAGTATCCCAAGAATGAAGAGAGAAAAGTATGATTTGACAAAGTTAAGAAAAGTTTCACAGAGGAAGTAGAATTTATTCTGGATCTTGAATAACAATAATAACCATTTTTGTGTGACTTTAAGATTTCCAAAGTACCTTCCATATCATTTGATTTTGCCATCATTCAACCCTGAGAGATAAATGCTATTATTATTATTTTCATTTTCTAGATGAAGCAACTGAGGCAGACAGAAATCATTTGCCCATGCTAACATACCTAATAAATGTCTGAGACTGGATCTGAGCTCACATTTTCCTGACTGCAAGTCCAGTGCCCTTTGTAGATGAGCCAAGGAAGGACAGGACTTAGATAGGCAGAGATGTGAATGAAAGGAACTCCAGGAAGAAAGGAGATGGCACATAAAAATGTTCAAGAAGGAAAATGTTAAAATGACAATGGTAATGATAATAAAATGACAAAAATACATTTTATTTGGAAAAAAATCAAATTGGTTGGAATTTCGTTGGGAAATACTCATAAAAAAGGGGGAAATAAACTTAGTAAGGTAGGTAGAGTCCACATCATGGACAGCCTTGAGTGCTGCAATTTTCTTTAATCCTAGGCTTCATTCTATAAGCAATAGAAAGTTATCAAAGGTGTGTGTGTGTGTGTGTGTGTGTGTGTGTGCATGTGTGTGTGTGTGTGTGTGTTAAGCAGGGCAATATTATCTTTATTTTGTGTTTTGAATCTGATGCTCATTGATATTATGTCCTTTGGAAAATTATTTTGGACCTCAAGTTCTTCATCTTTAAAATAAGAAACCTGGATGATCTAACATGCAAGGTCTCTTTTAGCTCTAAATTTATATTCTTATAATCCTTAAAGTAATCTATTAGTGCTACATTGTATAGATGAAGAAATGGAGCAACAAGGCATAGGGAGGCATTAGGAACCTTTTGCAGTAGCTTAGGGGAGTAGCAATGAAGGCCTGATGAAAACAGAACCCAAGAGGAAGGGATGAACAATTGTCCAGATCTGGAGATGGCCATAACTCCTTGAGACCAGGATTTATTCTGCCAGGGAATTTTCCCTGGAAGTTGAACACTTGGATCCAATGTTATTTGGCAGATTCAAAGTTGAAGCTGTTTAATTGTCATAATCTCAAGCCAGATTTGTTGCTATAACAGTTGAAGATAAGAGCATTTAATTTTTTAAAAAACGGATTTTATTTTTGGTAATGAAGTGGGAGCAGATTATTACAGGTTGTTCCTTGCTACAGAACAGGAGGAACAGGGAGAGAAATCACTGCCGTCTGATGAGGCAAAAATAACTTTTATTAGTGTGTGCCACAGCATCTGAGTGAAAACTGGAATCCTCCATATCAATCCCAGTCATTAGACTTGAGAATGAGAAGCGACGGCAAGAGGAAAAGTATGGCCTCACTCTAGAATTCAGCAACACCAATAATGATGACAATTAGAGATAGTTCCTAGGAAGACTGATCAATTATGTTCAGGTTGCTATGTACGCAGCCAGAATCATCTATGAATTCTTGAACACCACAGTTATTATGTAGCACAGGGGGTATGGTAGGAAAATGAGGACACTGCATGTCATAAAGGGATACACTCTAATACAGCTCTTACAAAAGAATAGAAAAATGCAGCTTTGTACGGTCCTGGCTTTTACCACTGTGTCAAACGATTAACCTTGGAAAATATCCTAAAATTCAGAGATAGCATAAAATGAAAATACAAACCTAAGTAGAAATTGTAAAAGAAAGTTAAGTTCTTAACATATAGCAATGTAGTTGACCAGTGAGACAAAGAGCCCTAATAGGCACATTACACACAGTGTAATGGAATGACTGTTGAAAGAGTTCTGATGAGGTGGGTTCAAATCCTGACTCTGTTACTATTTGTGTGGCTCCGAACAGGTCCTTTAAGCTTGGTGAATCAGAGTGGCACAGTAGCTAGAGTACTGACCTGGAATCTAGAAGACCTGAGTTCAAATCCAACCTCAGACTCTTATTATCCATCTATGTGAACCTGTGAAAATTGCTTAACCTTCACCCTCACTTTCTTTATCTGTAAATGAGAATAATAATAGCACATACCTCCTAGGATTGTTGGGAGAAAAAATGAGTTAATATTTGTACAGCATTTTGAAAACCTTCTAATTATAGTTTATATAACTATATATACAGTTATAGTTCGCAAACATTATATATAAGTGCTGTCTGTCTTATTGTTTTCATTGTTATAATTATTAGCTTCTCATCTATACAATGGAGGGAATACTACTTGGAGAACCTACCTCAAATGACTGTTATGAAGATCCTAGAATAATATATGGAAAAAACTGATGGAAAAAATTCCTTGCCTATAGCTCACTAACTCATCTGTAGGTTCTTGCAGACATGCCTCTAAGAAGTCATTACTAGATGAAGGTAGAACTACGCAGCTCTACCAGAGGATTACAATTTATGCTTCCAAAGTTCAAAAGCATCAGTAACAAGTGCCCTGATACAAAACCAAAGGTTCACTTTAAAAGAGCTCAGAGAAACACATAATTTCTCTTGTCTTTATCTATAAAGTTTTCCAAGGCTTTATAGGCTTCTGGATTAGATATTAAAGAAGCCTTGGGTTAAAATTTTCCTTAAAACATCTTTTTTCTCCAAATGGTAATACCTTGTCAATTAATGAGATAGGTAATTATCAGTCCTCATCATTTTTTCTCAACTGAGCATGCCTCCTTACATTATTCCAATGAACCTAATAGGATGTACAACTCAAGCCTTTCTGATGCTAAAGGGAGAAATTTAAGCACAGAGTAATAATAATTCCAATTTTTTTCTGGGCCCCAAAGCTCTTTCTTGACTCCCTCGCATCCTCCTCATCCCTTCTCCAAAAGAGCTATGTTCCCCAAATTAAAAATGACAAGTTGTAGGATAGAGGTGATACAGTTTTAGCATGTTGGCTGAAACCCCTAAGAGAGCTCCTCCCATATAGTCTTGAGGAGACTAACTGGAGAGGTCCCGCTAACTCCAACACATCACTGCTATCTCCTGTGATTATAGCTGCTTGGAGAGACAGAGGCTAGTCTAGTTCAGTGTTGGGGAGCCTGCCATTCAGGGGATGGGGAAGACAAGAGTAATGAAGGGAATTTTTCTTTGACCTAGCTCTAGATATCCAAAGTACACATGAAAATTACTTCATAGCCATGTTTAGGGGTGAGGAACCTTCTCCCACCTTAAAACAATTACATGACTAATCAGGTTAAAAAACCAGAATACATAGATATATTTTTAATAGACTATGTTACATGGAAATACAAAATACATGGCCTGGCCACTAGAAGCATATACTCTCTATCAACCAGTTGAATTGACATGCATTTATAAAGGGCTTATTATGTGCCAGTCATTGTTTATGAATGTTTCATGATTTGTGTTTTTATTAATTTAAAATATTTTATAAAATGTTAGAAAAGTTTGGAAAATAACATTTTATAGCTCCTCCAAGTTTGTGTCAAATGTCACACAGATTATTTCACTTGATCCTTACAAT
The DNA here is from genome assembly GCA_028646575.1 of Pseudocheirus occidentalis. Taxonomy (NCBI): domain Eukaryota; kingdom Metazoa; phylum Chordata; class Mammalia; order Diprotodontia; family Pseudocheiridae; genus Pseudocheirus; species Pseudocheirus occidentalis. The sequence goes on along the minus strand of CM053594.1, from coordinate 345,497,086 downwards.
AGATGGTGGGCAGGTAGATAGGTCAATTATTACTGTCCCCATTTTAAAATTAGGAAAAGAAGACTCACATAGTAAGTGGTCAAGTCAGGATTCGAACCCCTAACTTCCAAGTCCAAGTTCACTAAGGGCAGGTTTCTGGAAGATAGAAGTTTGGGTTAATTTTTTAATAAGTAGAGGGGGATGACTCACAGCTTTTTCACCCTTACGGGATGATATGGGGAAAGATGTGGAAACAGTAAGAAAGATTTCCAAAAAAACCCTCAATAGATGGGTGGGAAAATGAAGGCCTAACATTTCACTTCAAACACGAATAGTCTGGGAGAGACTTTTGAAAGTCAATGTGGGTCTTTTTTAATGTGATTTTTATGATAATGACTATGCCAGGAGGAATTTGAATAGGTCACATAAAAATATGAAGCTGATTTCAAGGTTCCTGCTCTCCATATTGGGTTGGGTTGCATTTTTGTACAGCATGTCCAGTTAAAAAAATATCAATCCAGCAAAATATAAGCAGGATGCAGGGCAGTGGGTTTTCAAAGAGACAGAGATTCATACTTTCTGCACCTTGTTTCATTGTGATGCTCATCTCTTAGAGAACCGAATTGCTGGACCAACTGAGAAGAGCATTGCGAGGACCTGTCCACCAACAATCAAGGAGCCTCACGTTATTAACATGCATGGTGAACAGTTTATTTATTGAGAATATTGTCAGTCCCCTTCTCATCTTCCTTGCCTTGTCATTGCTAGCATCTGGTTCCATTCTTTCCATGGAAGAATAAAGGTTGGGAAAGGTCAGCGTAAACCTTGCTACAGTGAATTCCTTTTCTGCTTTCGTTGCAAAAAAGAAATCACAGGAATTCACAGGCCAGGTGAAGAGAGTCTCATGACTCATCACTTTGTATCTAAATCAGCCTATGGGGGGCTAATGGGCTCCTGTAAATCCTAGAAATCTACCTTCAATACCTACCTACTTCCCCCTGACCTCCTGTTTTGGCAGTTATATACAAGCACTCAGGTTTCAGGACCAAAGTCTTTTCCTATTATAATTCAGAAATACTAAGGTCCCCAAATGAGTCTGAGATTTCGGCTATTCAGCAAAATTTTTATTTGAGAAGCACATCCCTGCCAGCTCCAGCGATTACAGTTGCTATTCATATGAATGTTGGCAACATTTTATTGTGGGGGTCAATTATGGTCATTTACCATGATGACATAATAACAACTGCAGAAATGTGAAAGCTAAAGAAGGGTTATTATTACTGTTTGTAAAGTCTGTGTCCCAGATGTTCCTGCCAGGGGAGAGAAAAGCTGGAGAGCAGAGATAGCTGACAATAGTGCTAACCATTCAAATCACCAGCGGATTGAGCAATTTGCAAGACGAGAGATCGAACAAGAGGCAAAGCTGGCGTCTGGGTTTCATGGCTTCCTCACCTTGAACAGCAACCTGCACTCCCTGACACTTAGCGGAGACATCCTCCCCATGCCACCTCCCTCTACCACTACCCTTCAATCCTTGCCATTGCCCCCTAACCCCAGACCAAGAAAAAAAGTAAAAGAAATACAAGCAATGGTCATACCCAGGGAGAGGACTCAACAGCCAATGTCATTCTCTGATATATAGCCTAGGAGGAATTTATTTCCAACTAGTAGAGGATTGGGGGGCTCATAAAACTGTATAGCTTCAACCCAATGAAATAAGGTTAGTAAAATACATAAACTCTGATACAGCCCATGAAGTATGCCTCCAGTCACCTGCAATTCACGAATGGCACTGTGATAGATATTCCAGATGCCTGCCTGTTCCCTGACAGCTGTGACCAGTGTATGCCTTTAAGCAACTTTCCCTCTTACTCATTTCCCACCCTTGTTCTCTCCCTCCCCCCTCCCCGCTTCCATATTGGTCAGTGCCACATGTGAAAATGTAGCATCGAGCTTCCCTGATGGCAGAACTCAGAGCGTAGCAGCAATGCTTTACCTTGCTATCTTGCTATCAGCAGACTCCTAGAATAACAGCTTCTACGACAAGCACCAGCATGAGACAAAAAAGCACACACTTGTAGAATGAAAAATACAACAGCAGCTGAATAGTAGAAAAGGTAATAAAAAAAAAAGTGCCCAGGTCTGATAATGACTGAACGTTCACCTCTCCTCCCCCCAGCTTCACCATCAGCATCACAGGAAAAAATACAGAAAGTAGAAGGAAACACCCATTTTTTTTTGTACTTGGTACTTCCGTCAATGTGGTGTTAAACAAGCTCCGATCACGAAGATTGTTGTTATTCATTACTCAAAGAGATGTACTTGAATGATTACTTCAGTACCGTTGTTCAGTCTCTGGAAGAGCTTTGAAAAAGTGGACAAAAATCCACAGCTATAGTTTACAACCACAATTGTAAAAGAACTTTCCCTCTATTTGTTCCATATTAAACATGGTAATAAGAGTAATAATACCTTGTATTTATGGGATGGCTGTCTTCTGAGCAACTCAAAGTGCTCACAAACAGTAGAGCTTTCATCCTCAAAAACATCCTTTTGAGAGAGGCTGGGGGAAGGTATTATTATCCTTGTTCTCATCAGGCCAATAATATATTGTTTGGTTTAAAGAGCTGCCTATGAGGTGCCAACCTTGCGTGGTGGTGATTGGGGGGATAGTGAGCTTGAATAAGAGGAAAATTCTGTGTATCTTTTTTTAAGAAACAGAACTTAATGAACATCTGAGTTCATTTAACAAACACTTATTAAGGGCCTACTATGTGAAAGCAATGCACATGTAGGTAGAGATGCAAAAATAAATTTATCGAGGAGGTTGCCACCTATTGTAGGTGTGGTGAGGCTGTCCCCCACAAATAAGGGAGTTGTCATTGTATGGTTCATATAGACATCTTTAGCTTCTTCTTTCCACCATCCTTCTCCAGGGGAAACTTTAATTCCTTTCAGGAAGGGAAGCAGAAGGTTGGGGTCAGGAGCTTGAACACTCTGCTCTCTTCAGAGAGAAGGGTTTCTGGGTGACAATTGTATCTATCAAGTATTATTATTATTAGCATTATTATTATTAGTCTAGAGAATGTTGTTTTCATGTTCAAGGTAAACTTCTGATTGCTATTCATTAATGAGAAAAGGAAGACTCATATTTTATATCTAAGGCTTGACTTCCTTCCCACAAATACCAGTTCTGCAACAAACACGTGGGGCAGGAAGCAAAGAAATCCATTAATCCAAGACAATAGCAAAACAGAATTCAGAGAAAGTATACATAGGATGGTATGTACCAGACAATACAGAGAAAAGAGCTCCTATTGGGAACAAGATAACTCAGCTCAACCAGGAGAGAATCCCAGATCTCACCTAGGGGACACTCTTCTAAATCTCTAAAGTAGCAATTTGGGACAGGAACCTGATGGAGACTGCCAGCTCTTCTCATGTTGACTTCTCCCCAGAATCTCATTCTCCTTTCATCAGCCTTAAGAGGGGTTGGTATCACACATCTCTCTTAAAAGTAGAAGCCAGAAGTGTCCAAAGCAATTGAAAAGCCCAAAGAGATTGCAGAGCCTGAAGAAAGTCAAGAGTTTCAAGAGTTCCATTCTAAAAGAGTTCTATTCCAAACCTTCATTCTAGCTCTCACCACCTTCCACCCCAGCCCTCACTCAAACTCTGGCCATTGATCTCCACCAATGAGGAGAAAATTCCAGACCAACAGGCACTGGGACTTGGGTTTCATAGGAATAAAAGCCATACATAAATAGTGTACATGATATAATGCCATAAGGGCAAAAGAGAGCTCTAGGAAGGGAACGCTCAGCAGGGGTTCTCCACCTTCCTAACGTTTCGACCCTTTAACACTCGTATGTGGTGTATCTGCATGTGGGCGGACCCGCCTGGAGCAGAGGAGCCATGTCTCGGTTCCTAAGACCATAGGAAATATGTGTTTTCCAATGGTCTTAGGCTACCCCTTTGGCCCTTGTGAAAGGGTCATTCAACCCCCAAAGGGGTTGCAACCCCCAGGTTGGGAATGTCTGACTCAGAGAATACTTTGTGTGTCCCAGTGGTATATGCTGGGTATGAATCATGATGGATTTGTGGAAGGGAGGGAGAAAGAAAGAGGGGGAGCTAGATGGTGTTATAGTTCTTCTTGGGAGTCAGAAAAACACAAGATATTTGAATCCATCTCAGTTCTAAGTTTAGCACAGAAAGGCCTTATGAAACTTGTTAAACTAAGTCTGAGGAAAGCCATGACTCTCAGCAATATGTAGAGGTGAACTGCTTCCAAGAAGCTGACCAGGCAATTTCTCCTGATGGCACATGATTAGGCAGAGTTCACAAGGGCAACAGTCCTGCTGCTGCTCATTCCTGCCACAGAGACAAAAAACCCCATAATACCAGTGACCCTACAGATAGCCTAGCTCCTTATACTCCGTCGAATGGTACAACCCAACCATCGGAGAACTTCGTGATAATTGCTCTTCACAAGTCATTCTGGTAAGCAGATTGCTCCCTATTAGTTAGTCAACTAGCATTTATTGGGAGTTTGCAATATGTCAGGCTCTTTGCTAAGAATTGGGGATATAAATACAAGCAGAAAAATAAACATTCCCTATTCTTAGGGAGTTTCCATTCTGACAAAGAAAGACAACATATAAAAAGGAAATCAAACAGAGGGAAGGGGGTAGGGAAGATGGTACACAGCGTAGGAAGGATGAGGAGGAGCCTGGATATGAGAAATGAAGAGATGGTTGATCTGGTCACCCTTCTTACACAGAGGTTGTGGGGGTAGCCATCCAATCAGAGGGAGGGGCTCCAAGGGCTGCAGGTACTTCTGAAATGAGTGTTCCTGGACCAAAGTGATCTTCCAGGATTAGGAGTTTTCTGGAACATGATGGAGGAGTCCGAGTTGCACCCTGATGAGAAATGAAGTGAATTTATTTACCAATGGACAGTCACGGTAAAATGGACAGAGCATTTCTGATGGTAGTATGATAGTGAAGGGAATGTGCAGAATTTTCATGGTTCTCTTAAGTCCCTATAACCCTGCTAACATGCCCAGACACTAGGATGTATCACAATGTCTCCCGAGCCCCGCTTTTCCCTCTTGCATTTAAAATTTTAATAACTAGGGCCTGAAATAGATTCAGAGGGGATAAGCAGATGATCTAGTGTGCCCTGTTTCTAAAATAGCAGAGATGTTTCTCAGTATTGCTTCTACTTAAAATCTGAAACCCCTCAACATGAAAAGGGAGGCATTTCCAAAGGAAAAAAATGGTTTAATTAGTAACATGAAGAGTTAAAGTAATTTCACACATACATTCATATTTGACAAAACCGTACCTGCTGCATGAACCGAATCATTATTTAGTATTTAAAGGGAGTTGCCACCACTGAGGACAAAATCCTTGTCCTCCAAAGAGTATGCACTAGGGATGTATGTGGCCACTGAGAGAAAACAATTCAAAGGGTCTCTCTGCAGAGTAGAGACAAACAGAGCAAAGGCAGTCCTTGGTGCAGCAACCGTCCAGTTTTTTGCTAAAAGGGAACTTAGCATTCCACAGCATGACCTTTCTTATACTGGAATCTTAGACCAGAATCCATGCTTGATATAACACATTGCCTATCACCATTCTCCTGTGTTTGTACAATGTTTCCAAGGCTATGGTTATAAACTCAGTATTATCTAGATATGCAGTGTCATGCCATCGGAATGTTGCTAGAATTTCACGATAGGAAAACATGCAGCAAAATACGTCCACCAAAGCATCCATCTTGTGATCAAAGAATATTTGTGCAGAATTCCAAGTGTGTCGCAGATTAAGGAAGTGATGGGGGCAAAAATTGGTCAAAACGCAATTGCAAGGCTGTACATCAAACCCTGCTTCTACTGTTTTGGGCCTTTGTAATCTCCAACAAACCTGAATTCCCTCATTTGCATAAATGAGAGAGTTGAATTAAATGAAATTTAAAGAGCATTCAAGTTTTATATCCTATGACAGTGTTATGATCCTATGTCATATCTACCCTCAAGCTTACACAATAAAAACCAGTACAAGGACTAGAGATTATATAGTCATAGAGAGGGATAGTTATGCCTTCACACACACACACACACACACACACACACACACACACACACACACACACACACACATGCACACACACACATATCTCTACCATTAGAGTATCTTTCCCCCTGCTCGTCACCATGGCTGTGCTGCTGATGGACTGAACTCCTCCCTTTATGCCATCAGTGAGGCCTTGCCAGCAGGCATTGCCTCCAGTCTAAAATCCTTGGTCTAGTACTCAAGAAACATTCCCTTCCCTCTCTCACATGCTTGTTTCTTTTCCAACATTATCTACTCTTCATGAATCCCTCCATTCTAGTCAATCTGGTCTATTGATTATGCCCCAAATCTACCATATAGATTCCTGCCTCACTCCTTTCTTCATAAAAGTTCCTGGACCGGGAATGTCCCCTTACCTTTTCTCTGTATGTTTACCTTCCTTCTAAGTGCCCAGGTCTATCTTATCTCCTTCAGGAAACTTTCCTTAGTTGGCCCAGCCCTTCAGGGATTATTTCCTCAAATAAACTTGTTAAGCATTCGTTAAATTCATAGTTATCTTCCAGGCATTGTGCTAGGTGAGGAAGTTTTTTTTTCTTACTTTAAGACAGAGACAAAAATGAAATAGGCACTGCTTTCAAGAGTCTTTTATATCCTCTTGGAGGTATGAGGAAACTTGAGAGGTAGAAACTCTCTGCGTAAGTTAAATAAATACTAGAAGTGAGAAGAGTAACAACTGGGTGAAATGTGAAAGCTCTATTGTAGGACGGGGCACTTGAGCTGAATCTAGAAGGGGCCTAAAGATTCGAAGACATGAAGGTAAGATGGGAGAATGTACTGTCCCTTCTGAATAAATATAGCACTCTTACTTCTACCCCATATTGGACACATACCTGGATTTGTCATTCAACTCATTGTCTTGATTCCAAACTGTATCATCTCCTCAAGGGATAGGACCATTTTATATTTTGTAATCCCAATGGATACTGTGTATATGTTTGATATTAATGAACAAGATCTGCTATAGAATAAAAGAAAATGAAATCAATAAATGATGTGCTCTGTTTTCTCAATGAAAGAGAAATAAACATGATTGGGTCTGGGTATTAGCTTGAATCTGCTTCTAGTGAGTTCATCAATTCATTTATCATTTATTCAATACTTGTTAGATGCAATATTCTATTGGTGAAGCCTTTCTTTGGAAGATGAGACTTTAATGGTGGCAAGAAAACACAGTAATGATTTTAGAAGACATGAAGAATAAGGAAGGTGTCAAATTTTTCTTTTTTATGGTTGATGACAAGGGTGGCCAAAATACAAAAGTAGCCAAAGCAATACATTAAAAATGTAGGTTTTCTTGGCTTGTGCAACCTCCACCAAAATCAGATTACTACTAGTCTACAACTCCGGAGAAAAGTCAAGCAACTTTCTGTTAGGCGTTTAGCACATATGTGTGCGAGGTAAAATGTGAATTCAGTTCTTCTTGATTTTGGATCCACTACTCTCTCCATTACCCCACACTGTCTCTCAAATACATCAGTAGACAGCATAAAATACTTTTTTAAGTCTAGCAAGGCTTTCAACAAATAGAAGCAAAGATCATTGTTAAAAATTTGCTGCCAAATATCAATAGATATGACAGCATTTTCACTATGACAGTGTAATCAGTGAATGTAGGGAGCAAGATAACTTTGGGACAGGCATTTGGGATGAGATAAAGGAGAGAAGAAATCAGTGAAACAATGTGTTAGGAAGATGTGGGTGTATGAAAACCAGCAAGAGATTTGGTAATCTGACCAGAACGTGATAGTATGCAATAAATGCATATTGAGTCAAGGAGTGAGTGGATGAATGAATGAATTTTTACGAGGTGGTGTGAAGCAACATTGTGAAGAGAGAAATGGCAAGCTTTAGTAGATGAAACTAATATGCAAAATACTTCATGGAACCAGAGGTATTAGAATCTCAGTAGTGCTGGTTCCCAGCATAACCCCAAGCCCCCAGTGACATATTATTTATGTTTTTGTTGAATGGATGATAGATGTCAACATGTACTGAATTCTGTGCAAGGCCTCAAATGAGTCTCTGTCCCTGGCTGGTGAGTTCATGATATAACTTAAAGGATCTACCTTTTTACTTTTTAACTGAATGTGTATCTGTGGATCATCAAGCATTTTCATATCCCAAAGGCCATGGATGCACTGCACATTTATATTCAGCTTCTGATATTTATATATTGTAATGCACTGGGATCCATATTACTTTCAGTAACACCATCAAGTTCTAAAGGCCAAAGTACATAGAATTCTGAATAAGTTCATCTTTTTTTTTTCTTCTCTCCTAAAGAAATGAATAGGAAATTGAGCTCTATTCTTAAGAACACAGAGGCAAGGGACAATGGAATTTGGTTTCCTTGGTCACTGCTTACACTGATCATTTTATACTAGAAAATATTCTAGTAATTATTTATTAATTTTGTATAACACTTTTTCTCTAATCAGTAAAAATTGAAAAATTGATTAGAAATAATGAATTTCTTTCTCTGATCTTTTTTCACATGGCATTTTCTTAATGCTATTTTATTTTTTCCAATTACATGTAAAGATAGGTTTAGACATTTACTTTTTTTAGTTTTTGAGCTCCAAACTATTCTCCCTCACCACCTTTCCTCCTCCCTCCCCAAGACATCAAGCAATCTGATATGTCATTTATATACAATCATATTAAACGTATTTCCACATGAGTCGTTAAATAGCATTTTAGAATTGGAAGTTAGTAAGTTAATAAGCTTTTTATTAAGTACCCACTGAGTGAGTGCTGGACGATGCCTTTGATGCTAGGGATACAAAGAAAGACAAAAGACAAATCCTCTTTTCAAGGACCTCACTCTTCCAATGGTGAGAAAACATGCAAACAGCTATTTACAAACACGGTGTATGATGAGTTGGGGTTTGCCTCAGATGGAAGACACTAGTGTTAAGGGGGAGGATCAGGAAAAGTCTTTTGTAGAAGGTGGGACTTAACAGAAGCCAGACAATTCAGGTGGCAGAGATGAAGAGGAAGAGAGTCGCAGACCTGAGCATTAGCCTGTAAGAATGCAGAGTTAGGAGATGCAGTATCTTGTGGGAGAGAAGACAAGGAGACCAGCGTTTCTGGTTTGAAGACCATATAAGGGTGAATGAGGTGTAAGAAAGCTGGGGAAAAAAAGTGTGTGTGTGTGTGTGTGTGTGTGTGTGTGTGTGTGTGGGTATGTGTGTACAGGTAATGAAAGGCTTTGACTGCCAAACAAGTTTTTATATTTGATTCTGGAGGTAATAGGGAGCCAAAAGTTTGTTAAGTGACGTGGTCAGAACCGTACTTTAGGAAGCTCACTTTGAGAGCTAAGTAGAAGACTGAAGAAAGCAGAAATTTGTGGCAGAGAGACCAATCAATGAGAAGCAACAGTAGTACAAGTATGAGGTGATGAAGGGCCTGGTGGCAGCATCACAGAGGCCTAAATCTGTTAAGTGACCCAGTCAGAGTTGCAGGAGCAGAGTCAAGCCTAGACTCTGGGTCTTCAGACTGCCAGCTCAGTGCTCTAGGCAGCTTCTTCTATAGCCTCTCTACCACTAGTCTCACCCACTACCAGGAAGCATGCTGAAAGCTTCATTACTGCTCTCTGGCTAAGTGTAGAGGTGGAACATTGTACTGCTACCAAACCCTAGGGCTGTCCTGCTTCCTTACTTGTGTTGATGCTAAGGGAGATTTCCACATTTTGAAAAAGCATGCTTGCTAAGGGTCACTGTACCCTGTGCTGGGATGAAGGATGCCGTTACTCTCTCGGCTCTAATGCTGTAGGATTTTTATCCTTCCAATATGTTGACTCTTGTCCTCTTCCCAAAACCGCAGACAGCTTGTGAAATTGTCCTTTCAAACCTATTGTGGAATTAGAACTTATTCTTCTAATGTAAGGAGATCACAGAATCACAAATTTAGAGCTGAAAGGGACCTTTGAAGTCATCAGGTCCAATCCCTTCCTTTTATAGATGAGGAAACAGAATCCCAGAGAGGTTAAGTGACTCACCTAGGGTCACACAGCTAGAAAATTGTGGAATGAGGATTTGAATCCAGGCCTTTCTCACTCAAAATTCAGCACTGTATCCAGCAGTAGTTCCAATTTTTTTTAGTCTCCTGACCCCTTTACACTCCTTTTTCCCTACTGTTCTTTATTTTTACTTGTCTTACATTACCATGTACTTATTATAGCTTCTGTTGAATAGATTTTTTTGTTTTTTTTTTAAGTATTTGGGAGGGGTTTTTGCTTTCCATCTCCCATCCTAGTCCTGTTTACTGACCTATCCCAGAACAGATCATTCTGAGTTCTGCTGTGACTTTAGGGGAGAGAAAGAGAGAGAAAGACAGACAGACAGACAGAGACAGAGATCAAGAGTCACACAGACAGAGAGACAGGAGGAGACAGAGACACAGAGAGAGAGAGAGAGAGAAAGAGATAGGGACACAGAGAGACAGAAAGACAGAGACGGAGGCTCTTTGTTTTTTGTTTCTGTTAAGGACCTTCCTCTGAGATCTCTTGCTTATGAGGATTTTATTTATTGATATTTACCACATTCAAAATCAAAATGTTGGAATTATTATGAAAAATAAGTTGACCTCATGGACTCCCTAAAAGAGTTTCAGCAGCCCCTATGAGCTCCCAGACCACACTCTTAGAACTTTTACCATCCACCACGGTATCCCAGCATTTTCTTTTTGACTAGTGTAGATTTAGGTAATGTTTCAGTCATTATCGCTCCATTTTATGTGAAAGCAATCCAACTAAATTATGAAATTTATTACCTCTATGGAGAGGTCCACATCACAAGATATATTTAGTACATGACATTCTGTTAGAAATTCCACTTTGGGGGGGGCAGAGCCAACATGGCGGAGTAGAAGCAGCAAAGCACCACAGCTCCCACACAAACACACTAAAAAACTCATAAAATGGGACTCTAAACAGATTTTCAAGCTCCAAAACTCTCCACAAGACAGAAAGCACACCTGTTGCTACAGGCAGCACAGCAGGTGGGGCTCCTCGCAGCAGTCTGGGACCCAGCGGAAACCCGGCCGGCTCAAGCCCTTGGGGCATCGGGCAGGGAACCGCGTCTATAAGAGAGCAGATCGGCTGCACTGGAGGCACAGCTACCGCATTTATCAGGCCAGAAGACAAAAAGGCTAAGAGAAAGGTCAGTGAATTTTGCTAACTGGGGAGGAGAAGAGCAGGTCCGGCCAAACTGCTCCCAGGGCAGGGAAGCAGTAGGAGGTGGCTGTAGCAGCAGGAACGGCTGAAAGCAGCAGCGGCTTCCACTGGACTGCTTCAGAGCCCTCGGCCTGCAGATAGCAGGGGGCCTGACGCGATCCATCAGGGCCAAGGGCTCTTGTGTTGAGCGGCCTGTATCTGGATCATGGTCTTCAGTGGTGGTCCTGGGGTGTGCTTTCAGTGAGCCAAAGCTGGGGGGGGCTGCAGCACCCCACTAAGAGTTCCAGCAGCTGTGAGGGCCCCAGCAATTTGGGACAGAGCTTTCCCCCTCCTGGAAGCAGA
>CM053594.1:345432676-345484958 GCA_028646575.1 Pseudocheirus occidentalis | reverse complement strand
GGAAGGGCAGGGTGGGGGGAAGGGTGCAGGAAGCATACATCTCAATAAAGGGATAGGGACAGGGTAGATAACAAAACAAGGGGGGGGGGGTGCAGGATAGGAAGGAGGGACATACAATTAGCCTCTCACAATTTGCCCACCATGGAGATGTCCTGTGTAATTACACAGGTACAGCCTGTATTGAATTTATGCTCCTCCCAGTGGGAGTGGGTGACAGGGGAGGAATTGCAAGAATCTAGTATTTAAAGCTATACAATCAAATGCAACTGGGAAATAATACATACAGGGATGGGGGCAGGGAGCTCCTCCCTGCCTTGCTAGAAAGCTAGAGGGGTATTGGAGGAGGGCATAAAAGGGAACAGATTGCAGGAGGGGCCTTAGAGTGGGATCAATGTTCTGGGCTGGGGGGTAGAGGCAAAAAGGGGAGAAAATTTGTAACTCAAAACCTTGTGGAAATGAATGATGTAACCAAGAAAATAAATTAAAATTAAAAAAGAACAAAGAAAAAACCAAACAAAAAAAAAGAAATTCCACTTTCTGTGTTCGGTGGTCGAGACCTAGAAGACTTTCCTTCATCCAACAACAGTGGGTCACGGAAAAATTCCAGAAAAGTAAAAATACTCTAAACTTACTAAGTTACATTGCCTTATTGTGACTGAAACATGTAAAAAGGACAAATTAAAAAATAATTACTCCAATGACATGCAAAATATACTTAGACCATTAAAAATCCAATTTAGGAAAAATAAACATGTTTTTCAACAGCTTTATGTTAGTGCATCTTCATTGTTAAAGAGATAGAAAATAGTAGTAAAGATAGAAATTAGAAGTAAATAGAAATTATAGAAAAAATAGCAATTAGTAGTAAAGAATCTGTTCTTCATGCATTGAGGTGCAGCTACTGAGTCAGTGTCAGTAAGGCTTATATTTTCAGCCATTTTCTAGTTGGTTTTCTTTTAGTAGTGATGGATTGATTCTCATGCATCTGTTCTTTTGCCAGCAACATAGACTTAGAAGATGATTGGTCTGGGTCAGTGGGTACAATATTTGGTCATGGAGCACAGCAAAGATAAATAGCATAAATACATGACATATCTAGCTCATATAAACATTCTGATTGTCTTGTTGACTAAATATAATGATAACAAATAAATAAAAGAAGAACCAAAGGTGAAAAGAGGAAGATTTCCTTCGTGGAGGATGTCCAAAAAGAGAAGTTATATCCTCTGTACACAGTTCTACAAGAGGGACTCCAAAAGTGTTTTGAGAAATGGACAACTTAATTGGATTAAATGTTTATTTACATTCTAGGGATCTATTTTGAGGGGGACAATATTCAGTTGAGTGCATGTGTTGTCCCTCAGTCTGTTAGTGCCTTCCTTCTGAAGCTATTCGTGTTGTCTGGGAGCTTCTTGAAGGTGGGAATCATATTTTTGCCTTTTTTTGTATACTCATATACTATGTATACTATATACTTCAACCCAGGAACACTGGTGTCCTTGCTTTCTCTCCCACAAGACATTCCATCTCCAAACTCTCTGCATTCTTACTGGCTAATGTTCAGACCTGGGATTCTCTTCCTTTTTATTTCTGCCTCCTGAATTGCCTGGCTTCTGTCAAGCCCCATGATGAAGGGTTCAAGAGTAGAAACAGTTTAAAGGACCTGGTGACCCTAGGTTCTTGAAGATTTTGCCAACTAACACAGAGTAAGTTTGAATTTGGGTCTAGGAACAAGTTCTTAGTCTGTCATCTGAACCAGTCTGGCTCAGTTTGGAGAAGGTTATCATCTGGTCAGGTTGGCCACAGGGCTGATGAATTTTTTAGCTGCAACAACTCAACTGCTTCCAACTTAGTTGCTGAAAGGTTGTAATCTGTGTTGGCAGCAGTGGTACACAGACCTGAAGTAATCACAGATTTTGGAAATATATATGCCATGTCAAAAGTTGTAATATAATTCCCTTGAAGGATGGAAGATTCATTCATTTATTCACCAAAGATTTATTAAACATCTACTATTTCAGACACTGAAGATACAGAGATAGATATGACATAGACCCTGCTGTAAAGGAGTTTACAGTCCAAAGCTTGTGCAGCTAACTGGGGAGAGAACACACTAATAATTATGATGCAAGGGAGAATGACCGAAGTACAAAGGAGAGATCTAGGCAAAGTGCCTTATTCAATTAAGGGAGGAGGTAGCATCTTCACTTAGGGGAGGCAGAGGATTGAAGACTTGAAGAAAGCCAGGAAGGAACACCAAATAATCAAAATGGGGGAGAGAAAGTCCATTCTAGACATTGTGGTGGGATAATTAAGTCACAGAGATGGGAGAATGTAGGGCCAGAAAAGGAGGCAGAAAGCCATCCACCTTGGTTAGACTATGAATGGGAACAGTGTGATATAAAGCTAGGAAAAATAGATTGGAGACACAGGAGATGGGGCTTGACTAGGAGAATTAGAAGTTTCAACTTTGTATGATGGGCATTAGGGAGCTACTGTACATTTTTTAGTAGAGGAGTGATATGATCAAAATGGTTAATTAGGAAGATTACTTTGGCAGTGGGGAGAAGAGACTATAGGGGAGAAGGGTTTGACTAAAGGTAGGAAGACCAGTCAGGAGGGCTCATGGGACAGTACACATACCATGCTCCAGTGTTTCTGCCTCTAACAACTTCATAGAACCTGAAAATTGCTGGCTGCTAACTATTTACTACATAAATGATGACTTTATCTGTGACAGTTATATAGACACATGGAGGAGGCCAATGGATTCTCATACTCCTAACGGAGCTGTAATATCTACAACTTTCTTCTAGTCTCTGATTCTATGATTTCTAGTCTCCCTAGATTTGATGTTAGAATAGTAATGATTGCTCCCAACACAGTTTTTAGAACAGGGAAAGAAAACAGATGAAAACATGAAACTTGAAAAAAAAACCACATAAACCCAATATAGAAATATCTCCCACATCCCTATGAAAGTATGGTTTTCTTGTGAAGATTCACATGGGATTCTCTATAGCCAGTATGGCCAAAGAATATGACTAAGTGAATAAGTTCTGCCATTAACCTGATGTGTGAAATTTGTAAATGCTCTGTTTTTTCATTACTCTCTTTATTAAAAAAAGGAAAGCACAGGACTTTTGATTTAAAACAGGTTGGAATCCACAGAAGAGAAATGGAGCCATTATTAGATAAAGTCTTTAAAGAATTACTGAATTTATTCAGCAAGGCTGAATCATGACTGAGCTTCAGAAATTGTTCTTAATGATAACATGTGGAACTCTAACAATCTTTACCACTCCTCAGTCTATCTCATCATGAATCTATTTCTCACCACAAATATATTGTACTTAAGAACTGAAATAAAATTAACATGCACACAACTCTGCAATATCCCATTCAGTTCAGTTGAATTTATTAAGTACTTATTATATGAAAGGCATTAAAAAAAGATAAAAACAAAAAGACAAAAACAAAACATCCCCTGCCCTCAAGGAGTTTACATTCTACTAGGAAGATATCGCAAATACATAGATTAAAAACACAAAGAATATACAAAAGGAATTCTAATTAATGAAGTGGAACTTCTGTTTAGACAATTGTAAAAAATATCATATGCTCATACCACACCTTTTGAGAACATATATATGTTGAGAACCATTTAAAAAATGAGTTTTGTTGGTTTATTTTCTTTTTATATCACCTAAATTTTCTGATGTGTCCTTTTTTTCCTCCCCTTCCAGAGAACCATCACCTATAACAAGGATTTAAAAAAAAGTCAACAGAAACCAACACTTAAAAAAAAAGTTTGCCATCATGTGTAGTATTCCATACCCATAGTCTACTCCCCACCTTATTTCTTATAGCATAGTAATTATATCCATGCAATTTCTTATCAATATATAACTTACTAATCAAATATAATGTATCAATTCTTCCAATTAATTTTTTCATGTAAATTCTTTGTAATTAGATGTAATCACACTATTTTATCTTTTATGATCACTTTTCTCCTCTGTTAATTAAGAATTCACTGTTGGGGTTTTTTTTTAATTTGGAAAAAGAGGAAAAGAAGAATAACTAGTGTGGAATTATATGGTAAATATTTAACAACTGGCTCTCCAGGGAATACATACATATGCCACAGTTTAAAGTTTAATCTGCATCATTAACATTTTCTCCATTACTGTCTTGGGTCTGGACAACCAACAAAACAATAAACTAAGCCCTAATATACAGCATTTGTCAATTTCCAAGGGGTAAATATCCTCACAGAAAATTTAACAATCAGCTCTTATGAGCTAATTCAAGCTACCTCCAGCACACCCCTGAACTAGTGGCATTGAAATATGTGAAGATGAGGAGTGGCATTGGAATATATGAGCTATGTCAATGCAAGGTTTGTGGCTTCAGTAGAATATATTATAGTGTAACAGTATGTTGAAAGATTGAATTGTCCTTCCTTCAACCCTACAATATTACTATGTGTTGTTTTTGTTGATGTTTGTGTGAATCTAAACATTTTAGTGAATCTTTTTAAAAATATTAAGAGCAGATCCTTATTTCTACCTGTTTTATGGAAATCATCTGCAGTTAAGGAGATGATAAGGCAGGAAATAAAACATTTCTCTATCAATCAGTCAACTAGCATTAATAAGTGCTTACTATATGCAAAGTGCTAGAGATATAAAGAAAGACAAATGACAGTTCTTGCTCTCAAATAACTCACAGTTGAATGTGCTGTTCCTTATTCAGCTCTACAATATCAGATAAGGAATTTATTTTTATCTTCCTTTTTAAAGAGTTCATAAACCATTGCAGGACTTTATTAGTAAACAATTGGACCATTTGGGGAGTCCAAATTACTTTTCTTCTTTCCTTATTACCACATCTTAAAACTCAATATGTCCAAAATGGTGACTTTGCACAGCCCTCCCTCATTTAAATCTAATTCACTTGCAAGTCATGGCTTCACCTTCCTGATGTCATAGTTCTCCTTGAGAATGAAGGAGAAGCAACATCTTTCCCCTTGAACCTTTCCTTACTCTCATTTTCTCTAATACTGTTGAGGACAATACCAATCTCCCTTTCTATCAATTTTACAACCTTGGAGTTATTCTATGGATTCCTCTCTCCTTAGTCTCCAAACGGTTGCCAAGGCTTATTGGTTTTACCTGTGCAGCATGTCTTGAATATGCCCCCTTCTCTCCCCTCACATTGCCACAACTCTAGTACAGGTTCTCTTCACCTCATACCTGGATTATTACAATACCATTAGTGCACATGCCTTTCTTCAGTCACTCCCCATTCCAATTCATCTGCCATTCAGTCACTAAAGTGATTTTCCTGAAACACAAATATGATCATGTCACCTCCCCTCCAATCCCATTCAATAAACCCAAATGACTCTTCCTATTGCTTCCAGGATCAAATACAAAATGCTTGACTTGGCATTAAAAGCCCTTCATTGCCTAGCCCTACCCTATCTTTCTACTCTCCTTACCCCTTACTCCCTGACATACACTCTTGACACTGGCCTCTTTGCTGTTTCATGAACAAGACACTCCATCTCTTGACTCTGGACATATTCTCTGCCTGTCCTCCAAGACTGCAGTGCTGTTCCTCCTCTACTCTGACCACTGAGCTTCCTCATCTTTCTTTAAAGTTCCAACTAAAATCCCACCTTCCAGAAGCTTTCCTTATCTACTCTTAATTTCAGGGTCTTGCTTCTGTTAATGACTTCCTATTTATCATGTAAATAGATTGCTTTGTATATATTTGTTTGTATATAGTCTGTCCCATTAGATTGTAAGCTTCTTATGGGCAAAGGCTGTCTTTTTGTATCTCCAGTCCTTAGCATAGTGCCTGGCACTCAGTTAATGTTTCTTAATTGATTGATGGAAGCGACTTGCCCAAGGTCACACAGCTAGTAAGTGTGATCAAGCATCTGAGGCTGGATTAGAACTCAGGTCCTCCTGACTCTAGAGCTGCCCCTACTTTTTCTTTTCATTTATTTACTTATTTTTGAGTCTATAAGTCTTAAGGTAGGATGCTGTCATGAAAAGAGTATAATGTATAGGATAGCAGCTTGATAGGACTTTAAAGAGATTGGAGGATGGAGGGTTTGGTTTTCTTTTAGCTTTTTTAAAGGCATATTTA
This sequence comes from Pseudocheirus occidentalis, assembly GCA_028646575.1. Taxonomy (NCBI): domain Eukaryota; kingdom Metazoa; phylum Chordata; class Mammalia; order Diprotodontia; family Pseudocheiridae; genus Pseudocheirus; species Pseudocheirus occidentalis. Next base: position 345,478,796 of record CM053594.1, on the reverse strand, counting down.
CTGAGACAATTTGGCAAGAACATAATTTCAAGCCATTCCTCTGGACAAGAACACACTCTCCCATCTATCACCTCAATTCACATAGGAAGAGAGCTCAGAATTAAAGTAGTTGCTGCAGACATGCACCCACCAAGTTCACTTTCTACTATGACATTATTGATCTATGAGCTTTTCCAGAAAACAATGTCTTAGCTTCCAGGTCCAATTCGCTGTTGTGCTGGGACCTGCAGGTCGCTCTTCAGGGCTTTGCTCATACTTTCACTGGATATCTGTTCATCTGACCTTTCATATCTTACAAGGTTGCATCCTAGTCTGTTCCATCTTCAATATGCCACCTATGAGAAATAGACACACAGAGACAGAAAACATCTGTATGATGCGTGCAGTCACATATCAGCAGTCTGGGTAGCAAGATGAGGGCTAGAGGTCTTCGTGCCCACCCAGAGGCTTACAGTAGTCCTCACTCAAATGCAGCCAGGAAACAGAGTGGGAGGAAGGATTTCAATAGTTAGAGATATGAGGAATGTCCATTCCAAATTGCAGCTGAGAAGACACATAGACATAAATGTGTGTATATGCATATTCATACAGATGTATACATATAAGTATGGTTATACATATGCACACAATATATACATACATATATAAATGTATATACACATACATACACATATATACATGCACACACAAAAATAGGTGCATATATATGAGTATGATATTCCAGCTGTGATTCTGAATGGATTCTTTCCATATCTTTAACTATTGAAATCCTTCCAACCACCTCCAACACCTGTAAAATATGAATCTAAACAAATTTCATAGCTACAAAACCCACAAAATGACAGAGAGAAACAGATCTCCAGCTGAAGGCAGCCTGGCAAGCCAAAAGGAAGGGTCTATTGTACCAAGCTGGGAGCTGAATGCAGTGCCATGGGAGCCACCCAGGCCCAGATTTTGGGCTGCCCTGACCAGCAGCACAGACTGGCTGGAGAATACTTCAGAGGAATCAATGACCAACAGTTGTGGAAGTTTCCAAGCTTCTCAACCCAAAAAAGCCAAAGAGAAAGTAAAAGGTCAGTGGTGAACTCTGTTGGAATTGGGTGATGGAAGAGCATGGTATGGCCCCTACCTCCAGGACAAGAGGTGGTGGAGGTGCCACAGCTGCAGCTGCTGCCACATGGCTGCCTCTGGAGATCCTGGCCTGCAGATCATAGTGGGACCAAACAATCATTCAGACAGTAAAAATTGTTCTTGCTTTCACCTGCTTGAATCTGGATCATGGTCTTGGGTGGTGGTCCTGGGGTGTGTGGCCAGTATGCCAGAGCTTGAGGTGTCTGTAGAGAGGGCACCCTCCTCATATCTCTGACAACATTTGTGAAAACCCCAGGGATTTGGGAAACATCTCTTTCTACTCTGGAAGTAGAGTTCTACCATGACAAAGAGCTCAAAAGTCACGTAATTGGCTGGCAAGATGAGCAAACAGAGAAAGAGAAATCAGATCAAAGAATCCTTTTTTGGGAACAAAAAGGGTCAAAACATGGAACCAGAAGAAATCAACAGTCAAAACTCTTGCATCAAAAGCTTCCAAGAAAAATGTGAACTGATTACAAACCATGGAGGAGCTCAAGAAGGATTTTGAAAATCAAACAAGAGAAGGAGAGGAAAAACTGGGAAGAGAAATGAGAATGAGGCAAGAAAATCATTACAAGCAAGTCAAGAGCCTGCTAAAGGAGACCTCCAAAAATACTGAAAAAAATAACACCTTAAAAAGTAGACTACCTCAAATGGCAAAAGAGAGATCCAGAAAGCCATGAGGAAAAGAATGCCTTAAAAAGCAGAATTGCCCCCATGGAAAAGGAATTGCAAAAACTCACTGAAAAGAATAATTCTTCAAAATTATATTGGAACAAATGGAAGCTAATGACTTTATGAGAAGTCAGATCCAAGCAAATGAAAAAATATAAGTCAATATGAAATATTTCTTTAGAAAAACCACTGACCTGGAAAATAGATCCAGGAGAGATCATTTTAAAATTATTGGACTACCTGAAAGCCATAATCAAAAAAAGAATCTAGAAATCATCCTTCAAAAATGCTCAAGGAAAATTGCCCTAATATTCTAGATAACACAAGATCTAGCAACTTCTACACTAAGGGATTGAAGGGATTGGAATGTGATAGTCCAGAGGTCAAAGGAGCTAGGATTAAAATCAAGAATCACCTATCTAGCAAAACTGAGTTATAATTCTTCAGGGGAAAATATGGTCATTCAATGAAATAGAGAACTTTCAAGTATTCTTTTTTTTCTTTTTGGAGCAGAGAAGTTAGGGCAATTGAGGTTAAGGCACTTGCCCAAGGTCACATGGCTAGTAAGTGTTAAGTGTCTGAGGCTGCATTTGAACTCAGGTCCTCCTGACTCCAGGGCTGGTGATCTACTCACTGTGCTACCTAGCTGTCCTGACTTTCTAGTATTCTTGATGAAAAAACCAGAGTAGAACAGGAAATTTGACTTTTGAATACAAGAGAAGCATGAGAAGGTAAATAGGAAAAATAAATAATAAGGAAATTATTAAAGTTGAAATATTTACATTCCTACATAGAAAAATGATCATTGTAACTCATAAGACTTTTCTCAGTATGAGGGTATGTAACACCAATGCAAATTCTAGACTGGGCAATTAGCCAAAGCAAGGGAGCCATCTTAGATCATGGCAACCCTTTAAATGCAATGATGTCATTGATGGATGTAATGGCAAGCACAGTTCACACATTTCAGCCATTGAATTAACACCTTGTTTCAGTTCAAGTTTCTTTTGAGCCTTGCATCAAGTCTTTTCATAAATAGAACCTGTGAACTCCACAAGTTGTGAACCCTAGAACTCATGAACTCCTGCAACAGGAAGGGGAGGACCCAATGACCATATATAAGGAGAGGTCTTGGCTAGAGACAGCAGAACTGAGAAGAGGACTCTTGTGGTGGCAGAGTCAAGAAGGAAAAAACTTGTGCAACAGGAACTGTGAAGGACTTGAATGGACTGGACACTGTGAACTTCAATATTGAACAGGAACTGGATGAAGTACTGGACAAGGAGCTGCACAAGGAACTAGGAGCTGCATACCTATGAACCCAGGGTGACAGTTGGAGCTGGGACCATGGAAGACGAACCATGGAAGCTGAAAGCCAGCCTCCAGTCAAGCTGAAAGAAAACTTTACTTGGATACTGTGTACTGACTGAGAAGATTATGATTTGCTGTGACCTAGGGGTAGAGAACTTTGATTTTTGTATTTGTGATGGAATTAAGGATGTTGTGATTGACTAAATGAATGAATGTACCTTGTTGAAAACTATGTGATCACATTGTGAAAACTATGTGATCATTTTAGTGATAAGTTGTTGAGTTGTGACATGGTGAATGCTGTATTTTGATTTTCTATGAATGTTTTGCTCTGATTTGTTATTGAATAAATAAAGGGTTCATTATACTATGTAATCAGAACTTTGAAAGGTGTTCACAGCAGCAGTCCTCTGAAAAGCTGCTTGTGCTTGGCTTTACAATGGAGAAATAGAAGTCAACTAGAACAGTAGTATATTTCAGCTAACAAATGGATGATCCAAATTTGCTTTTAAATAAAATCGTGGATCCAATTCTCCTTCTAGTTCCATGCTGACTGTGTGAGAATTCATAGGTTTAGGTAGGATGAATATTTTTGTTTCCATTTTACTAATATGTAAACAAGTTCAACAAATAGAAAGGACTTTCTTGTGGTTAAACTATTTTTCATTTGTTTTTGTTGTTGTTTTGTTTGTTTTGGAGAGGCAACAGGGTTAAATGACTTGCCCAGGATCTCAGAGCTAGTAAGTTTTTGAGGCTAGATTTGAACTCAGTTCCTCCTGACTCCCCAGAATAATGCTCTATCTACTGCACCACCTAGGTGACCCTAAATTGTCAATGAGGGTCAAATATTAAATCTGAACCCAGGTTTTCCTGACTCCATTCCAGCCATCTATTCACCACTTTCACTCAAGTAAGGAGCTAATATAGCTGAGTATAGTTACAGTGGTGTTGACTCTTCAAGGAAAATAGACAGTTTTCCTTGGTATCTTAGAGACCATATTAATATAGCAAAAGAATGGTTTTTTTCCTCCTTCTTATTTGTAGCCTGAGCAACTGGGGCACAGAGAAAAGACATTTAAACCTTCCAACAGATTTAGGATTCACCTGGTTCTATTCCCCCTTCTTCTGTCATCAGCCTTTCCTACACAGCTTTCTCTTTGAGGTAGAAACCTATCAAGTTGCTGAGGTCAAATTAAGTGTTTCTGCCTTTTCTGATTTATCAAACAGTTCACTAGACTCCTGAATAAAGGAAAGATTTCCCCTTTAAACTGCAATTGTTTCAATGGATCACTCATTCGTATGAGTCTGCTTTAAAAAACAATCCAGTAAAAGACATTGTAACAGAAGGTACTTTCTCATGTCAATACCATGGGTATGCCATACAGACTGTCATTAGTCACTGGATTTGAAGTCAGAAGACTTCTGCACATCCAAGCTTGGCTCTGGTATTCGCTCCCTGTGTGGTTTTAGAAAAGTTATTTTGCCTCTATGATTCTCAGCTCAGATGAGATATTGTTTCCATGTTCCTTTGATAGTTTGTAAATACTTGGGAAGAGGGAGACTCTCTTCTTTCTGATTTCAGGAAATTGCACTCTTCCCCTTCCAACTTGGAAAATCCCTAATCTTTCATTCAGTTAGAAATCAGATTACTTAATTTTGTATTCTGGTGAATTGTTTTCTTTTAATTAATTGGTCTTTTTGACAGTTTTTTTTTAATACATAGAAATCTGTTTCACTCTATGCATGCTCTTTGGACCAACTGGGGAGTCCATTGACCCATTTAGTATGTCTGTTTTGCTAACAAATCAGTTTGGATTGCTTCCTCAGTTATTTCACCATGGATCTGGGACTCTGTCTTGGTTGAGTTGCATTACTTTCTCCCAGTAGAAGAACTCCTTTACTCTGTATTGTTGGCATATATTGTGATCTGTAAACTCTCTGTGATTTCTGTTTCACTAATGACTTAAACAAATAGGATTTTTTTTGTTAAAAATTAAAATAAATAAAGTGAAGGAGTTGGATCAAATGAGTTTTAAGGTCCATTTCAGGTCTAAACATGACAAGATTTTTTTTATAGCTAGAAGGAATCTGAGTTCATTTCACTCTCTTTTCTCATTTCACAGGTAATGAAATAAAGGTCTGGAAAAGTGACTGACCTAAGGTAGCCAGGTAGCAGAAGTGAGACTTTAACTAAACATCTGACCATCAGCCCACCCCTCTTTCCCTCATATCATGTTGTTTCCCAAAAAACATGCATAACTGTAAATATTAGAAATAAGATATACTAGGAGATGTTATTTTCTTATCGGAACATGTAATGAGTATTTTTGTAAAACAAAAGATTCTTTTGTAATGCAAATTGTAATCTAATTTATTATAATGCTTTACATTTCAGATTCTGTACAGTAAATTTTCTTAAAGTAAGATGCTTACAAAATGAACTTATAGTTAGAAAGTATATATTGCCTGGTGTATTTATATCTATGTCTCTATCTATCTATCTATCTATCTATCTATCTATCTATCTATCTATCTATCCTTTGCCTCCATGGTAGTAATAGCCAAACTCTGGAATTGATTCACACCTGAGTGGTATCTAATGGCTGCCAAATTACTGAGAATTTAGAAAATTAGAAGTTTTCTATTAACAAATGTAAATGTAAGTAATTTAGAATTAGAACCACAATGGAAAATAGGCAGGAGAGAATAATGAGGAAGTGGGTTGAGTTTAACTCCAGGAGTCATACAGGGCATTATGTTCCTGAAGTTGACTCCCAGGAGGGGATCTGCTCAAAAAGCTTCTTTACAATATTGTGAGACCTGGAGTGAATCTTTTCTTAAGAAGCCTTAAAACTCAAACATCACCTTTCACTAGAATTCTAGCTCCTTGCCTTGACTCTCATTTCCTGGCATTGAGCCATAAACCATCGACTACTCTGGGAATAACAGTATATTAAATCACTCGCTCATAGATCTAGGGCTGGAGGAGACCCCAGAGGTCATCTATTTAACCCTCTCCTTTTATAGATGAGGAAGTTGAGGCCCACGATGGATAAGTGATTTGCCCCAGGTTACAGGTAGTTGACACCAGAGGCATGTAGCAGGGAGGACCTAGTTTTCTCAGTTCCTTGCTCAGAAATTCAGTTTCTTCTTAACTGTATTAAGGGTTCAGCCTGCAGAATCCTAGTTGAACTGAATGTAGTAATCTCTGAAGGCATACTTAAGAACATTGGGTTTCTATTATCAGACTCTATCAGGTCACACTTCCATCTTAAATTGTATTAGGTAATGTCCCAGGAACAGAATCAGGAAAGCCGTATGATCATCTGAAATCAGTCTAAGACCACAGGTAAAAACATGTCTCACAGTGAGATTATCCACAGCAAATTTCTTTATGAGACAGCTAGGTCATCATTATTTCCTTATGATTGTGCCAGAATATATATCTGTAGGGAGTGATTTCATCAATAAATAGCCGCTCTCAGAGGAAATTGGTGCATCCTGAGAGGGTGGGGATCCTGCTATACGTATAGGGCCCTGTGAGAATTCAATTAACATTAATTGATAATGAGCTGGCAAATACATATTCTCCATGGTAACATCACATCACGTGGTTACTCTATATATATACAAAAAAATCCCACACAAATAGAAAAAGATCAACTTTAAAGGGCAGTTGAAATTCCCTAACAATTTCTTAGGAAACCCTGAGAAAATAAAGGAGTTTCTCTGAAAATCTAAAATTCAAAAGCTTGCTAAAAAAACCACAAAGATATATTACACAAGATGCGCTGTTCAAGAAAAATACTCGGGTATGATGCTCAGAGGACCAAAAGCACTGCGCTGTATACTCTCAATAATAGATTACATGGTTGTTTTATTGACAGTAATATTGTTAAAATGACAATTTATTGATAAACACTGGATTCTTTTTTTAAACAGATATGTACAACTATGCTCTAATTTAGACATATAAAGAATAGGATTAATTTTATTGCTCCCCCCAAACCAAACTACATAATTATAGAAAACAGTAATAATTTTTCTGATAGATTAAGGTGTCACAGAGGTACGTATCTGACTTTTTTGGTGTCATGGTGGCTGTGGTGGAGTGTGTGTGTGTGTGTGTAGATATTTTTCCTGAAATAAAGGTTAAGCAGTGATTACACTACCTATAACAACAGAAATCACAATCGTCTTTAAAATGAGTGGCGTAGCATATTTTTTCTATACCATTTACCTAGCCCATATCTTTATTCAATTATTTAGCAGTGATGAGTCAAACAGTCTAGTTTACTAGGGTTTGCATCATATTTTCTGTTGAAGTGAAAAGCTATTTTCATCATGCTGAGTAACAATTTTAAGTGTATTTACCAGGACTAATTGATTACATTTCTAGTGGATGATGTATATTCCTTACAGACTAATCTATGACAATTGAAAACAAATAGATTGATTTGTCACATAGCCAAAAATACATAGTTGGTCTGTCTTAGTTGATAAAGACAAAGTTAATATGTGGAACTGAGTGACTGTCTAGAGAGAAAGGGAGAAAAAACATTTTTAAACCATAAAATGATTTGAAAAGATTATATTTCCATTAAGGTTTAGCTGAACAAGGTCAATGTCCACTTCATGTTGATTCACATACCTTTTAAAGATCTAATATTTATTGGAGGCTTATTTAGAACATTCATTAAAGTCAAAGTTTTCCTCTCTCCGATGTTTGTTAGTGATCAAATACTAGTGTCTAATTTAAGACAGTCACAGAGATCAAGTGTTATCTTATGAGCAAATGCATTTTTTCCATGAGGAGGTTTCAGCCATGTACCTCAAAGACATTTGATATCAGGCCTATTGAGAAATCATCTTTTTTAAGCAGGACAGATTTAACAGTTGCTTCCTCACAGGTTTATGTGTTTAATTAGCTGCCTGAACAGGGGGAACAGGAGGATCTGAAAGCTGAGGAGTACTTTCAAGAGAAAATAATGTGAAGGCATGGTACAGCACTGAGGGTGGCAAGCACTATTAATTACAAAAAAATGACGAAGAGAATTCACTGTAACACTTCCTTTTTAAAAAGAACCTCACTTTCAGTATTTACCTGGTTATTCTACATTGCAGATTCTACAAACTATGCACTCACTTGGTAATAAAAGATGCCCCAGTTTCAGACAGAATAGCTGAGTCCAGGTCAGTCTAGGTCAGTGGTTCTCAACCTTCCTATGCTGCGACCCTTTAATCCAATTCCTCCTGTTGTGGTGACCCCCAACCATAAAATTATTTTTGCTGCTACTTCATAACTGTAATTTTGCTACTGTTACGAATTGTAATGTAAATATCTGACATGCAGGATGTATTTTCATTGTTACAAAGTGAACATAACCCATAGGTTGAGAACTGCTGGTCTAGGTCAATTGAAAAACAGGAATGAGGGGGAGGCTAGGTGGCGCAGTGAATAGAGCACCGGCCCTGGAGTCAGGAGTACCTGAGTTCAAATCTGATCTCAGACACCTAACACAAAAAGCTAGCTGTGTGACCTTTGGCAAGTCACTTAACCCCAATTGCCCTCCAAAAAGAAAAAAAGGAAAACAGGAATGAGAACATGGTCCTTCTTGTAGGTGGTAGATGAAGCCCAATTTGATATATTTTAACTCTAGTCAGCTACCATTTTATATTTTTAATGCTCAGATGGAAGGCCAGAAAATAGCTCCTATATGTCATATATTTTGCTGTCTCCCAAATATTACATATTTCCTTTAGTAAATTCATCCTATACCTTGGAAATTGTCCACATGTAAAATGAAAAGATTTTGTTCTGTATTATATACAGCAAATATGCACATATAGAATTTAGACACATTTTGAATATACTATTTTTACTTTAGGGGAAAATATGGTTTTTCCTTATACATAACAGTTTCCAAAGAAAGAATCATTTATGTGAAGGCTTATTTAGGCATGTACTTGTAATGCTCTAAGAATAGAATCATTGCATTTAACATGATGCTTATGGATGATGATAGAGCAAGTTTTGCAAATGCAGAATCTCTTCAAATTTCAGAGGGCTCCTAACTTTTGAGTCTGTTTAAGCCATGTGAGGTTTTTATTTTTCTCCAGAGCTAGTAAAGAAAGAGGTAGGGGAAATGGGAAATAAAAGAGCAATGAGAATCTTTTTATTTCAAGAAAAGGGAAGAAAGCTTTGAAAAGATTATCAGAAAGATCCCAGGGATTCTTGGATATCAAACAGCTTACTAAACAGCATTTTGATGAGTAAAATGCAAATGATTCAAAAACATGCAAATCCAAACATGTCTGGTTTTAAAATTAAGGGGAAAGTGCAGGAAAAGCATATTCTAGATTGTACAGAACTAAATTCATTTGAAAAATGGGATGCACTCTTATTGGCTGAACTCATTACAGATGAATTACCAATAGCAGGTGTTTACATAGTCTTTGAAGGGTTGCAAAGTATTTTAAAGCATGTTGTCTCATTTTATTCTTACAACAGCTCTGGGAAGTAGTTATTATTAATAGTACTTTAAAGATGAAGAAACTGAGGCAGTCATAGATCAAGGATCACACAAAAGGATTTGAACTCAGACTTTTCCTGACTCCAGGTCTAGTCCTCTCCACTGCATCACCTAACCACTGTATCTCTCATCATTTCTTGGAATGTTAAGTGTATCTTCTCTAAAACCCATCATTTCATGCTTTCAGTGGGCATATGCTGGGGATTAATCGTGTTGAGGGATGGCTAGGTGGCACAGTGAATTGAGCACCAGCCCTGGAGTCAGGAGGACCCGAGTTCAAATCCCGTATCAGACACTTAGCACTTACTAGTTATCTGGCCTTGGGCAAGTTACTTAACCCCAATTGCCCTGCCTTCCCCCTTCCAAAAAAGCAAAAGAAAAATCATGTCGAAAAATGATAATGTGGCTATGAAATCTTCCTTGTCACCATCTCAACACTCTCAGCTAAAGTGGAATATATAAGATTTCATGAACTGTCCTTTGTATGTGAACTGGAATGAAACTTAGGCTCCTAATGAAATTATCCTGAATGACTGGAGGGCAATCTGGAACTATGCCCCAAGGGCTATAAATAATTCCATACCCTTTGACCCAGTAATACCACTTTTGGGGTTATATCCCAAAGAAATCACAGAAGTGGGAAAGGGTTCCATATGTACAAAAGTATTTATTGCAGCTCTCTTTGTGGTGGCAAAAAACTGGAAATTTAAGGGATGCCCATCAATTGGGGAATGGCTGAACAAATTATGGTATATGAATGTGATGGAATATTATTGTGCTATAAGAAATGGGAAGGAGATTGACTTCATAATTACCTGGAGAAGCTTATACTAATTGATGCTGAGTAAGAAGAGCAGAACCAGGGAACATTTGTACACAGCCACAGATACATCATATGTGTGACGACCAACTTTGAAAAACTGGACTCTTCTCAGCAACACACAGTTAAAAGACAACTATACAAGTCTCAGGATGGAAGGAGATGTCTACATTCAGAGAAAGATCCAGAAAGAGCAGAGTTTAAAAGGAGACTGAAGCAATGCAAGCTATCATTCTTTTCGATGTTGGGCTTTTGTTTCTCTTTTCTCATTGTTCACTCCATTGGCTATAATTTCTATACAACCAGACTATTGTACAATGTGAAGGAGTTCGCAGATCCTAAACATGATTGTATGCCACCATGGCGGGGTTGGGGCATGGGGAGGAAGGGGAGAAAAATCTGAGAATCAAGTGACTCTGGAACTGAATCTTGTAACCTAAAAGTAAACAAACAAGTCAATAAAATTAAAAAAAAAGAAATTAGCCTGAATGAGAGCAGGGTAGTTTTAAAACTTGCTTGTCTTGTTTTGAATTTACATGGGAGGCTATGTGTGATAATGGAAAAGGAGCTGAATTTGGAGTCACAGGACCTGAGTTTGAACCTCAACTCTGCTCTCAGCACCTGCATGATGTAGATATAGCACTTCACCTTCTGGGTCTCACATTGCTCATAAAATGAAGGGGTTGAACCAGATGATTTCTAAGTTCTCTTCTAGCTATAAGTCTATGGCATCTTGTAATTTCTTATGCTTGGTCCTTTGGGATATACTTGTACAATTATCCCTTCCACATCATAGGGGTTAGGGGCATAGTGCCCCTGCAATCCAGAAAATCTATGTAAATTTTTTGACCCTCCCTTCATACCAGAGAAGTCTGAATTAGTACGGTATTAAATGATTTTTTTAATGTTGTTGTATATAATACTATACACATGTTTTATGTATTTCTGAGCTTCTAAGCTTTTTCTGTGTTGTCTGCTGGTCTTCATGTGTCCTCTGTAGCTTCCACAAAACTCTCCCGAAATTCCTATTTGATTTCTTATGGTGACTGGCAATATATTGAAACTGTGATAAGGAAAGTCACCAAGTATGAGAGAGAACTGGACTTCTAGAAGGTAAAATGTGGAAGAAAGGATAAGATTGAACCTGTGAAGCAAGAGTGCTTTGGACCAGGATATAATACCTAGGGATCACTCTGAAAAACATTCAAACAAGCCATTTGGACTCAGTTGCACATCCAGAAACATAGAAGCTCTACAAACAACCAGGAATATGACTAAGGGAACCATACTGACTACATTGATTGGTATTTTGATGTAGAGTTTGATAAGCTAGTTGGTGGGAGTTTTTTGGGGGGTGGTACTTGTTTCAATATTGTGTCTATTTCATAAGTTATTTGTAAGTACAAGGATGTATAGATAGCCTTGCAAGTACTACTCAGCTCTGGCTCTGGCTAAAAACCTCTATCATCTGGCAATGTGCTAAGCTCTATACGTTTAGCAAAATGGGTCCTTGGACAACACATTGGTCTGACACTAGGCTCACTCTCAGTCTTTCTAGTTTAGTAACTCCTGCCAACTTTTTCACTCTGTTGGCCAAACTGTTGAGAAATAACGCTCTTCTCTACATCACAATGAGTTGGATTAGGAGAGGGATTGACTTTTACTGGCAGAGAAGATACCCACTCCAATCATATCATGGATCCAGCAAAGTATTGACTTGTAAGGAAAATTAGAAGACATTTTGCTGACATTCAGTGAGAAACCAAATTGCTGGGCAAGGCAGAACAGTAGCTAACACCAAAATAGAATGAAAACGAACTTATGTTTAACTTTCTTCCCTTGGGTAGCCATTTTTTTGTGTGTGTTTTTCCAGATTGCTCATTTGGTTCATTCTACCTTTGGTGAATTTACCTTAGTTTCATGAGCTAGAATTATCTTTGAAATTTATAATAATTAATTTCTACGTGGGAGGCCAGATTCTTTGTATTTTAAGTTAGTCTCATGATTTTTTTAGAACTATAAAATGCTAGTTAGTAGATGTAACAGAAATATAAATAATGAAGCAGAGAAAGATTTACAATCATAGAACATTAGAGCTAGAAAGGACTTCAGAGATTAGGTAGCCCTAGCTCTTCATTTTGCAGATAAGGGAATCTGAGGCACAGAAAAAGAAATGATTTTATCAAGTTCACACACCTAGTCAGAAATACAACTGGCTGAAGAGCTAAGGTCTTCTTTTTCCCATTACAGTGTTCTTTTTCCTCTACCTTGACTGACAATTGAACGGGAGGGTATCCTTTAATTCTATTTTGCTTCTTCCACTTCTGAATGTGTGAAAAACCCTTGAGAGAAGTCTTCTGGTCTTCTACTCTGGATTCCCCTCTTTTCCTACAATACTCTTTTCAATTCCTCTTCTTCTCTCACTCCATCTAACTCCAAAATGGTGAACTGCAAGTGATTTATGGTGCATCAGAGTACGTCAGAATTTGAACATGAATTCTTAAATTGAAGAGACCACAAACAGAGCATGGGCCTGGAGACTTGTACAAGCAGCCACCTAAGTTAGAGGCTTAGCACTAGAAGGTAGGTTCAATGGTGATGGTTTTCTTTCTTTCTAACAGGTGCTGATTATTTTAAGCAGTAAGGTGGTACAATAGATAGAGTGCTGGACCTAGAGTCAGGAAGACCTGAATTCAAATCCTGCCTAGATACTTCCTAGCTGTCTGACCCTGCCTGGAGAGGTCATTTAACCCCTGTCAAGGTAAAATGGGGATATATATTTTATATATATATATGTGTGTGTGTGTGTGTGTGTGTGTGTGTGTGTGTATAGATAGACAGATAGATAGACAGATAGATAGATAGATAGATAGATAAAATCTGTAGATATCATTATTATATATATTATCTATAAAATGGGGATATTTCACCTGCCAGGGTTGTTGTGACAATAAATGAGATAATATAATTATAAATTTTAAAGAGGTATATGAGCACTAGCTACCATTTTTAAAAATACGTTAACTCCCAAAGACCTTATTAAAGCAGAGAAGAGTTTTGATGTTTGTTGAAGGGAATAATTAAACTGGTTAAATCACACACATTTGAAACATTGAAGTAAGTATTCAAGAGAGGCCAAAAGATAAATAAATTCAGATTTTAATATTTCAGAATTATAAGTAAAACTCAAAAAATGTCAGGGCCATATAAGGAATACAGAAGGATGGAGGAGAAGCATCCCGCTAAAACACCAACATGAATTTGACATGCTTAGTTTACTTCCGTTTGTAACCAAATAGCCTCCATTTCTTCTCTATTCTCTGTTTCCTTATTGAATTCTGAGTATTCTTGGTAAAGTACCTAATCTGACTGATTTTTCATAAAAAGTAAATCATGTATTAACTTCATTATTTTACAATATAAATTTGTTTAATAGGCAGGGGCAGAATATAATTTGGTGATAAATAACCTTATGGATTTGGATATATTTGCTTTGTACCACCACAAAGGATAAAGAAAACTCATTTATTGCTATTTAGCGTCTGTATGTTTACATCCTTCACCTTGCTTCCTTATAATTAACTTTAGATTCTTCAAAATGATCTATCTGGTAGATATTATTATGTGCATTTTCCCAATTTATAAACCAAGATAACTGAAAAAGGGCTAGATCTACACTAGCAAAATAAAACAGAAAACTGAATCAATTATCAAGATGATTAAAACTGCAAGTTCCCATTTATTCTTTTCTTTTAAAACGCTATTATATGGGGTGGCTAGGTGATGCAGGGAATACAGCACTGGCCCTGGAGTCAGGGGGACCTGAGTTCAAATCTGGCCTCAGACACTGAACACAAAAATCTAGTTGTGTGACCTTGGGCAAGTCACTTAACCCCAACTGACCTCCTCCCCCCAAAAAGCAAAAAAAAATGCTATTATATGTTTTTATAACCCATACCTCAACATATCTTCCCCATCCAAATAACATTCTCTGTAACAATGAATAACAGAAATAAATACACAAAAATAACCAATATGTGATTGGATTAAGTAGTATTCAGTGCTGCACACTCATAGTTTCCAACTCCTGCAAAGGGAGGAAAGTCCATTTTCTCAGTTGTTTGGGGTCAAACTAAGTCACTGTGATCATTAAATATTGTTTTTTTAAAACATTGTATTCTTTCTGTTGTATTTTATTCCATAGTCACTGTCTATGTTATTTTCTTAGTTCCACTTAGTTCATTGTGCATTTGTTCATATAAGTCTCCACATGCTTCTCTGTATTGTCAAATTTCTCTTTTCTTAGAGAGTAGTAATATTCCATTGCAATCAGGTAGCATGATTTGTTTAGCCTTTACCCAATCTATTGTCATCTATTTTGTTTCCAGTTCTTTGTTACTACAAAACATTCTACTTCAAATATTTTGGTGTATATGGGACCTTCTTTTTTTGTTTGTTTTTTGCTTTCCTTGAAGTATATGCCTAGGAATGGTATCTCCAGATGTAGGGCTAAGGATGTACCAGCTATTCTGTTGGCAAAATGTTTCCAGCATTTCATAAACACACACACAAATATGCGTATACAAACCCCTCCAAATTCTACATATATGTGTATATACAATATATACACACATAAATATATTTCTACATACATACATACACATATAAATATATCCATAAATAAGACATATATAAATATACCTCTATTTATACACATTTACATTTAGACATACATAATTTATATATACACGCGCAAACACACATATGTATATATATTTGTGTGTACATGTACATATAGATAGATATATAGATATAGATATTCAAACAAAATCATGTTGGGCAGCTTAAATGCTTCAAATAATTACCTTTTTCACTCTAAAAAAATCTCATTCTTATTGCAGGAGAGTTTAAAGCTGAAAATATCTTTAAACAATTGACGTCTTAAAGTTAAAACAGCTAGGAGTCATAATCAATAGAGTTCTGGGTCTGTAGCCAGAAATACCCAAGTTCAGATCCAGTCTCAGAAACTAATTGTGTGACCCTAGGCAAAGTCACTCAGCCTGCCTCAATTTATACAACTATAAAATGGGAACTATAATAGCGCCTAACACCTAGGATTGTGGTGGTGATCACATGCAAGATTTGTAAAATACTTAGTGGCTGGCACACAGTGGATTTTTTTTTTTTGCTTTTTCTTTGGAGGGCAATTGGGGTTAAGTGACTTGTGCAAAGTCACATGGCTAGTTAGTGTGTCAAGTGTCTGATGTCGGATTTGAACTCATGTCCTCCTGACTCCAGGGTCTACTATAGCCTGACTCCAGGCTCTACTCACTAAATGATTCCTTCCTTCCTGAGAAAATCCTATAACATAGTACAGCGTGGGTTGTATTGAACATGCATATATTCCCTGACTACTTCTAATTAAGCATTCACTTAATTCACATCACTTAAGCACTTAGATTCTTTTGGGAAGCCATGTGGTGGCTCAGAGTTGAAGGGACATGTTGCCTGTCTATGAAGAAGAAAACGAGTCTTCCATTGATCTTTTCCTGCTGTATAACACTGGGAGGTGAAGATAGACAGAGTGGAAGTTGTGTCAGATGGAAAAAAAGAGAAATAGCTCTGGCTCACTTTCTTTGATTGACTTTCCATGTAGGACCATGTAGATACAAATCTTCCACTCTCAGTGGAGGGGGTAGGCATGGAATATGGGATGACCATTCTCACCGTTGGAGTCATGTGGACTAGTCTCAAATAGACAAGCTCAAGTTTGAGACCCTGGTTGTCTCAACAGATGTAGATGAATTAATGTCAACCTCAAGTTGTGGGTTTGCAAGTAACTTTGTGAGATCCAGAGGTCCGTAAGTGTAGAGCTGACCAGGGATGTTTTCTTCCAAATGACCACTGGTAGAAGGGGAGTTAGTTGTTTGAATAGCACAAAAACAAGGGGAAATGCAGTCAGATCTATTTAGGGGTTCTCAAACTGCTCTATGTTTTGATGAGTTTTAATTGCCATCTTCCAATAGCTATAAGTTATATTGCAGAATCTTATTTTAACTCATTTTGTCATTTGGGATACTTTAAGTCTTTCCTGTCTCGACGTTTCTTTTGACATGATATAACATATACTGAATAGCTTTCTACTCCCTAGACATTAGCTAAAACCTAAGTTCTAAATAATTTGTCCCTGGGGCTCTGGAGTAAGAGTGAAGGTCATTAGAGGTTAGATTTCCCCGGGGTTGGATATGGCCCAGAAGACATCCCCATGTAGAAAGCAGATGGGTGTCTTGGGGAGAGGGAGTTGACTCTCTCAGGTTCTTGTGCCCATCAGTGGTTCTCAATGTTAGAATAACATGGCATCTGATTTAGTGATTAGTGAATGCATCTAAAAGAGAAAACATTGCATATGATTTATAAGCATTAAAAAAAATCACACCACAAATAGCCTTTTTCAATAACTAAATTTTGCAAGACTTTGTTGTAATGAGTTCACATGCCTGTATTTTAAAACTTCAGTCTACACAGAGTTAAGGATAAACTAATAAACTGTTCCAGGCTATGGTTACCAACAAAATGATTTTCAACAAAGGCTTTTGGACAGAAATTAAATACTAAGCACTAGAAGTGTGGGTGGGAATGCCAACAAACACGAGACTTAAATATATATTATCACTTGCAATATCACACACATTTTCTTCTCTTCATAAGAGACTAGAGAGTAGAATGCAAAGCTGTGCCCCCTTTCTCATCCTATTTGCCTCTTTTAAAAACAGCAAAAGATCTTCTTTGTTTCCTAACATATAATGCAAAAATGCAGTGGTGTGTGATTTTCCTGAGGGAGTATATTTTCTTTTCTTAAGGCACAGCATGATCTTCGAGTCTTGTTTTCTCTTCACATCATATGTTGGAAGATCAGCAATTCAGCTGAAGGGATCTTTTCGGTCTTGGGGTTTTGTTTGTTTTTTGAGGAAAAAGTGAATTGGCTAGCAAGTAAACTAATGAACAGATGACTCCAAAAAAAGGGTTAGCATTAGGAAGTTTCTTTGGTGAAGCTGCTGCCACTTGGTGCCCCTTGGAGTGTAGGGGTCAAAGATATTAGAGTGGGGAATGAGGTATCCTCTTAAATAAATATGAGACCATTATAAATCAAAAGAATTAATTGTCCAATGTATAAATCAATAAAAATCAATTATCAGAGAACTGAAACAAATAGACACTGGCTTCTTGGCATTTTTCTTCAACAAAAGCTTTCTGTTTAAGTGCATTTAAACTTTGAAATTCACTTAAATATGATGAATTGAGTGAGAATAATTTTGGTTATTTTGCTGTTGACATTTTTCAAATTTCTCCCTTTGGGGACAGACGCATTATATAAAGTTAGTGTGGGGGCAGCTAGGTGGTATAGTGAATAGAGCACCAGCCCTGAAGTCAGGAGGACCTGAGTTCAAATTTGGCCTCAGACACTTAACACTTACTAGTTGTGTGACCTTGGGCAAGTCACTTAACCCCAACTGCCCTATCAAAAAAATTTTTTTTTAAATTAAAAATAAAAATAAAACTAGTGTGGACTAGTTGTGTATTTACCTAAAGAAATACTGACAAACAAAATTCTGAGTCTAAGAAGGAACCGTGGATACATAGGATATGACATGAACTATGCTTTGTTCAATTATTGTTACTGTTTCAGCTGTGCATATCTTTTTTATGTAAGAAGAGAAATTCTCCTGAAAGTTTGTTTAAACATGAGCATGTAGTAAAAAAAAAATCTGATATTTGTATGTTTTTGACAGAAGTCCAGAATCAAGTCAAATGCAAACTTTATTGGAAAAATTTAAGAAAAGAAAGGTGTGTGTGCGTGTGTGTGTGTGTGTGTGTTGCAATGTGAACCATTCATCATACAGTAACAGAAAAACCAGACTCTCATAGCTAGTTGTCTTTATTTTTAACCAGAAATGATCATGCCCATCATTTTTGTTGTTAGCAAGTACAAGGAGAAAAAAAAATGACTTTCTGTTGATAATTGCAATGCATGCTACCTGATGGCTGTGCTATGTATACTGTCAAACAGGTCTTTTCACAAGTTACCTCTTTTCTCTCCCTGTTACTTACTCCAGAAGTAAACCAGAACTGAAAGCATCATGCAGAGAAAAGCAGCAATCATATGGAAAAAAAACTCTCTTGAATGTCCACACACAATTATTATTAGTAATATGATGAATAATTGGCACATAAAAGCATCCATTTTATGTCTTAATTTTTTTAAAAAGTCAAAAAAAGCCAAAACAAACTGCACATTTTAGCATATCTATGTTATTAGTTGGGGAATGGAAAGAGAGAGAAAGAGACAGAGGCAGACAGAGAGACAGAGAGTCAAAGAGATAGATACAGACAGAGAAGGAAGAGAGGAGGGAGGAAGAACAGAGACAGGGAAAGAGGGAGAGGAAGGGAGAAAATAATGTGAGCATCACTGCAGTATACAACATTTTCTGTCCTGTTTAGAGAAAATATCGTGATGTGAACTATCTTCTACCGCCAGACCCCACAAGATCTGTCCGAGGAAATCCTGGTGTTGGAATCATAAGTAAAGCAATATGTTGATACTGGCTATGGTTCCTCTGGAAATAGCTGACTTTTATTGAAAGGGGAAAGTCAACATATTCTGATTTCTGAAGACAATTCCATTTTCCCTTCAGAGTTAGTTCTACCAGAAGCAGGAGTAGCAGACGTTCTGGAATCATGAGAAAAAGAAAGACAAGGAAACTTTTGGTTGACATGATCTTACTACTGACTACAATGACTCCTACACTGACAATCCTTACTATTATCTCTGAGCTTTACTCTTAGAAACTGGTACTGCCTTTTGAGGTGGTAGGTCAATGAACATCATTCATTAGACACTGTTTGTCTACCCAGTGTGGAAAAGGAGAAGGGGGAAGAGGAGGAGGAGAACAACAAGAAAAAGAAAACGAACAAGAAAATAGATGAAGAAAGAAGAATTAAATTCCTTTCCTTGGGGAGTTTACAATCTTCTATTAGGAGAAAAAGTAAAATTAGAGACCTCTCTCTATTTTTAAAAAATGGTTAAGAACTAGTCACTGGAGTCCTAAGGTTTAGGTCTTTCAAAAAAATTAGCTAGTAAGTAGTTTAAGGGTGAACATGCCATAATTCTGGGGTCTAGGTACAAAAGAAAACATTTTATTCCAGAAAAAAACTGAATTCCGTGATTCTTAGCAGTTTTTGTGGTCTTTTAAACACACAGAAGCAACCCTCAACAGCAACAAAAGTAAGTAGAACAGCTTCAATCAGAACAAGATTTTCTTAAGCAGTTACTAAGTACCAGGGACAGTGATAAAGGCTGAGACGAAGAAAAGCCACAACAGTCTCTGCCATCACAGAGCAATCATTCTGGGGTAAGAGAACATATACAAAAATGCCTATCTGTATGCATGCAGAGTCCATGGAAGATAACCTTAGGAGGTAAGGCACCAGCACCTGGGAGGAACAGGAAAGGTCATTTACTAAGGGTTGATCTGTGAGATAAAACTCAAAGAAAGCGAAGAATTCTAAAAAGGCAGATGTGAGGGGGAGGGTAAGGGGAAGAAGGAAGGAAGAAAACAAGCATTTAAGTGCCTATTATGTGCCAGGCACTGAGATAATTACTTTACTATATCATCTTGTGTGATCCTCACTACAACCCTGGGTGGGGCAACTAGGTGGCACAGGCGATAATGTACAGGTCCTGCAGTCAGGAGGACCTGAGTTCAAATCTGTTCAGAGTACTAGCTTATGTGACCCTCAGGAAGTCACTTAACCCTGTTGGCATTAGTTCCTCATCTGTGAGATAAGTTGGAGGACACGGCAAACCACTCCAGTGTATTTGCCAAGAAAACCCAAAATGGGGTTGTGGTGAGTAGGACACAACAGAGTTGGCTCAACAACTACCTTGGGACACAAGTGCTAGTATTATGCTCATTTTATAGTTGAAGAAACTGAGGCAGGCAGAAGTTAAGTGACTTGTCTAGGGTCACTCAGCTAGTAAGTGTCTGGGGTCACATCTGAACCCAGATCTTTCTAACTACTGTCCCAATGTTCTAGTCCCAATGGCACTGGGCCACCTAGTTGTTCTCCTTACAAGGGAAAGCATTGCAAAGACACGGAGATGGGAAATGGAGCATTGTGTGAAAGAAATAAGTAGTTCAGTGTGGCTAGTTCATAGTGTGGATGGGAAACAAAGTAATCAGAAGACTGGGAAAGTAGAAAGGAGTCGGGTATGTAGGGCATTAAAAGTCAAACAAATGACCTTCTATTTGATCCTGGTGGTAATAGGGAGCCAGAGGAGTTTATTGAGTAGGGTCTTGGGGTCTGGTTGACATAATCAGACCTGCGTTTTAGGAAAGTCACTTTGGCAGGTGAGTGGGGGATGGTTTGGATTCACACCCCAGCAAGTTGTATCTGAATGCAAAGCTACAACATGGTGAGATGTTTCTGGATATAATTCACACCAACAAACAGATATAGTTGTAGGGGGAAGGCTGAAGTACTGGGTGTTGGTCTAGGTCATGAACAGTCTAATAGGGAGTTCACTGACAGCTCTGTCACAAACTAGTTCATTTTGGGCAAATCACTCAATCTTACTAAATCTCAGTTTCTTTATCTGTAATATATGGAGTTTGGATTAGATAATCTCCAAGTTTCTTTCCTGCTTTCACATTCTATGACTGTTTTTCAAAAAATGCTCTTAGGGAATTGCCCTGAACACTCTATTTTCACAATAATTCCAATGTAACCAAGAAACTCCAGCTTTCATCCTCTCTGTGGCCTGCCTCCCACTTGTCGACAATTAGCCAACATCCCCTCCGTTTCAGTCTTAAAGGAAAACAGCTTTCTCTTGCTTCTCTTTGGCTTCCTGAATAAATGATCAGCTTCCTTTGTGCTAACTTATGTGTTTGATTGAAACCTATAAATTGCAGCTACCAGGAACAGTTTTTATATTTGACTTTGTTCAATGATTAAAATGTATATTTCCAGTATATCTTTTCCCCAGACAAAAAAGAAATACATCAATCTAAAAACTTGTTTGATTCTCCCTCCCCCCCTATCAAAATTATAGGAAAAGCGACTACAAGGAATTGCTGCTTTAAAAAAAAAGGATTTGATAAAAACTATTTTCTATAGACCCAACCAAAGGTACCAAACATACCTTCCAATCCTCTACATGTGGCCCACAACACTCCCAAATATGACCCAAATGAGATTAAAATGTAATCGGCAAATGTTTAACAAAATTAATACAATAAAACATATAATAACAATACAAGAAAATATGGATAACATAAATCTGCAGTTTTCTAATAGGTGGCCTGCAGGGATCCTTATGTATGATTTAGTGGCTCCTCTTTCTAGTGGAATTTTATACCACTGGACTAAACCAATAAAACAAGGTTCTACTGAGGGACTTTGTGGTAAAATAGTTCTCGCATTAATCATGTAAGAAGGAAATCAGACATTAACATGTAAATACAATGAAAAGTTCTTCCATTTAAAGAATAGTAGCAGAATGAAAATGTGTATGAAAATCTTATGTACTCTTCTCAAAACAATGCCATGCTTCTTGAATGAATAGTCTATAACTATACACATCAGTCTGGAAGCAATGAAGTTACTGAGTGTTTGACATAAAGCTTTAAGAAAGGTGCCACGCACTGCGAGTTTCACTTGATATTGATGGCAGAATTTCATGAAAAAGCAAACAGAAATAGCAAGGAAGGTGGAGTGGCAACAACCACTGGAGCTTAGAAAAAGTTTTGTAGGCTAAAATCACAGAATAACAGTGTTGCTGAATTAGCACAGATGATCTGTTCCTCTCTTCTTCCCTTCTATCCCTTTTTCCTTCCTTCTTTATTTCTCTTTCTCTTTTTCTCCCTCCCTCCCCCCTTCTTCCCTGTCTCCCTCCCTCCCTCCTTCCTTCCTTCCTTATTTCTCCTTCCCTTTTTCTTCCTTCCTTCCTTCCTTCCTTCCTTCCTTCCTTCCTTCCTTTTTTGAGGACATACTCTTATCATAAACTAGGTCATTTTGGTATATTAAGATGAATTATGGGTAGTATTTGATGGATAGGTAACTATAATGCAAAATAAAAAATGTGATGATAGAGGTATAAAATATTATGAGAGATAACTTCAAGCTAGGAGTACCATGGAAACTTTTATGGAAGAAGAGACACTTCAGCTGAGCTTTGAGTTCAGTAGGCAAACATAGGGATGAAGAGATGGACATTTCAAGCACAAATATTTAAACAAAATCATCAAGGCAGGACAGCACAGGGTACATTTATAGACTAGTGAGCTTAGTTGGAAAGTTTGGTGTCTGAGGGGAATAATGTGTGATAACCTAAGAAACTGTTAGTCATATTAAAGATTTTTAACTATTTGATGGGCAATGGGAAGCTATTACATGCTTCTGAACAGGGAAATGACATGATCAGGATGTATCGCATTGGAAAAGACTGAAGGAAGGAAGAAAGGAAAGAAGGCTATCACTATAGTTCAGGAGGCAGGTAATGAATAACTGAACTAGAAAGGAGGAAGTGAGAAGTAAAATAGAGGAAGATGTTGCTCAAGTAGAATTGACAGGCCTTTGTGACTTTGGAGATATGTAGGTTTCAATATGACTCTGTGGGTGACTGGAAGAATGAATGATGGTGCCATTAATAGAAATAAGAAAGTCAGGATGAGAAACAGGTTTGGAGAAGAATCAGGTTTTACAGGCAAAATAGAGGATAGGACACTAGTCATGGAATCAGGAAGATCTGGGTTTAAATTCAGACATTTATTACCTATTTCTTAACCTCTTTGTCCCTTATTTCCCTCACTTGTTCCATGGTGGGGTGGGGTGGTTGGGAGGGAAATCTGAGATTCAAAGGTTTCTAAGGTTCCTTACAGCTCTGTCTCTATTTCTATGAAGATGATGAGTTTAATGGCAATCTTCTCTATTGGAATAAGCATACATAACCCCTGTTCCTCAGACTGCTAACACAACCAGCAGCTTATAAATATGCTTCTCTTCAGTTTCCAAGTAGGCAAAAAAGATATTTCACCCTGGCAGTGGGTACTAGAAAACAATGAAGAAAATTAAAGCATTTGAAAAAATGCGTATTATAGAAAAATGTATTTTCATAATATTTGAGAATTGAACTATTAGATAAAGTTGGATATTCAGTTCTTAAGCCACAATATAGTCTTATTGTACAGTGAAGAATTTTACATAATTGAAAATGCTATTCAATTTTCATAAGTAAATATTCATAAAATATGGCTGTTGTTATTATAAGACTTGTGAATATTACCTGTAGGTTGTCTTTAGATTTAGATTATTTTAGGATTCTGATCCAGGTTATGGAATATGTGCTTTTCCCAAAGCCTTCACATATATACACAGTATCAGCATATATGTGTGTGAATGTGTGTGTGTTTATATGTATGTGTGTGTTTATAGATCAATATAGTTGTATGCGTGTATATATGTTTTGAATGACTGATGTTCTTATATAAACTTTGCTTAATCTTTAGCACCTAATGCCATGCTCTGCACACAGTAGGTCTTTAACAGATGTCTGATGAATGGTTGAATTAAAATGAATCAAGTGGCATGAAGTGACTATGACTAATCATAATATATTTAATCTCTTCTAGGTTGCCATGGTCAAAATATTCATCATCTTGTGGCAAAACTTCTGGTGATTGATCAGTCAATCAATACTTATTCAGTGCACACTATTCACCAAGCACTCTCCTATGTACGGGGGATAAAAGTATGAAGAATCAATCTCTACTCCCAAAGGGAAACTTCATTCTAATGGGGGAGATAATAATTGCATATTATAAAAAAATATATAACATAAATATAAAATGATGTATCTCTCTGCATTTAAGCAAATTCCTGACAAGAAACACATAATAGGACACAGGATCTATCCTATAAGCCTTTCCATCTTGAAGAAATCTCTGAAAGTTTGCACTGCACTGTTGAAACATAAATGCATGTGTGCAGTTATATTTTTGATACTAATAACACACACACTCACACACACAATAGTGCATTGGACCTGTTCTAAACCAGCACAGCAATTTAATCATTTCATTCAATGGCGAAGTTATCCATGCCCAACCATCTTGTGCAATTCTTATCTATTTTCTCCAAGTTTGTGTCTTTTAGGATATCTTTTCAGGGTCTCAAAAGTTGTTGTTGTTGTTGTTGTTGTTGTTGTTATTATTATTTTGCTTTTTGGAGGGAGAAGGCAGGGCAGTTGGGGTTAAGTGACTTGCCCAAGGTCACACAGCAAGTAAGTGTTAAGTGTCTGAGGCTGGATTTGAACTCAGGTCCTCCTGACTTCAAGGCTAGTGCTCTATTCCCTGAGCCACCAGCTACCCCCAAAGGCTATATTTTTAAGGTCAGAATTTATTTAAATTAAAAGTGATATTCTACTCATGTTAGTTTCAACTCAGTGCTATTTTGAAGGCAGTGGAAACCATAATCCCATATTGATTTTTATCTATTTTTATTCATAGCCATTCAAGGCAATACTCAAGAACCCCCACCATTCTGAAGTCATCTATCTTTAGTCTATTAACAGGGGTGGGGAAACTGCAGCCTTGAGGCCATATGTGGCCCTCTAGGTCTTTAAGTGAGGCCCATCAACTGAATCCAAACTTCACAGGGCAAATCCCCTTAATAAAAGATTTGTTCTGTAAAACTTGAACTCAGTTAAAATATCACTCTAAGTACCTAAAAGGCCACACATGGCCTTGAGGCCAAGGTTACCTTAAAGTTTTATACAATATGAAAATATACAGGAAATTTAACAAATATACGTATATGCATTCATTTAGAAAACATTTAGGGGCGGCTAGGTGGCGCAGTGAATAGAGCACCGGCCCTGGAGTCAGGAGTACCTGAGTTCAAATCCGGCCTCAGACACTTAACACAAAAAACTAGCCGTGTGACCTTGGGCAAGTCACTTAACCCCAACTGCCCTCCAAAAAAAAAAAGCAAAAAAAAAAAAAGAAATCATTTGTTAAATGTTATTTGTTAAACTATGGTAGATATGTGTTAGGGGACAGAGAGGGAAAGTAGTCCAGTCAGACAAGAATGTAGAGGTCACAGATAGGAGTAAAACAAGGTAAGTCTGGAAACATTGTTCTATCATATTACAGAAAGCCTTGAATGACAGACAGAGGAGTGTGAATGTTTCTTCATGTGTAATAGGGAGCCACAGAAGATTTTTGAGGGGAGGGATAAGGAGACTAGATCTAGGTATAAGAAATTAATGAGGTTGGCCTCTTCTACCTTTTTCTCAAAGTAGGAAGCCGGAAGCACCTAAAGTGACTAGGAGCTCTAAGAGGACTGAAACTTGAGGAGTTTTGAAGACAACTCAAGAAGGGTGAAGTTGTGCAGTTCTTACCACCTCTGCTCTGCCCCTCATGGAGGCCAAGGCATTTACCTCCACCAAGAAGGAGAGAGTCCTGTACCAATGGGCTTTGGGAGATGGCTTATGGCCACAAGTGACTCAAGAAGAGATGTGAGGAGGCAACTATTATCATCCAGGCTGATGAATATGAGACTTTGTGCCAAAAAAAAGCAAGTAGTCATAGAGAAGAGAGAGCCCATGGAAGAGATGCTGTGGAGATTTAATCAATAAAAGTTGCTAATTGTTTGGATTGAGAGATGAGGAGGAAGGGAGAGTCAAAGACAGTCAGAAGGTTACAAACATGGGAGTCTCTATGAATGGTAGTGTCCCAGATGGATAATAAAGTGAGGAGGAGGGGTAAAAACACACTCACTTTGGGTTATGTGCCAATGGGTTTAGATGCCAATGGGCTATAGCCAGGGGCAAAGTGCCTTATAGACAGTTAGAGATGTTTGCCTGGAATTCAGAAGGGAAGTCAGGCTAAAACCATAACTTTAAGAGTCATCCGTACAAAAATGAGAGCTAATAGTAATAGTTAACATTTTTATGTAGATTCCAGTGTTAGGTGCATTAAAATTATTAGTTCATTTGATCTTTACAACAACCCCAGGAGCTACGTGATATTATTATTCCAATTTACAGTTAAAGATACTGAGGCAAACAGTGGTTAAGTAGCTTGCCCAGGGTCATACATCAAATATGTGTCCAAGATCAGATGTGGATTCAGGTCAAAAGCAAGGTGTGACTGTAAAAGAGAGATGCCAATGGGTTTGGAAGCTATCTCTGAAGTCAATTCTCAAAATGAGTCACTTGGTAAAAGTAGCATTGGAAGCAGTGTGTAACACTCAGATGTGAAAACTCTAATGTGTACCAACTATTTAATTAGGGGAGCCAGGTGGTGCAGAGCACCCAACCTGGAGTCAGGAATGTTTATCTTCTTGAATTCAAATCTGGCCTTACAAATGAACTGTGTGACCCTGGGCAGCTCAACCCCATTTACCTCAGTTTCTTCATTGGGAAAATGAGCTGGACATGTATTTGTATTGGACATGACTGTGTTGGACATGAATGAAAAACAGCTGAATGACAAAAAAACTTTAATCAGATGCTTACCTTCTGGTATGTTTGTTTATTAAAAAACCAATTCAATTCCTTATAGTCATACCTGATTGTATTCCATGAGGTATGGGGAAATCATGAAGATAATTTCCGAAATTCTACCTGCTTCTGTAGATGATGCTAAATGTTATCTGAGGCTTTCACTGGTGATTTTGTCCCTAAGATTTTTCTTTTTTCTAATTTCAAACCTCTTCCTCTTAGTTTCCCTGGTTTCCTTTCAAGATTCAGTTTAAATCTGCTCTTCTGCAAGAGGCCTCTCCTGGTCCTTACTAGCTACTAGCATCTTCCTCTCTCATATAACCTTTCATTGTGTGTGTGTGTGTGTGTGTGTGTGTATTTTCACACATCTATCTATCTATCTATCTATCTATCTATCTATCATCTATCTATCTACCTATCTATCCATCCATTTATCAGTCTATCCATCTTTCCATTTATCTCTCTATCCATCCATCCATTTATCAATCTATCTATCCACCCATCCATCCATTTATCAATCTATTTATCCATCCATCCATTCATCAATCTATCTATCCATCCATCCATTTATCAATCTATCTATCCATCCATCCATTTATCAATCTATCCATCCATCCATTTATCTATCATCTATCTGTCTACCTATCTATCTGTCTGTCTATCTATCCATCCATCCATCCATTTATCAATCTATCCATCCATCCATTTATCTATCCACCCATCCATCCATTTACCAATCTATTTATCCATCCATCCATTCATCAATCTATCCATCCATCCATTTATCAATCTATCTATCCATCCATTTATCTATCATCTCTCTCTCTCTATCTATCTATCTATCTATCCATCCATCCATCTATATCTATCTATCTATCTATCTATCTATCTATCTATCTATCTATCTATCTATCTATCATCTATCTATCTATCATCTATCTCTTGTTTGTACCTCATCAGCTGTATGTTGCCTTCCCTATTACGATGGTAGCTCTTTGAGGCTAGGACGCATTTCACCTTGGTTTGTATTCCCTGCTCTTTGCATAGCATCTGGTCCATAATTAGCACTTAATAAATACTTGTTGACCTATTGATCACGTTTCAGTTTTGTCTTCCCACAGTGAGAATAGTAATGTCAAGAAAAACAACATTCTTAACTCTTGGGGCAAGGCCTTCCCAATTGACTCTTTCAACCCCTATATAAAGTCAACTTTGAATCACTCTAATGTCCAAACAAGTACTGATTACTGTCATGCCGTCATTCATTCCTTCATTGATTCATTCACTCATTCATTTATCTACCTATACCCATTATTTATTTTGGTTTTATAATTATGAACCTTGGCAGCAGATTAACTTAGCCAATTTGGTGTTACACCGTTATGAAAGAGCACCAATGACAATAAAATTTCTGTAAAAAGGAATATTTAAAGGATAATTACCTTAAAGTCTCCTCTTTTGGGAACTTACTTTATCTTTCAAAAACCCTCAGTCCTCAGAAATATAAAAAAATTACGACAAACTGATCATGAAGCAGAAAACTAAAATTTTTTTTTGTCACAAACAACAACAATCTATCCCATGTTTACTCCCATCTCCAATGAGCATTATAAACAATGGGATGTTTAAATACCCTGCCTTTACTTCCCAATGCCTATTATCACTACAAATGGAATTATCTCCAAGTATTCATTCATTAATTGAGCAAATATTTATTGAGGGTCTATTACGGTCAAGGCACCATACAAAGTGTTGCATGGCACACAAAAGTGAGTAAGATAAATTTGTGTCTGAAAATAGAGACTCTCTGTCTAACTACTATCTCCATGAGAAGTGTATCATCCAGGCCATCTTGCTAAGTCCATCTTAAAATATAAGCTACCTCAACTAAAATGGAAATTAGCTATGCCAAAAAAGAGATTAAAAAAAACTTCCATCAGTAGAAAAAAAATAAGTCATTAAAATGAACAGTAATTGAGTTTGGGGATAGTTATTAATGTCTTTTGGGATAGTTTTAGCATAGATATTTGAATTAAAAATTGATTCAAATTGTTACTGTGTTAGCACATAAGGTCAAGTATATGAGACAGAATATGTGGGGCAAAGTGATTCTAAACTGAAAAGGGGGGAGGGGCATAAACATTTTTAATATCATTGTTTTATAAAATCTTCCAAGACAGACATTAGAGACCTTTTAGAATAGAGGGAAATCTATCCTTTCTATTTTGACTTAAAGTTCCTTTTGTAAAAGGAATGTACTCACATGGACCAAAGAGTTAAATGTTATATGTGTCTTTTCTGTGACCTACACATTCTGAAATAATTAAGTGTATAACACATAACTATGTTACGGTTCTAATGCCAACTGCCTGAAATAATTTTGTAGTATAATTTAAAGTCTTGCATATTAAATGGGTAATTGTGTTAGTAAATACTTTTTAATGGAATTATATGACATATTAAAACTGGCTCATGATCATGGTAATATTACACACTTTTAAAATACTCAAATACAGTTTTTAACTTTTCCCCCAAAATTATCTATATGAGGAAATGTAAAAAAACAGTTTCTATGAAAAATAGTTGAAAAAAATTATTTCTATAAAATAGTTGTAGGGTTGTGGGGCTTTTTTTGAAGCGTGATAACTAAAAATTTCTTCTTAATATTTTAATAAGATCATTCCTGTCCCTGAACAAAATAAAGGGGATAAAAGAACCTAGATTATAATATATACATTTTGTATTTGCATTCGCATACTTGCTACTAATTTTCTTCATTGTTATATTATAGAAAAATTAAAGCTAGAAGTGATGCTTGTCGTTTAGTCAGGGCATTGATTTGTTTTTAATTGGTATGCTTTTAAAAAAAGATTCCTGAAAAAGTTAGAGATAAGAATTCTTAATATTTATGCATGAAAAGCAGAAAGTATCCAGCATGGATATCGCAATAAAATGGTGAGTTATCTGATACTTTAGCAATTTCCCCAAGATAGAGAACATTCTGAATTTGTCAAGTAGATACAAGGAGGAAATATATACACTTACCTACATCTATGTGTGTGTGTGTGTGTGTATACACACAAATCTGTATAGAAGTGAGTGTAAAAGCATCAAGTAACACTTTAACTTGAAAAAACTCAGATGAAATGAAAATGCAATTAGCAACAGAATTTACTCCATTAATTATTCATCCCAAGTAGTTTGTGAAATTTTAAAGCATTTTAACTGGCATTTTGTAATTGTAAGAATGCATGTAGGACACTAAGTATTGAAAAGTAACTATCTTCTATATAAAAAAAAGCTTGACAAAATCACTTTAATTTTTTTATCTTTGATATAAGTGGGTTATATAACCATTAGATATGCTGATTAAAGGGTATTAGACTAAATTTTACATTGTCAACCTTCATCTAAATATATCACAGCACTGGTAATGTAGACACGTAAGCAGAAAATAAGACAAACACATAATGTTTAGTGACAGATACTTGATCATGTTACGGGAGACTATTACTGAATAGTAGTGCAAGTTTACAAAAACAGGGCAGTCAACATTCCAAATGTTGTACAACATATTACAAATGTGTTTCCAAATAGGAAACATTCAATAGTGTGATTTTAAAGTAAAAATATTTCTCAAACACTACTGAAAAATAATTTACTTAGATTTTTTTCTTAGGGAAAATGGACATAAGCATTTGGTTGAAAAAGAATGATTGTATATGCTTTTTTTCTCGTTCCAAAACACTATTTAAAAAGTCAAATATCTTTTATACTTACCATATTTTCCTTCAATTTGCACTTGTATTGCAAAGAGGCTAGATTTTAACTGTCAGACAAATACTACTGCATCCACCCTGCTGTTGTCTATTTTTAAAGCACATGTTAATTTCTGATGCCTTGTTTTTAAGCAACTCGAGGGTGTCTTTAGTAAGTAACAATATAAAAAAGTTAGCTAGAAGAAAGTTGACATTAAAATTTCAGGTTCAATGCGTTGTTTATTACTAGAGGATGCATCAAACACCATTGCCAGCTGCATTTATCCTACTCCCACAAATAAAGCTATTATTATTGAAGTGCAAATTACTCTTCCTTGATATCCAACTAATAACAGCATTAATACTGCCATCACGAATACCTGGGTATTATATTCTTTAACCAAGATTAATTTAAGCAAGATTAACAGTTATTGAAATTTAACTCTCAATTATTTTTTGTATCTTGGAACCGTTATGTCCAATACAATGTGAATTGGTTTCTCAATCAAATTATTCTTTTCTTTTTTTGAGGCTAACATCCTTGAGCAAGGATACACATATGGAGGGGAACAAGTATGGTCACCTGTAACCAGCTGTCAGGAGAAAGGGAAATGAAATCAAATGAAAAGTACTAAAGGGAAACAAATGACATAGAATCAGGCCTGGCTATTGGTCCAAGGAGGGGAAAGTAAGTTTTAGGTTAATACAATTGGTTTTTCTTAAGAAAAAAATTGGATGTTTTTGTAAAGGGGGGAATTAGGGGATATTTTTCTCCCTACTGCCTGAAATCCACTCAGTTTACAAAGAAGAGGAAAAAAAAGGAAAAGAAGAAAAGTTGACAGTTAATTAACACACAGTCTTTATTACAGAAATCTCCTCTAAAGCAGGCATATTCAAGTAATACTGAGGTGATTGTCATAAAGGGGTTGTTTATTGTGGGGTTCACAGATGGCTGACATGACAGCCAAGAAACGAAAACAGCCTGATATCAAAGATAACCTTAAAACATGGGTAAGTTTTCAACTTGGATTCTAGTAACTACCTCTTTTCAACTTTCTTAATTTGTTATGTCCAAGCAGTATATTTTAATGTAGTCTTGTCATGAAGTCAGTGGGCTAATTACCCAGAATCCCCCCTCATAATAATAATCTAGAATCCTAACTTTAAGTATAATGTTGTCTGTATGTTATTCTGCTTCATTTTAAAAGATGAATTGCTAGACGACTACAATCCATTCTTGATTGACAAAGCTGCTATAATTGTATGACTTTCTTGGATAATGGTTTAAACAAAAGTAAATAGTAAAAAAAAAAATACCAACCTCCTCCCTTTGCCCCCCCCCCAAAGGATTGGAAAGCTTAGCTGTGTTTAGTGCCCACTGATGAAAGCACTGTTCTCTGATTCATGCTGCTATTGTTGGTTTTGGTTTAGCTCTCTCTCAATCAATATCTAACAGGGAATGATTTAATAAGGTTTTATAATCTCCAAAAATGGGGGGAGGGCGGTTGTGGTATTGTCATTCATCAAAGGGGGCCTTTCAGGTTTCTTTGCTTTCACCTGCTGGGACCCATTTGGTCTCTTTCAAAGAGAATACGATGACAAAATGAATGAGAAACGCTGGAATAAGAGTCCCTTATTCTACCCAATAGTATAATCAATGGGTACTTGTAATCCCTATTGTACCTCACAGAGGTAGTTGTAAGACAATTAAATCTCGTTTCTCAGGCAAATGATTTTGGTAGTTAACCTGAAACAGCCAACAATATTGAAGAGAATGAATGCATTTGAAGCAGTGATGTAATGGGATACTGCCTGGCCAGAAAAGTAAATGCATCTGTGTGTGTGAGTGTGCGGGTGTGTACATATATTAGGCTACAGTACTCATGAACTATAATCACTGAAGGATCACAAGGGAAAGCAGCAGAGATTTTCAATAATTTTCAAAAGAGGAAGCAGAATAAATAATTTTACATGTCCTTTTAATTTGTATTTTAAATGAATATGAAGAGATTCTTATTATTTGCCACATTATAAATTCTAAATTGTAGCTTAAAAAACAGCAAACATTTACATAGTTAACATCAGTTTGATATGACAACCAATTTAAGTTTAATTTCATTTGCATCAGCTAAATTCAATTTCTAGTCACTCCCCTCCTTAGTGGACTGTTTGCATGTCAGAAAAAGAGACATGTATTTATTTTAGTCTTTGTTATTTGTGGTTCACCTTCAGCTGTGTGGACTTCATCACCCCCTATAAAATACTATTGCTTATCATGTGAACTTAGGTGTTTCACATCTTTAAAAAGGGCGAAATATATAACCACTAAGTGATTGACAAAGAAATGTGAAAATACCACACTATAATTAAAGAATACTACTCACAGATACAAATGTGTTTATTGTGTACTGCTAATGTACTAAATACAAAATAAAGTAAAAGAAATTGACAGACCCAAATATGTATTATCTGCTTGTTATAAGAAAAACATGAAAAGACTCCTTTTAAAATGATTAAAACATACCGGTTTGTTTAGTTTCTTGATATATGATTTAGACATTTTCAAATGGCCAAATTCTTTTGAGTAAATTAATCCCAGTTCCCAATTTTCCAACACCTGATTTAGGGGAAAAAATAAAAAAAAACTTCTGGTTTTATTCCTGAGATAAAGACACATTCGTGTCCATGTCCATGTCACATTGCCTTCAACTCTGGTGGTCCATATAACCTTCTCCATTTATGGACACCCTCCTCCTCCACCCATTAGAGAGTTCTCAAAGGGAGAATGAGTGTGAAAAGAATAAACCCAGAACACATGTAGACATATACATCTACATACTAAAACAAAACACACACATGAGGGTGCACATTTGCCCGTGTGCATATGTAATAATCAGATAATACAACATATATGTACAAGCATATGTATATAAATTTATATATATATATATGAATTATACTAATCTATTCACAGACAGTTCTATTTCATTTCTCTTTTCAGTTACCCTAATGGTTAACTTCTATAAAGAAGTAAGTTTTTGGTGGATTGGGGGATGAGAGGATAGGAAGATTGTGTTATATGACAGTCAAGGAAGAATGGTGTGTATAAAAACCTGCCTATTTCTATATGTATATTTTAAAACTCTTATTTAACTATATTAAGACCACAGAGGAATAAAAAAATCTTCTGGAATGATAAGCTGACCTGAATAAAATGTTGAATTCTCCCATAATGTTGTGTTCAGCCAAAAGAGAAAAAAAAACCTGACTTTTCTGGGTCCTACCAAGTGATTCTAGCTAATTGGGGTAACTCAAGCCAATGGCTATTTGAAAGACTCTAGGTCAGGTGTTTTATTGTTGGGATAGTATTCAAAAAAATGATTGTCAGGGGTGAACGAAGAATTATGTCAAGAGCAGTAAGCATTACTGCCACTAAAGAGAGAGGGGGAGGAAAACATTGGGAAGAAAAACATGTTATTTCATAAATGAGCTAGGGGAGGAAGACAGGACAATAACGTGGCCTTCAGCTATTGGTTTATCGGATTTCTGTTCCCATGATCTGCATCTGTTTTGGGTAGACATAGTTTGACTTTTTATATTATGCCAAGTAAAAACTGTAGCTAGGAAAAACATGTGAATTCTGAGTTTTCCCTAATGCCATTTTCTTGTTTGTACACTAAATCTTAGAGAATACTGACTCAGTGTGCAAGGATGAGCCCTGCCTTCTCTGGTCACATCATGTACCACTATTAAATAGTAAACATGAAAGGGCCACCAAAAGTTGAAATTGTGTGGTATTGGCAAGGGCAATGTTGCTGTTTGTATTGACAAAGATACAGAGAGTGTGGCCTAGTGGTAAAAGGATTAACTTAGGTTCCTGCAGTACTGAGTTCCAAATTTACTAAACCATGAACAAGTCATTTCATGTTAGATTGTATTCTTGGAAAATGATGAAAATCCTCCACTTACTAATTCAATAAAAACTCAGGAAATGCCTACTATGTTCCAGTCACTGTCCTAGGTGCTAGATGTTCATCATTTAATAATGAATGATTGAGAATCAGTGAAATAAGACTAGACATGAACCTTGATTCTTCAAAGCCTATGTAACTTCAAATGAATAGATAATATTAGTTGGGGCTGTTTTGTTACCTTTTGCATAATGTTTTTGTACTTCAGTCAAATTTACTATTGTCTCAGTCTATTTTTTTTTGTCCTTGATACTACATCTATGTTCCAAAATACTGGATCTTAAAGAAAATGAGCACAAGAGCCACATTTTATTTCTTGCTACCTGAGTTCTGCTTTAGGAATAGGATATGTATTGTTTCACATAAACTCCTTGTCGATGGCATTTTAATGAACTGTAATATAGAAAATAGCCTTGGATGGGATATTGGCTTTTCATCGCTATTGCCAACGCCAGGTGCAAATGGTCTTTCAGAAGGATTAGCAACACATGTCCCTTTTATTTCAGTTTTGGTTAGGGTTTTTTTTTGTGTGTGTGTGCATGCGTGTGATTTTTTTTGTCAACCCAATCTATCCTTTGAAGGGATCAGTAGGATATGCCCCCATATAGAATTTCCTGCTCAGATTCCTGGATTTCAAATTTATATCTGGGTTAGATTTGATTTCCCTATTTCATGTCAGCAACAACTTAGATGCTTCTCAAATAGTCCACTTAATAGAGAAGCAGAGAAGAAGCAAAAGGACACAATTCTCACGTTGTTATTAAATAAGAGGGCTCCAACATCGTTCTCTTTCAAAGGGGACTTTCTTTGGTGGTTATTGCTTAGGGTTCAGTAGAAATGGAAACATATTCCTCTGACTCAGTCTTGGTTCAAAACTAAAGAAACTGCCAAGCCTCTGATTGGAGCCCAGGGAAATGGTGACTGTAGTTACAAACTTTCACTTTGGGTTTGGTTGTGAAAGTAGGCTTTGTTACAGATTCAGTGGCCTAAGGCAGTGTGCTAGGTAGACGGTACTTGGCAAAAACACATGGAAAAATGGAATCAAAAGATGGATAAAGGAGTTCATTTCTTATTGATTTCCTGGAGTGTACTAACTTGTTTGTTGATGTTTCTATGAAATTATGAGAAAAATGACATAAGTAGAAACCTCGAAAGACCAGTAGACTAAGAACTAAACTTTCCTCCACCCCCATCAACATTGTCTCTTCTAGTCTTTTCTTTATTTTAAATGTTTAGGAGATATGTCTTTGTGCTTTATGATGTTGCAGTGAAAGGAAGTCCATGTGGTCCTCCCTGTTTTCTATAGTCTAAGAACATTTTAAAAATTTCATTTTCTTTCATTGTTTCATCTAAAGATGTTGATTAGGATAAAAATATGCTTTCGGTTTATAGGACCCCAATTCCAAAGCAACAAAGCATAGAAACAATTCTCAGTTCTTTTATGAAAGGACATGTTTTGGAATTCTTAAAGTGCTTAAAAAGGCAAATTCCTTTTTAGTGTGTCTTTTCTTTCTTTTAAGGAAGTGTTTGGACTTTGTAGACTGCTCACTATGAAATCTAAACAATATATACCATGATATGAAAAATCCCTAGTGAAGGGAAACATGGAGTTCAGTGCTAAGTAATCTCTGCTCTGCTACTTAATATGAATATTTAATATGGTCACAGTGACAGATTTGATATTCAATTTAAATGTGGTCAGAAAGCCAGCCATGCTCAGAAGACCAACAAAACAGAATAAAAATGCCCCCAAAACTTTTGTTACCTTTTAAATGTAAAGAGAAAAAACACAACCAACAATTCATTTTGTATATTAGATCATCTTATCACTGAAAATTTGACAAGAATGAAATGCATTATGATTAATTTGAATGTCTACTTAAAATAACTTACTGTCCTAACGTAATTTGGTATTTTAAACTTGTATACTTGACATAGCATTAGCTATCAAATTAGCCACCCTGTTTTCCTGTCATGATTTTCCAAAGACTCTTACTTATTCCAGAATTTACTAAGTGCTCCACATATAGGATTTTATAGGACACATAATGAAGTATTAAATATTCATTTCTCCCTGACCCTCCCACATTCTTACAAGAAAGTGTCACTGGTCCCCACAATTTTATGGGGAAAGTGTGGATAGTCATTTCTTCATAAATGACGTGAACTTTCAGATAAAAGAAACTTTCAGAACTGTTTTCAAACCATTGCTCTGCAATCACGACAGAAGTAAAAAATCACAATAACAGCAATGCCAACGTTGACAACAAATGTAACAAACTGTTAACCTTTTGACAAGAGTTTGAACAGAACATAGTGGATCTCTTCCATGGTAAATATACTCTCTTAGTTATTCTGCATTTGGGCATAACCCAGATGGCTTCACATAATCACTTCACGTTGCACTATTTCCTTGTGTTGTATGTACAGATGCCAAGAAAAGCTTGGTTGCCAATACCAATCAGCTAGAACAACTTCTCTTGAAATTTGATCAGATGAATATGTAGAATTAACCACTACAGTATCACAGTATCCCATTTGGTCTTGAATGACCTTCTCTATGTTTAAATATATAACCTGTAAGTGTAATTTATCTGTTCTTTTCTAGGAAAATTAGTGAAAAGGTATACAGATAGAATTCCTTTTGCTACTTGGCTATTACTTCTCACATCGGCCTTCTTGATCACTCTATAGCAATTTTCTTTTTAAAAAAATAGCATTTAGCGATTATATCCCAAATGAACTCCTCACATAGCACAATATGGTACAATCCAATTACAAAGTAGCTTATTACTACTCAGATTGATTTATTGATATGATTGGTCAAATTATTCACATTTACTTGTATACAGGCAATCCTAGCCTGATAGGACACTATTTCTCACTATCAGGTGTCTCATTATTCTTAGCCATATTCCAAATTTTCTAACCTGCTTCACTAACTCAATGTCTTAAAAAATCATCCATTTTCCCAAGTTCATTGTGCTAAACAAGAGTACCCTGAAATTTTTGCGTTATATGGTGCATCATATGTTATGGTGGGGAAAATCCTTCATTCATGAATAGAAAAAAATTTAAATAGAATTTCATTTTAAGATCTTTCAGATTAGATCAGTATATAGGACAGTATTTCAAAAACTGCTAAATCTCTTATACAGGGAATTCCAAAAATCTTAGTGCAGTTTTAAGCTGTTCTAGCTATGTATAAACATAGCTATATCAGTAGCATAAACTTCAGTTTGCCAATGTGTAATATCTTTTTGGAGCACATGTAAATTTGCTGTAAGGGATTTAAAAGTAGTATCTCAAAAATACACCCCAGCTACAACAGATTTGTCATTCATGCACTGCTGAGCACAGAGGCCTAATTTTACATTTTATTTTAAATTAAGGCATTTACCAAAGATCAACACTACTTCTAAATGGACATTTTACAAAGAAATTATTTTGGTAGGAAATGATAACAATGGGGAGAATGGGATAACATTTTGTTGGGGTTGAAGGGCTAGGCATAAAGTATCTGAACGTATTGGAAAATCAGGAACAATACTTTGAGTTTAAATGTTCTTCTGTCTCATAAGGATTGAAGGGTGGATTAAGTCAGGTAGAAACACTTAAAAAGAAAAATATAGCATTTGGAGAGCAAGTTATGGGCCTATTTCCTTTGGCATCATTGTTAAATAATATTAAAGAAAACCCAACTCCCATTCAGTTAGCAATATAAAATCCAGCTCTTTGTGTTATAGTCCTTAATTACCGCCCCTATACTATCAGGGGAAGAAAGACAAAGAGAATTTTTGATGACAAAAATCAGGGAACATTAGAGAGGTCTGGCTGAGAACACGTGAACTTTATCTGTAGTTGTTTGGGCATAAAATAATGCTGAGGGGACTCTTATTTCAAAGAAACACCCTATTAAGTAAGGCCAGCCAACAAATAGCAGAGTATCTCCCAAAGTGCCCAAAGGTAAATTTCTCAGGAAAAACTGGTAAATATTGAAAAGATCTCTTATCATTCCAAATTCAATCCCACTTTTCCGTGGAGAGAGAAAAAAAAATCTCTTTTGTGCCCTGAAAAGAGTCATGCAATAGAAAGATCTTTCTGAAAGAAAGTGCATCATACATCACTAAACACTGGGCCAACAGCATGAAAAAGAATGACTCCAGAGCTGTCTCCCCAGGCAGTGGGCAGAGCTGTCCCAGGATGGTGCGTTCGTGCCATCTAGTGGACGGTCTCAAAAATCTCCTCTGGTGAGCTGGTGAGCCGCTACAGAAACCAACTTTGCATTTATAGCCTCTACCTGCTAGGCCAAGGAAGGGATGGGGTAGAAATGGCATAGAAGTTCAGCCAATGTGGCAACAAAAGCACTTTTACAGAAGTTGTCTAGATATTTGAGGTCAGCAAGCTTGAGGGGTTTTGGTGGGGAGGGAGATGTAGTGTCCGGATAATAATTTCATTTCTCATTTTACTAGAGGGTATGATAGCTCAGCAGATAGAGGGCCAGGCCTGGAGTCAGAAGACCTGGGTTCAGATCTAGCCTCAGACACTTACTAGCTGTATGACCCCGGGCAAGCGACCTAAGCTCTGTTTGCCTCAGTTTCCTCATCTGCAAAATGAGCTGGAACAAGAAATGGCAAAACCACTCCAGGATCTTTGTCCATGAATCCAAGTAGGGTCATGAAGAGTCAGACACGAACAAAACAACTGAACAACAACCACAAATGGTTGATTGGGAAGGTTCAAGTAGGAAAACTACTGCATCATGATTTCCCCACGCTTACATCTAACAGAGATTTCCATTTGGCAGAGAGTTTTGTGACAACTCAGCCCTCAAGGCAGTG
Organism: Pseudocheirus occidentalis; assembly: GCA_028646575.1. NCBI lineage: Eukaryota > Metazoa > Chordata > Mammalia > Diprotodontia > Pseudocheiridae > Pseudocheirus > Pseudocheirus occidentalis. The sequence goes on along the minus strand of CM053594.1, from coordinate 345,439,195 downwards.
AAGGCTAAATGGAAGGGACCACCCATTGGCCCTTTCTGGGAGCCTGTTTGGCTGGCCTATCAGGAAATTCCTTATTCACAAAGCTCAGGAATACTTTGCTGTAAAGCTGTGTTTCCTGGCTCTCTGGGAACTGTCACAAACAGAATGCCTCCAATTTTCTTTCTGTTCTTCTGTGAAGTCTAGCCTTACCTTTATCTTTGGGTGGGGATGTGGGAGTGTGTGTGTGGGGGGGGTAGGGGATGGAGCACAGAGGGGGAGAATGTCATTAAAATGGTATTACCCACTTGTTTCAGAAGTACCAAGGATGTGCTGGAACTTTCCTCAATAATTTAAACAATCACATCACTTTAGCATAAGAATTTCCCCCATAGACGCTATTGTCTCTCAACATTTAATACCACTTTCATGCCCTACGTAGTAACAAATCATCATTCTGTGCCAAGAACACAGGGATTGTTTCTGATCATGATACAGATGGTTAAACTTTAAAATGTTCTGGTTCTGCCCTGGTTTCTATGCCTTTTCCCAATTTCATAAAAGCCATTCTTTTAACATGGGGATCATTCATCTCCATAATTGGAGGCCTAGGCAATAGAACCCTAATTCTTAGAACTCTCCCCAAAGGAACTACTGTTGAAAAAGATGCACATTTTATCTGCTTGAGATCAGAATTTTGAAGACCTAACTACCCTGAAATAACACTCATTTCACTACATAATGTTGGCCTATATTACTAAGAGGAGGGGGGAAAATGACAAAGGTTAGCCAAAATAGAAGGTTAACTATTACTTTCTTTACATAAGTTTTTTGTTAATAGCTGCTAAAAATTATCTACAAAATTCCTATTTGAACCTAGTAAAATAATGAATTCAATGTTATAGAATTGAGTCAATTTAGCTTTTTCTCATGACTTAAAAGTGAGAAAGTAAATTTCTGGGTAATTTCCCTCATTTTAAGCATATCAATTACACACAGTTGCTGCATTCAGTTTCAAAGGGTCTTTGTTAATTTATTTATTTTGGTTTGTTTCATAAATTAGTAGGAATTTAAATCATGTTAACTGGGCTTCTACCTGCTTGGTAAAAATTTCTTGGACTCGATTGTGTTCACTCTGAGATGGCCTGGTTTAATATAGAAACTGACCACACATTTAGTAATATTTTTCATGACTAAAAAAGACAGGAGCAGCCACATTTCTCCCCTTTTCTATTTACATTTTGAACTGTATCTGGGTGTGCAAATTTGCTTCAAAGTGTTTCTCCACTATCAGAAGACATTTATAGACCCCAAATACCGGAACTTTTGAGTCAATTTTTTATTATAGAAAGTGACGTATTATTCCCTAAATTGAATGTATATGTATACACACATACACATACACACATATTTACCAAAATTTAAATTATTATATTAATTTAACTTGAGAAGTTTTTTTTTTAAGTTTGGTCACCCCAGGTAATTTACACAGCTGAACTGCCAATATTAAAAATATTCTTACCTTTCACATTTTTCTAGTGCTACTAAAATAATTCTTCACTTAACTCCCCGTCCCCATTATATTTAAATAGCTACTTATGAAATTCTGGAGAATTGTAGATCTAATTTTTCCTTGACATCTGTACTAATTTAAAGTATAAATATCACAAATAGGTACATTTATGACAATTATAGTTAACAAAAAATATTAATCCTATTCTACCTTGAGAGCTATAGTCATTTTTACCAAATACTTAATCCTCCCCCTTCCCCAACCTGATAGGTAGATTAAACAGTTTAAAAATATAAACATCATTTTTGGTATTAATAATTTCACTTTTCTGAATGTCTACTGCATATGTCCATGCAGATTCAGAGAAACACATAATTTGTGTATGTGTATGTGTGTGTGTATATATGTATATATAATCCGAATATTTAATTTCTAATTTCCATGTTGTGCAGTATATGATAGGAGAAACCTGGGAAAGCTTTGTTTAGAAGAAAAGGACTTTTCTTCTATTGGGAAAGTTATTGACATTTTTTTCCTAAGAGTAATTTTAATTATAAAACATGGAACAGTGCTTTTAATAGAAATCAATACAGTATTCTTCCTCCCCATTTTTTAGCTTTACATATTGAAGAAATATTTCTTTTGGAAAAATGTGTTTGATACTTTGGGGGACCTAAAACTGAACTTGAAAAGTTGAAATTGACATGCAAAAATCACAGAGATATGAAAGTCTTCACATGTCATTTTAGATAAATTTAAAAGATCGATTAATGCAGAAGTTGAAACTACAGATTACATATGTAAAAACTAAGATATGTTAATGCCCATGGAGCTTCACATAGGTTATTTTTCTCCACTTACAACTTCCCCCCTAGGTTCATATAATAATGTTTCACTGGTTATATGCCTAAATTTACAGAGAAGAAACAACTTTCCCCAGAAGATTAAATCTGTATTTATTCCCTTCTACCTAGATGTATCTGTGCCCTCAATTTATATAAATCTAGTGTTAAATCATCTAAATATCTTGCAAGATCCAGATATCTGACTAAATTTTTCAGTCTTTATTCCTATATTTGGCATTAGAAGCTTAGAGCAAGAATGGGGTGGACTTGTGGGCTTAATGTGAGTCTCTAGGAGATGGCATAGCCATATTTTTGTGATATGATGAACTCATTTTCTAAGAATGTGTTTCTTGTGTTACTCAATGGACTCTTTCCCCCCTTTCATGTAAGAGGCTGTGTAAGCACTGAATTCTGGTGTTCTCCTCCCTAGCCACAGCTGTTTGCATAGCACAGACTACAAAACAGGAGAAAGCCTTACTCCAGAGCAGTGTATAATCTTTATCTGAGCTGTTAAAACACAGGGTACAACACCTCTCAATCCTGTGCCTTTGCACATCAAAAAGGAGCAGGGCAATGTTGTATATGCCAATGATTCCCTGCTTCCTCCAAAGTAGAGGAAGAATTTTGCTCATGTTTCTGTCTCCCATTGTGGATGATAACTCATTTCCAAATTAATAGAATCTGCCCCCTCAAAACCTATTAAGGATGAATTGAAATTATTATAACACACGTATCACTAGTATTTACTTTGAATAAAATATGAACTTAAAGCATTAGAATTTGGAAATTAACAATACAAAGCAGAACTTTAGAATTAACACACAAAATAACTACTGATAAATACAATTTTATTTTCCTTTGGATTAAAGACTTTTAAAAAATTTGCTCCATTAAATATATATGTTTCGAGTATGTATGTGTGAGGGCATATCGTCATAAATAGGTTATTATAAGAATATATGAGGTTTTGAACTGTACTGCTCTTTATACTTCTATTCTCAAAACAGCATGTTTAAGGAAAAAAAAACTTTTGTCTTAATTATACCACTTAGCATGAAAGCCCATCTCAGGTATATTAGAATTTCACAAGCATTATGTTTTATAAAAGGGATCTAGATCATAAAATGTTAATGCACCAAAAGCCAAAGCCAAAGAGTTTTAGCATTTAGAATTGTAAATAGAAACATAATTAATCTGCTACGTTTTAATCCCCATAGTCATTCTTTTGTTATATCCCATAGAGAATCCTAATTCTCTTTATCTTGTCACTCCATCTTCTGACTCAAGAAACTAAACCATCAACATCTCATACTGAAAAGTGATGAATTATCCCTCTCCCTCCCTGCCCCTTCCTGTAGTGGTAAAACTTTACAAAAAGTTGATATTAAAATGTGATCATTATTTTTCCCTTTTTGTTTCTGCTACTCTCTGCTCATCCCTCCAACACCAGGCATGACATGCACACACACACACACACACACACACACACACACACACACACACACACACACACACACACACCTGAGATGCCAGGAAAAAAAATCTCTGCTGCTTGGAATTTCTGGCTCTTCTCAAGACTTAGCTCAAATGTCACTTCCTACACAAAGTTTTCACTAATCTCTGTATTACTGCTCTCCACCCCAACTTCAGGGAAATTACTTTATATTCACTTTGTATATGTTTGTAAGAATGGTCTTTCCCATTAAATATAATGTATGTTTCATGAAGTCAGAGATTGATTTTGTCTTTGTATCTCCTATGCCTGTTATGTAGACTTGCACATAGTAGGTCTTAATAAAGACTTGTTAAATTGAATTGAAGTGGTGGGAGGAGGGGGGTTGGAGTCCAAGATTTGCTATTTGTAGCTATGTAGTCTTTAACAATTGATGTGATCTCTCTGGGATTTAGTTTCCTCATTTTAAAAAAATGAGGAAACCACCTAGATTTCCAACCTGTTCTGAGCATCAGATGAAAAAAGTATACGAAACACTTTGTACAAAACTAGATAAATGCTTGCCGTCATTATTATGTGCTTTATATAACGATGGCATCTCCAATATGTTCTTTTAAATATTAATACAATATTTTTTGGAATGCCACCCAAATGTATTCATGTAGATTCAAAGAAATCATAAATTGCTGTACTCAAGAAGACCTGTATTTAAATCCTTCCTCTGACACTTACAAGCTGTCTAAACCTGGGCAAGAGAAGGGAAAGAAGTAAGCATTTATATACCCCTACTATGTGCCAGGAAGTGTGCTAAGTGCTTTGTACAACTATTATCTCATTTGCTCCTTACTGTACCTCTTTGATGTAGGTGCTACTATCATACCTATTTTATAGTTGAGAAAAGTGAGGGCCTAGAGAGGTTAGGTGACTTTTCCAAGGTCACACCGCCAATAAGTGTCTGATGACAGAATTGAACTCAGGACTTCCTGACTCCGGGTCTAGTGCTCTATCCACTGTGCCATTAGCTGCCTTGTAGTTATTCAACTTCTTTAAGTCTCAGTTTACTTATCTGTAAAAGAGAGACAATAATATTTAGCATCTGTTGGACACGTTTGAGGCTCAACTGTAGTCATGTATGTAAAGCGCTTTTAACCCTAAATGCCTATACTGAATGTCAGCCTCTACTATGAACTCCTTTAGAACAGAAATCATGTTTTCTTTTCCTTTAAATGGCTGTGGTGCCCTCTACAGTAGCTACTCAATAAATGGTGAGCGGACAAAGCAGCCCTAGATTAAAAATTGTCCATGAGATAGTGGATTAACTACATGACAAACAGTCATGGTTACTTAGATAGGTCTTATAATCTAATCTCCTGCCTTGAGATGGAGTTACAGGCATTACAAGTCGTGTTTATATATATGATATATATATAATATTGCATCGCATATACAATGTCCACATTGCATATTGTATATATTATTATTGCTACAACATGAAAATGCTAAGCAAAGCTGGTCAAATCTTATTTCACTAGAAAAAAAGCTTTATATTTTTTATATTATTACAATCTCTAGGTGCAGTAAAAACCTCAATAGTAATGTTTCCTTTATTTGTACCATGGTATATCGCAGAATATATAACATATAACATAATGCAAACAATTTCCTGAAGATCAATATAGATTATTTTCTTAATCACTCCCTTTGGAACTCATAGACAGCTTTATGTTACTACCTAAATGTTTCCTCTCACACTAAATACATTGTTAAGACCTAATAATCAATGGTTGAATCTTGGAATTGTTTACATTTCCTTTATTTACCAAATCTGTAACTCCATTGTTGATTAATCTGATAGAGCTTAGAGTTGGAAAGGACCTTAGATAATATTTAATGTAAGTTCCTTCTTCCCAGTTCTAACATCACTACCACCACTCCATTAATAAGGAAACTAAAGCCCAGAATACTTAGATGACTTGACTCGGACAGCTTGAAGAACCCAGACTTAACCCTAGTCCTGACTCCAGATACAATGTATTTTTGACTTTTGCATAAAATCATGTTTGCTCTATTCTGTGTCTTTCATGGCATGTCCTATGTCTAAGACAACAGCTGATTGTGCATAAAAATCACAAATCAAATAAACAAAGAGGAACCATTTCTTTCCGGGTCTTATTTTTACACAATTCTATTCCTCCTCTCCCACTACAGGCTGTGTCAACTGTAGTCAAAACTTTCTGTCTTTCAAAGTCTTAGTTGTCTTAATGAATTTCAATGGCCCAACCATCTCTAACATTCTACATCTGTGATTTGGAGATCAAAGTTTGTTTTAGTATTGTGAGTAATTTCAGTATATTATCTGCTGACTGACAAGATATTTCCAAAGCTAGTTACTTTTGAACAAGGAGTACTAAATAATTTTTTAAAAGCTAAAATATATTATAAAAAATAAAATATATCTCTATCTCTATCAATCTATTGATCTATTTGGTGGGGGCAGGGGTTGGGTGGGAGATAGTAAATCAGGACAGGGAACTTCTGGTAAGGAAACTCCTTTCACCAATATAAACTGGAGACTCCTTTGGAGCTTAGGGTATTGACTGAGCATTTTACTCCGAGAAACATATCTAGTATAAGTCAGAGGTAAGACTGAAACTTAAATCATCCTGACTCCAAGACTGGCCCTCTATTCACTTCCTTCCTTCCTTCCTTCCTTCCTTCCTTCCTTCCTTCCT
>CM053594.1:345372334-345424863 GCA_028646575.1 Pseudocheirus occidentalis | reverse complement strand
AATGGTTGCCCCATGAGTGGAAGATCAGTATATTGTGAATTGTTGATTGAATCAACTCCATCTTAGGGAAACTAGGTCATTCCTTTTGTTAATTGATTGATTGGATCTTTAACTTGACTGATTGAATCTAAAAATGTAAAGCTTGTTCCCCCCTTAGGGAAACCAAGTGATTCTTCTCTTGTTCCTTTCTGTACTTTCCTTGTTCTAAATATTGTATATAATATTGTGAATTGTTGATACTGTGAATATTGTACTGAATCTTGATTTTGTAATGGAATAAACAGAGTGTTCACTAATACTGTGTAATCCGAATCTTAAAGGCTATTCACAGTAGTATTCTCTCAGGAATCTACTGCTGATTGGCTTTACACCATATCTTGCATGGAATGTATTTTGAATACCTCCATTGGGTCTGAAAATTTTGTCACTGTTGGAGGAATGATGAATTCTAATCAATATATTGATATACTGAGAAGCAGAATTGTCACACAATTACAGAAATTTCAAAGTAGAAACAATATTGTAATATGACCTTGTGCAATGTCACATTTCATGAAAGGTTAAATAATTTATCTAAGATATGGAAATAAACTTGCTTCAGTGGCTTAATTTAAACCCCATTGAAAAACTCTGGGTTATAATCAAAACTGGTCTTGGAAAAAATGTACTGTTCTTCACATAAGATAATAAAATATGGTTTAATGATGAATTGAACAATATGCAAAAAAAAATCTCATGAACTCATTACCAAAACACATGAAAGATATGACTGCAAGAAAAGGAAGACATATCACATAATAAATAGTGGTATGGATTATTGTAAGTAAATACATTGAGTGATTTTACTCCTAGAAGTAGCATGATATATTTGATAAAAAGCTGACTTTAGAGTCAGAAAGAACTGTGTTCAAGTCCTGCCTTTGATACACACTGGCACTGTGACCTTGGGCAAGTTATTTCTCAGTTTCCTATAAATAAAATTCTGTTTTGGTAGAAGAGGCTTCCTTATCTGCCTTTTACCAATGAAATCAATAATCCTATGTTCTCTTCTTTGATTACTTCTAATAAAACAGATTTTTTTCTTGCTGTAGGAAAGACCTTTCAGAAAATATATATATATATATATATATATATATATATATATATATATACACACATAGTTAACAGATCCTAAGTTACAATTGCTTCAATTCTTTTGATTAATTGAATCACAGAATAGCAGAGTTGGGATGAATCTCAGTGGTCGTTTAATTCAGTCCACTACACAAAGAATAAATTGGGGGCAGCTATGTAGCACAGTGGATAGAGTATCAGCCCTGGAGTTAGGAAGACCTGAGTTCAAATCGAGCCACAGACATTTACTAGTTGTGTGACTTTGGGCATGTCACTTAACTCTGATTGCTTCAAAAAGAATCACATACACAGTATTCCCTAAAAACGATCAGATAACCTCTGCTTGAGGACCTCTAGTAATGGAAACTCACTAGTTCCAAAAACAATTCATTCCAGTTTGAAATAGTTCCAACTACTGGAAACTTTGTTGTCACAGTAAAGCAAAAACCTGATCCCCATATTTTCTACTTGTTTATTATAACTCAGCTCTCTTTTTTAAAACAAAACCAATCCCAATCTATTTTCCCCAAGATAATAAGTCAAATTCTGAAACCCCTAGTTCAAGGATAAAATAGGAGAAAGAACAAGAAGAAAAATTAAATACAACAGTCCCACAATTAGAATAGCACAAGACCTAGCAGCAGTGACACAAAAAGACCACAGGTCTTGGAACCCTATAAATCAAAAAGCAAAAGGAGTGGTGTTCTGGCCCAGGAAAACTTAGAACAATCCTGAATGAAAAAAGTGGACATTTAATGAACTGTCAGATTTTCAGGACTTTGGGGTTTTTTTAATTAAAAAAAATAAACCTGAACTCAAGAGACTTGACATACAAGAGCCAAGAGAAATGCAAGGTCCATACCAAAGACTAATTACAAGAGACTCAATAAGGACAGACTATTTGCTTTTTTATGTGTGTAAAATGTAAAACATGTGTCTAAGATTGTTATTAGTAATTTGATAGTTCATAAGAAAGGTTGAAATATATTACTTGAAAATGTAAAACTGTTAGGAACAGTTAAACAAAGTAATTATTTTATACAAATGAGGTACAAGAAGAAGAACTGACACAGAGGAATTAGTTCTTGAGACTTACTTTCATCAGGAATAGGTCCAAGAGAGAAATATACATATAAATACACATACACATACACATACACATATACATATACTATACATACACATGTCTGTGTCTGTGTATATGTACATGTATACATACACATACACATATACACACATACACATATACATTTACATAAACATTTACATATATATACACATACACATACACGTACATATACATATTCTAGGAGTGTATAAAAGGCTTCTAAATTGAGAAAGAAATAAAATGCTAAGGGAATAGGGAGGGGAAGAGAATAAGGGAGGGTGAGGGAACAGGTTAATGTGGGGCTACAGAAGGGTGTTTAGTTTTATGAGAATGAGAAAATAAGGGAAGGATTCTTGGGGGGGGTAGGTTAAGAAGCAAGGGGGCAAAGTAGTGGGTAGAAGTAAAGTAGATGAGCTAGGAGGGATTGGAAATAAGAGATATGCACAAACACAAAAACAAAAATCAGAAGTAGAATTTGTTAGGGAGAGTATATGTCTATGTATGCATGCATGCATGTATGTGTATGTATGTATATGTGTATCTATATATCGATATCTATACGCAAATAAATCCATGCTTAATTATAGCCTTTGGGGGGCTATTGGAAAGGAAGGGGGAAAACAAATAAAGTAAAAAGTGCACATGAGAGAACAAAAGAAATACCAAGGAAGTTGAAGAAAAGATGGACAACTCAACATAATGCATAGAATTTATTACATATACTTTCTTAAAATGAAAATGTATTGCTTTATATTTTGAATTTTTTTGTATATTCTGCTGTGCAAATGATATTCTTTTTCTTTTCTTCTTTTCTATTTGTTTGAATACTTAAGTTTATCATATGTTTCTTTTTCTTTTCTTATTGTATATTTAAGTTTCAGTGCTGAAAGCAAACAAACAAACAATATAACACTTAGAGTGCCAGGCATAGAATCAGGAAGACCTGAGTTCAAATCTGATCTCAGACACTTACTAGCTGTGTAGCCCTGGACAAGTCACTTAACCCTGTTTGCCCCAGTTTCACGATGTATAAAAAGAGCTGGAGAAGAAAATGGTAAATCATTTCAGTATCTTTGCTGATTGAGGTCATGAAGAGTTGGACATGATTGGAAAAAAAAACTGAAAAACCCTTAAATATCTGAAAATGAGTAACAGATCTCTAAGATTCCTATTCTCCAGATTTATCTTTCCAATTCCTTCAGCTGACAGTTTGAAGTTCTGTTACTCTAGGACAAGTTTCAGCTTTTCAAAATCTTTTCTAAAATGGGATCCTCCAGAACTGAACAATACATGATCTAGCTAGGTCAGTATAGAATTCAACCATCATCTCATTTTTCCTGTACACTATACTTCAATTAATGAAGTTTAAGAATGAATTTGCATTCAATATATTGCTGATTTATACTGAAGCAGTATAAAAAACCCTAAAATCTTTTACTCATGAACTTCTTTCTAGGAAAATATTTTAGTAGTTGAATTTTTTTAACTCAAGGATTTAACATTTATCTGTATTACTTTTCATCATGATATCATTGATCCCCAATTCTAACCACAATTATCCAAACTGGTTATGAAATGATAAATAAATTCAATTTCACAACTGATTATTTGAATCATGGCATTAGTCAAGATAATTGGTATAGAAACTGATGCTTGCACATATAGCCATGCTTCTAATATTTGTGTAAATTCATTAAAAACTAAAACAATTCTCGGAAACTCAAAGAAAATGATTTTTGTAAAAGGACTCTCACACAGAAGAGATGTATAGTAATACAGCTCTTTATGATATAGATTTGGATAGTTAATTAACTAAATTATCTTTTTTTCTAAGTTTCCTCATTCCTGCTTCCTTCCACCTCCCAGGCCCAGGATTTCTGTATGTCTCAACTAGACCACTATAATAATAATTTCTCAAAAAGAGTTCCTATTCCCATGTTTTCCATACTCCACCCCAATCCATCCTACACTGGCAGATTAACCTTTCCAATGCTCCAGTGTCTTGAACATGTCATTCCTCTACTCAAAACCTTTAATTGACTTCCTTATTAACTGATTCATACTGTGTAAACCCCTGTGCTTGACATTTAAGTACCTCCACAATCTGGTTACAATCTACCATTCTGACCTTTGTCCTAGATTGTGGCTGAACAAAGGGGGTGGCAGTGAGAGTGAAAATGAGGAGATAAAGGAAAAAAGACAATTTAATTAATAGTCTAGCCAAATTTCTATCATAATAAACCATGTTGCTATATAGCTATGACATTATATTGTGTGCTGGAGCCAGCTCTTTTCATGAGAGCTGATTGTTAAAATTTCAGTTTGGCATTTACACATTAGAAATCAGCAGACACTACAGAGCAGTGCTTTGCTGATTCTTTTCCTTCTTCTTCTTCTTCTTCTTCTTCTTCTTCTTCTTCTCCTACTTCTTCATTATTATTATTATTATTATTATTATTATTATTATTATTATTATCTAAATTTAAGAAGGTAAAAAAGAAAGCTGGAAAAATGTGTAGTAAACTTGAAAAAAAATGTGTTGTGCATTTTTGGAGAGCCTGTTGTTAAACATTTACCAATACACCTCTGCCTCCTTTTCACATGTTTTTGCCCTAATCAGACAGGTTTAAACATTCTCGCCCAAAGAAATCCATATTTTCCTGCCTTTAATGCCCTTCTTATATAGTCTCTTACACTTCAAATGTCATTCCCCTCTACATTTCTGCCATGTGAAATTATTTTTGTCACTTAAGGCTCTGCTCAAATGCTCTTATATGTACCCTGATGTATGTATGTATCCTTCAGTCAAACACACGTGATCTGTCCCTTCCAAATTTTTTGTACTAGAGAAAACCGGGTCTCGGGACAAAAGATCTAGTTCTAGCTCCAGTATTTTCTAGCTATACATCTTAGAAAAGACATTTAACTTCTGTTTTCTTAGCTGTGAAATAGGAATAATAATATACCAATCAACTTAACATAATTATCACAAGACTCAAATTAATTTATGTAAAGTACTTTAAAATTGTAAAACACTATATATGTATATATATATATATATATATATATATATGTGAGCTATCACAAATGCTTAATAAATGCTTGTCTGGTCTGGGCATAGTGGCATGCTCACGTATAGTCACTGCTACTGAGGATTCTGAAGTTGATGAATTTCTTAATCTAGGGAGTTCTGAGCCCAAGTAGAGTAAGCTGCTTGGGTGAACATGCTAAGTCTGACACCAATATAACAAGTTCCAAGGAGGTGGCATCAATTTGCTTATGAAGTGGGGAACCCAAATGGATCAGAAACTGATCAAGTCAGAGATTCCATGCTCATCAGTAGTGGTATCTGACCTATGTGTGGCCATTGTATCTCCAGAGTGGACAAGATATGATGGACACAGAGGCTCAGAACAAACCAACCAGCAAACACACCAATCAATTAACCAAATGTTTGCTGAATTCAATTTAATCATCTAGGGCAGTGGTTCTCAACCTGCGGATTATGTTCAATTTAAATACATCCTGCATATCAGATATTTACATTATAATTCATAACAGTAGCAAAATTACAATTATGAAGTAGCAAAGAAAATCATTTTATGGTTGGGGGTCACAACATGAGGAACAGTATTAAAGGGTCGCGGCATTAAGAAGGTTGAGAACCACTGACCTAGGTCTTTCCTCTTCTACTAAATGGTAAATTGTTTTAGGGTAGGGACCTAGCACTACACATACTTACTGCAATACTTTTCATATAATAGACACCAAAAAGATATTTGTTAAACTGAACTTAAATAATATGTTGCAAAATATATCAATTAAATATAGCAAAAATATGTTGCGTCATAGTTTTAACTATAACATGGTTGGTGCCCCTGTGCCCAAATTATATATATATATATATATATATATATATATATATATATATATATATGTATATATATATATATATTTTCTATATTGTCAATATTAATTTAATTCAAATATGTCACTCTTTTAGCATGTGGATATTTTGTTCATCAAAACAGAATTTTTGTAAGGAAAGCTAATAAAATATATAAATTAATATGTATTTATTTCATTATCATAAATAAGTAAATAAAGATGATAAAAAATAAGCTTGAAGAAGAAGCACAGCCTCTCCAAGAAATTCTTGAGGAAAGATACAGACTGTTCTAATACCAGGGGAAAAACTGCCCTTCAGGTAAATGTAGCAAAAGAACCTGCTTGAAAGTGGAGCAATTAGAGATTATAAAAGCTACTGTGCAATATGTCCTATTAGTCCACTTGCATGTAACTTTTTAGAATTTTAAAAATTATACCAGACAAATTATGAATTAAGTAACTGTTTAGGGATCATCCGGAAATTATATAAGGATGGTTGGGGTAATACCTGTAGAAAGGTTGAACTGTTGAGTTATACAACATAAGTTAAAGATGAGTTGCTGCTTGTTAGGATGCACTGATCTGAGGCTTTAAGAGATGGAAAAGAAGCTATAGGAAGGATACAATAATAGAAGAGAGGGAAAAGATGAAGAAACTGAGCACAGAAGGGTTTGGGGATAGAAGTCACAGAGGATATGAGAAAAACTTCTTCCAAATGACAAAATACAAGAGCTGAGCTTATAAGGTTTTGTGGATGCTTTGTAGGGAGATGTGCTGATTGGAACTTAAGTACTGCTATGCAGAGAGCAGATTGGCTTATTGGAGAAGAGCTGAATCCTGATGCTATGTGGAGAGCTATCTAGGCTCATCACTATCTAGTCACATCTACAGATTTAAAGCCACAAAAACTCTCTGGTGTGCCTGTCATGCTTTCTATTGTTCTCTCTGTTTCGAGAAGGAGAGACAGGGTGGCAGGAAATGGGCTGTACAGCAGCTTTGCTGTGAAAAGAGACTTGGTTTTCCTGAGAGATGATTGGACAAATAAAACCACCCTGCTATTTGAAGAACTGCCTGAGGAAAGACTTCATGGCCCCATCACCATCTATAGCCTAAGAGAGAGAAATTCTTTAGGACTTCAGAGAAGATTTGAGAAATTTGGCAGTTTTCTGACATAAGGGAACTGCATGTCACTGAAAGAGAGCAATGCATTCTTAGCAGTTTAACAGAGGTGGCCATGTGCTCAAAGAGTTTGTCATGGTTTTAGTGTGCAGAGAGTATCAGAGACTTGCCTTTGCCTAGTAAGAGAGCTGTGAGGACCAGAAAGGAAACAGTAGTTTTGGTTTTTGCCCAGCAGGTGAGATGCATTGCAGATTGTTTTCTAAGGAGATATAGGATGATGGGGCCTTCAGCCCAGAATAGCAAATTGCCCTGAATTTATGGGTTTTCCTATTTCCTGCTTCATTTCTATGAATGTGTACCCACTCTCCCTCAAGGACATTGTGTGCATTAGTGGGACAGCATGACCCAGATAATGACTGGATTGTTATACTTTGATTATTCCTGTTCTTGTCTTCTATTAAGTAAAAGTTATGAGCATTTTTGCTTTTGACTCATCATTTAGTGTTCAATACTTGAATCAATGGTTTTTATGGTGACTGATTTCATATAAATGGGAAACCACCAGTGAAGAGCTACAGTATTAAGCTACAACATTAAGGAGCAGGTGTATATTCCTTCACCAACTTAAATCAGGTTAATTGCTAGTCCCCAGGGAATTTGAACAGGAACTGCCTGGTTGAAAAAATGGTTCTCCCCTTAATCAGGGAAAACCACTAGACCTTCTAGTGTAGCAACAGTTTAGCCTGAGCCACCCAAGAAAGAAAAAGAAGGTGAGGTGCCATTTTGGATTCCATTTCCACAGGTTGCCTTGGCTAGATGCCACATGGAAGTTACAATTCAAGCAACTTGATCAAGGCTAGATTTCTCTCATCATTTTTATCACCATCATCATCTTGGGATTTCTATGAGAGTAGTAAGTTAATTGGCCAACACAACAGTAATTTCTGTAATCATGAGCAGCGTGGTCAGATGGAAAGAGCATTAAAGTAGAATCCAGAAGCCTAAGATCTTCATCCTCATTCTCCAACTAACTGGCTTTGTGACCACTGTCACACTCAGAGTTTTCAGTACCCACCTGAAAAATGGTAATGACGTCACTTGGCCTTCCCACCATATAAGCACATAAACCTATTGCAAGCATCAGATAATAGATATGCAAACATTATGAAAAGTTTGAAATACCAAGTAAATTAATGAGTTTTATTATATGATATCAAGTCTTTTAAAAATGGTTTGTGATATCACTAGTCAGTTCTTTGGTGTGCCTGTTCTACATGAATTAATGTTTCTTTTTGTCTTTTTTAGGCTTTTTATGTGGGCATTGAAATCTTTGAACAATATTTCCTATGAAGAAAACTGAACATACATACATTTGCAATGGAAAATTTATAAGATATTCATGCAAGTGTTTGTGGATTTTAGTTTTCTAAGCATTGAAAGTACTGAGGTATATTAGTAGAACTCCATGTATTATTGTATTGGAAATATATCCTGACCAGGTAAAAAATAAGAGTCTAGTGGAAAAGCTCTCAAACCATCATGCTTGCTTCCCATTTTCATGTAAACAAGTGAATTGCATCTATCAATTTAAGCAAATCCAAATGAGGAGCTGCAGACGACTGATGTACCAACATCAGGGCACTTTGTAGAAAGCCTAACAACCACATCCAGAGAGAGATATGCAAGCCGTGTGGTAACATCAGTAAAATATTAAGAGAGGGCAAATAGGTATTGGCATAGAGCTGTCTGGGGCACAGCCAGAAACAGCAAGCAGGGTGAAGAGTGTATGGTGAAGAGTGTATGGCTTAAACACTTCACCAGCTCTACTGACAAAGAGGGGAAAACCACTTGGAATCCTTTACAGGTGATTCCTTGGTTACTCTGCCTTTGTTTTAGTGATCATGTGAACTAATTACAATGCTGATGAGCCCAGATTATGGGAGATGTTTTGCCTGGGTACGGGTGGGCTCTATTTTGTTTGATTCATGCATCATAAGCTTAGTCATCTGCTTACCAGCACGAGAGGATCGCATGTATAATTGAACTGGGAAGAATATACCTTCATCCATAATAACAAAGAAAGCTATTGAAAACCAGCAGACTAATTAAGGGTAATTATTAACCATTTTGATCAGTGATTATTTTTCATATTGCGGCTTCTACTATTTAGAACACAGGAAGGGAGGTGCCATGTGTTCTGGCTTTTAACTTGGAAAACAAAAATGAAAGAAATCCTAATCTCCAAACCTTCTATCTTTTCTTCCAAATGTTTTTTTTAAAGAAATATATGTATATGTGTGTAAATATACATATATGCATATAAATACATATAGATATAAAAATTGAAATTGTGTTTTTATTCCAATATAAAAAATAATTATAGAGCTTGTTTGGTATCTTTTTCTGAATAGAAGACATTATGCGTGCATAAATTCCATCCGAGATCTGAGGAGCAGCAGGCTGCTTGGACCATTACCCATCATTGTTGAACAGCAGAGTAATTAATTGGGCAAATACATCTAGATCTGGCAAATTCACACGCTAAAACTGGGCGGCAGTAACATTTACTCTTGAATGTGGAAGAAATAGCAATGATTTTCTGTGCTTGTCTGAGGAGCAAGGAGACCATTTTTCTTCTAGCCCCGCCCATTCTAGGCATTTTTGTGCCTCCCCTTGCAGTATTTGAGGTGTTCTTTTTAAAAAAAATTCTTTGGAAAAGTGTCTGTGAATTTTGAAACATCCTTTTTTGTTTTGATTTGTGGGTGGGTTTTTTTTTTACATTGGCATGAACCAGGTTTACTTTTCCTACACTAATTTGAAAAAGAACGTGATATTTACACTGAAATAGGTTAAACCAACTTATGGAAGGGATCTCTTTACTAGCTCCATTGAGCTTCTCAAATATCCACAAAAGCCTTCCAATTACTGTACCATATTAAGGTAAAGGTTTAATTTTCCAAAAAAAATTTAAATGCTATCTGGTAAGATAGAAAGTAGGGTTCAACATTTGCTGTGAACCAGGTGATATGGAAATTTGGTCACTATTCTCTTAAAACAGTTTTCTATAAATTCTAGCCAATAAAAAAATTGAATACTATTTATTTATTAACCTCTCACACCAAATAATAAAAATACTCTGACAACATGAAGAAAAAGAAATTTATTCATTCCCCATATTATGATTGCTGCCCCAAGTCATCCCCAATCATTAAACCTGAAAGCATGAAAACAGTTTAGATCTTGACTTAAAAGACACTGAACTATTTAGCAACACCAGTTCTCAAAAGATGAAATGAGGGCTTTCAATGATCACCATTTAGAACCAGATAACAGAGAAATCTCCCTCCTAATTCAGACTTTCTACAACGGCTCAGCTTGTCACAATGTATAGCTTTCTTCCCTTTGATAAGGTCAGTTTGCCAAAAAGAACAAAGTGCACATGAGTAATACATTACTCAACCACTTGTACACATACATCTATTTTTCTTACCAGGTCTCACTATGCAGAAAGGTACAGGCATGGCACCATGATAAAAAGGGTCATTTAAAAGACTTCGCAGAGTCTCTGTACTGTGAAGGATTGAATTTTCACTTGAATGCCTACATTTTCACATCTTTTTCTTTGCAGAAATATTCCTTTTGAATGGCAGACCACAATTGGGTGGGTACTTTTTATGTCACTGCCCAGGAATATATAAAATATTAGGACGTATTTGTCCCAGTGGAAGAACACAGTTCATTGAAAGGTACCAGATAGTTATTATGGAGGTTCCACACCTACAGTACTTCAGACTGGAGAGCTTCTTTTGACAAGAGTCTCAAGTTCAGTCAAGGTGGAATTCCAAGGCACATCCCATGTAAATGATTGGCAAATTAGAGCAAGTTGTGAAATCATTAGTTCCCAAAGTCATCCGCTGGGTGATTTTTCATAATCATTGCCAATGTGCATCCTTATGTTGGCAGAATGCTGACTCCAGTCCATTTAATTCCTCTGTCTATTTTAAAAACCTTTTCATATCATAAGTAAGAAAAATATGGTCAGAATAACATTTCCTAACCTCTCATTTTTTTAGGTGTTTCAAATGTCCCAAATCAACTAACTATAAAAGACACAAATATTTAAGGGATCAAAAATTCCATTCACACCAAAGATTCTCAATAACTTAATACTGGAAAACACTGAAAACCACATTTTGTGTTTTTAGGGCAATTTTACAGGGTTGCTGTCAGTTCCCATGTGGTAGTTCTTTCTTTATCTATCTTACCCACATTTGTTCTTAAAGTTGCATTAAAATTTGTGCTTTTGGTTTAATTTGTTTTTCTAATGAAATTAGAAGAGTATAAAATTAAACTAATCAAAAAGAAACTATATACCATATATATTACTAATTCCATAGCTAAGGATTTATTTGTTAAGAAATGTAATAATCACAATAATGGTTCTGCAACTGAGGTGCTGATATAAATTATTTTTTGCCATTTTAGAAAAAAAATCACCTGCTTATTAGTTATATGGAATAAGAAATCATTTAAAATTCCTTAGAAAGAAAAAATAAGTCTCTTTTGTTCATATTTTCTAGAAAAATTAGATTAACAGTGTTATACTTCATGAAGAAATCAAACTGAATTTAGGCAAAGGACAGGGCATTTAATTTTTAAATGATGATTTTCTAGAAAGTTGTTTTAAAAGTTAAGATTGTTGATTAGTTGATATGTAATCATGTAATGTCATTAAATGTAATTCCTGGTATTCTCAACATCTTACCAACTCACTCATGACCAAAAATGTATGCAACCAAATATAAAGACAACAATTTTAAAAAATAAAGATTTATTCTCTTAAGTTAGCAACAAAACTGTCACTTTACAGTCTTTATCATTGTTGTGTAAATTAAAATAAGAGAAGTTCCACATGGAAAAAATAAAAACGGACCTACAACAAGGAAAGAGGAAGTGTAGCAAAGGATAAACATTCTAGCAGCTCAGGTTCTACTCTGCATTTGTGGAGCTGGCTGAGTTGGGAGAGATAGAGAGTCAGGTCCATGCACAAATGCTGTGGACCACATCAACAGATTGACTTGGAGCAGAGTCAGATCATGATCTTCCTAACTTGGTTATCTGTTATATTTTGATCCAATTAGCTGCTTGGCATTTGGAAAGACAAGGCTGCCAAGATTAGTCTGGGAGAAGAAGTAAAGAACATCTGCCCCTCAATTCATATAGATCAATAGGAATTACTTGGGATGTGAATTTAAAAATTCGTATTTTGTAATTGCACAAGTAATGGTCAATTATTTAAATCTGTTTGAAAATAATGAAACTAAATAACCCATTCTGATCTAGCCAGATAGTGGTCAGAAACACATATATTTTATTTATGATTCAGACACTCTGAAAAAAAAAGTCTCTACAAACTAGATGTATGATTTAAGAAAGGGATGCTTGGTTTCTATGCATGTGATTTTTATATCAGGTTATGCTTGTGGCAAGAGATATACCTTTAAAGAAACCTGTACACTGTAGTTCTAGTTTTTGATGGCATTCTGATGTTGGCATTCTCCTGCATCAAATAGAGTGTTGGGCAGACAATAGGGGCTCAGTAAATGTTTGTTGACTTGTAATGAATGGAATGAAACTGAATGCTAACCTCATAAAGAGGTTCTGACCATTTTGGTTTGGTTCTATGTCTGTGTAGCTAATTCAGAAATCTGACTCTCCTCTGTATGGCTGATGGACATACATGGTTGGGTTTCCCTGATGTAAGCAGGAACATGACTTTGGTACAGTGGTACCTTGACATGCGAGTGCACCAACTTACGAGATTTCTGAGATACAATTTGTCACTCTGTCAACTTTTTACTCTGAATTGGGAGCCAAAATTTGAGGTACAAGCCGCCGCTAGTTGGCACAGTGAGCGACAACACGCACCCAGCATCCCTGCTTCACTTGTTCAGTCCATGTGTATACCTCTCCAGTGAAGAAAATTAAGTTAAGCAAAAGTAAAAAAAGATATTGCAACAATTAAGTTCAAGGATAAAGTATAGAATTAAGAGCGTAGTAAGTGAATGAAAGTGACCAAAAGAGCATGAAACAAAACTCCTCTAACCTCCTCCATCTCCTCCACTCTCCACTTCCACCAGTATCTTCTGTTAGCTCAAGTCATCTGATATTCAAGGTAAATAAATACTTTACAAAACCAGTTTATTTCTTTACATTCTCTTTTAT
Source organism: Pseudocheirus occidentalis (assembly GCA_028646575.1). Taxonomy (NCBI): domain Eukaryota; kingdom Metazoa; phylum Chordata; class Mammalia; order Diprotodontia; family Pseudocheiridae; genus Pseudocheirus; species Pseudocheirus occidentalis. The sequence continues at coordinate 345,411,410 of CM053594.1, read as the reverse complement.
TATGTTTTTATACAATATTTGTTATTTATAAAAACTTTTTCTTATTCAAAAACATGAAATAAAAATACTGGGATGGTATTTTCGGGGCTGGAACAGATTAATGGCATTTCAATTAATTTCAATGGGGAAAATTGATTTGATATATGAGCAAATTGAGTTACGAGCTCAGTAATGGAATGAATTAAACTCATAAGTCAAGGAACCACTGTATTTAGGTTTTTGATATTACTTAGCAAAGAAAGCCATGCAGTAAAGAGAGTGTAGTATTTGCTTTTGTAAGACCTGGATTCAAATCCTTCCTCTCACATACTATCTGTGGCACTTTGGGCAAATCACTTAACATCTAGGCTTTCCATTTCCTCATTTTTAAAATGAAGTGGTTAGATTAGATGATCTTGAAAGTCATGTCTAACTATATCTATGAGTCAATGAAAATATATACCGTTCTGTCTCTACAGAGCAGTTCTCAGCAAATTTTCAATATTCTTGCATGTGAGATACTTAATCAGTGAATATTTACTGGGCACCTATATTCATTGGGTTTTTGCTGGGTGCTGCAGAGGAAACATAGCATTAGCAGAATTATGAACATAATCACTCCTAAAGGACTTCCTCAAGGACTTTCTCTGTCTTTCATATACCATTCAGTTGAAAGTACTTCCCAGAGGATCAGAGTATATCTTAATACCCATTTCCAGCTCTGTCACATCTCAAAATTATGATTTCAAAAAAATTGCATAATATTGCATCATAAAGATTTTTTTTAATTTATATCTCCTGTTTTCTCTGTTAAAAATTTTATATGTATGACTCCATAGTTAACTGATGTTTACTATATAAAGGCTTCAATGATACAGAAAATAAAATAAAACCTCAAATGAACATTTTTGCCACGTTGCATACTGCTATGCATAAATTCTTCCATCATGGTATGAAGGTGGCCCTGGTTTCTGGAAGGCCATGGCAATAGAGGACATGCTTTGTCAGGAAAGACTTTGGGAATCAGCATCGTGATAGATTTTGTATATTTCTTCCCAGGGCCATCCTAATTCAGTGTGAAGAGGCTTGTCATCAGAAGACCCAATGAATATTGACCCATTAACTCAGTGATTCTCAACGTTTCTAATGCAGTGACCCTTTAATACTTGTATGTGGGCGTATCTGCATGTGGGCAGATCTGCCTGGAGACAGATAGAGGAGTGGTGTCTTAGGCAAACCCTGTGACCCCCATGAAAGGATCGTTCAACCCCCAAAGGGGTTGCGACCCACAGGTTGAGAACCACTGTTAACTAAAAAGAATCAAAATGCCGTGGTGAATAATATCTCTCTACTTTTATTGTTGGGCTCAGATAGATGAGTTTTCACCTCATCTTGCAGACAACCACTTCCTAGTTATCTGCACACATGTTGCTGGGGCTCCAACCATCATCTCCTACCAGAACCTTCCACTCTGTCTCTAGCAAGTCAGGTTCTTGTAGGTGAGTTTTTGCCTTATCTTGTCCAGAACTAAGCTGTCATGTTACTTCCTGGCTACCTGCATGCCATACCTTTTTGAGTACACCTTTCACCCATTCCTAGGTCCCTTTCTATCTTGTCAATCCCCAATTAGAATGTGAGCTTAAGGACGTAGATGATCTTACATTGCTTTAGTTTTATATCCCCAAATTTAACACAGTTCTTGGCAAATAATAAGTACTTAATGAATGCTCTATCTATTTAAAGTTCCAATTATGGAGCCAAAAATGTGTTGATATTGTTGTATACTCATTTCTCTCTCTCTGTACACATATACACATGTGTATGTATGCATATATGTGTGTATGTATAAAATAATGATCTTGTTTAAAACTGTGTCTTTTAAGTCTGTTATGGGAACATACTAGCTCCCATTCTGAGTCAACATCAACACGTCTCCTATTTACTTTGTCCCCCAAACCTTATACTTCTGGTTCCAATGAAATCCTTAAAGGGTGCATTTTGCCCTTTTGATCTTTTGAATGGTAGTAACCTCATATTTTGTCTTGGAAGTGCAATGTGTTTAACCATAAAACCACTGGCATGATAACACATGATGAAAGAAGAAATACAGCTTATAGAAGGAGACTTTGTGACATTATAATAGCTAAAGTCATGAAAAGGCTGAGGTTTGGCATGGAGTTATGATGTAGGGAAAAGAAGAAGAAAAAGGAAGAGAGGAGAAGGCAAAAGAAAAGAAAGTTAAAGGAGAAGAAGGAAACAAAACTAAAAAAGATGGGAACCCTAGCTTTATTTGGGACAGATGTGGGACTACCATTTGGGAGTCTCTGAGTCCCAGACATAAAAAAATTACACAGAATAGTATAATTTTTAAAAAGCACTGCCAAAAATGACAAGTACACAGCTATGCTGTTGGTATATAACCATCCTTAAAACAATTTGGAATTATGCTGGAAAAGTAAATGTGATGCCCATAATCTTCCTGGAGATCTTATTACTAAGTACATATCCCAAGGATGTCAATGATGGAAAGAATGATCCCAAATACACTAAAATACTTATAATTGCACCTTTGGAAGGATTAAAGAACTGGAAACAAATTCAATGTCCATTAACTGGGGAATGACTAAACCAACTATGGTATAAAATTGTAATGGAATATAACCTGTGCCCTAAGAAATTACCAAAAAAATGAAAATACAAAGCATAGAAAGCCTTATATGAGCTGATGCAAATGAGATGAACAGAACCATAAATTCAAATACACAATGATTACAACAAGATATGGAAAAATGGAAGGAAGGAAAGAAGGAAGAAAGGAAGGAAGGAAAGATGGAAGGAAGGAAGGAAGGAAGGAAGGAAGGAAGGAAGGAGAAACTGAATGTAGTATAATTGTAATAATTAAGCTTGGTCCCAAAAGAGAGATGGGAAAATGTATTTCTCTCCTTTCTTTGCAGAGGTGGGGAAATATAGGTATGAAACAATGTACAATCTGTCAGACTCGATGTATTAATCCACTTTGCTGAACTGTTTTGTTTTCTTCCTCCTTTTTTATTCTTTTAATCATTGCCCTCTGGGCAGGGAAGTGGGAGATGTGTATATTTGGAAATGTAGGTGATCTAAATTTAAAAGTTGCAAAAGAAAAGATCACTGCTGAGCCAGACAAGACAACTCAGTTCTACTCTCTATCCTGCCCCAAAGCTGTATGACCTTAGGTAGGTAATTTCATCTTTTTCTTTCTGGACCTTGTTTGTCTTATAAAATAGGTTCAATACCATAATTGTTTGAAGAGGAGAGACTAGAGTGACATCTTGAGGTCACTTTCATTTCTTTGGTTTATAAAAACAGGTGGTAAGAGCTATAGTGAGCAACAGTTGTTAGATTCAGTGACACAGTCAGAGGAGTAGGGTACATTTATATCCTTAGATTATCAGCTCAGTTGTTCTTGTGTTTAGCATAGCTCAGGTGCTACTTTCTACTGGAGTTCTTTCCTGGTTCTCCTCCCCTAGCTTCTACCTTTTCCTCCCTCCCTCCCTCTCTCTCTCCCCTCTCCCCTCTCCCTCTTTCTCTCTCTCTCTCTCTCTCTCTCTCTCTCTCTCTCTCTCTCTCTCTCTCTCTCTCTCTCTCTCTCTCCTCTCCCTCTCTCTCTCCCTCTCTGTCTCTCTGTCTCTCTCTGTCTCTGTCTCTCTCCCCTCTCCCTCTCCCTCTCTTTCTCTCTCTCTCCCTTTTCCCTCTCTCTCTCTCTCTCTCTCTCTCTCTCTGTTTCTGACTCTTACACTCTCTCTCTCTCTCACACACACACACACACTCACACTTAGTTTGCATTACTTTATATTTTCCCCAGTACAATGTAAGCTCCTTGAGGACAGGGACTGTTTACATTTTGTTTTCATATCTCCAAGCACCAATGCTTGGAACAGAGTAAGTATTAATCAATGTTTGTTAAATTGCATTGAATTGAATTATGTTCAACCCACAGCAGTGCCAGAAGCCCATAATGTTCTGGCATAATTTCTGTATCCCTCTCCTCATCTAACTCAGCTCTTCAGTGACATCTTCAGTGGAAAATGAGAAAACTTGTTCTCTTCTCATTGTTTTTTAGTAAAGCTTGTAAGTGTTCCTCTACAAATTTACCACATAACTCTCTATGAAAGACAGAGATGGAGTGATTAGGCCCAAAGGGGAAAGAAAAGTGTCTCTTTTTAAAGACACTCTTTTACTTAAGAGTCAATAGCAAGAGTTCTAATCTCTCTCTGACCAAAAGCGCACTTGTCTACCATGACGTTCTGTTCCCAAAGGTTCTGCTCTCTTTCCTCCTTCATAGAAGAAGCTTCCAGGGAGAGAGAATATAGCTCAACTCCCTCTTATTCAGTCCTCTCTGAATAATAAATAAACCCACCAGGCTTTATCCAACATGACAAATCTCAATATTCCCATTAAAACTTTTCCCCAACCACAGAAACTGGGAAGACCCAGACTACATTTAGGCTCTGTTCAATTGCCCATAATTTGCAGGACCAGAGTGCATATTAAAATTGTTTTGGGAAAAAAGTGAAACAATATTTTATTCTGGTGGTTTGGGCACACAGTGTTAATTAAGAAGATGACAACTAGCAAAAGGTAATTTCAGTTTTGCCTGACCTGCTGTGTGTCAGCATCCAGTTCATTCAACTTGTATCTCAGTTCTATAGAAGATAAGGTGTGATTTGCAGGAATGGAGTCTAAAGAAAAATTAGAGGGTCTGTTCTCACAATGCCTGAGGGATTTCAGGGGTAACTCCCATTAACACTAATGGAAGTTACACATTTCACCCCTGAACATCAGTGGGAAAAAGAGACACCAATGGGGTGATTTCAGCTAATTTTTTATTACATAGTTAATCACAAACTGACAATAATGCACTTATTACCAGAACTCTGTCCTATAATATTTCAAAACATTGAATTATATGAACAAAAAAATTCAACAAGCTATCAAAAAGTGATAGCAACAAGCACCTTCATAAAACACTCTAGGGAAAACAAACCCAACATATAAATTTCTTTTAAAAAAATCAGGAAGTATAAGCATTTAGTCAAACCTTTCTAGAGAAGTAAACCAAGTATACTGACATTTGACACTAGCTTCCTCTCTGAATATAGTACTGAAAACTTAGTTTTCCATTACATTATTTTTTAAAATTTATTTTTATTGATTTGTTTGTTTACTTTTAGTTTACAAGATTCAGTTCCACAATCCCTTGAGTTTCAAATTTCCTCCCCTCCTTCCCTCCTTTCTTCCCCCCACCCCCCAGCAATGGTGCCATGCAATCAAGTATAAGATCTGCAAATACTTTCACATTAGACATTAGTTTGGTTGTATAGAAGGTTTGTAACAGATGGAATGAATAATGGGAAAGAGGAAACAAAACCAAACATGGAAAAGAAAGAGAGCATGTACTTTGCTTCAGTCTGCATTTAAACTCTGTTCTTTCTAGATCTTTCTCTGAATGTAGACATTTCTTAATGTATAACTAAAAGTAGCCCTTCAAATGTTTGACTTGTAGAGGAAGATGGATAGCTCAGTTGATAGAATGCTGGACACGAAGTCAGGAAGATCTGAGTTCGAATCCAGCCTCTGAGCAAGTCATTTAATTTCTGCCTGTCTCTATTTCCTCATCTGTAAAATGGGGAGAATAATAATACCCCCCCACACACACACAAACACAGGGGTTGTTGAGAGCATAAAGATATAATATTTGTAAAGCTCTTTGTACACTTTAATGTGCTGTATAAATACTAGCTTTTATTAGGGCAGGCAACATTTACCAAGCAGTCTTTGCAGAGAAAACACTTCAGTGGGACTCCTCAAAAGTATTGAAATAATTTCTACTCCACTATAAACTAAACTAAACTTGAAATACAATAAGCAGAAAGGAAAAGACATTCTTGTTACGTGTACCTCAGTAGCTCTCACTCAGTCAAACATACTGTAGCTAATTGACCCTATTGATGGGGAAGCCCACTGAGGATTATTGTATTTTGCAAATTAGCTTGTCTCCCGAGTGTGCTGTGCAGTAATTCACAGTTAATAGGAATTGTAAAGATTATTGTATCAAAATGTGTCAGAGAGGCAATGGGTTAATAAGAAGTGTGATCTACAGTTCCATGGAGAGGGGGGTGAGAGCCAAGAGAGGTGACTCCACTCCAAAAGGAATACATTTGTATAAGAGTGAATGAGATTTGGGGGTTCACATGAAAGGGGTGATGAAATGAAATAAAAGCTTCTCAGTCACCCTGAGCCTGCTTAAAACTGCACCTAAACCACAGCACCAAAGCTTACTGGATGGTTTTTTTTTCACCTTTGGAAATGCTGCTATGATGTCATGTAGAGATAACTTAAATCTAGAAGATGATTTTATTATCAGGTTTGAGAGAAGGCAGTTAACTGTTCTCCATACCCATGGCAAACCCATGAAAATGGCATGGTGAACTCTTAGTTTCTCAGAGTTCAATGTTACATCCAATTCCTTTTATAGAAACAAAAATGGGAATTTTGAGGAAGTGAGATTGTTTTTTTGGAGGGGGTGGGGTTACTATGTACCTTTACTTTTGAAGATGTTTTTCCTATGAAAGTGTACTATGCCTTTAAATAATTAGCAAGATGAACCTTTAGAGCAGTGGTTCTCAACCTATGGGTCGCAACCCCTTCGGGAGTCTAATGATTCTTTCACAGGGGTCACCTAAGACCATCAGAAAACACATATTTCCAATGGTCTTAGGAACCAAGACACCGCTCCTCTATCCATCTTCAGGTGGGTCTGCCAACATGCAGATACACCCACATACAAGTATTAAAGGGTTGTGGCATTAGAACGGTTGAGAACCACTGCTTTAGACATATACATAGGCTATATATATATATATATATACACACACACACACATATATACACACACACACACACATATATATACACACACACACACACACGAATGCAAGGGCTTATCTATGTCACTTATATGCCTACAATTAAGTTTTGCATATACCTGAGCAAGCTAAAATCTGTTATGAACAGTTCATTGAAAAGCTTTGGAAACTAGGGAATGTAACATTCTGATTTTCTCCCACGGCTACCCTTTTATTTTCCATCACTCTTCCGTTCATCGTTCCAAAAGGAGAGAGCTGAGGTATCAGTCGCAATGCTGACTTCGGGTTAGCCAGGTAAGAAGTAGGTCAGGCTAGGACTTCATACAGCTTCAGCGAGTGTTTCATTTGGGATAGCTGAGCTGTCTGCCTTAACTTGCAGACCTCTTTAAAAAAAAGCAGTTGAGTTTAGAGTTGATTTGGGAATTTCTTTGAATTATAACCATGTTGAAAAAAACTTTTGCTGGCACAATGAGATCTTTCCTATACTGACTTGGAAAAATGTAGCCAAGATTCACAATCTACAGCAAAGTGTTATAAAGCCAATACTGATTAATTCAAAGTAGTATGTAATGTAAAGTATCTGGTATTCCTCAACTAACTGGACAACTTGTATTCTTTAACAAAAATATTGGATAATATGAACCCAATTAACCTAAAGTCACTTTTTTTCCTTGTCTTTTGAGTTTTGAATTAATGTGAGTTTGCTGTAATCAGTTCTACTCTCCCCTTTGGGGCCTGAAGGGTGCTAGCTGTTCACTGTTTTGGCCTTGAAGGGGAGACAGGCTGCCCTGTAACCCTCTATACAATTCCTTCTCGTCTTCTCCTTTTCCTCCCAACATCCCCAGTCAATTTTACTCTTGTCTGGATGAGGAAATGTAGCAACCAGCATGATCTCTGCAAAGGCTGATGGGTAAGGGAAGAGTTGCAATTACATACAGTGATCGGTCTATTCCCATAGAGAAACTGTAGCTCTCAGATGGGAGAAGAATCCAAGACGGATTGCAATGCCATTCACTCTACTTTGTCCTTAGCCATGGATTAGGTCAAACTATTTTGATAGTCTAGATATTTGTCAGATATAGTAAAGAAGCTTTTAAAATGTCCTTAAATAGGACAAGCCCATTTTGAGTTAGGCCAAAAATGGATAAATACTCAATTAATATTGAAGTTTTCAGTTTTAAAAATCCACATGGGCAGAATTCCTGGGTGGAATCAGTTAAATTTAAAATTCTTATCTCAAATATCCATACTCCCTAATGCCAATATTGTCTATGTTTGGTAACTCTTACCTCAGAAGCTAATTCCTTGAGGACAAGGGCCATTATTTATGTCTTTTAAATGAAGTAGCAAATCTGGAATACTTAATGTAAGTTAAATACTATTTTCCTGCAACAGAATTTATCAATATTTTCTCTGGAGAATTTAACTTTTCCTCTGGGACTTCACATTACTTCTTCATGTTCATGACAGCGTCTCAAAGAGTGGGGAACACAGGTAGCATATAAATGCCTCCTTTGCACATGATATTCCCACTTAAATAATATTTTCCTTAGGTTTAAGATTCACTATAATGACATTACCCTGAAATCTCTTCGTATATATGAGCTCATATAAAATATAAATCATTTAATACTTCACAAATGAAATATAGTATAAATATGAGGGAACATATTGATGTAAACACACGAACGTATCTGTGCTTATCATAGAAAATTATTTTCAGCAAAATATAATTTATAGAGAAGTGTAACTAACTCTTTATATTTGCTGGGAACCATAGCCCAAATACTGTTCCAAATATTCTAGCATTTCAAAGAGATAAAAATTGGATTGGAAGCCATGATCGCCTAAAGATCAGTGCTTATAAAACATGAAAGGAGTTCCCCCAGAAATGTCTAGTAAGACAGAAATATGTATTCGCAGAGATAATTTTTCATTAAAGTCAGATCTTAAAATTCATTTTAATGTTATAACAAAGAATTTCCCATTAATTACAAGACAGTGTCCTTGTTTGATTTTAACCTTTGTTTTATTATCTAAACTGATGTTTCAATCTAACTTTGAGTGGTTGCTACTAATGTAAAGAGAATGGTGGAAAAATAGAGGAAAATACAGCATCCGACACAAAATGTATACCATCTGACTTGCTTACTGAGCATTCGTGAGCTTCAGTGGACAGAAGAAAATAAGCCATAGAAACCCTTATTATCAACCCCCTTAATGACATTTCTTAGCAGGGAGAGGAGAGAATGCTCCTTCCCCTTAGCATCTGCACAGAGTACTTAGGCTCCCCTGCTCTGATCCAGTAGTCCCCGAGTAGATCTGTGAGAGAATATGGATGAAGACAGGAAAGGAGAAGAGTAGGGTGGAGCCAGAGGGAGAACAGCTGCAGCGATTCTGCTATCAGACAAATGGCTTCCTCCCACCTCCATCAAAGCCAGCTTTTTTTGCTCCTTGATTTCCAGTGCTTACAAAGGCTCTTTCAAGGACATTGCAGAGAAGCCCTTGAGATCAGCTGGGACTATGAAAGAGAATGAGACAGAGAGAGAGACAGTGGGGGGGTGAGAGAGAGAGAGAGAGAGAGAGAGAGAGAGAGAGACAGAGAGAGACAGAGAGAGACAGAGAGAGACAGAGACAGAGACAGAGAGAGACAGAGAGAGACAGAGACAGAGACAGAGAGACAGACAGAGAGAGACAGAGACAGAGACAGACAGACAGAAAGAGAGACAGACAGAGACACAGAGACAGAGAGCCAGAGAGAGACAGAGACAGAGAAAGAGACAGAGACAGAGAGACAGAGAGAGAGACACACACAGAGAGACACAGAAACACAGAGACAGAGACAGATAGACAGACAGAGACAGAGAGACAGACAGATAGAGACAGACAGATAGAGACAGAGATAGACACAGAGACAGAGACAGAGAGAGAGACAGAGAGAGAGACAGAAAGAGAGACACAGATAGAGACACAGACACAGACACACAGAGAGACTCACAGAGACAGAGAGACAGATAGACACAGAGACACAGAAAGACAGACAGACAGAGACACACAAGAGACAGAGACAGATAGAAAAAGAGAGAAACAGAGACAGGGAAAGGGGAAGCAGTGCTAAAGTGGAGAATTTTCTGCTGCCTTCCACAATTTTAGAAAAATGGAGGAGTTCAGTGAGATCTCTATGGCCCTTTCCTACTCCAAATCCTCTGGACACATGACCTCCAGTGAGTTAAATACAGCAGAGCAGAACAGAGAGAATCCAACACAATATGGTTGCTTCAGATTGGAAGAATGGTCAGTCCACTGGGAGAAAAAATTCAAACCAAAATGGTCCCTGGTTTACGGGGAAGATTGAGAGGAAGAAGTTCTATAAGCCTCAAATAAGCCAAGTTTATGACTTTTCATTCATGACTTCGTAAGATAATTAAAACGTGGAGATTTATGCATGCTCGTCATAACAAAAAACGATTTCTAAGTGCATACAAACAATGACCAGCTCACGCACTTGAAGTCCAAATCTTTATGTAATTGAAACACAGAAAACTTCTTTTCAGAATGAAAGTGAAAAATGTTTCCGTCTTCTTGATTTCCCATTCCCAGGAACTCCAAAAGGATGTCTTTTCTATTGTCCAGTATAAGCCATTCTGGGTTTTGAAAGCCTGGATTGTTATCAGACACTATTTTACTTGGAAGTCTCAAAAAGAACCTACGTCAGTCAGAAAGAACCTAACAAAGTAACGGCTAGAGCAGAGACTCACCTGAGAACTAATTGAAATCAAATTTACTCCTCTCATTGCTTTGCTTCCTCAGAACCAGGTGGCAGGAGCTAGATACAGTATGACTTACAGCATTTCTCTCTCTATTCACATAAGTTAGCAGGCCAGCTTACTGTCACCCTGGGCTAACAGGGAGAGTAATTCTGCCATTCCCACTGGTGCAACATTAAGGGAAATGAATCTCATTCTGTTCCTTTTTTGGAGTAATTTATCAGATGATTTATTTACAGTGCAGTCTGTATGGCAAGTAAACAAATATGTTATTTTTTCCGTCTGCAGTCTGCAAATGGATTCTAAACATGAAAAAGAGACAAAGTAAGTGTCTTTCCAGGATATGCGAGTGGCTCGATAACAGCTCTGAAAAATAAAGGAACTCCATTACCAGGCGTTTAGCAAGAACTGATTTACATACTGGAGTAGATCTTTCATGAATCCCACAGCCGCAGAGAGGAGGGGGGTGGGGGGAGAACGGTTCCAATGGCACACTACCACTGTGCATGTTGATGAATCCCCTAGCACATGTTAATTAATGCCCTATTGTGTTTGGCAGCCTACCAGGGACTGTGATTGTACACGGATTGATCCTTTAAATGGAGAGTGGCTTACTTTATATTGAAAAGAAAAAGATTTGTATTTATACAAGCCATGACTATTCCTTAGGAATAAGCGGTTTGCTTTTAGGGCAATTAAGGAAGATGAACTGCCATCTATCACAATATTTTATCATTATGCTTTTAAAAAAAACACCCTCACACCCTATAAAGTAAGTTAAAAAGAAAAAAGAAAAAACCCTCACAGAAATGTGGTAATTTTTTTTTCCAGGAAAAAAGACACCCCCCCCTCTCCAGCCCATCTAAATCATTGCCCAAATCAGATCTATAAATGGTGATTACATGTTTGCAACTGTCATTCTTTCTTTGCCCCTGACCAATATTGCTACCATGCTACCTAAGCAATTAAAATGAAATGCTAATGATAAGCAAATATAGTAATAAAAAAAACCCACAAGGTAAATTTAACAAGAAGATCAGGGAAACACAAAATGCCTGATCTTGTAAAATCAGAGGTACTCCTAGAATTTCAGGATTATCATTTAAATGATGTTGCGTTAATTAATCATCTCTTATTTGTTTCAATTTACCACTTACTATGTCCACTATAAGGAACAAATACATATATAACATTTATATGTGCATATATAAGAATGTGTGTATATATTTGTATGCATATATGAATGTGTATATATGAGTAGCCAAGAAAAATGAATTAGCGTATATTTTTTCCATATGAATAAGCTCAGAATATCAGAAAACTGCTATAAAAGCCTCAAAAGACATTGTGGTCAAATGCATTAATTATGTGCTTTCCGACTTTCAAGATATTTAAATCTAGCTTAGTAAAGGAACTACTTTTTTCTGCCTCTTTCATCCTTCATGACAATTGACAGATTGGTCAGTTTTTTCTCCTACTGTCAGCCTGAGTTTTTATCTGTGCTCACTGTTTCCTTGAATTAGAAACTTACATGTGTAACATCCCCTCAAGATTTCCTCTAACATGCTTTTGTCTTCTTTCTACTTTAACACAGACATTTCATTTGTAGTTTGGACCACAGAGGCCTTTTAAGAAAAAAATACAATGCTAGCTTTGTTTCTTTCCCTTTTGTTTTAATTGGATGTAACTTGCTGGTTTCCTTGGACAATTGTCTTATTGTTCAATGGTTTCAGTCATGTCTGACTCTTTTTGTGACCCCATTTGGGATTTTCTTGGCAGAAATACTGGAGGGGTTTGCTATTTTACAGCACATTTTACAGATGAGGAAACTGAGGCAAACAGCTAAGCAATTTGTCCAGGGTCTTACAGCTAGTGTCTGAGACTAGATTTGAACTCAGGAAGTTGAGTATTCCTAACTCCAGGTCTGGCGCTCTACCCCCTTCACCACTTAGTTGTCTCCTCAGAAAATAAGTATCTTATTTTAAGATTTTAGCGTGACAGTATTCCATAGTGTAAGGCTTTTAAGGAACATCAGACAACCAAGAGCTGGCCAAGAATCTCTTCCAAAACATTATCAACAAACAAATACTCATTCAGCCTCAACTTGAAAACCTTCAATGAGCAAGAACTCATTATCCAAGTAAGGCAGCACATTCCATTTTGAGACAGACCTAGTTGTTAGGATACCTTTTAATTTGTCTATCTTTTCTAAAATAAGATGAATACGGTATGTAAGATGCAGCCTGAATGGGGCAGAATTTAGGAAGATTACGATGTTCTGTGTTCGACTGCTCTTAACACAGCATGGGATAGCATTGGCTTTTTGGGTGGCCATGCTACACTGTCGACTCATATTGAACTAACAATTGACTTTTTTTTAATACCAAATGTTCTATAGTTGCCTCCTCCCATCCTGTATCTGTGAAACTGATTTTATAAATTTCATCTTATTTAATTCAAGCCCACAGTTTTCTCTTGTAAAGATTTTTCTGGATGGTGATTCTGTTAACCAGTGTTAGGTAGCTCTCCAAACGTTGTGCCATCTACAAATGTTACTTTGGTGTACAATTAGTGCTATCATAAAAGTTAGTGATAAAAATGCTGAGCAGTACAAGACTGAGGACAGACTCCTGGCTTACTCCTTTAGGGTACTCCTCCTTCCAAGCTTACATAAAACCATTAATCAGTTCTCATCTTTGGACCCTCTGAGAGGAATATTTTAGAGACTCAGTCTTTGAGCACAAGGGCTTATGTACAATTTGCTCCTTGTGCATAGAGATCTGAGCTAGTGAAGGGGGGAGTGAAACATGAGTTGTTGCAAAGACACCTGAACGTGTGAGTGAATCCATGACAACAGAAATCATACCACCCTCATCCTCTTCTCTAGTGTAGGAGTAAGCTAATAGGAAATGGTACTGCTACAATGAGTATGTACCAATGTTTCCACTAAATCACCATGACTTAGTTACAACAATTATGGGTAGCATGGCAAAAAATACTCCCTTCAAATGCACCAGGTTACCATGACTACTCCAGCCTTATTCCTCTCCAGAATTTCATAAAGCTAGATGGAAAAGAAAATGCTGAAGGGCTCAAAAGACAGTTTGACCTTAGTCATAGAAGGAAGACTAGAGATTTTTGTTACTAGAAATAGGCATCTCTGTACTTGAGTTAGAAAAAATAACCCAACACAATAAAACAGAGCTATCTTCTCCTGGACCAGAATGAAGGGACCAAGGAAGGAAATGTGAAAGGAATGCAAGATTTGGAATGCGAACTCAAATTCAAATCCTGGGAATCACAATATAAAACTGTCAGTTTCCCCAGCTGTAAAATGGGGATAATAATAGCAACCTCATTACAGGACTGTCATAAGCATCAGTCAAATGGTATAATATACGCAAAGTGCTTTGCAAACTTTAAAATGATATAGAAATGTTAGTTATTATTATTAACTTGATTCATGGATTTTTGTTCTAGGGCTATAACAACTGAAAACCAGCCATTGTATTTCTACCAAAAAGGCACCTTTAAGTGATTTTCACTCAATATTATAATACGGTTGTAGGACTGTTACTAAGTGAAGGTACTTTTTAAATGCTTCTTATCATAGGCCTGCTTACTATATGGTCCAATGGTTCATTGTATAATGGAACTATAACTGATCATCATGGCAGCAGAGAGTAGAGGACAAGTCAGGGCATCTCTGGAGCTACAGTAGAAATCAAAGGCAATTTAACTCCAAAAATGATCATTGCCTCACATGGCTCTAGAATAGATCAAGGTTAAGATGGCCTTACTTTCTTTCTTTTATTTATTTTTATTTTTTGGAGGGCAATTGGAGTTAAGTGACTTCCCACGGTCACATAAGTGTGTCAAGTGTCTCAGACTGGATTTGAACTCAGGTCCTCCTGACTCTAGGACTGGTATTGTATTCAATGCGCCACCTAGCCACCCCTTAATGGGTAGACTCTTTTTTTGTTTTGGGTTTTTTGGGGTTTTTTTTTTTGCTTTTTGGAGGGCAATTGGGGTTAAGTGACTGTCCCAAAGGCTAGTTAATGCATCAAGTGTCTGAGGCTGGATTTGAAATGGCCTTCCTTTCTCTGCTGCCATTCACTACAATCTAACAGTGTACAATATAACCTCAATCAAAAAGAGAACTAAATCTATATTCCAGGGTTTAATACCCAAGATAAATAAGGAGATCCCAAGGGAGGGCCTTGTTGTCCTCCATGAATCACACCACCCAGATGAACTTCATGCTAAGTGATGTGTTTGCTGAGCCATGATCTTTGCATTTGAAAGGTTACAGAGAACAGGAGACCAAAGACCAGAGAAAGGAAAGTCTCTATTTCTTTTAAAAACCAGGGAGAGGCCAGAGAATGGACTCTCCAAATTATGGGTAAAATCTGTCATCGCCTTAGCCCAGAACAACAGCTATTTACTGACAAAACAAGCAAACAAACAAAAAACCCTAAAAATAAGAAGGCTGTGAAGGATGATTTTCAGGTCCCCTCAGTCACAGTCTTCTAAGCTCCTTAAGACTAAGGATCTTTTTATTCTTTGTATTTGAACCTCCAGGTCTAGTGTAGCACCTGACATAAGCAGGTACTTAATAAGCTTCTGGACTGATATTCTTAAGTTCACTTATGCTTATCTGTCTTTATGACTTGTGTTCACACCATTCCCTCCCTCTGTGTAGAATTCTTCATTACCTACTGCTGGTCCTTATCCTTTAGAGCCCAGCCCAAACGGCAGACAATTCATAGGTTACAGAACCTTCCCTCCTCAAGAGTAGTTTGTTTAGTGGAGGGAGTAATAGATTCAAAACCCAAAGATTTGACTTTGGGTCCAGGGTCTGCTACTTAAAATCTGTGGGGCCTTGGCTAAGATACTTCGTTCCTCTTGGTCTCAGTTTTTTCATTTTGTAAAATGAAGGGTTTGGCCTGGATGCTGCCCAAAGTCTTTTCTAGATTAGACTTCTCTAATCATATGCTCAGATGAGCTAGAGTTGATTTCTCATTTGACTAAATTTCTGACTTTTCTGCTTAGACTACTCTAATGGCGCTTCTTCTGCCTTAAACTTTGTGTATATGTCCCCTTCACTCACATACTATTTTTATGCCTCATCTTATTGTTCCATCATTTCAGTCTTGTTTGACTCTTTGTGACCCCATTTGGGGTTTTCTTAGCAAAGACACTGGAGTGGTTTCCCATTTCCTTCTCTAGCTCATTTTACAGATGAGAAACTGAGGCACATAGGGTTAAGTGACTTGCCCAGGGTCACAGAGTTGGTTAGTATCTGAGGCTGGATTTGAACTCAGGAAGATGAATCTTTTAGATACCAGGCCTGGTGCACTAACCGCTGCTCTACCTAGCTGCCCCAGAACCTCATCTTGACATCTGGGCTTTGGGAGACTTTACCAATGAGAAGCGATCAATGTGTCCAGGCTTTTGCTCGGGTCCTCACTGACCCCACTGATGAGGACTTTTGTTTGTCATTGATGCCTCCTTGACAGTGTAAAATTCCTATGACAGAGTTGACAAGATATGATTTCCTTTGACCCACTGACGCCATATTGAAGATGATAGATTGATTCAGTAACAGGTTATGCACCTAAGCAACACAGCTGAATTTTGCTTTTAAAAGGGGAAACAGAGACACAGTTTTACAGGCTGAGGAAAAAGAAGAAAAGCTGGGAAATCAGACAGAGGGATTCCCGAGGCTCAGTTCATTAGAGGGAAACTTGCAAAGCTAGATGACCCATCCAGGGCATCATGTATATCCATCTACTTCAGGGAACTACAGAGCATAAGAGAAAAACAATATATATTGCAGATCAGTGGTACTCATTGTTCCATCATAACCAGACCTGTTTGCTGTGGAAGGTAAAACTTCACTGAGGAGTCATCCACATGGATAGGATGATCACGGAGACACCATATCCTCTTCACATTGCCTTTTTTACTGCCCCTATTGCTATAGTGAAGAATCTGATTCATAAGACAATTCTCTAATAGAATGTGATACTTGTATAACCCGTTAGAGTTTATGGAACCTTTTTTCGAACTGTGAACACATTTGATGCCCATAACCCTTCTAAGAGATAGCTAACGTCATTTACAGTCATTAGAGCTTCTGAGCTATGGATAAGACAAATACTGGACTAAATTTTCATGGTTAGTAAGTGGCAGGCCCAAGACTGGAACTCAGGTCTTCAGAGATCTAATCTAGGATTCTTACCATCAAACCACTTCTGTACCATTTAAATGCTCTGGACGTGGTACCCTGAAAGGGTGAGTCAGGGTTGAGGGGGTTCCTCTATGACAGTCTATGGATTTCGAGGCAGCTTCTATGGCTGTCACAAAAAGAGGATACAAAGTTCTTGACTTATAAAATCACTTTAAATATTTTTCTTTTCAAATACAGTTGTACTGACAAATAAGTAGTTGCATCTCAACTGACAAACCATCTGGCATCTTGCAATTGGTTTGACACATTTCAATCAGGGTTTTGATCTCAACATAATCCTGAGATGGCACCTTGGAGGGTGACTAATAAAATTTCATTAAATTTAGATTCTGGTAATTTGCCAGGCCTCATTCTACTTGACCAAAGAGGGAGACTTCCTTTCATACTCTTGAACATAAAATGTAAATTCCATGACTTGCGTTTATTGCTGCAGAATGCCTTGAGCTAAACTCTGACACTGTTATTGTGTGTACGAAATAGTGATAAATCAGACTGAGTCATGTTTTGGTCATAGTTGAGTGTCTGGCAATTATCTCAGAAACAAATGAGGGGTTTATGTGGGTGGTTCCATCAATGTAGCAATCTATTCACATTCCTCCAACTTTCCCCACTAAAAACATTAGTGTCCATTCTCTCTCCCTGTGATCTAGACGTAATTAGAAAGATCACAGGATAGTATTTCCCTTTGGAAAAGTAACTTTGTGTTGCCAATACAGCTCTCACACCCTTTTAATTGCTTTGTTTCTAAGAAGTTATCAGAAGTCTTTATTTTTGTTTTTCTTTTTTTTTTCCTTTTTGCTTTTTGGAGGGCAGTTGGGGTTAAGTGACTTGCCCAACATCACACAGCTAGTTTTTGTGTTAAGTGCCTGAGGCTGAATTTGAACTCAGGTCCTCCTGACTCCAGCGTGGGTGTTCTATTCACTGTACCACCTAGCCTCCCCAGAAGTCATTTTTTCTTCTTCTCATTTTTGAAACTCTTCTAAGATCCCAGATTGATCTTCCTTTCAGAGGTAGCTTAAGATTCTCTCAATTGTTGCTTAAAAACAGATAGGTCAAATGGTTTCAGAGAATTAATTGATGATGAAGCAAGTTGACATGGATTCAAGATACAGAACGGACTTGCGTTTTTTGGACACAACCATTGTGGGAATTTGTTTTGCTGACTATGCATATTTTTAATAAGAGTGTTTTTTTTTTCTTCAGTGGAGGACTGGAAGGGAGAGAACATAGACTTTTGTTAATTAAAAAATGAAAAAAGAAAGAGACAGGTCAAGCTTGCTAACCCATTTCCATAAGAACCTCCCAGTTTAACTTTGGTTGTATCTCCAACTAAAAGCAAAAGAAATATGTAAATACATGCCTCAGTTACAAGAGGGAATTAGACTAATTGCTAATCAGCAGGAGACTCGAACCAGTGGATGGGAACTTAGATGGTAGGAAAATCGGACAAATTGGATTAACATTGTCATTGCTTTCTCTAACTTCAAGATCCGCACTTTAATTGACATGGGTACTCCTATCAGCAAAATTCAAATCTCTTCATACCTCTGTAGATGCTGTGAGGCTCTTTGACACATACCCCCTACTCAACTCCTACATCACACTTTTAGTAGCTGCGTGACTCTGTTAAAGTCATCTCTCTCAGCCTCAGTTTTCTCATCTGTAAAAATGGGAGCTATTGTTGTCAATCAGGAAATGAGTATTTATTAAATACCTCCTAAATTCCAGGTACTCAACTAAGGACTAGAGATAACAAAGAAAAGCAAAATCGTGTTCCTGATCTCAAGGAGTTTACAATTTAAGGGAAGGGACATCATGCAAATGATGAAGTACGTGCAGGAACAATACAGAGTTGTAGAGAATTTGTGGAGAGGAAAAGTATGGATAGATCTGGAAATATGGTACCAGGGAAAGAAAAGAGTTTGAATTTTACTCTCTATGATTATATAATTTTTTTTTGTCATCGAGATCCAAGACCTACTTTTCAAATGGGGATGTAATTTGCTTGTCTCTGAAAGATCTAGATGAATACTGAAGTAGAAACCAAAGAAGAATGGCAGAATGTTAATTCACAGAGCTAGAGTATGAGCAAGGATTTAGTGAAAGGTGCTCAAGATGATAGAAACCATATCTGGGAATGTTTTCTGATCCTACCCAGAAACAGGCAAGGCTCCACCATATGTGTGCAAACACTTTAGAATCATAGAACTGGAAGAGACCTTCCAAATAATCGAGTCTCACCCTTTCCTTTTATCACAAAGAAAAGCATAAAAACATCCATGGTTAGCTAGCCGTAGAGCTGGTACTAGAGTTTGAGTCCTCTGACTCTCAGACCACGGGTTTTACCCTTGCAGTATACTATTCAGATAATAATGCATTGTTCACACAAATATCAGTCAAAACTGTCATTTAGCAATGTATAAACAACTGTAATTCAACTGGTTAACTAGATTTTCTACTTTAATCTCTTGTTTGGGGGGTTGTTTATTTCCCTGATGTAGACAAGGCCATTGAATACTTGCTTAGACATTAAAAGGTTTCTGGAAAGACTCACAGGTCTCTCAAAGATGTTGTCCATCCAGCTTCGTATTCTGGATTCTTTCTTTCTCTTTCCCTTCCCCACCTCCCCAGTACATAGGTGCTCACTCCTCTCTCCTGTCTACTTCCTCTCCTCCTCAGATGAGGAAGGAAATGACTTACCTTAGTTGAATTCAATTTAAGAAACATTTACTAAATGTCTATTGTGTGCAGAAGACTAGAAATGAAGGGGAAATGTAGTTTAGATAAGATATAGCCTCTGCCCCCATGAAGCTATATATTCAAACCAGATTTTAAGGAGTGAACCAAGGTAAATATAATACAGAAGAAGACATGCTAA
Source organism: Pseudocheirus occidentalis (assembly GCA_028646575.1). Classification (NCBI taxonomy): domain Eukaryota; kingdom Metazoa; phylum Chordata; class Mammalia; order Diprotodontia; family Pseudocheiridae; genus Pseudocheirus; species Pseudocheirus occidentalis. Next base: position 345,391,628 of record CM053594.1, on the reverse strand, counting down.
GTACATCAAAGAGGTGAAAAAGAAAGTGTTAAAGAACTTATGGAGCAGAAGATTATGGAGACAGAATCTGAGAAGGCTTCGTGGAAGACACGACACTTGAGTTGGGCTAACCAGTCTACATAAGCTTTAACTAATCTCCTAACTTCAATGAATGGGACTTTCAGGGTTACGCAATGTAGAAGTTCATGAAACTATACAACCCCCAAAGCAACTGCCAGTTTTTCTCTTTAAACAGGCAAAACCCACACTTAGTATCATAGATCTATGGATGGAAGGAGTCTCAGTGTCCATCTAGTTCAAAACCCTTATTTCACAGTATAGTAAATTGAGGACCAAGCAGATTAAATGACTTGCCCAAGGTCATACTAGTCACAAAGCACTAAGTGTCAGAAATAAGATTTGAATCCAAGTCCTCTGATTCCAGAACTAGTGCCTTTTCCATTTTACTAAGCCATTTCCTCTCTCCTTATTGTTGGTCATTCAGTCATGTTCAACTCTTTGTGACCCATATGGAATTTTCTAGACAAACTGGTTTGCCATTTCCTTCTCTAGTTGCCTTATTCTACATTGACCAAATCAAACCTGACCATGAAATTTAGTTCATTTGGTTCACCATTACTTGTCTGAATGAATATGCCACAGGTTTTGATATATCTGATCCTCTAAGGCCATAGGATAAGTCTTAGAACATCATGTAAATGCAAATCACTATTAGTATTCTTGTTGTTGTTACAGAATCATGAACCTTCAGAGTTGGAAGGGACCACAGAAGCCATCTGGTCCAACCCGTACCTGAAAAAGGACACCTTCTACAGTATTCTCAGTAAATGGTTATCAGGCTTTTGCTTAAAGACTTCTTACCTGCACCCTGTTCTTGCCTCCCCCCAAAGCTTCTAAGCTTCTAAGTACTTTCTAGGTCAGAATCCTCTCCAAACAATAGCTCAGTAAGCCCCCATTGATGCATTTACTTTTACTAGTCAGCCCAGAGATCCACAGTTCAAAGCATAGGCTTTTAAAGAAAGGACATTGTGATGAAAATAACAATAGAACCTTGCCCTCATGCATTTGGAGCTCACCCTGTCACTGATATATACACCTTAAGCATAGGGATCAAATGATGTGGAGCACGTACACACACAGGCGCACACATACGCACAGAATGCACGTGGCTAGGGCAGATGTGTACTGAGGGATAAGGAACATCACCCGTGCTGCAGAAATGCTGCTGTTTCATGGAATTGTCCTCTAGTTACTCTCTGCTGTGCCCACACCGTGCCAAAATTGCTTGTTCTTTGTTTTGGAATAAGCCATACCCCTCGGTTTGTGTTTCTACTTAGAGTCATAAATTAACATTTTAAATAAAAATGTATTGTGAAAGGCACATCTAGCAAGAAAAACAATATCCCACAAGGACTTTCTAAATGTTTACAACTTAGACTCTCCCTGGTTATTCAGTAAGGTGTAGCACTTGGGTACAGCAATGTGGAGAAGCCTGAATAGAGCTTATGTAGTGGAAAGTGAGTTGGCCTTTAGTGTGTACTTCATGGAATACATTCAGAGTTGTCCACCCTGACTCCAGTCAACAACACTGGAGTTTTGGGACCTATTTCTGTCTACATAGTGACCTCCCAGTTCTGAAAGGACTTGGGATTTTATGGCAAACCCAGAGATTCACCTTGGTACTCCTCCTCATCTTGTAACAATGGCAAAAGAGCAGCTTGCTGCATTAGTGGAAAGAAAAGAAAGCTTCTTGCTGGGTCTCTTTGCTTTACCTCTCCTGTCGCAGTGCATTTCATCTTTAGTCTCCCTATGAGGAAGAGGGAAGGGAGGTAAGATATGCTATCCTCTGCTTTCCCTCATCCTGCCACCATTCTTACAGGAAACTGACTCAATTAGATGAGCTTGTACCTGGCCCCATGGATGTTTTATCCACTTTGTGTCTCCTTTCTCTAGTGGGTAAATGAGTATCAGACTCAAGGTGGATGTGCCAGGGTTAGAATTGGATTTATGAGTTTGAGAGGCCCAGTGGTTCTGGGTCCATTGAGTGAAGCCGATTGGTAGGAAAGGGGAGTTTCTTCATCAAAAATGACCACTACCAAGAGAACTGATTCAAGTCTGGCCCATATTACTAGCAAACATATACTGGAAGTTTTTTGAACAGTATAGAGCCAGAGTAAAATGTAAAATACCTAATCCAAAAATCCTGCAAAGTGTTTTTTGATAAAGTTTAAGCATCATCATCCCAGCAGATTGTGACAGAAATTACAGTTATAATGTATAGTTACTGGTATAATTATAATTAAAGGTTCTTGTTTTAATTTGTCATGTCAATACCATGGAATCTTTTATATTTTGCATGTTTTTAAGAGTAGTAATAAAATACCTCCCCCCATTCATGATTAATAATGAACATTGAACATTTTTTAACTCCCTTTTTGGGAGAAATCTTAGACCTGAGCTTAAACTTAATTCTTCAAAAACTTTCCCTGGGATGCTGAAGTCAGGGATTTAATAACCCAAAGATTGTGAGAAAAAGGAGCTCTCCTCTTCTTAGACATCAGGCTTCACTAAGATTGAACTCAGGGTGGATCCCCACTTGCCTGGATCCAGAATAATGGGCCCCCTTGGTGGAGAAAGGCATAGACACTCTAACCTGCCCTCACCTCCCTCCCCCGGGCCCATCCATGCATGGTTTCCTCCTCCTTTGTCTCCACTTAGTATGGTTTCTGCCACAAGGCAGTTCACAAAGCAAAGAGTTTGCTTCAGTACTGAGTAAAAGTTCAAGTAGAGTCCAGTTTGACTGTATACCAAAAAATCAAAACAAAACAAACAAAAAAGCTAAACCAAAATAACCCTCATCTTATTCATCTTTCTTACAGTGGTTAAAAAATGACAATCAGTGAATCTGGTAAAGATCGAAACCTTTAGCAATAAAGATTTTAGAAATATTGTATGTTTGACATGGAAGAGAACTTGGAAATTACGCATAGTTAAATCCCTTTGCTATAGAGAGAAGGAACTTGAGACCCAGAGAGATCGAATGATAATTTGAGGTGATATAACTAGCTAACGAAAGAGACAAGAGTAGAACCCAGATACCCTCCAGATCTCTTTATAAACTCACTTTCTTTGTATTACTTTGAAGACTATCATGTGGCCACAGCCTTGAGACTGTGGAGACTAAATGGAAATTCTAGTATCCTTGACTATAAGGATAAGTGTATCTGCAGAAGTACAATCAGGCTTACTACTAAGGAAAACTTGATTTAGTGTCTTTGTCAAACAACAGTATTATTTAAATTGGACTGAATTTTTCAGGATTTAACAATATTTATTAAATGTAGGACTAAGAATTAAGTGGAGAAACGGGCCAGGAAATACACTCTAGGCCAATGCTGAAAGGAAAGGAATCCAATCCTTTAGATCTGTAATTATGTCCTAGCCATTTTTTAGTAGAATGGGATAATAATAGATAGTTGAAACAATAGTTATTTTCATGTCTTTTGTCGGCATGACTTTTTATTGATCTGTCTTAGGAAGACTTGTTCTGAAAGAAAAAAATCATCTCTTGCTCATATAATGATTTTCATACATATCTTGTTTAGCTTATTTTTTCTGGGGACAGTGAAACTGCTATAAATACCTGTACTACTTGATCTTGTAACCTTAAATGCAGGCAGAACTCCCCTTGGCACTAACAAGATTTTTGTCTACGAAAGAGTACAGAATTGGGACCGTAACGATTATGAAGCAATTTGATTCCTTCCCAAGAGATAGAAACTCTGGCACAATTTTCAGCTGGAATACACATACTAGTACCTTGTCCATATTCCTAATAATAACAAGAATGTAGAAAAAAAATCCAGGAATCCTTGCAGGCTTTAGCCTGCTTGCTTCAAAAGCCTGTCAGCTAAACAAATAAAGTGAAGTAGTGGGAGGGAGAGTCAGGAAAATTAGCTGCTGTGGGCTATAGTTAATGAGTGGTCTGACAAGGAGAAAGTCATGGTCATGAAAGTGTACAAATAGAATGGAAAAAAATTAACACCACAAAAAAGTGTGAGCCTCTACATATTAGACACTCATTCAATCCAGAAGTTTATTGCTTTCTTGGGGGATCAGCCTCCAACCAACTACAGAAGATTTTCCAAACAAGATCAGTGAGATCAATCAAAACATTGAAACTTTGAAGCATAGCTAGGCTGCTGGGTAAAAGTATGCAAAATATGTTTCAGGCTTCATTAAAAAGTGCCTCACCACATCCTCAGGAACGTCTGGAGCTGCTTGGCATCCTGCCTTATTAGGGGGGAATAAAGAAGTGGTCATTCTCCAAATAATGACCCCCACTCTAAATATGCCCAGGTGTGTCCCACTTATTCTCAGTGTCACAATACATAGAAGATGGGCATTCTCACTTATCCTCAAATCATTTTTTTGCAAAAATCTATTGGATTTTGGACAAAGTAGCAAGTGCAAAGACTACATGTCTGTTTATCCTCCATGATGGAACAATGGGCCATTTGGAGATTTTATGCAATAAAGAATTATATTAAGAGAAACAAATGTAGAAGCTTTACTCAAGATTTATGGACTCTATAGAACCCACACCAGCCAATCTATTGCATAGCCAAAGAGTTAATATTTGCAGGAAACAATTCTTCTGTATGTGAAGTTAATCAGAGTGGCTTTCTTTTCTGCATGCGCCTAATGGTTACATCATTGCACTTTTAGGGAAAATGCACCCTGTGTTGGGAACCATTGTTGAATAATTAAGAACAATTTACATAATCTTGCAAATACAGTTCTAGTTGAAGTCTTGCTTACAAGCACCTTTTGTGTCCATGTGGTTATAAGTCATCTAAACACTAAAAAACCTCTTTCAGAAAGAAAGATTCTGAAAGAAAAAAGACTATTTCACAATGTTGGGCACTAAAGGATCCATGCCTATTATTCCAGGTAAAAATCTTGATATTCACATTATTAATTTTTGTGAAATACTATGTAGCAGAGGCAAAGGGAGTACTATAAATGAGTTTTAACGTGTTTTTGTTGAAACAAATCCCTTATTACATAATTTACTATGAAAAGGACATGAGAAGCCTGGACCCAGACCTCTCTGTAGAACTAGTACCTTGTATGTGCCCTGATAATTTTCAATCAGTGCTATTTACAAGCAGTATTGAAGCTCCCATCTTCAAGGATAAGTCTGCCATCTGCTATCCCTCATATTGGCCTAAGCGCATGAAATTTTCAAGCTGATGTAGTCTTTGTTTAATGCTACATGTATTATGAAAAACATTTTTAAAGTTGTTCTTTGTTTTATTATTAATTGTTATATGGCCAATATATTAAAGGAGGCCTGAACTCATAAACACATTATGAGTGATCTGGTTTGGACACCTTGTCTGTCCAACACAATGTTCTGCCTCTCACAGTAACAGCTAAGGACAAATTATAGGAAAATCTGATTGTCTTTCCTGCCATTAGCCACAAAAAGTTAGAGATGTATTCTAAACTTCCTTAGCTTCCTGAAATAAATAGCCCATTATGAAGCTGTCATATTTGAATTTATCTAAACCAATCTTGAACTGATTCATATTTTTCAGACACTATCATCTCATGGGGTAATTGAGTTCCATAATTAGTACCTGCTGTGCAAAATAATTTGCTTAGAGTTGCTACCACATAATTTAGCACTTAATTAAATTCTGTCTCGTATTGTTCGGTACAGTTTCATTTATATAAGTCTAGCCTCTCCAATTAGATGGTAAGCTCTTTGAGGACAGAGACCATGTCTTCCAAATCCCCCATAATATCCAGCAAAATGCTACTTTCTCTCTCTCTCTTTCTCTCTCTCTCTCTCTGTCTCTCTGTCTCTCTCTGTCTCTCTCTTTATCTCTCTCTCTCTCTCTCTCTATATATATATATATATATATACATATATACATATGTACATATGTACATATGTACATATATACATATACTATATGGCTAATATAACTTATTTAGTGATGTGTTCCAAAAACATTTTCAAGCTGCAAGAGGCACTCACTTTTGGTATTCCAAAATTTTGTAGGAGAAAAAAAGAATCCGTTTTTACATTTTTACTCCAATATACTTAGGAAGATTTTATAAATTCTGGGTGCCATTACAGCTTTGAATCCTAAATTTTCTTCTTTGCTCTCTCTGCCCCCTCAAAAATTGTACATCGTTCTTTCAAGCAGTCAGGCAGTCAACAGGTGCTTGAACAAGTCTTTATTAAGCATGTTCCAGTCACTATGCTAGGTTCTGTGGATATGATGAAAGGCAAAAAAATCGTCATTATTCTCAAAGAGTTAACAAACTAATTTAAACAGTTATGTACATACAAGGTAAAAGAAATATCCCAAGTATAAATCCCTCTGATTTTGTATTTTCTTTTATTTCAACACTCACCCACATATTTTCCATGTATTCAACCATTTTCACATGTGTCTGACTCTTTGTGAACCCTTTTAGGGTTTTCTTGTCAAAGATACCGGCTTAGTTTGCTATTTTTTTTTCTTCAGCTCATTTTACAGATGAAATAAATTGAGACAAAGAGGATTAAATGACTTGCCCAGGGTCACACAACTAGTAATTGTCTGAGGTAGTATTTGAACTCCTGAAGATGTCTTCCTGACTGCTGCCCTGGTGCTCTGTCCACTGTGCTGCCTAGCTGCCACATGTTGTTGAGCAAACACTACTTTGGCCTGCCCATTGGCCAAAGGAGATAGGGTTGATTTCTTCCAGGTACATTCTCTATTGCTTCTTTGCCTTTTCTGAGTTGTAGCTAACCGATAGTTTAACACCTTTTGTTAAAAGAATAGCATGGATTTATTTTTCCCATAAAGGCATTACTTAACCATAATAAAGTTCAATTCTCATTTTTCTTACTGATCACACAGTCTCCTGGGATTTTCCTGGAGTTCACTCACCTCAGGTTAGAATTTTACCACCCAGAAAAGTTAAGTATCACCTATATGAAAACTTGGAGACTATTGTACTCCCTCATTGTCTTTTTGAATACCACTGTCTGTCACTGTCACCATGCAGGGACTGAGATCCACTCAGGTAGATCATAAGAACATGAGATTTAGAGTCAGAAGAATGTCATGAAAACACATCTTACAAAGTCTCCAGCAAAAAGTGCCAAGTTACCATTGTCACATCAAATTATGAGTAATAGCCAGTCCTGCTCAACACTTTTCCTGTGAAAATTATACACTATATTCCAAACATTAGTCCTGATCTTGCTGGTGAGATTGGAATCCATTTCTCACTTACTGGAAGTATATTAATATTTCTAGACTATGGAGATATTATTTGGCATATTACTGACTCATTGCATTAAGAGAGTGCCTCTGTGAAAAGCAACAGTCAATTTACTTCCCCCACAGTTATAAGATAAATAGTATCGTGCTCCTTTCAATAGCTATTCTTAAGAATTTAGACAGTTCCCCAGGGGATTGGATCAGGTGGTGTCTCAAGAGCCCCTCCTCTTCCTGGATTCTGCAATTTATACTACTGAGTAAGAAATCTACAAGGAGTTCAGTTTTCTAAGTAGCAAAATACTTAACCTCAAAATGAGAAAGCCATGTGAAATGTGTGATCACAATGGTGGATTTGATTCTTTGACAATTTTTGATTTGATCAATCAAAAAGGAAAGAAAAGAGATTTCAAAGAAAAGGGATTCCTAGGCAAAATACCTGACACCTGTCTCCCCTCTCCCCTCTCCTCCCTCCACCTAATCTGGACACCATTATTCAATCACTACAATTGAATTCAATGTCTATATATTATGCATGAGAATATTGTTTACTGAATTGTTTTATGCCGCTGTGTTCACCTAAGATGAAATCAGTACAGTGTTGAGGAGTGTAAGGGGGCAAATTAAGTCTACCTACAGAATTTTGGACTGCTGATGATTATAAAAAACTGATTTACTAGTTTAATATTTTTAAAGTCATTTTAATAAGCTGTAAATCACATCATTCACTACTATTACATCAGTAGGTAAAATTAATGATAGAGATAAACACATTAGAAAAAGCCATAGCATGGTTACATGACAACACGAAAAAAATTGATGAGCAGAGGGTTAGGAGTGTTGACTCAGAGTTCAGATTTCATTTGAGTGATGAAGGGCATCATCATCTGAAGAAGCTTTGATAAGGAGAAGTTCATATCGGCACATGGCTCAATGTCATCATGGGTGACATGGAGTAAAGACATATTTTTAAAAAAAGACTTGGAATTTTGAAGGGGGGAAAATGAAATTTGAGGTTAACACAGAATGAAATGTACTTTTCTAGTGCTCGATAAAGAAACACCACTCAACAATTATGATACTGGAAATGTCCCATTTTCTCTGGGCAAATAGCCTAAAAGGGAATTTTTTTTTTGTTAATGGAAGAAGGGAGTTAGGGAGTTATGGTAGCTAAAGGAAGGAATTAGAGGAATTTGTGAGAGGAAATTTAATGCAGTTCAAATATCTCTGTATAATTTGCCCAAAAGGAAAGAAACCCCCATTGTAGGGGAATTCAAGCTATATTAAGAACGCTGTAGCACTTGCCATATAACAAGTAGGTTATGCACTTTGCCATTTGGAGGTTTAAAAAAACTGAATTACAAATAAAGAACCCATTAGCCCAGGAAAATAGAGTTCCTTCCTTCCAGAAGGCTTCCCTAGTAGTTTGGCTATGTACTTGTCAAAAGAAACCTATTAGTGGCTCTGTAAGTCTTACCTGGTTGGTATCCAAGCTAAGTGTCTCCACTCCCAATGGACCCTTCCCTGTCATCAGCTTGCCCTGACAGCACTCCCTGGCAGGGACTTGTACTTAAATTATCAACAGCCCAACACTCTTGCCCTGATCAGGGAGGGAGAGGTATCAAAAAGACTTTGAGAGAGCTCAAAGTAACTCATTAGGAAAGAGCTGGAGATCCTCTGTTTCAAAACATCCCTCCTGAGGAAGGCCAGAAGTTATGACTTTCCAGATGAAAAAAACTGAGACAGCAAGGACTGAAATGTTCTTTCAGTGAGTTCATAGCGGATCTCCTAAGAGAGCTCTGGTTTCCTTTTTTCCCAGTCAGGGTTTTTCTGAGCTAGATTACAACAAGCAATCAGGTCACTGCTGTATTCTCCTGCCAGCTTGACTGTATTTTAAGTGGTTCTGAGAAAACAGGGAACAGTTATATTTGGGAAGGGAAGGGATGAGATGTTTAAAAATATATCCTTTCTTTTAAGTAAAGGTGGCCAGAAAGTAAAGAGAAACACATCTAACTAACATTCTTAAAATAATAAGCTCATGAACCAGCTAACATGGTCGAAAGAAGAGCCTATATACATATTGAACGTGCTAAAAAAAATTGGGGTTGTTAATATTGGAAATTGAGTATGTGCGTCAGGCTGCAAGTCTGATCTGAAATGAAAACATTTAAGGCAGAGAGAGCATATGTGGCTCTATCCTGGTTTATGAGTGAGGTTGAGGCAAGTGCCCACTTGCCCAGGGAAAGTAGATCTATTCAGAATTCCCTTTCTGACCACTGAAGAATCATATTCACAGCATGAAATAATCAGGTCTTTGCTCATAAAATAATCACATTCATACTCTTCCTTTATTCCTACAGTACCAAGAATTGATTTTTAATGTTGAATGGTAGTTTTACGTCTTTTGAGTTAGAAACAGATTTTTTAAGAGCTTTGATTCATGTCTGTCATACACAGAAGATGCATTTATTCATCCCCACAATTATCTAGATGGTGCTTATCACTAAAGCACCTAAATATTTTATAGAAAGTAAAAAAGTACGCTAAATTCTTCGAAGAACCCCCAGGAGGTCCAGGCCATTGTTAACAGATTCCAGTGTCACCCACCTCTCTCCTCACCCACAGGGCTTTTCATATCTGCCGGAGACAATAATAGAACATGAACAGGAGCAAAAGGAATGAGAAAAAAAACACAAGGAAAGAACAGAAGATACTAAAGGAGAAAAACAAAATAAAATGGTAAAAGTATACCAAGAAAACATGTAGATTGATAATATTCATGTGTGGTGGTATGGATATTAACATAGTTAGACCCATGGATTATTATAGTTTGCTACCTATAGAAAAGAATCTGAATAGACTTAAATTTTTTCACCTTATGCTATACTGGTAATTTATCATTTGTAGACTACACATATTATACATATGTATGAATACATATTATACACATGTATGTACATATAAGTGTATGTATGTACATGTGTATAATAGCTCTATAAGTTCTTAGAGGTACTAAAGACTAGACCAGCTAGTGTGATGGAAAAAGCATTAGACCTGAAATCTTAAGTTCTGGGGTTTCAATCAGAGCTTTTCTATTATGTGACTAATTTCAACAAATGACTTTATATTCTAGAGTCTCAGTTTTCTCATCTTTAAAATGAGGGCGTTGAACTACGGTCTCTCTAGGTCTAAATATTCTTATCAATCAATCCCATATATGCCTATGTGCTAGACACTAAAGATATATGTACAAAAATGAAACAGACCTTGTTCTCAAAGTACTTACATTCTGTTGTGGAGAAAACAGGCAAACCTATTAATCTATTAAAAATATACCATAATTTCTTTCCTTGACTCACATAATTGAACATTTGGTAATGAAAGGTTTAGGGAAATAAAAACAAAAGGGCATTTGGCATCGATATGCTTAAGAAAGGATAGGGGAGTACCAGGCTATCACAGTTCAGCAAGAAATAAGCTAAGTGATGAAAACTTAATGAATATAAATAAATATAAGACAAATGACATGCACTGATGTTCCTTGACATAGAAATTCGATTGCAGTGTTATCGAACAGATACCATAATGTTCTCCTGGCCAGGACAGTGAAGAATGCTTTGGACCACTTTATGCTATAACTGGCCTACCGAGAGGAAATAGAATTTTCCTATGAAACAAGATCAACAATAACTACTGTCATCTGTTTGTAACCTGAGTACATTTTGAAATTTACTTTTTAAGAAAATTCAGATACTGAAAACACAAAACAACGGAGCTAGTAGTTTAGAGATCTGTCTGATATCAGTGGAGACTTCATTCTTTTCCTTCTCATGGTTATTAAAATTCCTTCCTATGAGTATAAAAAATAAACACCCAAACAGATGATTCTGAAGTAAAAAGTACTCCTTCTATTCCTCTCTCCTTGATACCCTCTTATATCTTCTACTTGGAGAGATAGATGGGTTGACAATTATCCTGTAAATTCTGGCTACATACAGGAAAGTAAATGATTAAGGCAAAGAAGTTTCCACTTTTTTTCTTGCCCCTGAACTCATCCTGTACAGTATTCTTAAAATGCATATGACTTCTCTCACTTGTCCTTTTGCTTTAAACATTTCTCAGTGTAATTTAAGGCATCTTTTGCTGCTCAGTGTGTGTCCCAGGTCTGACAAGGGCCAAGAAGAAAACTTACGAGGTCAGAAGGGCTTATCTATCAGAGTCTAAACCTCAAGTTAATGCTGCTCTGCATATTGAGGACAAGCAAGCCCCTCAGTTCTCCTGCAGACATGTGGGGTAGTGATTGTCATCATGGGACTCCTTTACCCCTTGTCCAGAAATCGACCACATTATTGAATGCATACCCAGATATAAGAGATGACTTCCAAACTCCAATGCCTAGCAAATGGATGTTTCTGAACTAGCCATACCAAAACAGAAGATGCCTACTGGGTGAACTCTCACAATTAAGCACTAAATGCCTTCAGCTCTTCTGAGGACATGTTTAAATGGACTATTTTGGTTTCTGCTATGCTGAATGATGTTTAAGGAGCTTATGTGAGTGTGGGGGCTTGTTTTTGTTTGTTAGAAAAACCCTTTATTTTTCACAGGTGAACACCATTTGCTTGAGCAGGGTACAGAAATTCTGGAACCTTGAAGTTATATAGTCAGATACTAGGCCTCTAGTAAAGGCTATTCGTCCTTCCTATCCTTTCATTGTTCACCTTATCCCACAGAAGCATATTGTGCAATTACAGGTTCATGAACTACATGATAATTAAGAATATTTATATATTCTATGTAGCCTCTATAATGAATAAGTGCACATTAAAGGATTTTCCCAAATTAATTCTTTCCATTTTGAATGGAAAGAAAAGTGAACAGGTGAATATTTTCCTCCTAAATCTCAATCCCTTTCATTAATCTGCATACATGTTATTCCAAATATATACATGCACACTCCTACATATATATGTGCATGGAATGTATAAATATATATATATTATACATAAATGATTTATTATAGAAATATCAGTGTTTCTAGATTACACTGCATACTAGATGAGCTGTCATTAGTGCAGAAAGGATACATAGCTTTTCAACAAAAGAAAAGAATGAGGCTGCCACAGTGTTGCAGTGGCTGGGGCGTTTTTTAATTTTTTTTTCCCAGCATCCATCCCTGCCAATCTTTGCACTGCCAGTAGGGAAAACCATATCCATGGCAACGAACCGTACCATTCCTACCCACATCAATGACGCCTCCCATCTAAACTGTCAAATATTCTATGCACATCATGTAAAATAGGTCTCTTTCCCCTTATACCTCTGTGCATCTCGTTTCCGTGGCTACATGTTTATGCAAATGAGAATTGTCCTTTCTCTCTCAGGTTGATTGAACACTGAATTTGTTTTGCACCTTGGCAAGGCAAAGCCATGCTGTCTTGCCACCTGGTCTACCACATAATTGCAAAAATTACATTATAATGATAACTGTCCCAAAATTAGCCTAATAACACCATCTACCTACCTTGTGAGAGAAAGTAACAGTGTGCAATAAAGAAGGATGTTAAAACAGAGTCGAGATAGGGGAATAATGTTTAATTGGCTCTCCAGAGTCTACTAATTTTCAGAATTGGAAACCTAGTGTTTGATTTGTTCTTTTAGTCAGTGAGAAGAAAAAACATCCTTCATAAATTCTGAATGACAAATTTGCCCATCCTTTTTTGCATGTGGTTCCAGCATCCCAGGGAGTCTAAAGTGTCATTTCCTCTTTGGAAGAAAGGGAGCACAAAACATACTAGGTATGTAATCTAAATTTTCACTCTGTATCAAATCCTACCTATAAATTTTTCCCTATTCCTACTCCTCCCTCATTCCTTCTTCCTCCAACCCCCTCCACATCTTAGTTCAGTGCCTTGCTTTAGCGACAGGATTAGGATGTAGAATTTGCATAGGCTGACATAAATTTAGATGGAAAGAAGGTGGAACCCTTTAAAAGGATGTCCTTCTCCCTACCCCAGCCCCCAACCCTTGGTCTATTGCTTTTCACTAGATTACTGTGTGTGTGATTTGTTGCTGTGTAGCACAGAATACAATTGGTCTCTCTTTTAGGAAAACCATAATATGTTTTTTAATAAGTAATGAACAATTGTATTGCATTTTAATTGGGCACTTTTGAATTGCAATATTTTTATTGATCATATTTCAACAAAGACAAATGTTTTGTTATTTTTTTCCTCAATACACTAGAATAATGGTAGGTGAATGATGGTGAACACTGTCCTTGCTCAGGGCTTTCTTAGTAAAATAGCAGATTTCCCAACTTAGCCTTATGATTAATACCAAATATATCTCCCTTCTTCCATGAATAAACATCTACAGAAATGCTGATTTTTTTGGTTTAATTTGTACATTTCAAAGTTGCTGGGTCAGCTGGGTAGATCAGGTTGTGGTAGATATTCCAAAAATTCCTCCTCACCTCCCAATCCGTACTTTCCTACCTTTTAACGTGTATTTCTTCCATGATGTCATAAAGCCAGCATCAGGGTCTTTTCCTGACCTTCTATGTCCATGGGTATTCCCTTTTTCCATTTGATCCCATATGTCCCATATGTCCTAAGAGTCTTTTACTCTTCTCCAGTTATTTCATGTGCAGATGGTTTGCCTCCCCTAAGAAAATGCACACTCATTGAAGAAAGAGATCATTTCTTTTCTTCCTTGCTTATCTTCCATGGTGTTTAGCAGAGAGTCACCATTTGAACTGAGTATAAAGCTTTAATTATGCAGAGTTTATAGAAATTTAGATAAAAAATTTCTAATAGATGCCTCATATGACACTATAAATTGATGGAGCAATTAGAGACAGCTTTCCATAATGGAAAAAGAGCCTGCCTCAGAACTATCTAGAAATGAGTTCAAGTCTCATCCTTGACACATACTGTCTGTGACCTTGGGCAAGTAACTTAACCTCCCGGGGCTCTAGACAACTGTCTGAGACAGACAAGGGGCTGACTTGTACTGGCATAAATTCTCTATATAAGAGGTACAGAGGCTCCCAAGTGAGGCCTGAATCAGATAAAAATGGAATTAGGGGATATTTAACAAAATAAATACAAATGCAATATAAGGTAATGTTAATATGTGATTTTCTAAGTCAAGAGTTGTATGTATGATTTATCTTTCCACTTCCATTTTTCTATTTGAGTTTGATGCCAGTGCTTTATGTGACTGAAATCACAGGTCTGGGCCCTATTCCTATTAAGAATGTTTGGTGTTAGGATGGAAGAAAGAACCTAGAAATCTACTGTAGGTTTAGAGCTGAAAGGGACCATAGTGTTCACATAATCCAGACTTGGCATTTTATAATGAGGAAACTCAGTCCCCAAAAAGTTAAGTTACTCACCTAAGGTCACACAAATAGTAACTGGTAAAAGCCAGGCTCTTCTTAATGCATATCCAGCACCATTTAATTTCACCCCTTCTCTCTGGCCCAAGACTTTAACTTATGGTAACATGAGATTTTTTCCAACGAGAAACATCCCTTCCCTCCTAAATAAAATGAACCAAGGACCCTTTATCCTTCTTTCAAGAGGTTTTATTATTAAGATGTGGCAGCCACCCAACTGCTGTAACAGAGGGCAAAAGCCACTGGTACTCTCACTCACTGTAACAATATCACAGGAACATAGTGTTGCTTTCATTGTGTCATTTTTAAAAAATAGATGTCATACAATTGTATCTTCTTTTAAGGAAAAGAGCTGCTTTCTGAAAGATTGTAAAAATCAGGAATATTATTTTTAATGGAAATACATCCTGTATATTTTAGAAGTCTGCAGTTTTGTTAAAGTTTTTTTTTCTTAAAATGCCAGAAAAATAGGCTCGTCTTGGATTGAGTTAGGGAAGTATCTGTGGTCAACATGAAAGAAAATAAGCTTTGAGGTAGTTATGAGATATATTGTAGACATTAGATTAAAAACAATTATTTCACCATTTTTTCCTGATTGCCGCAAACCATTTTGGTTCCATCTATGCTAATGCATTGAAGATAGTGTTTTATGGAGGGAAGGTAGATTAATTTTATCTGACTTGACCATAACATTCCAATGGAAAGTGTCTATTGAGCCAAAGGTTATAAAAAGATACTCACATCCAAACAAGAGACATGTGAAAGCTTGCAAAAAAAAAAGTTTTGATTTTCAGAAATACAGAAAGACTCCAAGAATAAAGTTTTGATTTGATTTTGGGAAAAATTTTAGATTTTACCCAACTTAACTTAACTGGGGGGATTTTAGAACAAAGTTAATTCATGTTAATACACATGGGTCCTGGAAGGATATTCCAGTGACGTTTATGAGGCCAAGATTTTTCTAAGTGTACAGAAGTCTTAAGGTGAAGACACACTGCCTTAAAATAGGAGGTAAGCACTGGCTGAGACCACAGTGGTGAAAGGGTTTAAAGAAGCAGACTCTGTGATGGAAATGCATGTAATGTTTATATAAGTAATAAGAAAAAATATAGATTCTAAGACATCCTGACAAATATGTTTTCATAGACAATTCTTCAGATATTATAGTTTGGGTTAATACAGACATTTTAGTGCTTTTACTAGTCAATGTTAACTTTTGAAGAACATGAAAGTGAATAATGCTTCCACTGACTAGGAAAAACTAAGGGGAAAATGATAGGAAGTAATCTGAATTTGCTATTTTTTCTACAAGAAAACGTAGACTTTATTTTACTTTGAGTTATAGTCCTACATCGTGTTGTATTCTAATTATAGTGGTATGGATAATGAATGAAAGAAACTAAACTTCATTACTATTTTTAAGATAGCAATGACCCCCCCCCAGACACAAAACAGTATTTCACTTAGCATGACACTGTGCCACAAGGATTTGGGTGGCCTAGGTAGCAAGAGCAGATGACAAAATCTCCTTGACCTTAGGAAATCTGGAAAAAAAATTCTAGGTTTTGTTGAACAGGGGAAAAACAAAGGTTCTAAGTAGACAGACAATAGAACCCTTCTTAATCTTTTTAAAATTGGTTTTGTTCTCCCTCCTTTAATTACATGCCCTCCAATTTTTCCCATCCACAGTTTCCCATTAATCCTTCACAGAGGCTCTATCCAATATCATGAAGGCATCTTAAACTCAAGATCCCAAAGAGAACTTGTTATCCTCTCCAAAAAAAAGAAAAGATAAAAAGAAAATATGTGTGTGTATAGAACAATTGCAACTCTTTTTTAAACATCCCAATTTCTGTTGAAGGCACCAACATACTTTCAGTCAAATGGGTATACAATCTTCACTTCTTGATTTTTCTCCACCTTCTGTATTCATTCAGTTGCCAAGTTCTGCTGATCCAACATCAACAGTATCTCACTTATCTACCCCTTCCTTTTTCCTCACAAAGACTCAGCCCTATTTCATGTCCTCACCACCTCTTGGGTAGACTACTACGATGGCCTCCTAACTCATCTCCCTTCAGACACTCCCCTCTCTGATCCATTCTCTGAACAACTGCCAAACTGATATTCCTAAAGCATAGTTCTGACTTTGTCAATTTGCTCCCTATTGCTTCTAGAATAAAATATAAACACCTCCATTTAGTATTAAAAGTCCTTCATGATATGGTTCTAACCCAATGATTTAGAGTGGAGTAGGGAACCTGTGGCCTTAAGGACACACAGAATCCAAACTATGAAGCCAAGATTTTTGTAAGTGTACAGAAGTCTGAAGGTAAAAATAAACTGCCTTAAAATAGGAGGTAAACACTGGCTGAGACCACAGTGGTGAAAGGGTTTAAAAAAGCAGATTCTATGATGGAAATGCATGAAATGTTTATGTAAGTAATAAGAAAAAATAAAGATTCTAAGATACCCTGACAAACATGTTTTCATAGACGATTCTTCAGATATTACGGTTGAGCTAATACAGACATTTTAATGCTTCCACCAGTGGATGTTAACAGAACAAAGTTTGGATTCTGTCAAAGAGCTGCACTTGAGATCACATGTAGCTCAAGGCCACAGGTGCCCCACCCCTGGTTTAGGCTAATTTCACATTATTAACCTTTATGTAGTCTAGATTCTAGCCAGACTGGGGCACTTGCTCTATTCTCTGAGCATCCCCATTGTGTAGAATGCACTCATCTTGTTTTGTAGAATACTTAGGTTCCCTCAAAGCCTGGCTCAGGCATCACTTTATTATAAGATCTTTCCCAGGAAGATTTTCCCGATGTTCTCCAGTTGTTACTTCTCCTCATGCCCCACTGCTTCACAGATTCCACTTATGTTTTGTAGCTCTTACATGTTGTTTCAGCGGAGCTTCCTCCCTCCCTCCCTCCCTCCCATGTAAATTCTTTGAGAGTAAGGATTGTCTAAGAGTAAGTTACTTGTAGATTCCATTTGAATTTTTAAGAAAGGAATGAAGACAGAGAAATATTTCACTAAGCGTAAGATCAGATGAATGTGCATTAGACTGACATGAAGTGAGTGCTGCTGGTCCTTTGCATATGCCTCTGATGTATCTACTCTGAATTTCTTTCCAGCAAGTCCTTGCGTGGCTCCTGCTGCCTCCTACTCCATATTCCTTTACTCTTCTATCTGGGCCACCTAGCACTGGATAGAGTGCTGGGCCTAGAGCCAGGAAGACTCATGTTCATGAGTTCAAATCTGGCTTCAGAAACTTATTAGCTACGTGACCCTGGAAAAGTCACTTACCCCTGTTTGCCTCAGTTTCCTCATCTGTAAAACAAACTGCAGAAGGAAATGGCAAACCACTTTGGTACCTTTGCCAAGAAAACCCTAAATAGGGTCACAAAGAATCACACATGAAAGAATAACGACAACTCTTATACCTATAATTTATTTATGCAACTGTGTTAGTCTATTGACCTCATCAAGAACCTTACTATATTCTACAGGCAAGTAAAATATTTCATCATTATCAAAAAGAAGAAATGATGGCTTTACTGGCTTCCTCTTGCTTAGAAGTCTTTTTGCCCTTCTTAGATTCATTCTTCACACCTATGAAAAGTGCCCTTCCAAATATACTAGCCTTCACTTTGCTACCTTTTAGCGTGAAGTATTGGAGCAAATACTAGACATAAAGTCAGGAGAATACTGGGGTCAAATCCTTCCTCTGACACTGTGTGACTGTGAGCAATTCACTTAATATTTCAACCTTGGTTTCCACATCTGTTAAATACGGGTAATAATATTTGTAGTGCCTAACTCATAAAGTTGTTGGGTATAATAAAAGTAATAATGTAGATAAAGTGATTTGTGATAAAGTGATTTAAAACATTATGTATGTAAATATAGGGGTATATTGCTTATTTGTATATATGTATGTATATATGTATTTGTGTATATATATACATATATATACATGTATATATATATATATATGTATATACATATGCTGTGGACTATTTATAGTTTAATATCATTTGAACCTCACTTATACAGCTAAAAAGTTGTTTAACTCCAAAAGCTTATCATAGAGATTGGGCTGACCTCAGAGATGCTCCAGGGAAGATGTATGGTTGTAATAAATATTTAGAAGTCATTCAGTGTTTCTTTGGGTCCCCAAAGGTCTTGTTTTGGGTGCACCAAAAGCTTGTGTTTGCGGTTCCCCAAATTAGGTTAACTTACCTTTTGATATACGTCTTAAATTATCCTTTCGTTGGAGACTACCTACCATCTGCATGAGACCAATCAGACAAATGGCCTTATTTCCTTGTTTGAATTCTATATAATGTATCTTCACAAAGACCTGTGGAGGGAGCCACTCCTTTCTAGCTCTCTCACTCTCTCTGTCTCTGTCTTTCCAGATTTTGGTGTTTATTCTCATCACTAATGATGGAGATAGATAGATAGATAGATAGATAGATAGGTAGATAGGTAGATAGGTAGATAGGTAGATAGGTAGATAGGTAGATAGGTAGATAGGTAGATAGGTAGATAGGTAGATAGGTAGATAGGTAGATAGGTAGATAGGTAGATAGGT
>CM053594.1:345304547-345371834 GCA_028646575.1 Pseudocheirus occidentalis | reverse complement strand
ATTGAATTGGTTGTCCTTTCAGTGGGGTTGGGTGACAAGGGAGGAACCGAAAGAATCTAGAATTTAAAGCTCTGCAATACCTGCAACTAGGAATCAAGATATACAGGGGCTGGGGTAGGGAGACCCTCCCTGCCCTACCAGAAAGTTAGAGAGCAGACCAGGGGAGGGGTTCTACAGTGGGATTTGCTGTTTTGGGAATGGGGTCGGGGAAAGACGGGGAAAAAATTTGTAATTCAAAAATCTCATGAAAATGAATGATGTAAACAAGAAAACAAATAAAATTTATTACAAAAAAAAAGAAAAAAAGTCAAGAATCTAGAAAGAAGTATATCATATAAACCAATAATGACAGTCTGGATTATATAAGACTTGGTAGTTGCTATTTTAAATGAGAGGAGAACTTGGAATTTAATATTCCCCAAAGCAAAAGAAATCATCTTATGACTGAGAATAACTTTCCCTGCAAAGTTTCATGTAATACTACAAAGGAAAATATGGGCCTTTAATATAATGGAGAACATTTTACGCATTTCCAGTGAAAAGATGAAAGCTGAAAAGGAACTTTGAAATACAAGTACAAGAACCAAGAGAAACTTAGAAAAGTAAAGTTTTTTAACCAATTGGAAAGGGTTGTATAGTAATGTAGAGCTAAATTTTAATAAGGGGTTCCCCCCAATCATGCACTCAAAAGCATAATGTCTTTAAAGGGTATTGAGTTTGGGGCGGCTAGGTGGCGCAGTGAATAGAGCACCGGCCCTGAAGTCAGGAGTACCTGAGTTCAAATCCGGCCTCAGACACTTAACACACACACAAAAAAAACTAGCTGTGTGACCTTGGGCAAGTCACTTAACCCCAACTGCCCTCCAAAAAGCAAAAAAAAAAAACCCCAAAAAACAAAAAAACAAAAAAAAAAATAAAGGGTATTGAGTTAACAACCCTCTTAGAGGGAGGGGATCTATTCTGAGGGACTGAAGAGGGAAAGAAAAGGGAACATAAAAGGAATATACTAGTGTGGAATAGAGGGAGAAGAGGTGGACATTTTTATTTCTCATGACTGGGAAGAGTGAGAAGAGGAGTTTACAAACATAGAAAAAGTACGGGAAGAACGTGCATCACCTCACTCTTATTTGAAATAGAAAAGGGATTGTTAAACATATGCCCAACAATAATGTGGTTTAGAAATACAGGGAAATAAGTTGGGGAGGGGGAGTAAGGCATTAAGGTATTTGCAGTCTAAAGGGCAGAAGAAAGAAAAGCAAAGAACTAGAATATAATAGGATGCCCTAGATTGCCTCTTAGGCAATTTGGTGTTACTGAACAAATTGTGTTATTTGAACATAAGGGAATATTATTTTGCTGGAATAAATGATGAAGGAAATAATGTCACAGAATACTGGTAGATATGAAGTAAGACCAAATGAAGTGAGTTGAACTGGAAGAGTTCAAGTTAAAACAGTAACATTACAAAAAAAAAAAAAAGAACTCTGAAAGACTAAAGAACTCTGATCAATGCAATGACCAAGCACAATTCCTGTGGACTTTTTGCCATAGTAAATTACATTACCCACCTCTAGAGAAGTGATAGGCACAAGTTGCAGAAAGAGACACAAATTATCCACGTGACTCTCACGTGGATTCATTTTGCTTGACTATATTTCATTGTTGTTGTAGTTACAGGGCTTTTCTTTCTTTCTCTTAGTTTTTAATTAGGGGTGGCAGTTAACAATATTTGTGCCAGAAAATAAGGGGAACGATTTTTTAAAATTAATATACAGAAGAGGAAAGAAGGAAACAAAGCCAATGCAACCAAGATTAGAAGGCTAGGAAACAATTTTTACAGCCAGGGTCTCTGATAAAGTTCTCATTTCTAAAATATATAGAGAACTGAATCAAATTTATAAGGATACAAATCATTCCCCAACTGATAAATCGTCAAAGGATGTGAACAGGCAGTTTTCAGAGGAAGTAATTAAAGCTATCTATAGTCATATGGAAAAAAATGCTCTGAATCACTATTGATTGGCAAAATGCAAATTAAAATAGCTCAGAGGTACCACATCTTACCTATCAGATTGGCTAATATGACAAAACAGAAAAAATTATAAATGCTGAAGAACATGTGGGAAAATTGGAATATGAATGCATTGTTTGTGGGGTTGTAAACTGATCCAACCATTCTGGATAGTAATTTGAAACTATGCTCAAGTGGCTATAAAACTGTGCATATCCTTTGATCCAGCAATACCACTACTAGGCCTGTATGCCAAAGAGATTATAAATAAGGGGAAAGGACAAACACATACAAAAATATTTCTAGGAATCCCTTTTGAGGTTGCAAAGATTTTGAAATTGAGGGGATGCTCATCTTTTAGAGAATGGCTGAACAAGTTGTGGTATATGAATGCAAAGGAATACTATTGTTCCATAAGAAATCAGCAAGCAGATTTCAGGACAAAACCTGGAAATGATGCTGATTAACTGATTAACATTAACTTATGATGAGCAAAATGAGCAGAACCAGGAGAACATTATGTACCGTAACAGCAACATAGTTTGTTGACCAACTTTTATTGGCTTAGCTCCTCTCAGCAATACAATGATCTGAGATAATTCCATAATACTTATGATGGAAAATGCTATCCACACCCAAAGAAAGAACTATGGAGTCTGAATGCAGATAGAAGCATATTATTTTCTCTCTTCTTTTCTTCTTTTTGGTTTTCCCCTTTTGCTTTCTTTCAGTCTTCTTTCACAACATGACTAATGTGGAAATATGTTTAACATGTTTGTACATGGATAGCCTATATTAAACTGCAGACTGTCTTGTGGAGGGAGGAAGTGAGGGAAGGGGATAATTTTAGAACTCCAAATCTTAGAAAAGTATGTGCTGAAAATTAAAAATAAATAAAGGAAAACTTTAAAATGATAAGACTTTTGTAGACATCTTTAATTGAGGCATCTAGAATTAACAAATCTTTCTATCCACCCTAATAGAGGTGGAAAAATTACTTAAGCATTTATCAGTTTCATTTTGGACATATTACATAAATGTAAAATGATCAGGGAAAAGAAACCAAGCAGAAACCTCTGAAAAGCTACTTCGGTAGAATTATTGCAATTAAATTTGAAAGTTAATGCTTCCTTTAACTAAAACAATCTAATTGTGGTTGCACTTTGTATCTTTTGGGTTGCTTCCACTATTTATTGATAGAATTTGGCATCACATTCCTCTCTTGTCATCTAAAAGCAAGCTAGGAATAGACTGAATATATTATTTAATCTTATAATTCATTAACATAGTTTGGTAAGAAACAGTTAAGGTTCTTTTCAAAATAGTGCTTTATTAGTATGAAACTTAAGGTATTACCAATGTAAATATTATTATGAATAGAATAAATTTTGATAGAAGATCTTCTTGCATGTGTTAGAAAATGTATCACTTATCAATGTAAATCAGTTTTGACTTTTTCCTCTGGATATATAATAAGATTCCCCACCCTGCCCTCTAACTTTTATAATTCTGTTGAAGTCACCATTATCTTTCCAGTCTCTGTGGTTCATAATCTTGCCACAATCCTCAAATCCTCACTCTCACATGACATAGATGCAGTCAATTGTCCAATCTTGTGATTCTAACTTCCACATAATCTCTCCCACCTGTCCTTTGCTCACTAAGTTCTCTCCTTAATTCAAATACCCCAAACCTCTCACTGGGACTATTGCAATAATAAAGCAATAATTTTGATTGGTCTCCTTACCTCAAATCTCTTACCACTGCAGCCGGGTCACTCTCTACACTGATTCCAATGCCATCTTCAATGGCTCTCTATTACCTCTAGGATAGCTATATATACCATGCCTTTGAAAATCCTTTACAACCAGGTCTTGAATTTCACTCCTCCTCCCACATTTTATGATTCAAACAAAATGACCTACTCCATTCTTCACAACAGAACACTCCATCCTCCATGACTGGAATTCTCCTTCCTTACTTCCATCTCAGAGAATCCTTCTCTTCCTTCAAGATACAACTGAAGGACAATCTTCTACATGAAGCTTTTCCTGATACCCCAACTGCTAGTGCCTCTCTTCCAAACTCTCTTATTTAACTACTTTGTACTTATTCTCTTTATATTTATTCTGTATATAACATAAACTAATTTTAACTAAGGGTTGCTTAATTCATTGTATTTATGTCTGCCATTGACTCGTACAATGTTCTTAATTTGTAAGTGCTTCATAGATGTTTCTTGATTGGTTGGTTGATTCCCATCAACACTAAGAAAGACTTTGGTGAAACAGAGGGAATTACTATATACCCATGTAAAAAAAAATGTATGCCCTTGACATCTATGATATGTGCAACACATTTTAAAAAAGCAAAATTTTGAACTCACTTTAAAAACTAAAATTATAATGTATCTGGGAAAATATTTAGGTGGGTTCAAAAGTTACAATGATATTTTAAAATATGATAAACATTTATATATGAACATTTGCATGACAATATTTATAGCAGCATTTCAACTTAGGATATAACCCTTGTTATTATTTAAATATGGAAATTTGGGCTTTTACCCCAATAAATTGTCCATCCTTAGATATGGGCAAATCCACCTCTATCTTCATCACTAAATTCTGCCAGGCTCTATAGTTAGGGAGTCATCATCAAACATTGTATCTACATGCTACCCAGCAGTCTTACTGACCAAAGAATGCAAAGTCTGATCATCCTGGCTCATGAATACCAACACATGACTGGTAGATTATACTGGTCCAACAAGTGGGTAATATATTTCAACAAATTTTCTCTGCATTATGTGAAACTTGTAAGGACTTTTTTTCCCCCTCCAATCACCCACTTCTTCCCCCCATCCCTGAATCCATCCATGCATTTATGTAATCATTCAACAAAAATTCTCCCACAATTTTGAAAGCTAGTAAGATAAGATGGAGAAAACACAGATGATAAGACTGAAACCTAATTGTGAGGTTTGTATATCTTCAGAACCTTTGCTCCTATGAAATCTTTCAAAACTTAACAGATAATATCCTCAAAATATGGTAGAATTGGGAATGACTGTCTTCTAACTGAGAGGAATTATTATTTCTCTCTTGTATTTAACAACCAATTATTGAGTTAGAACCAAGTTTTTTCCCTTTTCTCCTTCTTCACATGGAAGTCAACTAGTGTGGGAAATTTTGGGTAGAACTTCTGTATCCAGGAAAGCTAATATCTAATCAGAGAAATTCTAAGTTTAGGCAAATGGGTAGATTTCTGCTCATTGTGTTTACTCAGACAGGTCTGGGAAAATGTGGATTCTCCCTTTTGTTAGATAGATGATATGGAAATTAACAAGTCTCTGACCAAAGTTTGGGTCCTCAGTGTCCCATGCTTCAAAGCCTTCACTGGAATAAGCCCATCTATCCTTATAATATTAATTCTCTCATTAGTTATTAACCAATCAGAGTTGATTGCCAACCTCAGGAATACCCTCTCTTCCAAGGTTGTGCTGTGAACCCACCACAATAAATCATCTTTATTCCAAGATAGCCAAATGACCATTCCTTTTATTAATAAAATTCTAGCATTATTGATTAAATGACTACTCAGAAACCGTCTCTTGAATTTTTAAACATCATATAACTTAGAATTCTTGAATTCTAGACAAACAATACAGATTTTTCTGACATCTACAGCTTTGTCTCATTAATGTAATATATTTTAACCCAGGTTTTACATAAAAATATAATTCCAATGTATTGTTTAATACAACATTTTGAAAACAAGATTTAATAATTTTTTGTCAAATGGGAAACAATGATCTTAAGGTCAATATGATCATGCTTTGATGGGTACCATTTTCATAGGCAACCCGATGCTTTCATTTTTATTTAAAAATACATTTTAGAATTATATTTATATTCCCATTATTACATTATTGGTACCTATCCAGAAAGTACTAAGGCAAAATTATTTATTCCTTGTTGTATCTATTTTCTGACACTATTCTGTGGTCCCATTATGAATTGCCTCGAAAGTAAATATTTTGTGTGATGTCCTAAATCTTCAAATGAAAATTTTGATCATGCATTGAAGTGTCATGGAAACATCAAAATCAGAGACAGAAAAGACATATCTGTCAATCCCTACAATTGACATTGACTATGTTATTGAACAGTTAGTCCATTGTATTTAAGACAAAACAAGCCTTCACAAAAAAGAAAATCTACTGTAGTATCAAAAATATTCAATTTCCGTTTTCCTTAGTTGATGTTGATGTTGATGCTATCATCACATCTCCCTCTTCTGCCTCTATTTTATCTAGCCAGTGTGTGAATGTGTTACAAATAGAATAGCTTAACCCAAATGCAAGACATTATTATTATTGTTATTGTTATTATTATTATTATTAATTGCCTAATAACAGTATCATTATAATTTAATGTACTATACAATAATATCATTATGTAGTAATATTACTAATATTGTTGTCACTTAGTCCTTTATCAAGATAAACTAAATCTTGCCTTCATTGAGAAGCCATTTTTGGTCATGAAACTAAAATGAGTACTTGTATTAGTCTTTATATCCTCAAAATGCAGGTAAGGAAATACCCATGAAGCGTTTTCTTACTGTTTTGAAACATAATGTATAGGAACACACAACCTGTTCACTCTCTTGGTTTGTCCTAAATGGCCTTTGGCACTATAGGGAAGAACAAAGTTGATTGAACCAAGGTATTTGTTATCGACTTAGAAGATAGTGAATTTACAGTGATGTGGTTTTGTGGATATTTTTTTTCAAAAAGATTTTTGTGAATTTTAGTGCAAATTGGTTAACTCAGCAATCATTTCTGATCATATATTTATAAAGTAATAGTCTTTTACTAATAGGAAGCTAAATGATCTCCAGATCTTCCATCATTTCTGAAATTATCTATAATCCCCTCCAACTAAGTGCATTTTTTCTCTTTCTCTTCCATCTTTTCTCTCATGACCTCTTCTCTCCATCCTCATTTCATGTCCAAAATTATCCCAGAGCATAGAAAACCACATAATTTTTGTAGAAGACTCTGACTTTATGTACTTGTATCACACACTCACCATCAGAAGAATGAAACATTTCTTTTGGAACTGTCATTGGTCTCAAAAGTGTTACATGTAAGACATTATGTCTCCACAGTCATTTAGGTTAGTTTGATTAAAATAAAATGACACTTTCACAAGTGACAAGTGTCAAGGTTCTATTTCTTCCTTCTACCTACTTTAGGATGATTTACCAAAATTCTTTCTACTTTCTTCACAATATTTCCATTGGAGACTTCATTCAACAACATGGCTTCAGCTGTTACGCCACTGTTGCCCAAATCTTTCTTTCTATTCATGCTCTCTAAGATGATTTCCACCCCCACCTTGATCTAGTAGACATTTCCAATAGACTATTTCATTATAACTTCACATTCAAATATCTAAAACTGATCTTATGGTCTTTGGTCCAAATGCACCTCTTGCACCCAACTTCCCTCTCTTTTCCAGTCCCCCAGGCTCAAAATTTGAAATGATCATTTTGCCTTTGAAATCTTTCATATTCATTCCTTCTCCTTCCATTGGTAAGGCTACCATCTAAATTCAATCCCTCATCACCTCATGTTCCAAATGTGATAAGTGATAAGCCTCGCATCCTTCTTAATTTTGAAGCATACCTTCCTTCAATATAGCCTCCATACTCATGCCAGAATTGCCTCTATTAAACACAGTTTACATGTCATCAATAACCTGTTCATTGTAGAGTGCCTCTCTGTTCCCTCATATTCCTTTCCAAATCTCTCTCTCCTTTCCAAGTTTCAAATTCCTCAGTAATAATCAGGCTTCATTTGGAATGGAAAACATGCCAGATTTGAAAGACCTAAGTTCAAATCTCCGCTCTGCCACTTCCTCCTTGTTGGACCCTGAGCAAGCCATTTAATCTTCCTGGGCCTCAGTTTCCTCATCTGTAAAATGAAAGTGTTGAACTAGGTAACCTCTAAGGCTCCTTCCAGCCTTACATTTCTATGACCCAATTTGGCCATGATCTTTCTCCTTCTGCCAGGCCGCCCTTCTCACCATGCCAAGAATATGCCTCTCATTTCTCTTTCCATTCATTCACTTGTATTGTTCCCCTAATCTGGAATGGTCCTTCTAATCCCTTTTACCTGTCTAAATCCTTCCCTTTCTTCAAGGCCCTATTACAAACATTATTTCCTACAACGTCTTGCTGATAGCATGGTTCTCTGAAGACCTAAAAAAATTTACATTGTCTGATATCTTCATAACATTTACATATTGTTTTATATCTTCCATTAATTATTTTACATGCATTATCCTAGTCTTCCTAACTAAATTTTAAGTTTTTTCAAGGCAGGGGTCATATTTTATCATTATTCTGACTGCCCCAAAGCATCTACTGGAAGGACTAAGCACACAGAAAGTGTTCAATAAGCACTTGTTTAAGTTGATTGATTCCCTATTAGCCAAGACCTCTCACAGAGACCCCTTCAGTATACAGTGGCTGCTTTTAATACAGCATAGTCAGTAGAGTACAATACGGTATCACAAGTCAATTGACTTTGTTTAATGGGATTCTCCATTTCCATGCAAATCCTGAGTGTGTCCTAAATGGATGAATTTAATCTAGATAGTTTCTTGTTTTGTTTCTGTTTGTAGTTTGTGGCCAAAATTATTGCTGATCCAGATTCCCCCCAGTGCTTGTCATCCCTTATTGTAAAGTTAGGTATGCATCAACTATTTGGTTTAATAATAATAATAGTAAGGAAGAGGAGGGAGAGAAGAAGAAGAAGAAGAAGAAGAAGAAGAAGAAGAAGAAGGAGGAGGAGGAGGAGGAGGAGGAGGAGGAGGAGGAGGAGGAGGAGGAGGAGGAGGAAGCGTTAGATTTTATTTACCACTTTGGAAACTTCTAAGGAAGGCCCTCAAGGTTTGCAAATGGCTTTACAAATATTATTTGATTTGACCCTCACAATAATCCTGGATAGAAGGTGCAAATGAGGAAATTGAGATAGAAGTTAAGTGATTTGTCCTACAACTAGTAAGTAAGGTAAAATTTGAACTCTGGTCTTCTTAACTCTGGCTCCAGGGATCTATCTAGTGTGCCAACTAGCATTTCAATAGTAGTTGTTACAGAACACTGACAGTAGGAATTACTAGAGCTTCCAAGATGGTTAGAATTCTCTAAACCAAGCCGTTACTATGTATTCAGGAACCACTGTGTGCAAGGCACTAATGTTTGTCCTAGTGATCTGAGAGGGTTGGTACAGTTATTAGAGTACCTAACATATTACTGGATAGAATTCGTCCTACCCTAAAATGAGGCATCATGCAAAAATATATTTAGTCTATTCAGTTTCAAAGGAAAATTCATTTATACAATTTCCTATTCAATTGTTTTATGAACTGTCATTTCATATCTAATTAGCTTCCAAGTGTTACTAACCTTAACTTCTGAACATTTCTCCAATCCATGACCACATATGGTTTATGTGGTCACCACCTTCATGCAGGCCTTCATCACCTCTCTACTATATCTTTGGAATAGTCTTCTAATTGGATTTTCAGTTTCCAGTCTCCCTTTCTCCAATTTATCCTCTCTATAGCTGCTAAAATAATCTTCCTAAAGCATTGGGATGACTATGACTTTCTGCTTAAGAATTTTTAGTGGCTCCCTATTGCCTCTAGGAGAAACTAGAAACTCCTCAGCTGACATTTAAAGCTCATCATTATCTTGTTCTAGCATACCTTGCTAGATTCATTACATCTTTCTCCTTTTTATATGCTCTTCATTCCAGCCAAAATAGCCTGTTTGCCATTCCTTAAACTGGTGTTCTATCTCCTGAAGCCTTGGCAACATTTTTAGAACACATTCCTTCCTTACTGCCACCCCTGGGAATTTTTTAGTTTCTTTTAAGCTCCAACTCAGGTGCCACCTTCTACAGGAAGCCTTTCCAGATTCCTCTCCTCTTTTCCTCACCAAATTATCTTGTATTTCCTTATTTATATAAATTGTACATCCTCCTTTCCCTTCCCCTCTTTTCCCCAGGCAGAATGCAAACTTCTTAAAGGCTGGTTTTTAGTTTGATCATTGCTCCCTACCACTTATCTGAGTTTCACCTATAAAGGAGAATCTTAATAAATGCTTGTTGAATGTAACTGGAATTAACCGTTTCTTACAACACCTATACTTAAATCTTCTGTCTACACAGTGATTAACTTAGGTCCATAATTCTTGCAAGTTAGGTACCAGTTGGAGATTTATCAGCATTATTTTGCAGTTAAGGATTACCTTAGGCAGGAGAAGTGGTTTATCTTCATTATTTCTATAATCAGGTGGGGAGGGGTGTAAGTTTTTTTGTTGATTTAGAAGTATTGCATCATTCAAGATTAGACAGACTAATCAAAATGAAATAATATATGTCCCCATTAACCAAAATTCAAAAGCATTTTACCATGTACTGTTTCATCTGTTTGGTTAGAGAATGTTATTGTTACTGAGGCTGGGGTTCAATCCCTTTGAGGGCCTGTTAGCTTGGCTTTATTCCATGATAACTGGCTAGTGATCACAGCCTTACACAGTCTTACCCTGGCTAGCCACCTCAACAACAACAAAAACAACAACAGCAACAACAACAACATCAGAAGGGAAAAGGAAAAAAAGTGGGGTGTTGATCTGCACAAAAGTATCTTCATTACTGGAAAAATAAAAGCCCAAACATACACATTACTAACAGTCCATTGGTGCCATAATTTTCTCGTACAAAGGACATCACACACACATATATTCATACACACTCACACTTGGATAACCAGACAATTCTTTGTAACTTTGGTGTTTTGTGCTATATTTGATAAATATAGGAAATGGTAGGAAATTTGCATAAAAGTTAACTCATGAGTTAAATTTTTATCTACATACTTTATATATAAAATTTTACTATAGACATACTTGGGAAACTTAAATGTAAATTAGGATTTGTACAGTATTCCAAATAGAGTTTCAAATCTTTTTCCTTATTTTCAATTGATAATACATAAATAATAGTTTATATATGCATATGAACCATTTAATTGTCTTGAGTTTTATCTCAAGTTCCTCCAAACCCACAAATGAATTAATTAATTTTGGTCAAACCAACTATTCTAATCAATTTCTATATTTGAATTTCATAGGAAAGTGATATAAATGGACCATTTCAATTTTGTATAGAGACTATTAAATGCTAAAATATGTGTGTGATTATCTGTTTTATCTAATGATATTAATGAAATGGATATGAATTTTGTAGAAATACTACTAGGCTTGCTATCTTACTAAGAAATACTTAATTAGGAATTAGATCAGAAAACAATTAGATTTACACATGAAGTACTATATTTTAAAATATAGTGATAAAATCTTTATTGTGTTGATATATATATATATATATATATATATATATATATATATATAAAATTTATAGGCATAGATGCATACACATCCTACATGCATACATATATGTATCTAGATACTCATATACCCAGAGATCAGTGAAAAATATGATCCTGTTGGCAAAGTCATTTAAATTATTTTTTTCAGAAACATAATCTTTGTTTATGAATAGTATAGAGACAAGAAGAAAATTGGTGAAAAATTAAAAGTAAAGTGCTTTGAAGAGACATTTTAGAATCAAGATAAAGATGCATTTTTAAAGAAATATATGCCATTTATGTTTAAAATGGAATATGATAGTGAGTAATACTTTCTAGAAGTCTATGGGTAGTATTTGAAATAAGACACATATCTTTCAAATGCTGCATTTACTAGTCACCACTTGTCATTAAATGTAACTGTATATTCAAGAGCTTTCTAATAATAGCCTTTAATTAAACCAAGGACCGTTAGAGGGTTTCTGTTGCCCTTTGAAGTTCTTAATTATTACTTGCATCCAGCCTTTTATGGCACACTTAAGGTTAAATTAAATAATTAAAATATACCTTCAAGAGAAATATCAAGACTTTTGCATGTTTTAATTAAATCTCTGAATTTCACAGTTTTAAAATAATAACGTGTTTTTATTTTTTCATTGGTCGAATAGTAGAATGCTCGACATATTAAACAAAAAATCGGTAGCTTTTTATGGGAATAATCGCTAAGCAGATGCATGTAAATGAGCTATTTTCTATGCATGGCTTCCAAAAGTGCTAATTAAATAGTTGGCATTCCAGGCTATGCTCGTTCATTGTTTAGTGACACACAAATCCAGCGATGTGTGCCAGCAGACATTTTAAGTTGAATGTTTTCTCCTCTACGGCCTTTGTCATGAAATGGTGGCACCATGATGAGAGCACTGGTGTAAGCAAAACATTGAAATATGCTTTAATAATGTTTTAACCATGTCGTGACACCAGTCTAGTTTTCTAATGAATTTTTAATTTCTTTTTTCTTATAAGGATGGTATGAGTTATTGCTGATGCATATTAAATCATATACATGAGTCATTTTCTCCCTGAATTTGCATAAAATGGCAAAATGCTAATGCACCAAACAGGGCTTACTATATATGGTACAGCAAATATTCCCTTACAGATTTTCTGCAATCAATCTCCTGTATTTCATTAGCAGCTAGATAAGGTGTGGCCAGTCTGTAGAATAAAAAAGAAATGAGTATATCTCTGGAACTTAGAATTCTTAGATGATTTCTACACTATGATTAGAGTAGATTTTGCAATTAGAATTGACACAAGCAACACACACACACACTCAGTTGCCTAGAAAGGTGTAGTAAGACAGGATTTTTGAATGCAGTCTTATGTTCTTAGGCACCTTGAATATCCAGTGTTCAATTATTGTGATTTTTTTTTATTTCTAAACTAAATGTGTGTTAACTATAATTTACCTTTAGCACCATCTGTTTGGTATGGCTTAATCTTTCTCTACAATTATAAAAATCACAATTTTCCATCGTATTCACAAGATAGCAAGAGAAAGGGAGATCTTATTTTGCGATTTGTTGAAAGGATGTTTTTTAAAATTATGTTTCCTGTATTGATGTTTTTAAAAAATATTTTAATGTAAACTCATCTACCACCAGATTGTCATTAAAATCCCAGAAATGACCATTTTTGAGGTAGTATTATTGATCAGATCTAGAGCTTTCCATCTCAGGGATAAATTTATTCTTTTTACACACTTCTCTTTCCAAATCTCTTGCACTCCCCCACCCCATTTTTTTTTGCCATCTGGAACATTTTTTAACCTGGTGCAAAAAGGGGGTGCTATTTAAAAATAAATGTATGCTTTGCCCTACAGTTATTTTGAATTAGTCTTGATAAATAATTAAGGAATGCATAATATATTATTTAGATGCCATGGTCTTAAGAATTTGAGTGGTATTTCAACTACAATTATAGTCATTTATTTATCAGTAAAAAATTTACATAATCACACTTCAAAATCCAGTGGACTGGAGAGATATCAGAAAGACACCCAGGAATGTGGTAATGACTTTGAGCATTAAATTAAGTTAATAATGTAGTGATGCACAAGATATTCTAATATCTAGCAATGCAGCATGTGGTCATTTTAAAATGATAGAAGCATAAATATATCTTTTTCTCTTTTTAGCTACATTTTACTCAGAATGGAACTTTTAACTACAAAATGAAATTTGAAAAGTCAGTATTAAAGTAGACATCATTTGTTAACAGGACACTCTAAAGTGAAATTTCACATAAAATGTGCTAAATTTCACATTTCCAGTTGGTAAGGAAACAGTTTTGGCACAGTGATGATGATTAACTTCTAAATATTTGGCTTATTTTTTTTTAGATGGCAATATAGACCTTAAGGCTGAAGTCCAGAAAAATGACAGAAACCAAGTCCTCTATCATGTCAGTAAGCACAGAATGCAAATGGAGGGATTCCCTATTGAAGAGGTGACTTGCTTTCTGTTAGCTCAGTCATGCTGTGGATACTCCCTTAGCAGCTAGTCCATCTGAGACAAATCGGGCAGAAATATATGCAGGATTTGCCCTATGCTATTTGAATCATTGGAGTCCCAGGTCATATCTGCAAACTCAGACTTCAGACTCTAATTGAGCATTAGTTTTCAATGTGGAGAACAGAGCCACTCAGCAGTTTCTAACTTTATTTTGAGACATTTGTGAAAATCTATATTCCTGCTTAGGAAGTGTCTCAAGAACTATTCCGTAAGAAAAAGGAATTAAATACTGTATAATTATTTTCCTTGAAAATTTTTATCATTAATACCCACACTTTCTAATCTCTATAGATATACTTTACATGGCAATAAGAAAATATGATCTTTAGTTACTTATGAAACCAAAAAGATGAGCATGTATCAAATTATTTTCAAAAATATGTAATCCATTCTCCAAAATTTACTATATATGATATATATCTATCTATCTATCTATATATAGGAACTTCATATTTAAGGTTTTCACAAATGCTTTAAAGATATTTGAAGGCATATTTTAGTTGATTTCTACACTATGATTAGAGTAGATTTTGCAATTAGAATTGACACAAGTAACACACATACACATATTTTAACCTCTTATTCCTATTGAACTTTACATTCATCATATCTAAGTCTAACAGTACTTTCATTGGTCCATCATGTCCTTTCAGCATAATTTAAAAATATATATATATATGTATTTGGGTGACTATTATATGTATAGAATAAAGAAATCACATGATGGATGCTTTCTACAATAGGACATTTCTAAGAATCACATCAATTCCTAACAAAGATTAAGGCGGCATAGTTTTGTTTTGGTTTTTGGTAGAACTTACAAATATATATTGAATTCTTACTGAACTCAAGAAAGAGAATCTCGCTCATTCCAGCTATACTTTGGCTTTGACTTCTTCCAGCAGCTAAGTGTGGGGTACTGACTTACAGTTACATGAAACCTATTACTCTTTTCATGAAAACTGTCTCCACATAAAGTACACTCAAGGCAAGGTTGACTTTGTTCTCCGCTAAACTAGGCCTGATATTCTTATCAAAACCATATTCAGTAAGTTTATTCATTGATAATATTATCTACCTTGTGTTAAACTTTGAAGAAACTTCACTTCCATTTCTATTCATTCCTGTTGAAGTCTTACTTTCTGCAATACTCCTTTAAACCTCTTGCTCCCTCACCCCCTTTAGAAACAAAGATTTTAATTCTTCAACACAGGAGATGCTGAGTCTAATTTTTGTGCCTGACTTGAAGGGATTCCTCCAATCTAAGTAGATCATAGAAATCCTTATTTCCAATAGGCAAAGTCATCACTATCAATCCTAATGGCTTTCCAATTACTTACTGCCCAATCACCTGAGGAAGCAGAAATGTACCTTTTACTGTTAAAGTTTTTAAAAGAAATGAGCAAAAAGGGGGTTTGCAGTTGAGTACTCGTTTGCCTAGATGAGTGAGCACTTAAGCAGGAAATTGTGATGAAGACAAGACCTCAGCCAGTCAGCTACCTATCGACAGAATCAAAAGAACAGTGTTCTAGTGCGTATGTGTGTTTTAATAATGTACCAACACTCGCAAAACATTTTGCCAAAACTGTTTCTAATCTGTCGTGTCAGAAAGTTGACGCTAATTCAGATCCATCTCTTAGAATTGCAATCAGTTTGAAACTTGCTAACGAAGTAAGTGTATGACGAGTCATTTGCCATTTGTTTCCAGGTTTACCTGTTAAATACTGAATAACTATTTTGGGAAGAGGGAACACTGACTGGCTACTCTGGGAACTAGTGGCATAAAGCGGCTGTTGTTAACCAGGCACTAAAGTACTACCACTGTAACATGCAACAGACGTTAGTGTTGACTTCAAAAACACAATTTTGCAGGTAGACAATTAGCCTTCCTCACCATTCTCTTACAAGCTGCTTTAAAGGAAAACCCATCGCTTGTGGCACATACCTATGAATTAATAAATTTGGCAACCTTGGCGCTAGGTGTTCATTGTTAGCCCCCAATGTTCCTGCGAAACACAGTAACGTTCACCTTCAACGCTAATTTGAAATTTAGAGTGACACAATTAACAGGCACATTTAACCGAAACTCATTATAAACGAGTCTCCCTTTTTTCCCCTCCCTCCCCTTTTCCAAGAGCAAGTGTCAAGTTGTCTGCGATCTTCCTCTTTCCTCCTTAACTCACGCGGGACGGACGAAGAGAAGGGAGCTCGTGCGCCAGACGAGGTGGATTTAGCTCCCAGTTAAAGAGTTAAGATGGTATCATTAGCTGCGCACAGCGTGATTTCTCTCTAATCCTCTCTGGAACTTACAACAAGTTTAAATGTCCATGCATGATGTTATTAACTGGCTTTGGTAAGTGCTTAAGACCCAGGTTTTTTTTTTTAAAGTAATCTGAATAAGTTTCTTTTTTTTATACTGTACCCAGCAAACAAGGAGATTAATATTTCTAGCACATCTAATGATGGAAAGATGAGCAGTGAGCCTTTCTGTTAGTGGGGAAGAAGAGGAGGACGAAAGAGTTGCTGTATTACTAAGTGGCCCAGTGTGGACGCAGGTACAGAGCCTACTTCTTAAAAAAAAAAGTTACGTGGTGCCCGCCTTCCGTTACTAATTGTAGCAAATCATATTGCCAAATCTTGATCATGCAATTTATATTTTACTGGGAAAGGGAGACTGGTAAAGAAAAAAGAGAAAGTGAAATGAAGGAAGTAGCTCTTAATCACGGAGGAAAGGGCCCTATGGCTAATTGGATCGGGAGATGCCAACGAGGAAAGCCTGCTTTCTATCGAGTGCCTCTAAGCTAAAAGATTTTCCAGGTGAATAAAAAAGTGACATCACTACAAATCAATAATCACAACTCAATTACACTGCAATCTGATAACTGAGTTTAGGGGAGGGAGGAATGGGGTCAGAAACTCCCTCCAGGTGTGTGTGTGTGTGTGTGTGTGTGTGTGTGTGTGTGTGTGTGTGTGTGTGTGGTGGAGGACAAGGAAGAGGAGGAGGAGGAGGAGGAGGAGGAGGAGGAGGAAGAGAAAAAAGAGAAGATAGAAAAGTGATCATCCGAGCATCTCCACAGTGCAATACAAAGAGGAGGTGGAAACTGATCAACTGTGCGCTCAGTTGCACAGAGAAGCTAAGCAGTCAGCAAATGCAGGGCGGGGGAGGGGAAAGAGCAGAAACTTGGACGCGCCCGAACTTGGGAGGAGGTGGAGGAAGAAGAGCAGCAGGAGGAAGAAGAGGGGGTAGAGGACGAGGAGGAGGAGGAGGAGGAGGAGGAGGAGGAGGAGGAGGAGGAGGAGGAGGAGGAGGAGGAGGAGGAGGAGGAGGAGGAGGAGACGACAACTTCACAGCCTGCAGCGCGCTCCCGCGAAGGAAGCGAACACGCGAGCCGCGAACTGGAGAGGGAGCGCGCCGGCGCACAAGCTCACGAAGCTCTGGCAGTCCGTCTCCGGGGAAACAC
The DNA here is from genome assembly GCA_028646575.1 of Pseudocheirus occidentalis. Classification (NCBI taxonomy): domain Eukaryota; kingdom Metazoa; phylum Chordata; class Mammalia; order Diprotodontia; family Pseudocheiridae; genus Pseudocheirus; species Pseudocheirus occidentalis. Next base: position 345,354,343 of record CM053594.1, on the reverse strand, counting down.
CAATCAGAGGCGTTCACTGAGGCGAGGGGCGAGTCGCTACTGCTGCTGTAGGAGGCAGGCTGGGGACCGTCACATAGCGATGTTGTGCTGCCCAGCGGCGGGCGGGCTGCCTCTGCTGTTTCAGTCTACTGTATTCTCAGTCCACCTCCCATGACACGCACCTTGCAATCCTGCTGCTAAGCCTGTCTATTTTTAGAACGCAATAAGACGCTGTTCTGTTGCTCAGCTAAAATGTTATCTAGCCACCAAACCCAGTGATGCTCCCTTTAAACAAACGTCTCAGAACTAGTTATCTTCCCTAAAGAGTCAGTACCTGCATGCACATTTTAAAGATTCCTCTCTATTGGCTTAACAGTTGCCTCCAACGCAGAAGGCCACATCTGCCTGCAAATGATGTTTATCATCTTAAAAAAAAAGAATACTAGCTAACATTACCCTGTACCAAGGGCACACCGTCAGCAGAGTCATTATTAGCAGTAACAACAGCAGCAATATACTTTGCATTTCCATTCTCCATCTCTGGCTATTAATTTCACAGGGAAGTCAAATAGTACCCAGGAGGAAGAAAAAATATTCTAAAGACTAAGGTCTCTTTTATAAGCTGATATGAATCTCCCTGGCTTCTGTTGTTTAACTTATGCTGGCAAGGACTGATGAGCAGAAAATTAGGCTAACAAAGCCACCTGTTAAAATCTCAGACACTGAAGAAACGACTGTGCAAGTCCAATCTCAGTTACACTTCTTTAGGATGGTTAATCGAAGTGAATTCTCACTTCTGAAACTTTCGACGGAACATTTGTTTAAAATATTACAAATTCCTTTTGCATTAGGTTCGTTCACTTTGTTGAACTCAAAGGAGTAGCTGTTAGTCTCAAAGCCTGATCTAGACATAATATATGTATTTTAGTGTGTTTAGTTATTGTTTAAATGAAAAAGGGAGACCGAGAGGAAATTTTCCAGGTAATTTCCCCTAAGCCATAATGCTGGTCCTAATAACACAAAGCCTTAGAACATTGTAACCATAACAGTAACATACCTTCTTGGCACATATAAAATGTGGACTCTTATTTATTGAGCTTTTAAAGGTCATTGTTCTTAAATGTAAATATTTTTTTTGCAATGTTCATTAGTTACGTTCAGTCTGCAAAGACAATGAGCGTCCATTTACCAGCTATTTCGATGGTTTCTTTTTTAAAAATATAATCAGACTACACAAATAAATTAGAATTTCACATTCATCCTTTTTGAAAGCACCAAAGTGCTCATAATAGCATATAGAATATATAAGCACTGTTTAAAAACAGTGAAAGAAAAACAGATTTGAGAAATAAGCCATTGCAAATATAAATAATGCATTTGTCTCATTACAATGCAAACTAATGGTAAGTTCAATTGGGGGCTGATGCTATGGTGAATATGCCCATTCACAAGCCTGCAACAGTGCTCTGATTACTATGGGATATCCCTTTTTAAAAAAAATTCTAGGTTCTCTTAAAGCTCTTCTATCATTTTATCACTGAGTTACTTTGCTAATTTTACGATTAAATAGGATTAATAAAAATGTTGGTCATACTCTATCGTTGTGTTTACTTTTTACAGGTGTCATTTTAGTGGTCTATTGCTAAGTATTTCATGAAAGGATGCTGAATGTCAAAACCTGCAGTTAACATTCTTGTTTAGAAATATACAAAATAACATGTTTGACATTGGCAACTCAGATGTATTATTCAGCAAAACAGCAATTACTCATTGTTTTGCAAGTACATGTTAAGAACTATGCGACACTTGGTGACAATAAAAAGATTGCAAAGTCAATTATATTTAAAACAGACATCCTAATAAAACATATATAATCAACTCCTTGTAATCTTTTTGAACTACTTCCTTTCCTCCTTCTAAACTGTTTACTGCCAAATGGTTCATGTGAATGTTAAACCTCAAGATAAAAACTGATTTGCAAAAAATAACAGGAAAAAACAGCAAATGAAAAAGTTAATTCAAAAGGGGGAAGTAGGGGAGTGTTTCTAAGGGCACGGGGATCCACACCAGGAGGCTCTGAACAGTGCCTTGCATATCTTTGGGGATGTATGTCTGCTCTGTCTCTTTGCAATGTCAATCATAATGCTAAACTTTGGAAGAGCAGCATTTGTCAAAATATAAACTAGAACCTGAGCTGGCAGCACATTGATACACACTACCAGTGCCTTGCTGAACTTGTGCAATAGGGACTAATACAGCAGAAACTATTTGGGGAGGGAGAGGGGAGGAGAGGAATAAAGTATTTCTCTTTTGTTTTAATTACATAAGAAGCATCTTTGTAACATAAATTTCTCTGTAATAGATGCTGCCTCTCAACCAAACCCACAACCTGAATTCAACTTACTATCCATCAGAAAATTAAAATGTTTATCTTCCTGAAATAACTTCTAAGTAAATTCATTATTTTTTTTTACTTTTTTTTTTATTTCCTGCATTGTACCCCTTCGCAATGATATTAGTTCTAGTGTGGGAAAATATTATAATTGAGATCTGGTAAGTTATTTGCAGACTTCAAGTTTTTCTTTACACTGTGCTGACATTTAGTACAGCCCTGGTGAGGAAAACAATACCACCATTCATTGCTCTAGACGTAGATTTCAATCGACTTAAGCGGGCACAATGAAACTTGGTCATTCACTGGTTACCCATATTGTGTTCTCAAATTTTCTCTCAGCAAAAGTATAATGACTCAGTATTGTATGGTTGCATAGACAAGGGCTCAGAACAAGAGACACTAGTTTTGTCTGACGGTGTGAGAAAGTCGTGAAGGGATCTTTTCTTCCAGATGGTGTTAAATTCAGCTGCCTTTTTAACATTGGCCTTGCACAGCAATCTGCTGCTCCCCTTTCACAAAGAATAAGCCTTGGTTCCCACTAGTTAACATGCATACTCACGCAACCTGCAACTTCACTCCAACTGTTTGACAATGCAGTGGTATGCTAAATAAACTTGATCCGGTTTCTGCCAATGTTAAAACTAGCTTTCAAAGAACTACTTAACTGATATTTACACTTCTGTTGACTTAAATCTAGAAGCCACTGAAATATTTCAAATTTCAAAGAAATATTGCCTTATTATAAGGTCATTTTATGGACGATCTTTTAAACCCATTCAGACACAAGCCAATATACAGTCTTTCCTTTAACATAAAAACAAAATGTCAGAAGTTTGATGTGCAATAGAAAAAGAAAAATTGGGACATGTTTCAGCAGAGCAGTGGAACAGCAAAAAAAAATAACATTGAAATGTATTTTATTGATTGATATCATGTAACATTAGTATGGTACAAAGCAAGTTTGATATGACAATGGCAAACACATAATTATAATATTGTTTATTTTCCTTAGATGTTATATTTAACACATTTACATAAAAGACCAAGACGCAGGCGAAAGCTTAAGTAAGTTGACTCCATTGAGTGCTTTCAGTAAACAATAGGTTTCCCCAGCAAACATCTTATTGCCTTAATTGAACCTCCTTGAGAAAGAAAACCACACACTTTGTAATGTAAATCTTAATTGTAGTAGACAATGGCTCTAGGTAAATAGCACCCCTGGACACGAAGTAAATGAAAGGCCTACAGGCACTTAACAATGAAAGGTTGTTTGCACAAACAGAGCTTCAAATGCAAATAAACAAGGGTCTTCTCCTCGGTCACTACAGTAGTAAAAGTTTGGCACGTGGATAGCAGCCAAAGTGGGAATTTATGTAAATAAAGTCTGCCAGAGTGCTAACTGAAAAATAACATACTCCCCAAGGCCTAAATATTGCCAGGAGCTAAAACTACCAAGAAAAAAAAAACATACTGCTTTTGAGAAGAAAAAAAATGCTGCATTTTGGACTAGAAGTCATGTAGGCCCATTTGAGAAACAACACGCCATTTTGGTCATGATTTTTCTCCCTGCGTATGTGCCTGGTTTATACATATGTATTTAAACACATATGCAGGTATGTGTGTTTACTAAGCGATCTGTGGACAAAGGTAGGTGTTTACAGATAAACTTGTGGGATGGAATCCTCCAAAGTGCCAAAATTCTCCTCTAAGAACAGTAATTCTTAGACTTAAGAAAATGTTTTTTTTAAATTGGGAATGCATAAAAGTGTGGGTTGTCAAAACAGGCTATGATCATAGAGTTATTATAACCTGTTTCCCTTCATGCTGAACACTTTGCACTTTTATTCTAAGGCGTGTGTAGTGGAATACTCAGATTAAGTTTCTACACTTGTGAACCGTGGTGCTGTCTCAACACTTGGAAAGGTATCCCCTCTATAGTAATTATAGTGAGAATTGTTTTATACAGGACTTAAAAAACAAAAACAAAACCGACCCCAAGAAACCCCCCCTCCAACCCAAGTTGATTGGAAGGCCAAAAATCTGATACCTACCAATTTGACATTAAGAGCAGTCGGACTTGTTATAAATAAGGAGACTTCTTGGAATTACTTTATCCTAGTTTTTCTTTATCCTAAATATTGGAAATCTCAACTCCAGAAGAAAAGCCAAACTTAATTATGGGCAGATTAAACAGTGGTTATAGAATTAACAGAAACAGACAGTATGCAGTAGCGCGAGAACAGTTGGTGTTCCCACTTGGGAGCCTGCAGATGGCTGTGGGTGGGAAATGCCTCTACTTTCTTAAGCGATGGAGATGAGTATGGTGTGGTGCACTTGATGTTTTTTTCATACCCCCACCCCCCAACAGGGCTGTCTGTCATAGGCTGCCGGGGCGCGGCATTACCACTTGCCCCCGAGCGTGGGAATAGGAGCGTCCAGCCGTTCACATCTCCTGCATTCCGTTTAGCGGAATCAATTAGGCAAGACAGACCCTCAGATTCCCCACCCCCTTTCCATTTTTGTCAGGTCTATATACGTCCTAATTATTTCAGTTTGGGATGCCAGAGCTGTTTCCTGGATAGATCTGATCATCCTTAAACAAAAAAAGAGGAGGCGCACACGTGGGTTTTGGCGTAAATGTCACTTTCATTTCCAATGCTAGGCGCAGAGTAAGACACAGAACATTTTTTAACACTTTGACAAGGGGGGAGGCGATCTCGTCTCCATCATGTCTTTCTGCTTCAGTAGCTTCCTCAAGGAAACCCTCTTGGAACAGAGAAGCATCTGTCCTTGCATTTTGAATAGAAGAATAAAAATCAGCCATCCCTCTTTTTTTTTTCATTTTCTGCAGCTTCACCAAGTCCTCAGTAGACATAAATTATTAACCTTCCCTACACTCCAGTGCAAACTTTTTTTTTTTGCAAAGCCTGATTTCACATCACTTGAAATTTAACCCAAATTCATTTTTAGAGATTTCCAGACAAAATTTTCCAACTGTCCCATATTGCTTTTTCGGGGAAGGGAAGGGGGCCAAGTACTGTATAAGTCATTTAACTGCATAAAGTCATTCTTTAAATAGTTATGCAACAGCCTCTACACATCTTTCTAAAAAGCAAAAAGAAACAAAACAAAAACAAAGACCAGCCCTTAAAAGAGTACTTTTGTCGTAGGACAGTAAAAGTTGCACATGCATTGTTTACCTATAAAGACTACAAATTTTTTATATAGAGTTTTAAACAACTCATCCCGAGGCATCTGACAACTTCATATTTTGCTCTACTTGTGTCATTTAACTTCCTCTAATCCCACCTTTAGCCGTTAAAAACGTTAGATTCAATAAGTATTGCTGACCTTTCTTGTTTTTAGTTTCTTGAAGAGCTCTTTCGTTTTCACACGCTCCTCGAAGATCTTGAAGGAGTTTTTACTTTCGGTTATCTAGCTTTATGAAGACCAATACACTCATACAGCTAGATAACCAAAGATAACAACTCGCTTCCCTCACAAGACTCTCTTGCTCCTAGAATCCAGACTCCCAGGTTCCTTCAGACAAACAGATGTGTTGTTTCCTCCACGAGTACTCGCACTGCTTTTGAAAGATGCATCCTTTCTTGCAATTGTGACCTGTTTGGGGTTGGGTGTGTGTGTGCAGCTAATACACATCCAAAGGAGATCTGTTGCCTTCAAAGTTTATTCCGAACTTTTTTTTTCTTTCAGCAAGTAATTTCCGGCAGCGAGAAGCAACAATTCATCTATTAATATCAGAAAATAAAACCAGCTATTAGGGTGCATCAGGCTGTTAAGAGTGAGAAGCATCCATCCCTTCACAGGCCTCTATTTGCATTGTAAATTGCTTCGTTCTCAGGAAAGACTCTTTAGCCTCCCTCTATAGAGATGTATAAAGCCATCGACAATTTCCAGCGCAGCGTAAAGAGGAAAAAAAATCCCATTTTATAGAAGAAGTGACAAGCTGATTCAAGGATCTGCTCCTGATCCTTTTGGATTATGCACCGTGAGCTTTTACCAAATGGAGGCAGCTTGATTGCAAATATCTTGTGTGTGTGTGTGTTTTAGGGGGGAAGATCCTCGATTTCACAGGGCTCCTAGGCTGGGGAGAAGATGCCGTCTTGCTGGCGTGCTGCTGCCCCCGGTCTGAAAGAAGGAGAAAAGGGCCATCATTGGAGGGGCTTTCAGTGCCAAAATGTGGACCAGCCCGGCAAGGTCAAAGGTTCGAGACCGCGGGAGACCAAGGTAATGATGATGTCATGAGAAATCTCAAGTACACGGTTATTGATATGCATCAGTGATCAGCGATCTGCCCCCCGCGCCTGCTGCATGAACAACAACAGAAGCAGCAGCAACAGCAGCAACAACAGCAGCAGCAGCAGCAGCAGCACTGCAACAATCCCTATTTTCTCAATCAACATCTCTTCCTCTAGCTCTACCGACTGCTCCTGGAAAATCAACCCGCGGCCTTTTACCTTTCTTGTTGCTAGTGTAGATCGCTCTAATATCCAAAGACGGGAAGAAATCTTTCTCTAAGGACAGATAAAAGCGTTTCAGATCTGGGTAACGTCTTTGCCTGCATTTCTCTTCTGGCAGACTGCATGGGCAGGGAGATGTGAGGCAGTTTGCTATTGCTTAAAGCAGGGCCTTGCTTTCTGAGACTGGGAATCAGATCTGTATTACGCAGTAAGTCGATGTGTAATTACATTGACAATTTGCTCTGGTGTGTTTTTAATGGCTTCACATCTCAGGCATGTTTTGTATCTCTAGTGATTTTCAGGTACTTGCACCATGGCGCTAGTGCAAGGCATTTTGGTCTGTAAGTTTATATAGAAATGCTGTAAACAGGAGAGTCGACACTGACTCCAGTGTGTGTCTTTCTGTGTGGGACTCTGTTCTTGTGTGTTAGAATTCAGCTAAGGTAAACATGAAAATAGTATCTGTCTAATGTTATAAAGCATTTTGCCTTAATAAAAATTCTGACCCATTTCTGATTGCTTTAATCATTTTTTTCCTTCTCAGAGAAAAAAAAACCTTATGTTTCTCAAGACAGCTGTGTAAGACTATTTTTAGTTCATGAAATATGGATTATATAAGACCTAGAGCCTAAGAATTTTAGTCCATGCCCACCTCCTTCTTCCCCACCCCCACCTCTGTCTCTCCTCAAAAAAAGGGAATCTTGTATCATAAATTAATGAATCATTTACTTCTTGTGAAACTTTTCTAAGTCTGAAGACAAATATTTAAAGGCTTATTTTCCTTTTTTTTTTTATTGGTACCATCTTTCCAATAATTCCTCAACTCTGTGTAGTCTGGCTATAGTGTCTACTTATCAAATAGCCAGTGGCTTCAATGGAAAATATAGGTTGTATTTTGCATAGTACAAGATGAATTTTCATTACAGATCATTTTATGGTCAGTTTTGCAGTATTAATAATGAGTTATGGTTGGCGATATTACTGTTCTTTAAAATATGAATTAAAAGAGAATGTCCTAAATCTCCATGTTCACTTCCCACACTGCTAATGCATTATAGTCTACTTATTTTTCCCCAGAAAGCAAAATCTCCTTTAAAATAATCATATATTATTTGATTAATTTAATTATTTGCATATATATGAAGCATTGTGTATTCCTACCTACTTACAAACATGCATATGAATGCATGTATCCAATTGAATAACAAAACTTATTATCCAAAAGCAGACAGTAGACAAACCAAGAACTACTGATAGGACCCCAGATTAATGTCTAAAACACTGCTAAAAGCATTTAAATATGGGTTAATAATTTAAGCTATCAACACATTACATTATCTTGCAGAAGCCATTCCTAGATGCTTAATTCTTAAAATAAGTACTCCAGCATTAAATATAGAGAGAATTAGCTATATTGTGGACTTTGGGCAAGTCACTTCTCTTTAGGCCCCAATTCTCTCATCTATAAAATGGGGGGAGAGGGTGTGGGGTTAGATAATTTCTAAAGTAGTTTTCTTCCTAACTTAAAAAAAATCGTGTCAGTCTAGAAATATTCTGTTGCATTTTGTCTTCTCATATTGAAACATAAAAGATAGTAAAATGCATAGTTGTGGCCTTTGTTATTTCTTAGATGCACATATAAAACAACAATATGTAAGTCAGGGAAATACTCATAGAATGACTTTGTTTCATCATCTTGATTATAGTCAAAACAGAAACCATTGGATTAGAAATTGAATATATGGAAAAGCACATGATGCTTTTGGACATCATGCACTACCCTACTCAGTCTTTCTGGCAGAATTATGGTAGATCCTAAGTTTGTGGAAGATGTGTTATATTAGCTAGAAACCTACTCACAAGTGATCTCACTCTGTGTATTACACAAAGCAGATATGTGATCTGGAACAGACTTGAACAGATTTACTCAGAATGCCTTTCAGTTTGTCAAGGTCTCTGTAGGCATGTTAGTATGAGTGTACATTATTGTACCCTCCTCACATATGTGTATATGTATATGTGTGTGCACATATATACATATGTGATATGGCTATTACTCTGCGAGTGCACTGTGCAAACATGTTCTGTTGCATACTGTATACTCTACACATGTGTGGAATACACACACATATCTGTGCTCTAACGTGAAATACGTATCCAGAAACATTCTTGAGAAATTACATGTGAAACATAGTATACATGTGAGATAATTTCACCCTAAAGATACACGAAAATACTATCTATAAAAAGCATATGCCACCCTCAGGAGTTTCACCTCACCACACCAACTGAATCTAGGACTAGTCACTACTAAACTGTAGATTAATTATTGGAGCCCAAGGTAGTGAAAATTGACAACATGATGATTATAACCTCACTGTGCATTAGCCATATTACCAATTAAATCTTCTGACTCTCCATTATTTATTAGGACTTTTAGCAATCACAGATACCCTCAAAAGGCTGAATATTGAATCCCTGATTATTGTGGATATTACCAAGGTTTATACAGCCATTATTCATATACAATTTCAAGAACTGCATTATTATCTAAAATGTGAGACAAGCTGAAGCAATTGTACTGAAGATTCTTAGCAGTGTCTGCCATATATATATATATATATATATGTATATATATATATTCATTCTAAATTGTTAAGAGAAACTAATAACACCTACATGTTTTCATTTCAGTTATATTTGCTCCTTAGAAAGCTACTTAGGTAAGAGGTAGAATACCAGTTTGGAAAGAATCTGCATATTGAAAGATATACTGAATCCAAGTGGCTTGCCTGTTCACTCTCTAATAAATTCCCATTAATGGCTAGTAGATTAGGACGTGATTGTCATGCTTCTTGTCTAATCTTTTTATCGGTCTCCAGATGGCTGTGACGTAGAGTGAAACATCCTGGTTTTCTTGGAATAAACAATCTCTGTTCAAGTTAAATTGGAAAGTTATGATTTTCCACTGAAATCTTTGAATCAGATAAATTATTTTCTATACATGCAAATAGGGTGCACATTTGAATCCTCTTTCTGCTACTGAGGAGTGCATAAAGAATTAGACCATTGCAGGAATCCCCCTTTCATACTAAGTTTGTGTAATTCACATGGATGTAAACCACAGTCCACTAATACAGTCAAGGCAACCATTTCCTATATAAAAGCCATTTAATTACAGCCATTTGTATAGCTCAAGTAAGGTACTTGACTGGTTTGCTTTCTAATAAAAGTGTCCTATTATTTCCTCTGTATCCAGAATTTCTTTTTTATAGGCAATTACAGGTTGTGTTTGTGTTATGGTTGATATATGACATACAAAGGGCTACAGAATGAAGAAAAATCCAAACTAAAAATATGGAAACTTCGATTTCCTTGAATTTTGTCTACTGCCTAGACTGTGTAGTATGAGCTACATAAAATACTATGGGCATACTACACAGCAAAGAGTGCATTTTAGGTTCGGTGACTTGGGTTTTATTAAATATTAATTTTAAAATTACCTTTGCTTGTGGTGTTTGTCTACTCATTTTATGCTTCTTTGTTGTCTCATCTGAAAAATAGCCAAGAAAAAAAATGGTCACAGTTTTAACATATACTGGTGTCTATTTTTATTTAGAATGCTAAAAAGGGACACTATGGAGGATGCAATAAGATCAAGATATTCCTTTAAACTGTTGAGATATCTATATTTCCTTAAAATGTCATTATGTTACCAAACAGCAGATTTACAGTATGTACTGTGCTTCAGCATCCAAGGGGTTAAATATGCTAATTTACATGCAAATGGGCACATGTATAATAATGGAAATACAAAATATGCAGAATCTGGAAAGCTTCTGAGATTAATATTTTTGAGTTTGGAAGAAGGGGTGAAAATCTAGAAAAAAAGACAGAAAACCATGAGGTATTTGAAACTGTAAACTGCCATACAGTATAGTAGAGAAAGAGGCTCCCCTCAACCCAACAAGGGTTTTTAGATAGGCCAAATGCCTCATTTTCCAAACATTTTCATGACTGAATTTTCAGGTCTTTCAAACAATGGGGATCCTTAGAGAAGTGTCTAATACATTAGAAACATGCAAACAGTTTACTGTACAGTCACTGTACATGGGCTATGTGCATTCGTGTCTGTGTTTCCTGATTGGTCCTTTCCCCCTTATAAATCAATGAATAATGTAAAACACGATTGCTGTAAAGTGGTAGGTTTTTCTTTATTCCCCCCCCCCCCCACCCCAAGTCTTTAAGTAGCCTCCTGCTCTCTCAGATAGGTTGCCTTTATTTTACCATTGATTTTTTGGTGACGGAGGTGGGGGTGAGGATGTTGATTTTGTAATATGATGGTATTACACACATTCAATTATGTTGTCTATTGGAGCTCACGATTGGTTTCAGAGCTGTAATTAGTACTGCCAAGGTTGGGGGTAGGGTGGGGGCGCAAGGTGAGCAAGAGTGGAGCGAGGAAACTGGATTTTACCTTCCGTCTTTCGGCCTGTGGCAGCTGCAACCTGTGTAGCAGCCTGGGCCCCTGACCGTGGCCATGACATGATAGGGCACTGTTGGCTAAGTTGGGATCAGTCAGTATGCTGAAATGACCCTTCTACACGTTCCCAATTCAATGACCTCGGCTACATTTGCAAAAGAAAATTTCCCTACAGACGCCAATGCAAATGCTTTGCTTAGAGCCCACAGCAACATATTCCCTTTGCAAATTCCAAGCAACCAAGCAGAGACCTTCCGGAGCCTATTCTGGGCTAAGCTAAGCATATCCGAGCGGATTTTTCACGGGATCTATTAATGTACAGAGAGTCTGAAACTACAATATGATTAAGCTCTTACAACTAACCGAGACTATATCAAATACAGATTTTTGGATGAATCTGAAGCCTGAAAAACCCAGTGAAGGTACTATTCAGCTCCCGAAATCATGCTCTCCAATCTATTTCACCTAGTCGGATAGTGTAAATAAGTTTTCCAGTAGCATATAATGAAACCTAAGTTTTCACTGACAAATGCAACTCTAAGAGTCTGGAGGAATCAACTTACTAATAATAGAGAGATGTATCTATATGCACACATATGTATTTGTATATACATAGATCTGCCTCACACCCTGGAACGTAAAGTTTATTTTTATATACGTTGGATCTTCTGGAAAACACACACGCATCCTTCTCTTTCAAAGCTAAACGTGCACTACGACTCTTTGTAAATTGTTTCCTCGACGTTAGACAATGAATTAGCCTGGTTCGTACTTTGCACAAGATCAACAGGTTTAGTATCATAAGCACACAATCAATTAACTAGTACGAATCATTAAGTGAACCCACCAAAGCACTCTGGCAACCAGCTCTGCACACCAGTCCCCAGTCGAAGTTGGAGAGGAGCAAAGAAAGCAACCTGTTCAATGGGGCACAGGGGCTGAAACCCCTGACCTGGCACCCAGACACACGAGGTAGAGTTCACGTTCATCTAGATAGCACCTCCCTGAACCAGAAAACACACATCGGGCACGAGCCCGGGGCTATGTGGGGTTTCCGCACACGGTGAAAGCCCCGCCAGACCTTTACCCACTGCACGCTCCACAAAGATACTTACATGTTTTCTTCCTTTGCAAGATCAATTTGCCCTCAAATCTAGCGAGTAGCGATTCAAGTCTCCGGCAGGAGGAAAAGATCCCATGGTAAAGCCCCCCACCGAAGCACAGAATGCAGATGTCTTTCTTGGCTCCAAAAATTCAGATCGCCTCTCTCTTCACCACTGTTTAAAACTGCCGCTAAATTCCATAGTATTATTCTTGCTTGATTGAGTCTAAAATAGTTTAAATAGAGCTGATTCCATCTCGGGGTGGGGGAGGGGGCAGAAAAACACAACTTTTTTTTTCCTTGTCAGATATTTGCTCCCTAAGCCCCAGAGTAGAGAGTGAAGTGTTGTATGTGAGGCTCTGCAAGTTTTTTGGGGGGGTTGGCCAAGGTCTAGTCCAGCCCTCTCTGCTGAGGAGGACGTGCTCTGAAATTCAACCAATTTCCCCAATGCTTTTGTTGCTGATGAACTGAAGCCCTATTGTTCATCCATTGCCACGGTCTTTTTCAGTTCCTACTATACGTTCTGCGTTGCCAGAGATAATGAATTTGCACCAAAACCTCTCATAGTTCCCTTCTGACAGACGGAACAAATTAGAAATGTCTAGTCTAAAGAAGAGCCATGGCTACATTTTCCTATTGTAGGAGGGAAAGCACACATTTCTTTGGAAACTTCTTTTTACCTTTTCTGTCTTTTATTTTCCCTTTTTCCCCCTCGCCCCCTCTCTCTTCTTCCCCTCCAGTTTTCTCTCTTGGGTTCTTTGGATCCACTTTTTAAGAATAGCTAGCTCTCTCTCTTCTTCTTCTTTTTTTTTTCCAGGCAGAGCACCATTTTGTGTAACTTGTGGGTTTCAAACCTTTTTTCTTCTCCTTTTTTCCTCTTTTAGGATTCTCTCTCTGCAGTTCTATTTACAAACTTGGAGAATGACCTTTTGCCTGTACTTTTTTTTTTTTAAGTCTCTTGGTTCAGGCTTCCCCTCCCCTTTTGTTTGGTGGTTAAATGTGTTTGGCTAAAGACAAGCGAAACATCTGAAAGATTTTTATTCATTATGGCCCCACGCTATTCAAAAGATACCTGAGAAGAGCCAGAAAAGCTTATCTATTTGAGGAAAAGAAAAATAGTGTATGGCCTTGAAAGAGGGAAAGAGAAGGAGAGAGGGAGAGCGAGAGAAAGAGAGAGAGAGAGAGAGAGAGAGAGAGAGAGAGAGAGAGAGAGAGAGAGAGAGAGAGTAAGGAGCGCATTAACATTTTTGATGTTGTCAGGTGTGTTTGTACAGGGGTGACTGGGAAAAAAGAGGAGGAAGGATGAATGTGAATTGGAGAAGTGTGCTTACATGGAAGATTATAAGAGGAGGCTGTATATGTGCTTGTGGGTATGTGTGTGAACGTGTGATTTGTCGAAAGCCTTTACACTAAGTGGGGATGGGAGCACACTGAAGGGTGAGGGGCTACGGGTGCTAGTGGGTGGCTGTGGAGTAGGATGTGCAGCAGGCTGTGTGCCTGGCTGCAGAAGCCACTGTGTGGGAGTCTGCGCCCGTGTGTGTGCGCGCTCGCGTAGGGGGCCTGTGTGTGTGTGCACGCGCGCGCGTTTGCGAGTAATGAGAGGCAGGCGGGGGTGGGGGTGGGAGTGGGGGTGGGGGTGGGGAGGGACTCAGTAAAAATTCTGATGAGGGCCCCATATGTAAATGTGGCGGCTGGAGGGAGAAGGGAGGCAGTAATGAGAGCCGGAGGCAGAGAGCACAGTCCAGCCAGCCCACAGATTTCCCGCCAAGTGCAGCCCGAGGACAGACAGCCAAGCGTGTCCTTGGCGGGAGCCGCCAGTGCCTGGCAGTAGCGCGCGCCCGCGTGCAGACAGAGGCGCGCGCGAGCGCCCGCGCACACAGATACACACACACACACACACACACACACGCACGCACACATACATACGCGTGTGCCCTTGTGGCCCTAAGCATGCCAGAAAAACATAGATCGTTCCTGGGGCCAGAAGAAAACAACCAAACCAAACCAAAGCAGCAAACCCTGCCCTGACTGCAGAGATGAAGGGCTGGAGAGATGTCGGCCGCCCTTGGTTTCGCCCATCCTGCTCCACAGCCCTTCCCAGACCCCTCCTTTAGCCTTCCCCCGGGCACCAGCACGCTGGCATTACTCCCCCTGCTCTCTAAAGAGCCTCCTCCATTCTAGGTGCTGAGTTCCGTGCCCGCCAGGTCTTGAGAAAGGAAGGCCGTAGGCAGGTGGCAGGCGGCATTGTGCCAGGCTGCTAGGGCTGGGCTGGCCGGCCGAGCACGCCAAGTTGCTGCCTGTCTGTCATTCACTCTCGCAGTCTGTGGGTCACATGCTGGCTTCATTTTTCCTTTAGGCACTAGGAGAGGATGGGGGAGGGCGGGAAGGTCTAAAAGAAAATGAAAGGTGTCCTTGCTCCTCTTTGAGATTTGCAGTCTTCTTGGCAAAGCCTCCCAGTGTTATCGAGACAGAAGACTGCCCGAGAGAGCAAGAAAAAGCAAGCGATCAAGACTGACGGGAATTGTCTTCCTGCAGAGTAGAGATCAGATTGGGAAACCCTTCTCCCAACCTGCCCTCTTCTCTATCGCCCCCCCCCCACCCCCCGCTTTCGTCTTTTTCTTTCTTTCTTTTTCTCCGGAACAATTAAACGTGAGCTAGCTTATGCTGTCAATCCTCTTCAAAAGGTTGAAACCAAAGCCTAAGCCAAAGGCAGATAGAGGTGGCCAAGATTGGCCTACAGAACCCCAGTACAAATGGGAACTTGGAAAGATCGCTGTGCACACGCACACGCTCGCGCGCGTACACTCACACAAATACACACTCGGCTTCCTTGCCTGGCTCCCTGTGTTCTTTCCCCAAGTCATTGCCTCACTCCCGTCCATAGACCACATCACTGCAATAAGTACTAATGGCAGAGCAGAACTGACTATGAGAATCACAAGTCGACAGGTAAATAAGTACAGAAACGAGAAGCACTGATAAGTTAATTGGACGATTTACCTCTACCTACTGAGAACACGTGTATCTTAAGCTTATTTTAGGAACAGATTTGATGTTGCATGATCTCTTCCCCTCCTCTTCTGGTGGAGAGAAGCGAAAATAATGTCCCAATTTTCAAAGTCTTCAGAGAAGCTACCTGAGAATCAATATTTTGTTTAATTTTTAGTTTGGGGTTTTTGTTTGCTGTTGTTTTTTCAGGGAATTTTTGGGGGGGTGGGGTTAAAAATGTTTATTTGGTGGGATGGAGGCTCTTGGAAGCTTGTGATTGTTGCAAAACCGATGTTGAGGAGGTTTTGAGCAAGACGACTGGAGAATACAGCTGTTCCCACAAGGCCAGCTTCCTATCTTCTACTGCTCCAGTTTTTTTCTGGGGTTGCTGTCTCCGCCGCCGCCGCTGCTGCTGCCGCCGCCGCCACCGCCGCCGCCGCCGCTGCCTCCGCTCCTCCAGTCCCCTCATCTGTTGGACTGGCTGCTCCGATTGCCGCTGCTGCTGCTGGAACCGCCGCCGCCACCACTGCCACTCCGGCTTGCAGGGTCTGCTGCTCGCATCTCTCCCTTTCCGTGTTTTCCCCCATCCCAGCTTCACGTTCAAGGTTTAGCAGCGAGGTCACGTCCATTGACGTCAGCTCCATGTCTCACTCTACGTCCGGCTACATTTACATACATCAAGGAAATTAGGGCATTAAAAAAATATGCAAATCCTGCAGAAGAGGAGACTGTGCATTCCAGGCGCGATCGCCTTTTATTGAAGATTTTAATTAAAGGGAGAGTGGAACCCCCCTAAAACAACAACAAAAACCCCAAAAAGAAAAATAAATGGTGTAGCCTTCGGGAAGGTTGTTTCTGCTCCTGTTCTGTGGGTGGCTGAGGACGGCCTGCAGCACTGCACAGAGAAGAACAGGTTAGAGAGGAGGCAACTCCAGCTATGCATAATCAGGTCTCTGCTGCGCCTCCATTCTCCTCTCCTCCTCCTCCTCCTCCTCCTTCTCCTCCTCCTGCTGCTGATGCTCCTGTTGGTTCCAGCGTGTATTATTTTTAATACTGATGCATATGTAAAGGTATATTTGCATTTTTTTAATTCGCTAAAAGTTCAGGTTCTATCGGTCTATCTACTTTTCTTTTTTCCTTTTGACTATATATATATTTTTTTTTTTGCCGAGTCTCTGCTGTCTATGCTATATTTTATGCACAGGTTCTTCCTTGGCTTCTATTTATTTAAGATTTCAAATATTCACATCTTTAATATATGGAACGCAAGGCGCACACCATGCTTGTTCGGTCGTAAAAGAAGAGACACATTTTCCTGACATGTACCTTAATCGGTGATAATGCCAACAGCTCATGGCTGAAAGTTGGATCACCCAATTAACTTCATATTAACAAAATACAGTTGGGGAGGGCAAAGCATTATAGATAATGCGTGTAATGGGAACTGTTTCCAAGAATTTCTACTATTTCCGTGCGGAATTACAAAGCAATATACGCATTTATTACCCTATTGGTTTCAGGAGTCTCATTTCAAAATATTCTCTTTAAAATGTGTAGACACAGGAAAAAGACAGCTTTCTGAAAGGAAGACATTTTCAACCATATTGTATGTCGTACCTTAACTGTTACATTAATAATGTCTCCATTTCATTTTTAAATCGTTTGGCTTGAAACTAGATGCCAAACATCAATTGGAAAAGCATTCTTATTTGCTGCATATATTATATATGCATGTGTGTATATGTATATATGTTTGTATGTGTGTATATATGTGTGTGTGTGTGTGTGGAGAGAGAGAGAGAGAGAAAGAGAGAGAGAGAGAGAGAGAGAGAGAGAGAGAGAGAGAGAGAGAGAGAGAGAGAGAGATCATGCCATTTTTTTGTCCTTAAATTCACAGGCCTTGAGTTACATTTAAAGCAGTAGTCCTGCTAGTAAGAGTTTTTTTCCCCTTTCTGACAATCTGCATTTGTAATCAGATATCTTTAAGCAGAATAAACATAGAAATGCCCACTCTCTCATATACCCAAATGCCCCAACTTAAAAAGAATGAATCCATAATAACAAAGCCCAGAAGAACAGCAACACATGCACCCATGGAGTTTCAATTAAACAAGACTAAGTACATGCACAGGTAATTAGTTTCATTATGAATGGCTTACCTGCTTGAGTGTCTAGGGCAAGAGTTCGCCCTGCCCCAAGGCTATCTGGAATACAGATATTATTTTTCTTTCCACGGTACAGCAGTGTGTCATTTTCCATCCCATACTCCCCAACACTCATTTCTCAGCACCTAGACCTTAATTCTTATGGTATCTCGAGCTTTGCTTCTAGATCTAGTTTTGACTAGCCCTACACTAAAGTCCTCATATGATAAGGCACCCAATAAAAAGTGATCAGATGGCTACACGTAAAACATTAAAAACGGAAACTCAGCCATTAGGCTAGTTCTTATCTTACCATATATAGCAACAGTATATTCCTAAAGTACATTTTTGACACATTTTTGTGAATAATTGTCGGATTCCATAACTGATTTCAGAATGGCACATTTCAGAACGGTACATTTTCGTGTAACGTTGGGGAGCATCTAGGTGACTAAAACAATTCGATGGGAGGTGTCTTTTCCGTTTTGGCTTAAATTTAAGCCTGTGTTGGTGTGTCCCCAGGGTTTGTTTGCTTTTTTTTTTTTTCCCTTTTAAGCGACACCTGCATGCTTTTCACGCGGGTACCTACACACATAGCAGTTATGGACGTATGTGTTTAGAGAGATGTTTAGGTGTAAAGATAAGTGTGTATTCATAGATTTCTGTATGTGCATATATAGATCTATGCATATGCATGTGTGTCCATGTATTGTGCCTATATACATATAGGTCTACATTCTACATCTGATCTGTATGTAATCTCCTTTTCTGTCTCTAATTTCCCTTATTGGCGCAGGGTAGTAACCCGAAACGCCTGAACTGTCTGTCACAGATGCTGCTGCTGCTGCTGCCGCCGCCGCCGCCACTGCTGTGTGTGTGAGCTGTTGCTTACCCCGGGGCCGGTGGCTCAGTGGCTCGGTGGGTGCTGCTGGAGGGTGGGGAGTGTCGCTGCCGCCGCTGCCGCCGGTGCCGGTGCTCTGTCCCAGCCCGGCTGCCGTGCGAGCCGTGCCTGAGCCCCCCCTCCCATCACCCCCTCCCCTCTCCTCTTCCCCCGCCCCCTCCCCCCTCCCGCCCAGTATTACCATATGGAGGCCGAGTCCCTGCGAATCACAGCAGCAGCGGGCGGCATTTGAATAAGCCCCGCAACCCCGCACACTCCCTAACTCCTCTGCACGCAGTTTTTTTCTGCAAAAGGGACCACCTCTCTGGCCCTACACCTTCCAGCCGCCACCGCCGCCACCACCGCCCCAAAGTGCCATAGGGAGAAAGCTAGGGACAGTTGCTGCGCCAGGGTCTTGCCACTCTAATACTAACTTGAGTGATAGGATTTGAACAATAAATAGAGGAGAGAGAAAGAGAGAGAGAGAGAGAGAGAGAGAGAGAGAGAGAGAGAGAGAGAGAGAGAGAGAGAGAGAGAGAGAAAGAGAGACAGAGAGAGACAGAGACAGAGACACACAGAGACACACAGAGACACACAGAGAGATAGACACAGAGACAGAGAGACACACAGAGACAGAGACAGAAACAGAGACACAGAGAGACAGAGAGAAACACAGACACAGAGAGACAGAGAGAGACACAGAGAACTAGAAATACCTGGAGACAAACGCAAACACAGAGATATCAGAGATAGAAAAGGAAAGAAGAGAACCTAGAGGGGAGGACAGTTCCCCAAATATAAGAATTTTCACATTTCCAAGCTATAAATTCAAATCTTGCTGAACTTCACACGCTCATATTTTACACGTGTTTTCCCTCCAGGTGTTACATGCTTATTTTTGTCTTTATCAGAAATAATTCTTAGAATCGTGCAAGAGATATGACTTAAGAGGATGGACGCTAATTTTATAGCTTAAAAGTTTCTCATTTATATGATGGTGTTAACAACATATCAGCTTCATGTTAAAATTAGATTTGTCTTAAAAAATAAAATAAAACCTTTCTCTGTCCCCTAGATCACAGCCACACAGTATTCACCCGTTACCCATCTTCAATAATTAAATTTTATGGTGAGACATTTCCACTTGAATTTCGATTCGGGGAAAGGTTGTTACTGTTACGATATTTCCCCCCCCCCCCTTCCCATTTGATTTACTTATAGAAAAGAGAGATATCAATAAAGTCGAGATATTTTTAAAAAACTGACTTAATGGTCGAAAGTCCGAAAATCATTGATTGAACAAGGTTGCGGGTGTGTTTTAATTAAACAAATAGAGATTTCCTTTTTGAAACTTAGCCCCAATCTTTAGAGAACAAGGGGCTCGGAATCAAGTGTATAGAAATAGGGCCCTCCCTTTTCATACGAGAGCTATGATTTCCCTGTAGGTGATCATATCAAACATAATGAAATCTACAGTTACCTATAGGATTTACCTATCGTAAAAATGCCCTTCTCAATGTCCAAAAGCCAAACATCTTTCTTTGGAAGCACACATGAAAAGGATCATGATGATTAACAGTATCTTACAGGAAGGACAAACTAAACCTAAGAGAGGAGGAGAGCCACGGACTCAAGAGAAGAGAGAACAATTATAAAAGCCCAGAATTTTAATACAGATTCCTAGTACTTTCAAACTGCTAGATTTCCGGGAGGAGGAAAGACTATGCCAGTGATGCTTGGAGACAGTAAAACACACACACACACACACACACACACACACACACACAGATATACTACAGAATTGTAAGGAGAGCGAATATATACTCAATTACAATGCATTTTTCTGTATCTTAAAAATAAGAAAATGCAGCAGGCCACTCTCTGTGTTTCTTTTCTTTCTTTTTTAAAGAACAATTCCAACGCGGGGAGGGGGGGGGGGAAGGGAGACTGTTCACTCTCGCTGTGGCATAGTATCAAAGAAGCTACTATTTGAAGCAATGCATAATCCTGCTTAGTTTTAATGAGCTGTCTAAAGAGCTGATTAAGCCCCAAGTCTCCGATTTTTGCTAGGGCTCTCCAAATCCAAACCTGCCTAGAGGAGGTGGAAAGACATGAATGAAAGTTTGTGATCTAGAGGAAAGCGGCATTTGCCCAGAGGTTCCACATTTCTCTCTGTTTCTGTAGGGCAGTTTTCACCCGAAGCTCCTTTATTCCTCTCTTCTGATTGTTACTTCTCCATCTTGGCCAGTGGAACCGAATCCCTGGTGTTAAGACCAGGTGAACAAGGTGAATTTCTACTGCTACGAGACACTCTCTGCTGCCCTAATGGGTCTCTGGGGAAGGAGCACCTGGCGGGGCAACCACTGCCCCTGGCCAGCTCCAGGCTCCTAGCTCTGGCCGGCAGGGGAAGAGCGACACCTACCGGCTTCGCAGGCTACTCGTGATGGCAGTAGGGGGTTGCTTACTGTATGGGGGTGATACTTAGAAGGCTTCGCAAAAGCCAAGACCAGCTCTGTCTTTGATCTAAACCAAAGGGAGTTCTATAGATGTGCAAGTGGAAGCGTAGAGGTGGGAGAAGGGCAAGGCCAAATCTAAGGACAAGAAAGATTGAATACAGAGCCACCCACCATTATAAAAATTCCCAAATCATCATCTCCACCAACCTCCAAGGTCCTGGAAGAAAAAAAAATACTGACATTCAATTAATAAACTGCTATCTATTTTTAATATCGCTAAGAAAGAAATCAGGAAAGAGAAAGGAAAAGAAAGGGAGGAAAGGAAGTTTGAGTTTTGGATCTTTTGCTGTTCATGACCTAAGTTTCCATTTTGAAGTTGGAGTGCCTTCCCTACTAATTCAGGGCTAAAGATTGATGTCCTTTATACATCAGTTAATGACATATCCAAAAGAAGGTGTCAAGGACACACCTAACAGACACTGCAGGCTAAAGGAAGCTCAGATGGAATCCAAAAGTAAACTCTGGCACAATAGCCTTGAGCAGGATGCTCAGCTCTTAACCAGATTCTGCCTTCACTCATTAGATTTATCCCATTTATACAATTAGTTAGCTATGAATAATGAAGCAAAAAGCAAAACTGAAAAAATGCCAAGATTTTTCAATAGTTAAGTAATTATCTTGGAGCTAGAGTTTAAATACTTTGGCTTCAGTAGGCACTTTAGTTTTTAATGGTTAAAGACAGAAAATGATAGAGAAATCACAAAACAACAAAAGCCTAACATGACATTAAAAAAATGATAGCTGGTGCAAGTTGTTGCTTCAAATAATTATTTCTGCTTGGTATGGAAATTTTGTTTTATTTCTAAACAATTTCAGGTATGTCTACAGTTGAGAAGAAATCATGTGGCTAATGTAAGGGTCAGGCTAGCCCTTCCCACCTCCATTCCTCCCAGCTTCAGGGTTCTGCCCAGTTCTTTGAGATTATTACTCCGTCTCCTTCTTTTGAGTTTGTGTTTGGGCCTAAACAAAAAAACAACCTATTAAGTTTTGCTCCTGGCGTTAACCAGTGAGAGTAAGCAGGAAAATCCTCCAGAAGAATAGGGGTAATGGGGGTGGAGCTAAGGCTTTACTTGTGATCAAGTCAATTTGCATTCTGGATGTATTTAAACAGAAATCTTACTCATTTCAAAAGAAGAAATTAAAATTTCCCTTTCAATTTAACAATTAATGCAAAATTCCTACCTTAGCTTTGCAAAGGTACTGGACCTAAGGTCGAGATATTTTGGGGAGGTGAGGGGGAAAAATCTATATTTTTACCTTCCTTTTTTTTTTTTTGCAATCCCAGAATATTAATTTTGTGGAGGGACTATTTTGTAAATAAAATGAGCACATGCATACCCAACCCCAATATCAAGTCTTTGAATTAAGTGCATTTTTTTTTTAGACAGAGATGGTTGTGATATTCTGATTAATTAAAGCATCATAGCTTTGATTCTTGGACTTATTTTTGTCATAGATTTAAATAGGTCCTGTTTGATTCTTTCACAAACAGGGTCCTGAGCAGTATTTAAGAGGTAAATGCTTGTTAATAATAACAAGATGAAACTGCATTTAATGACATGCTTTCTGGGAATATTTTGCAACCCAATCAATGAAAACATATATCCTTTAAAATAGTGACATTGATGAAAAAGAGTATTTATTAAAGAAAAAATCATGCTGCATTTGATATGTAACAATCACTCACAAAACAACACACATTCTGAGATACCTTTGAATGAATACTTGAAAGATCATTGAGGAACTTGATAATGCTTCCTATTGAAGGCATGTCAAGTTTATAGATTTGACTTTATTCCTGCTACAAAACTTTAGTCAGAAAATCATCCCTTCTCTTTTTCTCTCTGTGCCCCACACCATGTGCCTGAGTGGGTTTAATGCTTATAGAAGCTTGTTTTTGGCATTTGATACTAAAAGGACAGATATCTATCATTTTGTGTTGAAAATGGTGGAACTTCCACGAGCCTGCTAATTATTGATGCTTGGGGTATTCTATCTTCTTAAATCAGTGACATATTTTTGCCTTGAATGTAAAATTAGATCTATGAAATAATTTCTTCATGGGGCTTCAAAATACCAAGACTTTTCCCCCCTTCCCTTGGCTTTTATGTTAGTATATGTGCTAAGGTAGATGGATATGTGATTTATGGTTTTTGCAGCTCTACTTATCTTTAAGAAAAAAATGAAATCAAAAGCTGCTTTGGGGCATCTTTTATGTTTCTTTGTCACTCCTATCTTCGTGTGTGTATGCATACACAGGTGTGCAGTTTCTGTCCTTGCCAAGGAATAAGGAAGTAAAGGTATATCAGTATTGAACAAGACCACAACTGATATGTAGCTAATTGTAATGATCTAGATACACACATATATGTTCATATGCATATATTTAAATCCTATCAATTTATAGGCTGACAGGCTAGTGAGGGACGACTATGCCTATACCAGAAGGCAGAATGCACAATCAGCTGTGGGAGTGGGTTGGTGCACTTCAAATGTCGTCTGGCCTCCTGCAGCTCTAGGGAAATACACAGGGTCCCATTTACGTTTGGACTCCAAAGAGTGAAGCTCAAAGAGCACCTGTATGCATTGGTTTTAAGACCAATGTATTGGTGTCAATGTTGTAGGTAGGAGGTGGGGGTGGGCCCCTCCAAACAGTTTCCCAAAATGCCGAACTGAAACAATACACTAAATCAGGGCACAAATTAGCTTGGCGCCTACTTATCACCATAGAGGTGTGTATGTGTATGTGTGTGTGTGTGTGTGTGTGTAATGGTAATATCGCCATGTCATAAACATAATCATTCCTGTTATCGATATCAAGAAAAAAACCGTTCATTTCCTATGAAATTTGTTCTTGAGCTATCCTGGTATTTCCTTAGCATAGGGCGGGGCTCTTTTGAACCTTTTTTTCCCTTAAAAACACAAAAACGCAAAAACCAAAACCAAACTCTCTTCTTACCCTCCTCAACTCCCAATTTCTATTATTTGAACCATCTGTTACGAGTATAATCTACCGTGGGGAGCTGTCCTAACCGCATTTGGGTCTGTTCTAGGTAGTCACTGCTCCTCAGCAAACAAATGATTCCCAAATCACCACTGGAGTGTCTAGGTGTATTCGTGGCACACACCCCTGGCACGGCTCTGTCCTTAGAAACCACCGCTAGCTGACAACGCCATACTAAACACAGGCATATCCAGCCACAGAAAACACACAGAACTCGAACTCTCCGTGTGCCCTATTTTCCCCCACTCCTTTTAAAACACTTACACAACCCCAACACATTTAAAAACCGCGGCTACGCCCCCGGAATTCACAACTAGACATATTGTTCCTCAGAACTGCATACAATACCCGATAAGTGCTATGTGCGTGTGTGCGCGTGTATTCGGGAGCGCGCGTGTGTGCGTGTGTATGGTGTGTTAACAAGCCTATAGGCAGGTCATTATCAGCTGATCAGACATAGTAATCCAATAGTCTTTTTCGTATAAATATGTTTTTTTCATTAATAGAAAGATTTTTTCTTAGTGGGAAAGAGAGAAATCCCAGATTTAACGTCCAATGTCCTCCACTTTAGCTCGGTCCCCGGCTGACAGGCTTTTGGGCCCTGGGCTCACCAAACTTTCTCTTCACAAGATTAATAATGAAGAGACGCTAGCTATGTCCAAGTGTGTAAAGAGTGTGTGTGTGTGTGTGTGTGTGTGTGCGCGTATGTGTGTCCGTGTACGTGTGCGTGTGCGTGTGTGTATGTGCGTACACTCGAGCTCCGGAAAGGGAGACGTCAGAGACTGGAGGAGGGGGACAGGACGCTGGGGAGAGAGTGCTAAGAATCTGGATGCCCAGTTTACAATCCTTCATCTCGCTTTCCAATCCTAGAGCTACGAAAGCAGAGGACCAAGGTGCTTCCCCAGCATCTCATCCTGGGCAAAGAGTATTCAGCCCTCTTTACCTTGTTTTCAACAGAGATCTTCCTAGTTCTCCTACTCCTGTTCTTCCTGGCTCTTTTATCTCCTTTCCCTTCTCATTATTTTGATTATATTTAATTAGCCGTAAGTAATCATAAGAACACGATCGAGTCCTTCCTTATGTTTTCGGGATTTGGGATTTGAGGCGTTTGTGTAGTGATGGATAGAGGGGAGGAACTTGACCCTTCCCAAGTACAGAAACCCAGCTGCGGCTACCCCCAGGTACTTACCCCAAGCGATGCCAATGCAAATGGTGGCCCAGGAGCTTCAAGTTCCCTTTCCCCGTCTGTGTGCAAAAGCCTGCCATTCTGCCTCCTCTCGTCAGCCTCTCATCACGACACACATATACACACTCTCACAGTCACACACATGAGGATTACTTGTGACTTTTAGAGCCAAAGCCTGATAATTCAGTGGAGAGAGGGAGGGGAGAAAAAAGGGGAAAAGGGAGGGGAAGAGAGGAGGCGGGTGGGAGGCAGGAGCGAGGGAGGGAGAGAGGGAGGAAGAGGAAAGAGAGGGAGGGGGGAGAAGAGACGGAGGGAGGAAGAGAGAGAGGAGAGAGAGAGAGAGAGAGAGAGAGAGAGAGAGAGAGAGAGAGAGAGAGAGAGAGAGGAAGACGCTAGAAGGAAAAAGAGGAAGAGGTGGAGAATCAGAAGGTGCTGGTGATGGTGAAGAAGATGGAGGAGGAGGAGAGTTGGGAGGGGCAGGGTGGAGTAGGATGGGATGGGATGGCACAGAAAGGAATAAATTGTTCCCCACCCAACATGAATGAGACGCCTTCAGAATTCCAGGGGGAGCCGGTGCGTCAGTTCCAATATGACCAAAGCCAGAGATGTACAAAAGCCTGTGCAAGCTGAGACCCCCTTCCGTGCTTCTCTATACACTTATCAAGAGTGTGTAGACTTTCGGAATAAGAGTGTATTTGTGTACGTGCATGTGCGTGTGCGTGTGAGTGTAAGAGGAGGGTGAAGTGGCAGAAAACGGAGAAGAAAGCTAGGGGCACGCAGAGGACTAGAAGAAACTTTCATCACCATCTAGGCTCTCCCGCAGCTCACCAAGTCCAGGGAGGTGGCTCCTGTTCACCAGCGTCCCTGGCTCTCTTTACCCCAGTTTAATGCTTGCACTTCAGCCACAGCCCAGTTCAGACACTATTCTTTCTCCAGATAGCAGTTTCCTAGTTCCATCCTGCAGATAGTCCATCTTCAACTTTAGACCCGTCTCTATTAGCATAAATCTTCCTGCACTCCTGTTCTCACAGTGTGCGTGTGTTTGTGTGTGCGTGTGTGTGAGTGTGTGTGTGTATGCATGCGTGCATATTCGGGAGTCCGTGCAGCAGCTCTGAGCTGGAAAGAAGGTATAACCTCTAAGTTCAGTCTCTAAGGAAAACTGAACCCTAGAAAAGTATTCGAAGTCCGGTGTTTCAGGGCAGTGCTAAGGCAGGCTCAGGTGCGTGAGCGCCAAGCCGACAATACTATTGATTACTTCAACCGGATTTTTTCCTGCAAACATCTTCTCCCCCACCCCCGCCCCTGTCAAAAAGAGGTGTTGTTTTTTTTTCTTAAGAGAAATAGTTTCGGGGGTGAAGGTGGGGAAGGGTAATGGAGAACATTTTCACAATGGATGGCAACGTGGATTGCTATTCTAGCAAAAGATATGATGTATTTTTTTTCTTCAGATTTCAGTTAAGGGTGGGACTCCCAGACTGACCAATAGATGCTTCATTATAGTGACTGGGTTAAAATAAATGATAGTGTTTTTCCATACTGAAAGCCCATTAGTTCTCTGCTAAATACATTAAAACAGACCCTCAGAGAGATTATGTGGGAGATTTTTTTTTATATGACCTGTAGAACCCAAACAACCCCGTACACACTACGGATAGGACACAGACCTTAGTTGCGTATACATTTTTCGTAGACTGTACACTTGAAGAAAAATCCCAGCTCTAACGCGCTAAAAGCGCAGAGACAAATGTAATTCTCAATAATCACCACTTCAAACTCGATAATGTCTTTCTGCATTTCCTTGTTGACCTGTAGGTGAGATACTATATTTTTACAGAAGGTTAATAGGCACCCATATTGTGATGCTAACATTCATCATCGTAGGTGAAAAGCAATAAAAATGTCAGCAAAAACAAAAGAAAACAAAAAAAAATACACCTGCTTCCAATGGGAGAAAAAGCCCTTATATTTGCAATTATATTTTTTCCATAACAGTCGGTTAATATACACAATGGCGCTTGCATCATAACCCTCTCCTCTCCATTCAAAGGATTGTACTCAATGGCTTGGTAAACAACTAATTTATGTATGTGGGCTGTAGTGAGAAGAATATAGTTGTTCTAAAGTTATTTAACTACCTTATATATGTAAGGAGTAACAAATGTCTAATTATTGAATAGCTGACATGTTTTAGGATGCAACTACCTGACAAATATTATTTCATAAAAACTAAAAGAACCTAATGACTGTTCACTTCAATTATGGTATTCAAGTAGAATGAAAGTTTTTCTTATAATTATTTTTGGTTGCAAAGAAAAAGAAGTTCCCTTCCTCAAAATGAGATTATTGTGCAAACTACTAATTAAATTCTGTCTATATTTTAGAAATAAAGAGGTTGTTTTTAGTATGTAGGGAATCAGAAATAGGCACATAGTGGGTCATATAGCATAGCATATACCCAGAGCACACTTTCAGAGCAGACACAGACCAATCCCCACCCACACACACACATACATTTACAGGTTCATTTCATGTCATTAGGATTTTTCCCTATGAGAACCATGCAGACATTCATGAATTTTCAAAATGCAGCATTTAAGCTACATTACAGTGGAGTGGAGCAGGGGAGAGGATAGGGTACTTTAGAAGAACGATTGTTCAAAATTTAATCTTTGTGGTATACTTCTTAGAGTTTTAATAGAATTATATTTTTATTTGAAACCACAAGTTAACGTTTCTTTCTAACTCAATCCTGTGTTCTTTGGGGAAGGAATCCAAATTCTTGGTGCTTTAGGGCTCCAAGTATTAAAAACTCATTTAAAAATTTAAAAACTCATTAAAAATAAAAAAAAGTATATCTAAATTCAATTACCTGAAGGTTTGTAATTTCAACTTGTTTCCAACTAGATTTTGGTTATTTAAAAGAGTTCATTTTAGTAAATTCCGAATATTTACAGTGAAAAAAAAAGCCCCACAGATTGCATGACTTTTATTAGTACATACTCCACACTAATTTTTCTAGTAAACGAAGTAGCTCTCATACAAAAAAAAAAAAAATGACGTCCGGACCAATACCTTATCTCATTAAAAGGTCTTGGACTTTTTAATGAAATTTAAAGAAAAGTCCAACAAGACGAATCTGGTTCTGTAGTGTCATGACTGAATACTTTGTCTTAAAGACATCTTAGGTTCTTAAATGTAAAGATGAAGTGTAACCTCAACACAAGATGTGATTCTGGACAAAATCATTTTACCTGTTGACTTGAAAATGTGTTTGAAAGTCAAGTTCCGCCCTGGACCAGCTTTATTACAAGTTGAGGCTGGTTCCTTAGAAGATAACCTATGTGGGCTTCAGCTGTTGAAATCGTCTCTACTAAATACAATTCATGGGAGGGGGACCCTAATATCACTGGTTCTATTTTTAAGGTTCTTTTTCTGATTATTTGGATAGCTATTTTTTTAAATTAACACCTCCAATTACTTCTAAATTATAGCAACAAAGGGATATTTAGTAAGAACCAGTTCAAATCATGTTTTACTCCCCCCCCCCCCCATTTCACAGATGTTCATCTTCTCACTGTTTATCCCTTACAGGACTTTGCATTTAGACAGTCCCTGCAGTCTGTGCGACAATTAATACAGTCTCAGTTTGGGGTCATGTAAATACCAAGGTAAAAAAAAAAAAGCCTAACCAAGCATTGCCTGTAAGAGTGTCCCTTATAAATGTAACTAATCTCTATAGAGGTCACTTTTTTTATTTGTTTATTGGTTTATTTATTTATTTATTTGAGTCATTACGACTGTGACTAACTCTCCCCAATTCATCAGAAATAATTAAGTAATGTGGGATATATTTTCCCATGCTTTATATTACCGCATCAGCAACTAGATCCTCTATTCTATTAGCGTCACAAGTGGTGCGGTAACTCACTACGCCTTAGCTTTTATCCTTTATATCACCTTAACAGCAACTCTACTCTGGACATATCGTTGGGATTATTTAAAATGTAGCCATCTCGTTAGCAAAATAATAATAATTAAAAAAAGCTTTCGTAGTCTATCATTTTAAATTAAGACTATATGCAATAGATGAGCATTTGGGAAACTCCATGAATGAGCTTTTATAAATTTAGGGCTTGGCCATTTAGACTAAAAGTATTGAGTTGAATCCCAATATTGTATACTTTTAGGAGCACTTATATTTACTGACTTCTTCAAAGGGATAGATTAGAAAAATGGGGGAAAAAGATAACACCCAAAAGTTTTCTTCTCATTAAAATGAATATAGGGAAAGGTGAACCACAACTTCAAATCTAACAACCAATAATCCAAAAGGAATCCCTCAAATTCTTATGTTTAGTTTACCAGAAAAATAATCCTGATTTCAATATCTTCCATTTTAGAAGTGCTGTTTAATAGACTGACTTTAATTTGGAGAGCAGTGGAAACGCTAAGGCACTTTGCAGGTAAACCTATGAACTCAAGAAACAGTTTTCTGTCACTTCCTTAAAGAGATTTTCTTTTTTTTTTTAAGTGGGGTTTTAAAAAAGAAGCCCAGATGCTCCAAATAGGCACACATGCAGGGAATATTAGGAAGTGACTTGCTGGTTAGTAAAAGGCAGGTAGTAATTAAGACAGAAATAATTCATTTACTCTCTCTCTCTCTTTCTCTCTCTCTCTCTCTCTCTCTCTCTCTCTCTCTCTCTCACACACACACACACACACACACACACACACACACACACACACACACCACAAATATTTCTTTAAGGAAGGCTGATGAGTGCGGGACTTGAATCCCTGGCACTGGAGTAGTAGTAGCTTAGAGAAGTTATGGCGTTAGCAGCGGGGGTGGGTAGCAAAGGTGAAATGCGCAGAAGGCCCAGGCTAGGGTCTAGGGAAGGAGAACTCCCTTGGGGTATTCAGGAGAACTTGCCTTGGGGCCCAGTCTTTAGGATCAGTCATCTCCTCCACCTAGCCACTTAGTCTTTTCCCACAGATAATACCTGCTGTTGCATATGGGGACATCTGACACAAGAAGTATTCAAAAGGGGAGGGAGAACTCCACCTCCTTCTTAATTTCCTGTGGTAAGAGTCTGGTTCTGCCAAATTAATTGCATAATGCCAATTCAAACATGTACACACATACACTCATACACACACACACACATACACACCCCTACACCTGTGCAACGGAACCTGGGTCGGCTTTTATTTGTGCTATTCTATCAGTGAGTGTCAGGACAACTGAGCTTCGTCTGGGGGTGGGGGAGCGGCAAAGCACCGTTTAAGAGAGAATGCTTCTTTATGCGTTTTCTCTGCTCTCTTTTTGTACGCCCCCCACCAATCCCCATCCGAGGGTGGCAGTGTGGATATTTAACGTTAGAAGTTTCCAGCTAGTGCCACCCATGTCGGTATCTACTGAAACAAAAGACAATGGTCTCTACCACTGCAGGGTTTTCTCAATTCATAGCTGGGGGTCTCTCTTGTTCAATCAGTTTGTTCGACAGCACGTGACCCCTCGCCCCCACTTCTCTTACGGCGTCTGAGGGTCACACCTAGATGCCTCAAGCTCTAGCATTTGGGGCAAAGGACTCAGGTTACAACCTCCCTAAGCCAGAAGAGCTTCAACGACTCCCTGTCTCTCCCCTTCCCCGCCCTCCTACCCAACTCTCACCCAGGCTCTTAGATCTATTTCAGGAATCCCGAAGAAAGAGATCTAGGTTGAAGTGACCACAGATACAAGCAAATCCCCGATTCCTGGGGTCGATCACCAATTTTCCCTGAGAGAAAACTGTATCTATCCCGTTCTTTCTGTTTTCCCATCTCCTCCTTCCCCTCTCACTTACTAAAAAGGTTCTTAAAAAAAAAAACAACCTGCAGGCTTTCTTAAATATGTGTCACAAATATGTGATAACACATCGCACCAGATATGGGTTTAGATGAAGCTAACCGACCCGCAGGTTTAAGCTAGATTTCTCACAGCCTAGTGCTTTGGGGTGCTTCAGTTACTGCCTTTGAGAAAAGCAAACCACGAGAGCCCCCAAATCTCGAAACCTTTCCAGCTTCCCGACTAGCTTGTCAGCATTTCTCCTCCAGGAAACGCATATATTATCAATGGAGATAAATGTTTCGGCAGCATTTTCCTGCAAAAGCAGTCAAATTTCCTGGGGAAATCGTTCAAATTTTCAAGACACTGTATTAAAGAAATATATAAATTGTATGTGTATGTATATACATATGTATGTAAGTATGTATGTATAGAAACCCTAGAAGTCCTGCTGAAATACAAACATAACTTAATTCTGTTACAGTGTGCATTAGTCTTTCCAGTTCACATGAGAAAATGCTCCTTGTATTACGTGAAAATAAACAAACAAACAAATAAATAAGACCTAAGTCTCTGGCACAGCAGAGATATGAAAAAGTACCCCAGGTATTTAAAAAGAAAGTAGTGGCAGGGCAATAAAAAGAACAGGTAAACTACACTTCCTTCCCAAGAGCCCAAAGCTAAAAAAATTCCTTTCGTTAACCCCTAAATTCCTCTTTTCCTCTCTACTTCGCTCCCTCCTTCCTTCACCTCGCCCCCCCATTCCCTCATTCTCAATTCATAGTCCTTAGAAATGTGATCGTTTCTATGCCAGTCTCTACCATTTCTTCCTTACACCTAAATCAAAGACAATGGACCTAAGTCTAACCTTCATTTCCATAGCCACGCATTCATTTCTACTTGCATCCCCCAAACCCAGACGGCCCGGTGTTCAGCCTATTTCACCTCCAGAATCCTGAGGCTGAGAACGCGACGCCAGGAGTCCTCAATATCATTATATTGGGAATCAGAAATCTGCTGTCCAAAAGCCTCGGAGAACCAGAGAGAAATGACAAACCCCATTGAACCTGTGGAGGCAGAGATTTTTTTTTTTTAACAGCAACTTAGTAAATAAATAAGAGCAAAAGTTAAAGAGTGACAGCACGATACCTTGTCCCCTGGTTATTCAGGCGCCTGCCTCCCACTTTGTACATGCTGAAGGTATTTTGTTTGGGAGATTTGGGTTTTGATTTGGTATGGTTTGTCTATATAAGCCCTGCTGGTGTACTGTACAGAGAGAAACGCCCGTTGATGGACTACAGTGTTAATTAACACAGTGCTAATTTGAGTAAGAGCAAATGGAGGTGGAACTCGGTGCAGTAAGACCGCGAGGGGCCAGTGACCTCTAGTGGACATTGGAGGACATGCACCGTGGCTGACTCCTGTATGAGAACTCCACGGAAAACTCCTCAGCTACCTTCGCTGTTTTTCCTTGGGATAACTGGGAAACAATGCAGCGATCATTTCCAAAACTTAAGCTTAGTAAAATCTCCAGATAGGACTAGAGATGTGGGCAAGTCTCTCACTTGGTCGAGTATCCATTTAGTTCAATTCTGATGCCATTTAAAAAATTTGATTTGTTAAGTTGTGTGGGTGGGTCGGTGTGGAGAAGAAGAGAGGAACAACATCGAAAAAAGGATTTAGGAAATGTGCGTGAACTTAGATCCCGAGGGGCTCTCGATTCTGGGAGAAACTGGTGTTTTCAACGCCCAATGAGTTGAGATGAATTGAGGGAGGTAAAGCGGGAATAGGGTGGGATGGGGTAGCGCAGAAATACAGCTCAGTCAGCAAAGCTAATCAGGAGCCGCAGGGTCTTTTTGTTTGTTTGTTTTGTTTAAGAGACACAAATCAAGCAGAAAAAAAGGCTTCAGAAGGAATGCACTGTGGGAACAAAGTTTATGACTACTAAGTGTTATCTCACACACAAAAGTTATCCGCTTCCTTTTTAAACGGAGGAATTAAAAAAAAAAACTTGTAAATTTTCTTAAGTCATCATGTAGCTAGGGAGAGAGTATTTCTTTGGAGTCTTTGCCGCACTAAGGAAGGGAGATGCCACCACAGTGCTTTTAAAATCTCTTACTCCAAAAACCTATTTTGTGCTTCACAGACCATCCCCGTCCCCAATCCAAAGACCACAACAAAGTCTTCGGAAGTTCATCCCCTGTGGGGATAAAAGGTGTTTTTAACCCATATCTGCTAGAAGTTGCATTTTAATTCTATATCTAGGACTGGAGTAGTTTCTTTCCGGTGCTCCTCGACTCAAAAGTTGGGTCCCTAAATGGGACAGTTAGCGTTTTCTCCACTTCTGTACACTTGTCTGCAGACTCTGTCTGGGTCAGACAAAAAGAGACAAACGTCTCAAACTTTAGCCCTAGTGGGAAGTAAACTTGGTGTTGGGACAGTCGACGCCCAACTTTCCCAGGGTCCTTACGTATCATGTACCGGAAACTCTCTGGTTCTTGGTCCCAGGTTTGGGATTGGGGGATGTGGGGGAAAGGAAAAGGGGGTAATCCAGTAAAGGTCAAACCTTTCCAGTCCAAACTCACGATTTCTGGGACCTAGGTAATACGGCAGTATAAAAGAAACTTGCCTGGGGCGGGAGTGTAGCCATTCTCCAGTCGCGGCAAGTAAGACCCAAGGGCTCTCAGTCAGCAGGAGAAACTAGTGTCAAAGCCAAGGCTAAGGGAAGTGGGGGTGAAGCCTGGGGTGAAACGCGCACCGAAAGGGTATGGGAGGGAAGTGAAAAGCTAAGTTACTGCACAGGGGGACCGTTTAAACTCTCCCCTCCCCACACCTTAACCCTTCTGCCCACCAGACCTAGCGCGCTGCGGCTGGAGAGAAGCAGGGGTCCAGGAGATGGGCCGCCTCCCTGGGAGGCGTTGCCGCGGGAAGGCAGGAGGGCACCTGGACCCTCAGGCGGCCAATTGGGCTTGGGCTTCAGGTAGCTGCTTCTGAGGAAGCAGAGAGAAGCCCCTGCCCCAATTGTGTCCTCTGCCCCTCACTGTGCAGTACTGAGTGAGCAGGGAGGTGTGGGGCCCCACCTGTCTTGGGAACTCCGGGACAAAATTGAGATCTGTGGAGGTGGTGTCAAGGGGCTAGCGATTCCAAGTGTTTGAAAAGCACTTCTAGAGGGAGAGACTAACGACCTCAGCTATAGATTCACGCGTGTATCTACGTACGTAGGCGTGTGGGTATTATTTATGCTACAGAGCGTACAGAAAAGTTGTTTAGAAAGCCTCAATACAGTCAAGAGACAGAGGGAGGGAGTTCGAGTGCTCAAAACTCAGAACATAAAATATACATTATAACAAAATGAAATTTCAATAAATTAGGATGAGATTTAAAAGTTGAAAAGGAACGGATACTCTCAGGAAAACAATTATTTTTTATCTTTAAAACGAGCCCCCAAATGAACTGGGTAGCTGAGTCGCCTTGGCCGGCACGTGACATTTCCCCTTCTGGTCCTCTGCCCCCGGCGGGCTCCCGCGACACAGCAGTTTCCGAGTTCGAGTCCACGCAGCCCCGCTGTTTCCAAAGTAAAGACCAAATGCAGATAACTCGCACCAGTTAATTTACCTCGGCCACTAAAGGCAATCAGTACCGGTCTGAATTTTTTTTTTTAATTCTCTTTAAAAAGTCATTCCCAAAGACTTGGGACCCTCTTCTTGCCTTAGGCCAGGAGGGAGCATCTGGGCTGCTGTGCCTCGAATATCGCGCTAACTAGCGGCCCAGGCTTCCAGTTGTGATTGAGGACTCTTCAACTTCCGAGCCCTTCTAAAAATATACGTGCAGCCTTTCTGCTCCTCAATCCAAGCCCCTTGACACATCTAGCTGCCAACTCCTCCATAAAAATCGAGAGTCAGAGAGTACAGGCATATACAGAAGCAGACTCCCCAGAGATAGTTCCATGTGGAAGGCGTGCTTTCCACTCAAGGGAAGGTGTGTCGGTGGTTTTTTTTTTTAAACCGGTTTCACGGTAACCTGGGGGTGGGGGTGGGGGATGTATTTATCCAGGAAGCTCGGCAAGGGATGAGGGGGGGGGGAAGAGATGTATTTAGCAGCCGCCCCACGGGTAGAGCAGACTAGGGAGACTTGGGCGTTTTTCATACTGGCAAGTGTCCGGAGTTGCTGACTCAAGGTTGATTTTTTTAAAAAACATTTCCCTACAGGGCAAAAATTGGATTTCTTTGCCCTTTAGCGATGTTTGAGGAGAACAGGGCTGCAAATTATTGGATGCCGCTTAGTCCCCCTAGGTGAGGTTGTGAAGCTATCTTTAACGTGAAACTGCTTCATTAAAAAAAAATAAAATCAGCTCCCGAAACTGGTAACGACCTGGGATCTAGGTGTTACCAACTCAGCCCGCGTTCAGATCCCTTGCAGTCGGGTTAAACTAGAGAAACGATTCTTTTTGAAGGGACCCCCTTTAAAAAATTATCAGCCAGTGAATCACCGAACCAGTTTAACTTGGGTAATCTTCAAAAACAATTGGCCGGGGGCACCGAAGGTAGCCAGAAGGATTCGAGGCTTTCAGAACTCCACCCGATGTCCTTGCAGTTCGTGTTTGGGGGCAACGGGTTCTTCACAAAGATTGCTAATGTCTTCTCCTGCTGTCGGTGCCACCCAGGGCACTAAGGGAGTCTATGCTCTCTTGTGCTGTACCCGCTGCAGCGCCTCGCCAGGTTTGCTCCTGGCTGCTCGCTAGATTTCTACTTTTAACTAATGGCAGATATGTTTTATGTGTTTTCGAAGAATTAAAAAAATGTTTTTATACAAACAAGCTTTTGCTTTTTTCTCCTTCACCCCTTTTCCTCCACGTATCCATTTTCCTAAGTTTCAAACGCCAAGGTAATGTGCGGAGTGGAGGGTTTGGGGGGATAGCGGTGGGCATAGCTGCTGCAGAGAGTGGGCCATCCTCTTCTTCATTTCAGCCAAAACCAGATTTAAAACAAAGTCCATGCTCTCATTTGTCATCCTTTCTTAATTGACAGGATTATGATAATAAAAATAATAAATTAATTCTTACTTGATTGGTCATCAAATAAATAGTTTCCCTCTTTTGGGTAAGTCTCAAAATGTAAAAGAATTGAAATAACTTTGTTACTTTGAAACCTGTTTGATTGGAAAGTGTGATGACTACAGAACACCCCTCCCTTGCCTTTCCCAAAGCCTGCAACTTTGCTAAAAAAGCTTCTTGTGGTCACAGTCCTTTTGGAGCCCTCCCCGTTGCATCCTTATATTGGAAGCACTGCAATAATGTTTTTCTCCCTCTACATTTTTTTTTTATTAAATTATCCTTGGAGAATTGATAGCAATAAGACTACTCTTGGTCCTACCATTAAACACACACACACACACACACACCAGTTAGATTACAAAAGCATTTTAGGAAATAATTCAGCGTTGTTTAGTGAATGGTCATTTAAAGTGAAACTGGGGTGTGTGTGTGTGGGGGGTGTAATTTGGAGCAAGTCACTGACTCTCTGTGGCTCAGTTTCTCTACCTGTAAAGCTCCAAGAGCAACAGCTGTTACTGCTTAGAGAGTTTTGTGGAGAGGACCTAAATATAAATCCCACTTCCAGATGGCAGGCATTTAACATTCTAAGGCTGACCTTAGAATTCATTTGCTGCCCCCTTAACGCTGAACTTTATGACATATGCATGCATATATCCATATAAGTATATATGTATGTATATGCATTGTGTGTATATATACACATACACACATACATATACATGCATTTCCCCTTTAACTAGTTGATGGAAAAAATTATAGGTAGACCTGGCAATCTGCTATTAATATTAGTCTAATACAACTGATTTTTTTCTACCAGAATATAGAAATTATTTGGCTAATGGTCTAGATATACCATGAGCACACACACACATGCACTCCTGAGCCTCCTCCACTTTTGAGTGCATCAATACTGGCATCTCTCTGACCTCCCAGTCACTTGAGGTCATGTCCAATCCTGACTCAGTTTCCAAGGCAGTAATGATTTAGGTTGGTGGCAGTTGGGATGGGACTAACTTCAAACAGAGAAAGTTTAAAATAGCCCTCTTTACTTTTCTAAAGAGTAATGAATAAGCTTGGGAGTGGTGCTAATTCTACTGACTCTTACTCCTTCCTGATTTATATCCCCTTCTATTATAAAGAGTCGGTCAGATATGCTTTATTTGGCTGGTTGAATGGGCACTCCTAAGACTAGGCCTGTCAGAAACTTCAGGGCAATAGGAGCAATCTGCTCCAGGAATAACTGATTATAAAGAAAGGCCTCTCTGACTTATACCTGCCAGCAGTTGACAACAGCCCAACAATGACAGCCATCGCCGACCACATGAGCAAAACCACAGTAGTTTATGTGTATAAAAGGAAATTATTTCTGAGATTGTGGGTCTTTACATTCAACAAGTCCAGGTTAAAACTTTCCTCCCCTCCCTTCACACACACACACACACACACACACACACACACACAAAATCCCCTAGATATTAATGTATTACAACTCAGAGGTTTTAGGGGGTCTGCAATATCCTTTCAGGGGGTTAAAACTTTATTTTGGGTAGGTAATGATACTAAGATGCTATTTGCCCATTAAAATATTTCCCCCCTTTCCAACTACACATGCGCTCAAGGCTGGATTTTCTTCATGTACTTCAATCAAAACAACACATTGTAACAGATTGAATGCAGCAACATATACTAGAATCCAGCAGTCTTTTATTAAACCAGACAATAAAAAAGTTTGCAAAAATATCTAAAATCAATACTACTTTTTATGAATATTTTTGTTTTTTTAATATAGTTTTTTACAATAATGTGTTACTTATGTTGAAATAGAATGGAGTTGTTTTTGTCATTTTAGAATAAATAAGCATTTAAAATTTATCAGTTTTAATTTCAACTATGGTAGATATCAGTAGATATAACCCATATAAACAAAAGTTCTTTGGAGTCATCGCTTATGTTTAAGAATACAAAGGGGTTCTGAGATCTAAAAGTTTGAAAACCATTGCTTTTTGTGGGTATATCAGTGGTGGGAAAGCTGTGGCCTTGAGGCCACATGTGGCCTTCTAGGTCCTTGGGTGCGACCTTTTGATTGAGTGCAAGTTTTACTGAACAAATCCTTTTATTAAGGGGATTTCTTCTGTGAAGTTTGAATTCAGTCAAAGGGCCATACTTAAGGGTCATATGTGGCCCCAGGGCTGAAGGTTCCTCACCCTTGGAGGTAATGACACATATTTGAAAGAAGTATACCATTATTCTTTCCTCCTCTCCCCTGTTCTCCCCTCCCTCCCTTTCCTTTCCTTTCCTTTTCAGAGGGGGGAGGGCAGGGTAGTTGGGGGTAAGTGACTTGCCCAAGGTGACACGACTAGTAAGTGTTAAGTATCTGAGGTCAGATTTGAACTCAGGTCCTCCTGACTTCAGGGCAGGTGCTCTATTCACTTCACCACCTCATACCAATACTTTCAACAAAATGCCATTCTTTAAGGTCCTTTCCTGGGGGAAGGGAGTCTTGCAATACATTTATTGCAGTGACACTCTGATGCTACCAATCAATCTTATGCTGTCAATCAATCAAATAAGCATTTATTAATTGTACTATGCTAAAATGCTAGAAATACAAAGATGAAAACAAAACAGTTCATTCCCTCACGGAGCTTCGATTTCAGTTGGAACAACAACAGATAGACATCAGTACATATGTAATATATACAGAACTAATAAAAAGTAGTTTGGGTAATGGGTATGGGAAGAGTAGGAAGGGCATCCTGAAGAAGGTGGCACTTCATCTGGATCTTGAAGGAGATGGGGGATTTCAACTGGTGGAAATAAGGAGGGAATGAATTCCATGAATGGGAGATAATGAAAAGGCACAGAGGTGGGAGATGCTTGGCAGAGAATATCAAGTGGTCCAGTGTAATAAGAAGGCAGAGTTTGAGGAGGGGAGTAGACATACACATATACATGTATACCCACATGTATATATGCATACATATACCCACACTTTGCACATACATTTGTATTCACACATATACGTATGGACACACATATGGAAAGGTAATGAAAGATTGGACTGTGGAGATTTTAAAATGTCAAACAGAATTAACATTCAATCCTATGGTCAATAGAAAGTCAGTGGAATTTGTTGACTGGTTGTGGTGGTGGGGTGACGTGATTAAACCTGCACTTTTGAGGTTCTGTGGAGGACATACTGTAGTGGGGGAAAGGAGGGAGACAAAGCGAGAGGAAATAAGGATCTAATGCAGGTTGGTCGTTTGGGGATTGGAAAGGAGGGGACCATGTGTAACAGATGTTGTAGAGATGGAAATGCCAAGATTTGGCAACTGATTGATATGTGGGCAGAAGTCAAAGAGTCAAGAGAACTCCAAGGTTTAGTACCTCGGTACTGGAAGGATGGTGGTGCCCTGAAGTTATGATCAGTGATAGAAGTGAGGTGCTTTGTGCGGACATGAGAGGCAGGAGGATAAAAGATATTGAGTTATCTTTTGGACACCTTGACTTTTAGATATCTTTAAGACATGTCTTTTTAGATCTTCAAGAGACAGTTGGTGATACATGTATGAAGTTTAGGAGAGAGATTGTGCTTGGAGATAAAGATTTCTGGGTGTTATCTGCATAGAGGTTGTAGGTGGACCCTTGAGAACTGATAAGCCTATCTAGAGAATTTTGTTGTTCAGTCAGTCAGTCCTGTCTGACTCTTCATGACCCCATGGACCATATTGTTCATAGGGATTTTCTTGGCAAAGATACTGGTGTGGTTTGCCATTTCTTTCTCCGGTAGATTAAGGCAAACAGAGGTTAAATGACTTACTTGCCTAGGCTCACACAGTTGGTAAGAGTCTTGGGCCAGATTTGAACTCTTCCTGACTCCAGGCCCCGCACTCTAGCCACTGTCATCTAATGGTCTATCTAGAGCACGGGTTCTCAGCCTTTCTAATGCTGCAACCCTTTAATATTCATATGTGGGCGTATCTGCATGTGGGTGGACCCACCTGGAGACAGATAGAGGAAGGTTGTCTCGGTGCCTAAGACCATGGGAAATATATGTTTTCCCATGGTCTTAGGTAACCCCCAAAGGGCTCATGACACACAGGTTGAGAATCGCCGATCTAGAGAGATAGTGTAGAGAGAAAAGGGAAGGTTGGGAACAGAGCTTTTTCTGGGCTCCCACATTTAGTAGGAGAGACATAGATGATGAATCAACAAATCAACTGACAAGAAGAGGTAGGAGGAGAGAGCATTTGTCAACAATGTCAAAGCCAGCAAAGAGTCATCTCTGAGCATTTGTGCCCCCTTGAAAGTTTTCTCACTTTGTATTTACTATCCTATGCAGTTTATTCCCCCAGTAGAATGTAACTCCCTTCACGTCAAAAACGGTTTCTTTTCTATCCTTGTATTCTCTATACTTGGCACAGTGATCACAGTGGAATGGAACTAAGTGTTTCCATGCCACGCAGGACATTTGTGGGGCTGCATTTTGGGAATCCACTTCAATAAGGATTTCCAAGTTATGTGAGAAAGCCAATTTCATTATTTTAGAGTCACATCTTGTTCTTTGGCATTACCAGCTTGATCATACACTTTACAAAAATCACACATGTTGCCTAATAACTTTTGGCTCTCAGAATTAAAATTTGCCACTACAGAAAACAAAAAGTTTCAAAAGAATGTGATATTCAAAAGCTCTGATAATACTTTGACCAAATAACAGTATTATTAGGATAGGCTTATAGCCTTTACCCAAGCAACTACTTTAAAGTAGATGATCATTATAGGATTATAGATTTGTATAGATAGATAGATGGATGGATGGACAGGTGGACAGACAGGTAGATAGATAGATAGATAGATAGATAGATAGATAGATAGATAGATAGATAGATAGATAGATAGATTAGATAGATAGATAGATAGATAGATAGATAGATAGGTAGATAATGAATAGATGGACAGAGACAGACAGATTGGTAGATAGATAAATAAATTGATTGATATTGTTTAGTTGGATCTGACTTTTTGTGACACCATTTAGGGTTTTCTTGGTAAAGATATGGGAATAGTTTGCCATTTCCTTCTCCAACTCATTTTATAGATGAGGAAACTGAGGCAAACTGAGTTGAGTGACTTATCCAAGGTCACACAGTAAGTTCCTAAGGCCAGATTTGAACTGAGAAAGATTAGTCTTTTTTACTTTTTTCGCTTTTCAACACAATAGAGACTTTTAATTACCCTGGATGAATGTTACATTTCAGGGTTTGCATGCCCTGAAGGAAGTAGGTAGGAAGTCTGTGATTGCTGTTGATGGTAGCCCTAACATGTAGCCACCCTCATTTTTCCAGTAGCCATCTTTCTGTTCTCTAAAACAACCTCCATAGGTACCCTGCTTATGGTCAAAGACATGCTCATTATTTTTCTGCCAACAGCCCAGTCAGGTTCTGCTGGGCGGTGGGCTCAGTGTGGTATTTCACCACTGCCTATGTAGGCTGATCCAGAGAAGCCAGAAGTTCCTCAATGATGATCATTTTGGATTACAGAGTCAGATCCAGCTGGGACACATCAGACAACGTCTTCATGTTAATAGCATTAGACACTGCCACAGGGGAAAAGATAGGTATGCAGTGACTCTTCCTGGATCTTTCTAGCTAGCATGGTATGGGGTATGTTGTCCTCAGAGAACAAATCCCAGAGTTTTCTACTCATCTTCTAATTAATAACAAAGCTGTGGCAAGTCTTCCAGTCAGCCAGCTTCAAGGTTTTAGAAGCTGCTACTACAACGTGTTCCCTCACTGAGTCAGACAAATTGAGCTAGAGTTATTATTCATCCACTCACCACTGGTGATTGATCTCTATCTCTGTCTGTCTTTGGGTATTTCTGCCTCTCTGTCTCTATTTCTCTGTCTCTGAACATACACAGACATGGGCACACACACAAAAAAAGCTCTTGGTCAGGAGTACCCATTAATTTTTAACAGTGTAAAGGATCCTAAGACCAAAAAATTTGACAACTGCTGCTTTAAATACATTGGCTTTTTTCTCTGTGTTTACTGAAGTTGCAATTTCATTTCTTTCATATGTGCTATTCTTTTGCAAATCATTGGACCATAGAAAACATGTCAAAATCAAGCTTTAATTCTCATGGTATCTCCATGGCAGAGACGTGAAGAGTGAAAGAAAAGATAGCACAGATAAACTTCATCCAACAAAAAGTCAAATATTGCTACATAACAGACAGATGGACATGAAGTGGGAGGTAAATCTCCTAAGTAGCATCAGAAGCACATTGCATCTGAGTTCAGTGGTAGGTAATGACTGAAAGCTTGGACCAATTCTGCCATGTGGGCCTGTTTTTAAGGACTTTGTTCAGTCAAAAGCACATCATATTTCAGGGTGATGCAATGCATTCCCCAGTATGAAGTTATGATTTCTGTATTATTTTCCCCAAAGTGCAGCTTATATCAAGCAGTAAGAATATATTTTCTGGAAGGCTTTTTAATCTTGCGGATGATACTATTCTTAAAGGGGCAGGCTGAGGACAGATTTAGGAAGACCTGAATTCAAACCCTGACCCCAACACTTGGACCTGGACAAGTCACTCTAGCTTCTGTCTGCCTCAGCTCCTCCATCTGTAAAGTGGCTCTAATATCACCTGCCACCCAAATTTATCACAAGGATGAAAGCAGATAATGTTCATAGAGGACTTTATAAGCCTTAAAGTTGTCTATAAATGCTATTATAATGATTATTATTATCAGGTACAAAAAAACCCTTTTTGATTTTGAATGAGAGTTGTTTTTTTTCTGACAGATAAGTCTTTCTCCCCCACATTTTTGGTCTTCAATATTTAACTTTCAGTGAATGGTCTAATGTAAAGAAGGAAGAGAGTTCCTGAGAGAAGCTGAAGACTTTCTTACAACCTTTTCTCTTTTGAATTGAATTGGTCATCTGGCAAAAAGGGAGGGGGATATTTCAATTGCCTCTTATATGACGTCATTACTAAACTGGGCATGTCAACTTCACTTTTTGGTGCCTCAGTTTACTCATTTGCAAAACAAAGAGGTTGGATGAGGTGATGTCTGAAGTCTCTTCCAGCTCTTGCTTGCTAGCTTTTTTTCTCTCTGAACTGGCTTCCTCATCTGTTGAATGAGAATAATGATATTTGCATTATCTCCTTCAAAGGACTGTGAGAATCAAAGTGGATTATGCCTTTGAAATTCTTTAAAAGTATAGAGAACTACATAAATATGAGGTCTTGTTATTACTATCATTAATTATTTGTCCTATGCCATTTCATATATCTTATCACAGTAAGGAAAGGGTTAAGCTTTCACATTTCAAAAAGCCCACTTGAAACCTACGAGTTTAGTCTGCCATAGGCAATGATTTCTGTGTAATAAAAAGGAGCTTGAGACTCTTGTCCAAACGACTGTTTGTTCTGTACAGGATAAACAAACTACTGTTTAGACAAGCATCACAACTATATGTGACTTTACCCCTTCCTGTGAGCTACCCCTTTCCTGACTCAATATCTGACCCATCAAAATGTCCATTTCCTTTGTTCCGTTTCCTTTGGGCTCTAATTCTTTTTCAAGGTGATAATTAGCTACTCAGATAAATTAGTACTTGCTAGTGTTTCAGGATCATAGGATTTAGAATCAGAAGAGACGATAGGGTTGATGGAGTACAACCCCTTGATTTTACAGATGAGAACACTGAGGTTTGAAGAGAGGAAGTGACTGACAGGTTCATAAGATTCCTTTGGGAAAGGAACGTTGGAGACCGTCCCATACAATCCTCTCATTTTACAGGTAAGATTTGATTTAAGTTACACAGAGTAGGTAGCAAAACTGGGCTTTCTGGCTCCAATTCTAGGGCTCCACTGGTCCATGATGCTCACACTGGATGTTGATATGTTGTTGGGATAGGCTAAATCAGAGTGACAGCAGCCTTTGAGACAAGTTCTTTAAAAAAAAAAGTTTAACCCATTAGTGAGAAATGCTGGGAATTTCAGCCTTAAAGAAAGCAAAGGTATTGTAACAAGTTCAAGGAAATTCTTTTGGCCTTGGATTGTTCCTCAATTTATAAATTTCTCTTTTGGATGTGAAGGCAGCTCTAATGCTTGACCTATTGGAAGAAAAACACTATTGGGGGAAAAAAGC
The DNA here is from genome assembly GCA_028646575.1 of Pseudocheirus occidentalis. Lineage (NCBI taxonomy): Eukaryota > Metazoa > Chordata > Mammalia > Diprotodontia > Pseudocheiridae > Pseudocheirus > Pseudocheirus occidentalis. The sequence continues at coordinate 345,310,140 of CM053594.1, read as the reverse complement.
AGCTTAAATTGTTATGCTCTCAGTAGTTTTTTCCAATAGTTGTGGCAGGTTACCCAGGAAAGGAAAAGAAAACTAAAATGGAACATCACAAAATAAAGAGAAAAAAAGCTAAAATTGCTTTTAAAATGATTGATCTGAGCAGTGCCATTTGTACAGCTAGAATCTTTGGTTCACATGCCACATCATTTCAAGTGCAGTCTCGCAAAAGGATATTGATTTGGCTCTTTGGATGTTCCATGAAGTTCCAAGTAAAAACATCAGTCAACCAGTCTATCAATCAACCAGTCAATCAATCAATCAGTCAATCAATCAATCACTCTTCTAGGTGCTGGGGATACAAATATGAAAATGAGACAGTTCCTTTCCTCAAGGAGCTTGCATTCTACTCAAAGGATAAAGAATGAACACATATAAATAAATTAGGGATAGACACACAATAAATGCACAGTGACGGGGATGGGGAGCAAGTGTTAACAAGTAGAAGAATTAGGAAAGGTCTTTTGAAGGAGATACTACTTGAGTTGAGCCTTGAAGGAGACTAGTGATTATAAAAAGTGATGGTGAGGAGGGGCAGCATTCCAGGCATGGGGTGGGGGTGGGGTGTATGTGGAAAGGTCTTTGCACAGGCACAGAGAAGGGAGATGGATTATTCAGTATAGTTAAGAGCTGGCTAGTATATAGAATATCAAACAGAGTAAATGTAGAACCAGCTTCATCAATTTGTAAAGGAATTTAAATGCCAAATAGAAAGAAAATGACAAAGTAGAAAAAGTCTGCCTTCAGTATCTCCAGCTTCTCCTTTCTTTACCCTTTCCCTACTTTGGATATAACCTTTCTTTTCTTATTTACACACCCAGGATCCTCTTACTTTCTCTTCCAACCTATGAAAATCTCTTCTCAGGAAAAGGTCTACTAAACTCATTCACACAAGAATGTAAATGACTATATAGCTGTCACCTGTTGCTTCTCATCAACTTGGGTTCAAATTTTGGGGATTTTTATAATTAATTTACCTATCTTTGCAACTTTGCTCCCACCCAATTTAAAAAACAGCTCGGGACTTCTGAAGTTAACTCTGTTACAAATAAAATGAAAAAGAAAACAGTGTACATCCTGAATGAGAATCCTTCCCACTCCTTCCGTTGGCACCCATCTCCCTCAACTGCCTCCCCTGCTATCAGAGCAGCTTTGGCACTCATGCTTAAAAAGGGATGGGCAAGGTGCCTCTTCAACCAGAATGGGGGTGGAAAATCTCAGTATGTACATCCTTGGCATCACTGCTAGAAAACTGCTCTTGCTGCTATATACTATCTGTTGGTTGTTCACATGCAGCCAGAGAGTAAACCATCCCTCTCCGTGTGAGTCCTGGTCAAACGTTCTCTAGTCATGGCTCCGCCTGCCTTGATTCAGGTCCTATGGCAAGTATTTGGTAAAACAACCTGTCTGGTTGTTACTATCACCATGCGGGCTCATCTTTATAGCCCGAATGGTCAAGTGCTTATTCTCTCTCAGCTGCTTGATGTAGAGCAGAGAGGAGAAATGTCTTTCCCACCCACAAACAAATTGTCCTTTCTGGACAAAAAAAAGAGAAGGTAGAGAAAAAGTTGAACACAGGACAGATCCACGTGCCAAGGAGTGACTGGCAACAATGAATAAAGCTGACTGTTTTATATTCCCAAGGCCTGGGTTGATACTTGGCCTATAGTTTCATTGGTAGTAACAAGTTTAGATGCAGAAACTCCATCTATCGATGCACATCAGCACCTTCCCTATAGCTCATAGAGTTAGACAACTGTCTTTGGCACCGAGATATTAAGTGAACTGGGTTACACAGTCAGTGCATGTCAGAAGCAGGGTATAAACTCACATTTCCTCGACTCTGAGGCTGCTCTCTATCCTCTAAACTATACTGAACCTCAGGAGAATTTATATTTTAGTAAGGCTTAGATTCAAGGAATGAATATCTAATTGTGGAATTTGAGACATCAGAGAGCAGACACAGGAGATTATTTTGAGGATAGAATTCTTCTGGACATCTTTGAAATCCTAACACGGAGGGGTCTACAAGGTTATTCTTGTTCGAGGAGTCACTAATACAATAGAACAGCCAGACCTACACTATGTTCTACGACAGTAGATACCATACTGGCAATTGACAATAGCCCTTCTCCCATTTATATATGGTGTACTTCTTTTGGCATAGTTATAGTTTCAAAAGGCAGTGAGGGAAAATTGGCTCATTTGAGTCAACTTTCTTTTGTCTGGGGGGGAAGAAGGCTGATGCTAGTGAAAAAAATAAGCATTTATTATGTGCCAAGCTTTGTGCTAAGGTAGGCAGAAAAGATAATAAAAATGTCTTTTCTCATTATTGCCTCTTCCCCCAAATACCCCCCACCAGAAAACATCATACACAGAAATGTATCTGTGGATTGCCTGTAACAAAAAGGTTATTGGAGGTAACTGGGAGTTGATTTTTAGTTGATAAAACACTTCAAGTTTATTTTTTAACCTACTTAAATCATTTAATGGTTAACAATCAAGGGTTTAAAAATTAACCACTCAAATGTATTTAGCAGAATAATTATTGGAAGATTCCATTTGAATTTCATGGAGTAAGAATCTTTAAATGATAGCATGTCTACTCAAAGGTGATATCCAGAAAGACATCTCTCTCAACTGGGAAGACTGGCAATATAGTAACCTCTTTGTTCCATTAATGCCTTTGTCTGTGGCACATCAGGATGAGGTGGGTTTTAGTGGAATATTGGTACTTAAAATAGTACAAGTAGCAGCTCTCGTGATGTATTTAGTGTTCAGAACACCGAGAAGCACAGAAACAGCCAGAGATATCTTTCAGATATGTGAAAAAAGCCTATTAAAAAAACTCCGCCCTGACCAGTATTCATATGGGGTTTCTTCTCTCTAGATTGTCAAATTTATCCTTGTTTTGCATGGTTGATCTCAAAGCTTTTTACTTTGCAAACATTAATGCATTTAGAAGAATCAGAAAACCTGGGAGCCATTGGCAATGAAAAACTACTTGGATTTGAAGATGGACAAATTGAATACAGAGAGTATGACCTATAATAAGAGACAATGTGGTCAATAAGTCAGTGACATAAAGGGATTATATATGTGAGAATGTGATAAGCTAATTTCTGGGTATATACAATTGCTGATCTCATTCCTGAGTCTGAGTAGGGAACTAGTTAGGAAGAACTGTACAGTGACTGTCCTAAGCATTAGGAGTTTGAATTATTCATTAGTTAAAAGCAAATTACCATTTAGAGGCAGGTGACACACATGTTTTCTTGAACAATTATTATCACTAATCATCATTTTCCACAGTAATTTATATGCTCCTGTTATTAGCTCTTGATTTCTATGTAAATCTTTTTCATAAAACTGCCAGAAGATGGAAGTTTTATTTATTGGCTCCTGTCCCCTCTTGATATGTTTCTTGGCATTTTTGCTCTTCTCATCTGGTACTTGATGGTTGGGTTCTCAGATTAGGACTAACTGTTGACATTCCCGCATAAAACATTCTTTCAATGAGCATATTGCATTTGTAGAGGAGGCCACCTTGTACCACCTTCTGCCATATTGTACCCATATTTTTTTTACATCAATTGTCCAAACATTGAATCTCACATTCACCCCTTTTTGATTTTCATCATGCACCATATTTGACACTCTTGCTACTTTTACTGATTGTCCATGGCTTGTCACAAAGACAGAAACTGACACAAACTCTGCCCAAACAGTACTCTTTGAACATTTCTGTTGGCCATTGGGATTCCCTATAAAAACAATATAATCTCCTTGAATGTTTTTTCTTTTATTGATCTTTCTGTATTGAATCAGATCAGTGATTTCCCAATTCTTTGCAAAATGGGATAAAGTGAAAATATAGTAGAGAACTTTTTCTCTATTCTAAGAAAGATTATATACATGAAACTAGGTGCCCTCATTTCTATTTATTTCACATCTCTTTGAAGTCAAATTTAGCTGGAATTTTAGGTGAATCCATTGGATCATTTCCAGTGTTGGCCTGAAGTAAGATCGATTCCTAACCAAGCCACCCAAAAGCATTTATGAGTCACCTACTTGATATGTTACATACTGTACTAGGGGCATGCAGGAGATATAAATTGAGAGTATGAATAATCTCTGCTTGCAATGAGTTTGCATTCTAGCGGGGAGACAAGAAATCCATCTAATATACACCTATACATATAGAATGTAATTATATATTATTATATATATTACATAATATATATAATATAATATAATTATATATGTATAGGTATATATTATGTGTATGTTATATTATATACATAATATATAATTATATTACCTATATTGTATTGTGTTATATTGTTAGATCACATCACACCACACTGTATTATATATTGTATTATATTATGTTATAGTATGTTAATATTATATTACATTACATTAGCTTACATTATGTTATGCTATGCTATGTTATGTTATATTATATCACATATTCCATGTATAGAGAGAGAGATCATAGATATAGAGCTAGTAAAAACAAATATATAGAAGGTAGCTTAAAAAAGTAATTTGAGAGGTAGGGTACCAGCAGCTGCAGAGATCAGGAGAGACTTCACACAGAAGATAGTGCCTGAATTTTGTCTTAAAGGAAGAGAGGATCTCCATTGGCAGAGGTTAGGTGGGAGTATATTCCTGACTTGGGAGACTGTCCATGCAAAGACCTGTGAACAAAGGATGGAGTGGATTGTAGGGTATGGAAAGGAAAATAAGGCTGAAAAGATAAGTTGATTAAACAGATCAGGCAGTTGTCCATGGAGAGTGAGTGACTAGATGAATCCTGAGAGCTCTACCTAAGTTCCAAAGACTCTCCCAGTAGTCTGTAATTCTGATCATTAGAACTGTTCTTTTGGTTAAGATTTCTGATAAAATGCAAGTAAGGTATGTAGGATGGGTATTAAAAACCCTACTAGCACCTAATGAATATATTGTCAAAGATTCACTTATCAGATTAGTCACCTATCACTCAGAAGAAGACGGGGTCCTGAGGAATGGGGGGACATTTGGTGAAAGAGTAGGTTAAGAAAAGCCTGGAGTCTCATGAGTGCTCTCTGAGAGAGGCTGACCCAAGTCAAACTGTAGTGGGAAATTCTGGGCATACAGGGGACACCATGAATGTTTATTAACTTTCATAGCTGTCAAGAGATCTTTCTTTCCTCTTTGCTCCTAGAATATTTATTGTCTCTAAACTTCATTTCAACATAACAACTCAACAAACATGAAAAAAACTCAAAACACTTAGTTTGGATCACTCTGGATCACTCTGCTAGGTTTGAGGTGGGGGGGGGGAGAGGATTAAACACAAAACTGAAATAGTCCCTGACCTTCCACTCTTTTGATGTGATTCAATTTCTGTACTTATGTACTTTCTTTTTCTTCCTTCCTTTCTTCCTTCCTTCCTTTCTTTCTTCCTTCCTTCCTTCCTTCCTTCCTTCCTTCCTTCCTTTCTTTCTTTCTTTCTTTCTTTCTTTCTTTCTTTCTTTCTTTCTTTCTTTCTTTCTTTCTTTCTTTCTTTCTT
>CM053594.1:345022245-345304047 GCA_028646575.1 Pseudocheirus occidentalis | reverse complement strand
TTTCTTTCTTTCTTTCTTTCTTTCTTTCTTTCTTCCTTCCTTTCTTCCTTCCTTTCTTCTTTCCTTCCTCCCTTCCTCCCTTCCTCTCTTTCTTTCTTTCTTTCTTTCCTTCTTTCTTTCTTTCTTTTTTCTTTCTTCCTTCCTTCCTTCCTCCCTCCCTTTCTTTCTTTCTTTCTTTCTTTCTTTCTTTCTTTCTTTTTTGGTGGAGGCATTCAAGTGTAAGTGACTTGCCCAGTATCACACAGCTAGTCTGTCAAGTGTCTGAGACTGGATTTGAATTCATATCCTCCTGACTCCAGTGCCACTGCTCTATCCACTGTAACATATACTAAATTCAAGAGGGAGAGAGAAATCTGGTGACTTGGGGGATGAGGGATGACCTCCTATAACAGGTGGTACTTGAGCTGTACTTTTAAGAATGCTAGGATTTCTCCATGGCAGAGATGAGAACAGAGTGCAATCCAGGGATGAGGTACAGTCTGGACAAAGGAATGGAGGTGGGAGATGTAAGGTCGTGTACAAGGAACAGCTTGTAGGCCAGTTTGACTAGTATGAATAAGAGCAGTATGAACAGAACAACAGAAACAAACAAATAACACTGCTTTGTACCATTAATCAACTTTTTTATGAGCTTATTTATCTCTCCCCCAATGAAACTAAAAGACAAAATGATGTTGCATAGAGCATGGGTGCTGGCCTGCCTGGTCCATGATCTATGTGCCATTATGAAAGGGAGAGATGAAGAGACAGTGGACGTGAAGGAGAGCTTGCATGAGAGCATGGAAGAAAGGGACAGAAAGTGGAGTTTGAGGTGTAGCTGCACTTCCAGCCTGGCTATAACCTAAAATGTGAGAGTGTGTAAAAGGAATGATGTGAAACACAGCCAGGAAGATTGTCAGGGACCTTCAGTATCACAGTAAGGGATTTGTTAGAGCCAAGAAGGAACCATTGACATGGTCAGGGCTGTGCCTACAGAAGATGATTTTAGCAGAGATGGATTAAAGGGAAAAAATGGAGCAAAGAGACCACCTAGGAGGTTATTTCAAGAGTTCAATTCAATGCAATTCAAGGAGCACTTATTACATATGTACTATGTATATATCAGGAACTACATAGTTTGCAGAAGATATAAAGACAAAAATCAAACAGTTGAGAATCATAAGGAAAGTTTAAATTCTATTAGGGGAGAGGATAGGTACTTACTTATGTATGTATAAATAAATACAAAGTGTATACAAAGGAAAAGAAAGTATTTAGGCCTGGGAAGTAAGGAGGCTCAGCAAAACCCTCCTAGAGATGGAGCTTGAACTGAACCTTGAAGTTTGAATGAGAAAGGGATGAAGCATTCTATTGAAGGTGAGAAGCAAAAAGTGAGAAGAGTCAGGCTGGGTCTGTGGTTAATTTCATTTCAATCAGGTCTGACTCTTTGCGACACCATTTGGGGTTTTCTTGGCAAAGATACTGGAGTGATTTGCCATTTCCCTATCCAGCTCATTTTACAGATGAGGAAACTGAGGCAAACAGGTTCAAGTGATTTGCCCAGGGTCATACAGCTAGTAAACGTCTGAGGCTGGATTTGAACTCAGGTCTTCCTGATTCCTTGCTGTGCTCTATCTGCTTTACCACCTAGCTCCCATTTAATAACAGCATTAATATAGAGCTTACTCTGGTGCCAGGCACTGTGCTAAGCATTTTACAATTATTATTTCATTTGGTCCTCACAACAACCCTGGGAGGTAGGTGTTATTATCATCCCCATTTTACAGATGAAGCCACTGAGGCAAGCAGGGATTCAATCACTTGCCTAGGGTTACATACATGTAAGTATCTGAGGCTGGATTCGTACTTAGGACTTTCTGACTCCACGTTCAGTACTCCATCCCCTAGTGCCACTGTTTTCATCAAGGGCCAGAGTCCAGAAAGAGAAGTGAAGATGGTTCAGGACAGATGCTGATGAACCAGTAGAGGAAACTTAGAATAAGTGATCAGATAGGGAGGAGGAGAAGAGCAGACCTTGGAAACCAAGGGAAGAAAGAGTATCCAGGAGGGAGGCATGGGCTAAGATCAAGATGTTAAAAGCTCTTCAAGGAGAAAAGGTCAAAGTGTTGACTAGTGAATGGGTGAGAGGAAGCAGAGACAATTTAGGTAACTTGAGGTTTTTTATAAAGAAAGGAAGACCAGAAGGCCATAGTTTGAGGAGCTGTCAGGTTCAATAAGAGGTTTTTAAGATAACGGAGATATTAGCATATTCATATGTAAGAGAAAAGAAGCAAAAATCTCATCAATAAAGAAAGATGGGAAAGAGACAGAGACTCAGAGACAGAGAAGAGGGGGAGAAGAAGAGAGGGATGCATTTTCTTAAAGTAAAAGCAAATTTACAAGCCAAAGTTATATATTTCTAGATAAAACAGAGGGAGATTCAAAGGTCACTTGATTCCAGGCTTTCACCTCTAATAAAATTTTAGATGGAACTAGCATTGTAAAATCTCCATTGTGCCAACACTTTAGCTTTACCTGTTGTTACCTGTAGGAGTATGGAAATGGGCTGGGGGAGGGTGCGGAGAAAAGCTGTACCTTTCATTTCTTGTCTCTGGGTTCAGTTTTTATGATTCTAATGTAGATTTACTCTTAATGGTTCAATTAAGTAGCCTGCAATTGTTTTGTTAAATATTTTTCACTTTGTCTCAGGCTTGTGTTTTTCCGATGAGAAAAACTGACAGGTATTTAGTGAATCAGAGGGTGGGCCCACCCTGAATGCTCTTTCTCTTGTCCCATCAGGATGGTCACCTCAATTCAGTGTGGGCATTATCCTTACCTGATGCCTATGCGATGTACTTTCTAGATAATTTCCCAGAACATGCTGTTTTCCTCCCTAAGGAGGAGTCCTCTCCTTGCCAAGAATGTTACCAACATTGTAAAGTAAGGGTTTTGACTTCAAGACCTATCCAAATAGTTATCTGTGTCAGTACACACCCCCACATTCACATGTGTACACACATGCACGCACGCATGTATACACATGCACACAAGGCTCAGGTGGAGAAAAACAGGATTTGATTCCAAATTTCCACGGTGTTTCCAGAAGTGTGAAACTTGAGAACTCTAGATCATATCCACAATAGGATAGTGTTAAAATACACATCCTGACCCTTCTCCTTTTGACATTTCTGAAGAAGAAAAGGAGTCCCTGTTGTTCATACAAGCGTCAGTATTAACTATTACATGAGAGAAAGTGATTGCAGGGATCTGAACTAGGAGCTGTGCTGAAATAGTCACTTTTCATTGTCCAAATGGGAATTTAATTTTTTTCCTTTGTATAAAATTGACCCAGAAGAAAATAAAGAAACATGACCTTACTTAGAAATATAATACATATTTTTCAGACTCTCAAATCATTACTGCTAGTATTTTAAAATTCAGATAATTATTTTCAGAATGAATAATAAAGACAGATGCGGTTATTTGAAATAGTCTCCAAATTCCAAATCTTGATATTAGCAGAACTAACAACAATCACTTGAAAATAATATTAGTGACATGTATGTGTATGTATATATGTACATATATGTATGATAAATAATTGTTGACGTGTCAATAATTTCCTTCAAATGAAATAGAAGAGATTATAGGATTTTAAAAATGATTACACTTAAAATTCTTCATTGTTGAATAAATGAATGAATGAAAATCATGTATTAAGTGCTTACTATGTGCGTATTTTTATATGTTCACATTCCTGGTTTATCTTTATAGTATTTGTTTTACCTCTGTCCAAAATGTCACTTTGAGAAAATGGCACTATTGATGATATAACTGGTGTTACAGCGATTATCAGGACATTCAGACTAGTTAGTAGATTAAGTTGCTAATGAGCCAGGGACATGGAATGGAGTTTCCTTAGAGCCAGTTGCTTACCATTTCATGACCTCAGTCTGTGTGCCTCACCAGAACCGTAACCAGGACTTTCTGTACTTGGAGCAAGTGGTACCAAATTGTGCCATAATTAAGCTTCAGGGACAGTAGCAAAGATCTCCAGTACTACCAGGTAACTGCTAGGGCAGGCATTGGAGGCAGCCAGTATATGGTAGCTTTCTATTTTAAGTAACTATTCTTACTAAGCATTATGTTCAATTGTTTCTATGATGCTGAAGGGCCTCTTGTAAAACTTTTGTATCCCTGGGGCCAGGAATGTACCCCATCCTTGTCATATCTCTTCTTTGTACTTCCTAATGACTTTCTAATTATAAGTTCCCTGAAAGAAGGAACAATGTTGTTTCCCCCCTATTTTACAGGGCTTAACAGAAAAGAGTGCTGTACATGCAGTATTTAAGTCAAGCAAACAAGCATTTGTAAAAATGCTTACTATGTGCTAGGCACTGAGAAAGCAAACAGAATTCTTGCCGTCAAGGAACAGGAATGTTCCAATGGGGGACAATGCTGTGTTTGTCCTTTGTTTTTGAAGAGGACCACGACATCAGGAAGATGATGCCATGACTTGCAGGTGATTTTGATTTGAGTGAGGGAGGCCGGTGCAAGGTCACCAGCCTCACTTTCTCCTCTAGAGCCATCTGGGTCCAGGGGCCGGATCAATGGGGGAAGATGGAAGGGGATGGGACAACGTAACTAACCAGTAGGGGGCATGGTGGAGAAAGGAATCTGGAGAATCAGGAATAGACTCTTAGAGATGAAATTGATGCTTAATAAACATCACAAGGTTGCTATGAAGATCACATGAATAAATGTGCATAAATTCATACTGTAAACCTTAAAGTCTGTATTATTGATTATGGGAATATTGTACAGAGGACTAAAAGCCAGGAGACTAGAGAAGAAATACTAGCTCTGCAATAATTGCATGACGTTGGATAGAGTATAGCATTTCTCTGGCTTTCAGTTTCCACATATATAAAATAAGGAACCTAGATTATGCCTAAATTGCCCTTCTAACTCTGAGATTTGGAGACAGTGAACTCCATCACTCATGCTTCAGCAAGTATTACAGTTCACAGAGTGCATATTATAATGAGTTCCGTTCTACTTGACTGTTCAGGTTCTCCCTTGCTGGTTGTTAAAACTGAAGAGTTTACCTTGTATTGGTTGTTGTGGACCATCAAAAAGAGCACCATTTAACTTATGTGGGAGCATCAGAAAAGTCACTTGAATTGTCTTGGGGAAATAAGATGTTATTATTATAGTACACTGAATATTTAAGTAGAATAAAGTTCTCAAAAGAGAAATGATTTGATCGATAGTGTTATAAATAAAGAGGAACATACTCTATTCATGATTCAATTCAGTTCAACAAAGCACTTATGAAGTACTTAGTATGTGGAGAGTGAGAGGCAGTATGGTATAGGACAGGTATTTCCAAACTTTTTTTGTTCATATACAACCATCAGTCAAAACAAACAAATAAACAAAACAAAAGACTTCTGTGCCCCTACTATATGTATCTTTAGTTATTTATAAGTTATATACATATATTATCTTATCAAAAACATAGTAACAATTCAAAGGGAACAGGGAATGTGCACTTATATAGTGCCTACTGTATGCCAGGCACTGAGTTAAGTGGTTTTGATTTTTTTTTAATTTATGGAATAAAACAAGATTTCTACATCATAATATAATTTTAAAAATGTGAGTGCACATAAAATTGCAAATTTATTATATACAATTTTCTATTCCTCTTAAATCTGTATTAAGGTTATCCTAGAACTTTCTTCTTTGCTCTCCTTCCTCCCAACTGCCCAGTTAAAAAAGCTAAGTACTTTTCACAAATATTCTTATTTGAGCTTCACAACAACCTTGTGGGCAGGTGCTATTATTTTTCCCATTTTATAGTTGAGAGAACTGAGATTAAATGACTTGCTCGGGGTCACATGGCTAATTAGTTAAATCTGAGGTATGATTTGAACTCAGGTCTTCTTGACTTCAGGTCTAGGACCCTACACATGTACCACCAGCTGCCTCTAAAAATGGGAATTTTAAAAAGTATGTGATAAGGATGAGCTAATATTTGATCCCAGAAGCTACAGGGAGCCACTGTATTGCTTTCGAGTAGAAAACGGACATGGTTAGATTTTTTTTTTTTTAAGAAAAGCATCTGTGTGGAGGATGGATTAGAAAGAAGAGATGAGGGGGCGGCTAGGTGGCACAGTGAATAGAGCACCGGCCCTGGAGTCAGGAGTACCTGAGTTCAAATCTGGCTTCAGACACTTAACACAAAAAACTAGCCGTGTGACCTTGGGCAAGTCACTTAACCCCAACTGCCCTCCAAAAAAAAAAAGCAAAAAAAAAAAAAAAAGAAAGAAGAGATGAGACAGGAGAATAATTAAGGAGCTATTGTACTCCAGGGCAGTGAGGCGGCACAGCCATTAGAGTGCCTGGGCTGCTTCATCCTGAGTTTAAATCTGGCCTCAGACACTTGCCAGATATGTGACCCTGGGCAAATCACTTAACCCTGTATTTGTCTCAGTTTCCTCAACTGTAAAACGAGCTGGAGAAGGAAATGGCAAACTACTCCAGTATCTTTGCCAAGAAAACCCCCAAAAGGGGGTCAAAAAAGTTGGATACAATTGAAATTGAAATAACTGAACAACAAAATTGTAGTCCAGGTGATAGGCGACAAGGAGCTCAAGGAGGGTGAAGACTGAAATGGAACAAATATGGCATCTGATTGGATGAAATGTGAGGTGAAAGGTGAAGACTCCATGTTGGCAACCAAGGTGGAACCTGAGTGACTGGACAGAAGGTGGTGCTCTCTACAGTGACAGGAAACTTTGGGAAAAGTATGGATTTTAGGGGAGAGATAATACAATGAGATCTATCGAGACCAATGCATACCTGTTGATCCTGTGTTGCTCCAAAAAGGGGGAATGTGGGACTTTTCCTGGTCACTTTCCTAATCAGTGAGCCTCCTTTGGAGTGTCATGAGGTCATGGAGTGATCAGGGTCAGTGGATTGGTATGCTGACTGGCAGGGTAAAATTTTCCCAACTTCCCTGAGGGACTAATATCTGACTCAGAAGCACAGAGATTGGGAGCTTGCATGGGGGAATGAAAGAGATAAAGTTAGGGAGTACAGGGTCATAAGGGTAGGTATGATTATTGTATAGCCAAGTTCCACAATTGCCTTTAGGTCACTTATCTTCACACCCTCTGATCATAAAACCTTTGGTCGTGTTTATTGACCCTTCAGGGGCCCAACATCTTATTTTTGAGACCATTGGCACAATGGATAGGGAAGCAGACCTCTGGATAAGGAGGCTCAGGTTCAAGTGCCACCAGAGTAAATCACACTTAACTTTTTTGTTAAACTTACCCAGGCAGTTACTGTTCTGCCTGGGTAGGGGCAGTTTCCTTACAGGAAGCTCCCTATACCAATGATATCGTCGATCCAGAACAAAACAAGACTTGTAGTAAGCACTGGGCATATAATGACAAAAGTGAAGCAGTTCCTGGCCTCAGTGGGTTTTAATTCTACTGAGGTAACAAAGTACCTTTTGTAGAAGAGAATTTCTTTCATAATCATTTCGGATCTCTGGGTAACTACCGGTTGATTGGAAATGCTGGATGAATTATTTAAGGCTTTCTCCTTCCTTTTCTTTTCCTTAACAAGACAAATATCTCACATCCAGTGAATCAATAGGTTCCAAAGATCACAAAAAAATAAAATATTTTCCCCCTTTATAAAAAAAACAAGCTTCATTTACATGGATATCTATTTCTGTGCATATAATGATGAACAAACTTTGTGGCTCTGAATAAGGCTTCCTTGGTTATAAGTATTTTTTAAAAATAGTGTGTGGGTTTTATATACTCAACTGAATTTCAGTCCATATATTTTCAGCTGTTACTAAGGAATTTTATTCAGTGTCAGATATGTTAACACGTTTTCATCCAATTCTAAGAACTCAGAAAATGTGGAGTCCTTTCATTTTACTTATACTATAATCAGGAAATCACAATAATTATTGCTTTACCAATCACCTTTCATCCAAGTACTTCAAAGTGTTTTTTTAAATAAACTTTAATTAATTGAGTCCCTCGACAGCCATGTGAAGTACATGGTTATTATTAGACCCATTCTACAAAGCAGTAAAATGGGGCTAGGCTAGGAGACATTTGAGTAGCTGTCCAAGTTCACAATCTAAAATCATTTTGATCACAGGGTAGGAGTGAAGCTCAAATGAGATGATTTAAGAAAAGCACCTTATAAACTGTAAAGTACCATAGAAACACAATTTATTATTATTACTATGCTAACCTATGAGAAAATATCACTTATGTACCTAGCAGCCATTCTGTGTCTTGAAACCTAAAAAACCCAAGGATTTCTCTTAGAGAGGTCTTTTAGTTCTGTTACTTTGACCTTAGTTTAGAAATAACCATCATCACAATATCTTACATTTATGTAGCACCTTACAGTTTGCAAAATGTTTTCACATATATGAATTCATTTGATCTCCATAGTGGCTCTGTAAAAGTAGGCAGGGAGGGTGTTATTACCTTCATAGAAGATGAGGATTCTGTACGTATGGTCCTATTTGCTTGTCAACTGAGGCAATATAAAATAAGAAAGTCTATAGCATCTAGTGATTGCATTGTAAGTCTATATAATATTCACCTCTAGGTTCTAGATTGTATGAGAACTGAAAATTAATATGGGCAAGTAATTTAACCTATTTGGACTTAAGTATCTTTCTTTTGGAAGGGCAGCTAGGTATCTCAATAAATAGAGTGTTGGGAAGGTTCATTCTGAATTTAAATCTGCCCTCAGATACTTACTAGATGTGTATAATCCTGGCTAAGTCACTTAGTTCTGTCTACCTCAGTGTCCTTGTTTGTAAAATAATCTGGAGAAGAAAACAGAAAACCATTCCAGTATCTTTGTCCCCAAAGGGGACACAATCCCCAAAAGGGGTTGTGAAGAGCCAGAAAAGACTGAACATCACCACCACCACCACCACCACCACAAAAACTTCTTTTTACAAATGAAAGAGTTTAGATGAAATGGCCTGCATTATCCCTTAAACCTCTAAATCTGTGATTGTATGATTATGGATATATTTAATCACTACATACAACATGTTTTAAAATGCAGTTTTAGCTAATTCACCCAATGACTTCATGATTTCACAAGAATGATGTTCTTGCATGTTAACATATGATTTATACTTTTATATATACTATTATAAAGGTTCGCAGAATGTAATGAGACCCTACAGTGATCTTAGACTTTTGGTGATGTTACATAAATGCCAAATGTTAACTTTTGCCCAGATTTGAGATTATTTAGTCTTTAATTCAGATATTTACAGTGTTCCCTCTGAAGAGCCACAATGGACACAGTCTATACGTTGGTTATTTTCTTTCTTTGCCTAAGTTAATCACTAGCAGGGAACGTATAATATGTTATTAGCAATGCCTCCGTTGCACAGACGAGTCAATTGGGAAAAGGATGTTTTTCACTTCTCTGCTCTCCTGCTTATCAACAAATGCTTCATTTTTATGATTACTTGAAAGTACACTAGTTAGAAAAGAGGATAATCACAAGGAGAGATATAGAAGTTCCCTGCTCACATAGAGTTTACATTTTGAGACCGACATCTTGATTGGGCCATCAGTGAGTGCCTCATTAAATTGCTCTGTTGTACAGATGCTGATAAATGGAGCATTTTTGTTAAATATATATTTGTTAAATATATATTTATATATATTATACATGTTATATACAAATATATAACAAATACATATTTGTTAAATAAATACTGTTAGCCACTTTTGATCAGTGTAAGTATTTCTTCCAGCAATGCTTATTTTTCCAATGCTATCATATTTCATGAACTGCCAGTGCTCAAGGACTCATTGCCTTGTGGCCAAACTTCTCATCATGAGCTCCTCCCTATTTTTCTAGGTTGGTACTCAAAGAATAGACACTGGGACCATTGTATGCCCATACTTCAAGTTTTTTCTAGTTCAATAAGATCCATCAGAGTGTATAGCTAAGGGGAGTAGTTTTGCGATTCTAAACAGTAAGATACTGGAATAGAAAAATTTAGGGGAATACCTGTTAATTATGACAGAAAAATGTCACCTAATATTTTAGAAAAAAATTTACATGTTTACTATGTTGAAAACTTTTAAAATAAGGTGTTGATGATGGAAAGAGAACACATAGGTACATTTCCTATCTATCATTTATTATAATATGCCGTCACCTGTTTGGAATTCATCCAGTAATGAGCCTCAATCAGAATTTGAGAGTGCTTAAGCAGAGATTTTGCATTTAATTTCACTTAATGTGCCTCAAAATATGCAAAAGGTATTTATTTTCATTTGTTATTTTTGCTAATCATAGAATGGTTGGTGGACGGAAGATAGATATGTGTTGGAACATAGAGACTTGTTTTCTTAGCTGCTTGGAAAATGATTCAATTACTACAAATACCATTGGATTCAAAGATTTTCCCCAGGAAAGTAAGTGGATGGTATTTTGAAAAATCCCAGAAAGGATTCTTATGATTATTTAAACACTCTAGGAAAAATAGCTGAGTGGCCGCACAGATTAGTAAATTGAAGAATGGTCTTGCTCTTAGGAAGATGAGTGCACATTCTGCATCTGATACCTACTGTGTGGTCATAGGCGAATCACTCCCTCTTGGTGCTCTGAGGCGTCTAAGATAAACCATATAAGTTGCTGTTCTGTATCAGTGGATAGAGTATTCCAAGGAGGTGTTTCCTAATACCACATCCTGCTGCCATATGCATGCAATATTGACAGCAAGCATTTATGTAGAGCTTTGAAGTTTGTGAAGTCTTGTACATATATGATCTCATTTTATGAGAGCCCTGTGAGGGAGGTGGTCTCATCACTTCTGTTTTACAAATGAGGACACTGAGACAGAAAGAGGTTGGGTAACTTGATCAAAGTCATATGGCTAAAATGTGTCTAAGCTAGGAGTCAAACTTGGATTTTCCTGACTCCACCCCTTCTGGTAGGTGACAGATGGAGTCCATGAATTGCTCTTTTTCTTCTTTTGTAACTCATGACTGGGTACATGAAGAGGAGAGCACCAGGGTAGAAAGGATGGAATCTGCTCTTGTAGTAGACAGCTGTACACCTGCATTTCCTTTAAGCTCTTCTACAGTTCAGACTTCCAATGCAATTAGTCTGAACCAGTGACATTTTACTTATGACACTATTAGCAAGAACAAGGGATTATATTCTGCCACATGTAATATCTAGTCGTGTGCTCAGAGTTAGTGTTGAACTGTGTTTAGATATAGCATTTATGTGCTTCATGTCTTTGGGAACATTTTTTTCATATACCCCTTACTTATCTGTATATGTATCATGGTTTCTTGTTTTCCCTACTCGACTTATTTTTATATATTCCTTTATTACGACTAATAGTTACTCACATTTACATGGTACTTTTTGATAAAATACTTTGCCTTACAGCAACTCTATTTGGTAGGTAGTGCACTAATTATTTCTGCAATGATCCACAAGAAATGGAAGACCAGACAGATTAAATGATTTGCCTAGAAATCCTACAAATCCGTCACAAATAGTGGCAGTTTACAAAATGCTTAGTAGACCCATGATTAAAGCAATGAACCATACCAAGTTTTAGGAATGCAAAGGGCTTCCACATGCAGTCAGCGTCTGTGCCTGTAGGTGTGTGTGTTTTTATTCGTTCATTCATTTATTTTTATATCCAGTGTCTTTTCAGGGCTGCAATATGGAGAGGATGGGGTAGCTAAGATAACTTGGGAAGAGAGGATATACAGTGTTTTTATATTGTAATTGTTCTTCCCTGTGACTTTTCATTTGCATGTTTTTTCTCCTTTAGTTTGAAAATTCCTTGTGGGCAGTGATTTTTTTCTTTAAATTTTTGTCTTTGTATCTCATTCTTAGCACAATGCCCAGGACCTAGTTAAGCACTTAATAAATGATTGTTTATGTATGTAAGGGTGGTGATACATTAATCAATCAATCATTTCATCCCTGCCTAAATAACTTGATCATTTTATCTGATCAGAAGAACTTTATAATTAGTTAAACAATCCAAGGTGGTTAATTAATGTACTGCCTTGTTATGCCCCATGGATCCTCTATAAAACAGCAAGCTCATTCAGAACCCAACGTTACAGTGTCTGGAAGTAGAGAGGAGAGGGCTATTCCAGTCAAGCCCCAATGGCTGAAATTCTAAACAGATCAGGTCCACAGCTAGTCCTGCAGCCCCAAGCTCTCTCCCCAATTCCAGGTTCATATTTTCAACTTCCTATTGCACCTTTCCATGTGAATGTTGAGCCAATGCCTCAGATTCAGTATGTATAGAACAGATCTTTTCTCCCATAACCTGACCCTCCTCCTAACTTCCCTCTTTCTGTG
Organism: Pseudocheirus occidentalis; assembly: GCA_028646575.1. Lineage (NCBI taxonomy): Eukaryota > Metazoa > Chordata > Mammalia > Diprotodontia > Pseudocheiridae > Pseudocheirus > Pseudocheirus occidentalis. The sequence goes on along the minus strand of CM053594.1, from coordinate 345,291,645 downwards.
GATGGTACCATAATATTCCCACCTACTCATGGTCCAAACCTTGGAGTCAACTTTTAACGCTATTCATTTCTGTCTCTGTCTGTCTGTCTTCTCTGTCTGTCTCTCTGTCTCTCATTCTCCAATGTCAAGAGGATAATAGATTTCGAGACTTAGGAGCTTTTAGGGGTCATATAGTCCAACTCCTTCATTTTAGAGATAAGTAAACTGAGTTCCACAGAAATTAAATGATCCATCATACAGGTAATCAGTGACAGAGCCAGAATTTTAATCTATGCTGTCTAGATCTAGCACCTTTCCATTATGCCACAAGTCAGTTCTACCTTTGAAATATTTTGTGTTCATTCCACCTTTCTCTCTGATTGCCACTGCTCTAGTTCAGGTCTCATTACCTCTCAAGCCATTAACTGGATTTTTCTGGATATTTTAAGGAGATTTCCTCCATTTTGGAGATTAGGCAGAGGGCTTGGCCATCACCACAAACAGCCTAGTGAAAGAATGGCAGACTGAATACAGGATTCACATGCCTGGGCATTCTCTTCTTCATTGTCCCATCTTTAACAAGACTAACATTATATCTGTCTCCCATCAAATATCTGTCGTTTAAAGATAGCAGAGTTCAGAATAAAAGTCACCTGACTGGTCTCCTCCTGGATAGCTAGTGTATCCTTACCTTCAACTTCTTTCCTTCTCATACTTTATACTGCTTGCAAAGTAATCTTCCTAATACAGATATCTGACTACATCATTCAACTTAAAAAAAAATCCAACCCCCAATCATTTAGTTTTTCAGTACTGCCTTTTGAATAAAATATAACATATGCAGCTTGACATTTAAGAACTTTTATAACCTAACTCTAGTCTTTTAATTTCCCAGTATTTTCTCCCCTGGTTATTCCCTTTAATATGCTTCAGAATCTGAGGAAATTGAATTATTCACTGTTTTATAATTTGATCCTGTTGGATTTGGGTTCAAATCCTAACTCTGACATTGATTACCCATGTGCCTGTAGCACAATTTATTAGCTTCTTTTGACTTTAGTTTCATCATTTCCAAAGTGGTGATAATGCCTGAAGTGAGTGCCTCAGTGAGTCAGGATGCTATAATATAGCCAAAGTATAAAAAACCAATTTGTAAATTTCAAAGTGCTAGATACATGTCAGTTATGATTATGACTATTAATAAGTGCAAACTCTATCTACATTGTCCCTGATTGCCTCAATTAGAAACTACTCCTTTACTATATTATTCCATTCTTGTTCAAACCTGAGGCATTTCCCCCCTGGGGGACAGCCTTTTAACTGTGCCATGCTGTGTATCTGGAGGGATATGCGACTCTTTATTGAATGTGAGACTTCTGTTCTGAGCTTATGATCTGTGTAAGTGGAGAAAAGACTTTCTTCAGATTGGGAATGACTTTTGGAACAGGTATATAAAGTATGAAAGGCAAATGAAAACTTTTGAATGGTAGACAGAAGTTCTCCTATAAGCTGAAGACATGTAGGGTCAAACATGACCCTTGGCTTCCAGTTCCTCCAACCCTAGAAACAACTAAGAGTGAACCTTCTACCATTGAGATCATTCTGTTTCTCCTTGTGTGAGCTGAGATTTTACCTCACTTCCAGTGAAAGAACTCAAAGTGCTGCATATTCTTTCACTTACTAGTCTCCAAAAGATTTCCCTTAGAGATCCAGAACCCAGTCAGTCATATTTATATGAGATGGCTACCAACAATGTATAACTTACAAATACAGGGTGAAAATAGCTCTAGATTTGAATTGAGAGGACCTCATTTCAAATCCTGGTTCAATTACTTGCAAATATTGGGCAAATCTTTTACTTCTCTGGGACAGTTTCCTCATCTGTAAAATGAAAACATTGGTCTGGATGAGTCCCTGTGAGCTCTAAACCTTACTATCTTCAAATATGTCATTTTGCTACTTAAACTTTCTTATGCACTGATCCATATTCAAGCTTTGCAATATTTATTTATGTAGTTGCATCTTCCCTTCTTACAAAATGTCAAGTCCCCTGGGGGCATGGACGTTTTTGTCTCTTATCCACGTATTTCCAGTGATTCGTCAGTGCCTTGTTCTTGATATATGTTTAATAAATGTGTATTGTATTGAATCCAAACCATACAAACCAGGACCTGTCAAAGGGAAAGCTAGATCAATTTACTCTTAGGATACTCCTAAATTAATACATTCTAAGACAAACTTAAGAAAAATATTATCAAATCAGTGGTATTCTATTAAGGTGTTGTCATGGACTCAAAAGCTGAATTCTAACAGGGCTGTTCTACGTGTGAGCAGATCATAATGACAACAGACCACAAAGGACAGCTCCAAGTTCAGTAACGAGTCGATTGTGTCCTGGATATTCAAATTAGGCAGCACTATTATAAGATAGCTTGATTAGGGAAAATCAAAATTTCTTGATCAGAAAGAAGAAATTCAAGTTTATCAAAAGCATTGTGAACTACCAAGGAGGATGAGTTGGTAAATGATTAACAGGAGGGAAAACCAATGCTCCCCTAGGAAATGATAGTCATTCAATTTGTAGAGAATAATCTGTGTAAGTTACAATTCTTTAGCAGGCTACTTGAGTCAATAATAATGGAAGTTGGTAATCTCAAAGTGATAAGACATTTTGCCAATTTTCTAATTAGGAAAAGCTGACAACTCTTCTTCACCTGTATACCTTCTTGTGGGAGGAGCACCAATCACGAGAGAGGTGCAATCCTGATCTTAAGTTGGAGTATCTTTCTTCTCTTTTCTTTTTTTTATGGAGGGGGAGGGCAGGGCAATTGGGGTTAGGTGATTTGCCCAAGGTCACACAGCTAGTAAGTGTTAAGTGTCTGAGGCCGGATTTGAACTCAGGTCCTCCTGATTCCAGGGCTGATACTCTATTCACTGCACCACCTAGCCACCCAGGTGGAGTATCTTTCAATGTCCTCTTCAATGAGTGTGAAATTTTCTGCAAAATCAGAATTCTCCCATCACTCTCAAGATACCTTTAGGCATGTCCAATGACAAATAAACAAGTTAGTTGGAATCACATGTAAATTTTTAATCCAAAGAACTATCATAGAGATTATATTGATGAGGGTGAGATAAAGTTTGACAGAGGACAGTGTTGTACTGGTATCAGACTTCTCAAGTCTGCTTTCTGATACACCATGCCCCACTATTAACTCTCCCCCAGTTAAGACCAACAGACCCTATGAGTAACTGAATGTACTCACATCACTGCCTAACTCTAGGGAATTCTAAAAATCAAGTGTATAATTTGAAGTAGCATGGTCACATTTCCAGTTATAAAATGCCAAGAAAGCAATGACTACCTATAACAGCTGCAGGACCTCCTATGATTTGGGAAGCTTGAATGGGCAGTAAGGACTGAAGCAAAAGACACCGTGCAACTTTCAATTATACTTGGTGGCTGTCTTGTACCAATTATTGAATCAGAATGCTTGGCAAACATCTCCAATCCCAGGGAATATCATTATATGATATGATGCCATCAAATGACCTCTCTTTTCCTTTTCCAGGGATCTTTTCTGACATTGTACACTGTGCTTTCCTAGTGGTGGAAAGGTCTGGGGCAAGGGAGTAGATTGGCATGAAGCCAACATTTCTGGCTTTTGGGTGAATAGCAAAGCACTTCATTTTCCAGTTCCTCTTCTGTGAAAAGTGGTCCTTTTTATTAACTCTCTTTGAAGTTATAGAATTCATTGGGTTGTTGCTACCTTGATCTGGTTGTTGGCTTGGCTGCTGCCACTTATGGGTAAGTGTGGGCTGGATATATTCATTACTTATGATCCTAAAAGTTTTCAAGTCTAAGAAAGGCAAGATGGAAGATTTTTATTTGGTGTTTGTTGCTGGAACAGATTTCCATTTGTGGCCAAGTAGGAACAGAAAATTTCTCCCTCCTTTCTCCCAAGTATTCCAGTAAGTGGGAATAAGAAAAACAGCAAGAAAGGATACAATTGGGAGAGAAGAGGTAAAACAAATTAATTTTTTCTTGGTAATAGAGATCATAGGAGGCGGTTGGATGGCTCAGTAGATAGAACTCTAGGCCTAGTTAGGAAATCCTGAGTTACTCAAATAGTTACTAGCTGCGTGACTCTGGGCAAGTCACTTCATCTCTATTTGCTTTTATCCACTGTAGGAGGACATGGCAAACCACTCCAGTATCCTTGCCAAGAACTCCCTGCCCCCGAATTCATGAAGAACTGGACATGAGTGAACATCTGAACAGCAACCATAATAGAGATAATGGTATTTTAAGGCAAATAGGCAACCTGGGAAATTAATGTTACCCTAAAGCTGCCGAGCAGGCCAGTGGCAGAGCTAATATTACATCACTAAACCCCAAACTTGGCTATGTGGACAATACTCAGAAGTGATATTTCTTCCTTTCTTATGCCAAGGACATAACTTCAATGAAATGTGTTACATTAGTGACCTTGACTTCTTGAAAGATATGTTAGGATTTTACAACTGAATACACAGGTTCTGTTACGATGAAACTATTCTACTATGATTCTGCACAGGTGGGTTCTAATAAGATGAAAAGCTTCTGCATACGAATTCATTGGCAGATCACACATCTAAGGAGAAGCCTAGCTAAGTTTGGAAAGACTCCTAACTAGGTCCACTGCTGGCTGATGGTTTTTTTGGTTATAGAAACTTTCAGATGCATCTACCAAGTTGTTGAGAAATTGTGAGCTTGTGAGCCTGCATTGGGGGTGGGAGCATCTACCTAATGAAAACGCAGTCTTTGAAGAATTAACTATCCTTTGCTTATTTTGGTAAACATATTGTGACATACTGGCTTACTCAGTAATTACCAATTAGAATGATTAGCCAGGTAAGAAGTATATTGTAAGCAGTATAAAAAGTTATTATTATTATTATTTATTATTATTACTGCAAATGCAATTTCAGTTTTCTTCACTGGTTTTGGTTAGAACTTATTGCAAAGCTAATACTTACAAAAGGAAGGCCATTTTTCTGGTAAGAAAGCCTACCTTTTAACATGGAAATGAAGAGAAACAGATGGGGAAGACAGATTTTGTCTGTCTCAAAATTCAGATTCAAATGCTTCATTTTTTTTAATTTAAAGGGAGGGAAGTAGAGCTTGGTTTATGGCTCTTTCCAAATATCTTATCTTGTTTCAGCTAGGCCATTGAAGATAAAATAAATAATTTTATTCTATCTGATTTTTGCCACTAGAACCAATAGTTTGATACCTGTTTCTTAACTTGGGCAAATTCTGGATTTCAAGAAACAGACATGTAAGAAGGGCAGAAGTTTATATTGTTGTTATTCCAGGTCCTGACTTAGGCCTAGGCTAGGAAAATGGATCTTCATGTTTAACTTCAACCTGGCTAACCAACACCATCTAAAGCAGTACACCAGTTCTAGATATCCCAAAGGTATTAGGGGCAGAGTGGTTTTGTATTGAGGGACCTGGAGTCTCAAACGAGTCTAGGGTAAACAAATCTTTGGTTATACCAATCACAAGCAGGTCATATAAGGATAAATGCAGGCAAGTTGGAATTCCTTTGGAATTAGAGACTTCATCAGTAACTGCACATCCTCTCTCCTCCTCTGGATTAAGAGGCCCAATCTGACTGACTTATCTCAGTCACTTTTTTTCTTGGCTAAGATAGTACAATGTCTGAACTCATCTCTCTCTTGTCCTTATTCTCCCCTCTGTTTACAAATGCACGTGTGCTCCCCTCCTTCTAGAAACAGCTTCCTTAAACACCTTGCCATAAGTCTCTCTCATTTCAGAAATTCAGAAAATCAGACTGTCACAGCTGCCTTACCATGAATTAACTTCTTAACCTTAACACCCCTCCTCACTAAAATGTCAATTACATTTTTGTTTGTTTTTTGAGGTAATTAGGAGTAAGAGGGATTAAGCGACTTGGCCAGAGTCATGCGCCTGTCTGAGGTCATATTTGAACTCAGGTCCTCTTGACTTTAGGGCTGGTGCTCTATCCACTGTGTCACCTAGCTGCCCCCACTGCTCTTTTACAAATGAACAATGGAGTCCAATCACCAAAACCAATCATCTTTTCTCCATCCTTATCCTTGACTTTTCTGTAATTTGATGGTCTTGAGTATACCTTTCTTCTCAAAATAATTTCTTCCCCTGGCATCCGTGACATTGTTCTAGTCTTCTCTCTATTTTTCTACTTGGCTCTCTTTTTACCTATGTGAATTCAACATCTTTTCTTCTTTGTTTTTTTCTGCTCCATTCTCTCCCTCTGCCCCCTTTCTTTTTCCTTTGTCTGTGCTCTCCTCTCTCAGCTCTCCAACTATGCTGTATGTTTATTATTTCCAGTCTAGTTCTTGATCTAGAGCCTCAACTTTTCTTCTGAATTCCAGCTCCATATTTTCAACTACTTGTTATATAAGTCTACCTAGTTGTCCCACCAGTATTCCAAACACAGCTTGTTCCAAACTGAAGCCATCTCCTCTAGGAAACTCACTCCTCCCCCCAAAACCCCTTTTCTCTTAATGGCACCAGAAGTCTAAGTCACCTAGGCACAAGAGCCCTCCATATCCTCTGATTCCTCTTTCTAATTATATAATGACACATCATTTCTTCTAACCACTCAGTTAAGTTTCACTGATTGTACAATTATTTGATTGCTTATATGCAGCCTTTCCTTTTCATCTCAAAGGCCCCCACCCCTTATTTCCTTTTCCCTAGATTGCTGATACAATTCATCTTACACACTATTGCCAGGCTGATCGTCCTAAAGCATAACTTTGATTATCCTGCTCCTTTGCTCCAGACCTTCAAAGACTCCCCAATTCCTACTAGGATAAAGTGCAAAGCGTTAGTAAGACAGACAGACACACAGACACACACAGACACACAGACAGACAGACACACACACACACACACTGCTTCCAACCTCACTCTGTGGCTTTTATTTCTCAATCTTTTCTTTTATACTCGATTCTCTAAACATGCTCTAAGCTTTCCTGCCTCTGTGGCTTTTCTCCTTCCTCTGTTAATGTCTTCCCTTCTGTTTCTGCTCATGAAAACTGGACCTAGTTCAAATGTCACCTTTCTAAATGTCATATGTCATATTGGAAATGACTTTTTTTCTCTGAACTCCCATAATGCTTTGTCATTCTTATGGCCTTAATCACATACTGTGTCACGTTATATTTATTTATACACATACCATCTCTTCCCCCTATATTGCAAACTCTGGGAGGGCCATGATTGTCTTAGCTGTAACATTGAACACAGCAGGGGCTATGGTGGAATTATTGGCAACATTTTTCCCAGTGAGTTTCCAGAACAGGGATCATTTTATATTTAGGATTATCAGCTCTTAAGATTTAGAGGGGCTTAGATACCATGTAATCCAACTTGCTTATGCTGTCAGTACATCAGTGGCTTATGATTTTTGTTATAGGCAGCCAGGTAGTGCAGAGGCTGCAGTGCTGGACCTGAAGTCAGGAAGATCTGAGTTTTAATCCTGACTTACTTGCTTTGTGATCCATAGAAAGTGAGAACCTCTGTCTGTCTTATTTCCTCACTCATTAAAATGGGGATAGATGGGGATATGGGGATGATAACACCTACATCCCAGGGTTGTAGTGAGGAACAAATGTTGCAAAATTTGAAAAGTATTTAGCAAAGTGCCTGACATATGGTAGTTACTTAACAAATTCCTTCCTTTTTCTCTTCCTTCTTTTCTCCCTTACTTTTTTCTCCCTTCCTTTCTTCTTTTCTCTCCCTCCCTTCCTTTCTCCCTTTTCCTATCTCCTTCCCTTCTTCCCTCTTCCTTCCTTTCCCCTCCTCTTTCCTTCCTTTCTTTTCCCCTCCTTTCCCCTTCCTTTCTTATTTTCTTGTTCTTTCCTTTTGCTCTCCTTCCTTCTTCCCTTCCCTCCTTCTTTTTCTTCCTTCACTCCTCTTTCCTTCCTTTCTTCCTCCCTCTGTCCTTCCTCATTTCCTCTAGCCCTTTTTCCTTCCTTCCTTCCTTCCTTCCTTCCTTCCTTCCTTCCTTCCTTCCTTCCTTCCTTCCTTCCTTCCTTCCTTCCTTCCTTCCTTCCTTCCTTCCTTTTTTCCTTCTTCTGTTCTATAATTTTGCATGTTGACTTTCCCAGGTGCATTTCTCTTGAGAAATATAATTGTAACTTTAACAATTAATGTGTTATTTTCTTAAAAATGAAAATATATAGACTATCCTAACTATTAAATAGCTCACATAATTTAAAAATTGTAAGTTTCCAACACTGCTGTTTAAATTAAATGTCATGCAAAAAAAGGAAACATTTACGGTGCAGATTTTCCTTTAGAACTTCAAATAATAAAAAAAAAAAAAGCCAGCCACCAACACCATTTTCCATCAGCCTGGCTATGGCCCTTTCACTAACCTCAGGAAGAGAGCCACGTGAAGAAATCAGTTTATCAAAGACCTATCATATAATTACAGTAACAGTATTTAACCAATGACAAGACCTTATAATTCCCCAACTTGCAGAACAAACAGCCATGAGATCTAATTCACAGTCTACACAGGCATATATCTGCCTACAAATACAGATAGATCCTTTTATTTATACACATCTCTATCTTTGTGTATTCTCTCTGGAAATGAAATTTGTCAAGGCTAAGAAAGAGGTGTCCTTGCGGTAGAAGTTACTTTTAAAAATGTGGCAAAATAGAACAAATTTCAACAATAAAACACTAATTAAAGAAACGCACCACAGACACTGCTTCACTAAGAAAGCCAGTAACTTTACTGAATTGTCTGCAAAATACAAATTATACCTTATTTCCAGCAGGAGAAACTTTTGAAAATTTCCCACTTTTGTTCACTACAGACAGCTGAATTAAGTCCCTTGAGATACACAGATGTGGTTTAACTTAGTTATAACATCTTGTCATCTAGTGGCGACAAAGTCCAGCTTATGCCGCTGTGAGCCTCTATTTTAATATTTGTTGCAAATGCTTGTATGCCCTCATTTACAAGCTACTTTTGAATTACTGTCATTTAATGGAAACAAGTCCCCAGAAAAAGAAAAAAAAAGGAAGAAAAAAGGATACAGCAAACCATCTGAAGCAATCCAAGTACTATGCCTACAGTGACCCATTTCTGCTCTACTCTAAGAGAACACAGGTACTAGCATTTAGAGTGAAAAAAAGTCTGTCATTTAGTTGACCTCTCTGAATCAGAGTGAGGTATGGATCAATTTGAGGTATGCGCAGGGAAGGCAAAATGTAACACCCGATTATAAAAAGAACCCAAATGGACAAATTTGATGCAGACGGTATGTGGCTTAAAGCTTGGATTGCTCCACATCTTTGGTTAAAACATATTAACAAAAGCCTCTTATTACATCTACAATCTGAAGCATTCTAACATATACCAATATCCCATCAGTCCTTCAAAAGATCTGTAGTGGCAGGAAATTAGCGCCATATAAGTGACGACATCACAGCAGATGGCACAAACAGGAACAGATGAAGTATTCCATGTTTAGGCAACAGCCTTTATTGAGGTTTCAAGTGGCTTAAAAAAAAGAAATACAAAGCATTTACTTTCTGAAGGAAACACAAGAAGAAAGGGGCAAAAAAAAAATTCTCTATTCCTAAGTTAAAGACTTCGGTAGGAAAGATAAAACAAACACGTCCAGGTACAAGAGGGCTGACATTCTTGTTAAGAGAGAATTGGCATTGTTATTTTAAAAATTCTCACTTTAGTTAACCTGAAAATGATCTGAGGATGACAGGCATTTTTATATTCATCATTACAAAACAGTTAGATTCTGCCTTTGGGAAAAATATGCCTTTTTGCTATAAATCTGAACTTTCCAAAATGTTGAAATGAACAGCCTCAAAATAAAAGGCACCAATGCATACAATATACGGGTTGTGCAGTTTATGTATATCATATCATTGTCACCAATAATTCAGTCTCATGATGTTGCTGAAAATCTCTTAAATTAAGGATTAGCGATTCCAATCCTTGTGAGTGAACAAAATGCCACTTTGGGGGTATTTTAACTTGCAATGAAGAGTGTTGCCTAAAAAAAAAGATTTCTGCAGCTTGGGTTCTGTAAAGTAATATTCCCTCAGGGCTCTGCCCCAAACTCCTTACATACAAAGGAATCTCTGTGAAAAAAAAAACAAAATTAGCTTTGCAAATACAGTAAGTGGTAAATTACAGAGAAAGGTACAAGGATAAAAAAGATAGACAGTTATTGTTGACAGAAAGTGACTCATCATATTCAAAGTTGTGCTTCTCATTAAATCATCTTTTAAAAATTCTCAGATTATCCCTTCACCATCTTGCCACCACTTCAGATGAATTCAGTGGTGGGAACAACCATTTTCAAGTGATTCTATTCTTTGAAATGTTCTTATAAAACCATTGTCAGAACTGCTATAAATAGCCAAGGCTTCATCTTCACCTTGGCTTCTGCTGGTTCTTTAGCTTACTTTAAACAACCACCCCCTTAGAAACTCACTTTTCCTTTTTGTCCTGTGTTGCTGAGGCAAATTGCAAGGTAAACTACTAATATGGCTATTCTTCGTATTTTCATAGACTGACCCCCTCCCCACCCGCTGACAAGTTTCTACTAACATTTCTGAGAAACCCAAAGTGTTTTGAAATGACAAAGCACATTTGTGACATATTTGCATATTTTATACACGTCAAGTTAAAAATCTCAGCAAGAGACTCTAAGAATGGGATCATGCTTAAGGTTAGGAGAGTGGCTTTGAGTATCCTGTGTGTGTGTCTATGTGTGTTTGCATTTAATAGGTCAGGGATCCAGTTCTGCTTTTCCTCTGCATAAATATCTTTCTGTCCATGTTCCATGGTCATCTTATCAAATAGGATGTATGAATGAGCTGAATTGTATTCTGCTTAGAGTATACAAAATATGGGCACAAGGCAGACTGGCATCCTAGTCAGGCACAAAACCAGAGAACTAATGGGGGAATTTCAGTTAGGAAAATAGAGTCCGGTGAGTAAAATCTCTTGGCTTCTGCCACCCAGCGGCAGCCTTTTATGATGAGAAATACACAAAACCTAGGCAAGTTGATGGGGAATGGGTCTTGGTATGCCCTAACTAAACTGGATTTATTTGTGCTGACTGTATCATGTTTGTTTTGTTTTGTTTTTGCTGCTAATGTCAATGCATCCGATTGGGAGACAAAACTCAATCTCCACTTACCGTGAGAAGGAAATTCTTCCTATATTCTTTCAAAAACTGAAACTACTCTTGGAGAAGAGATATAAGCATTTCTTATGGCACTAACTTCTTAAAGGGGAATGACCCAGAAAATAATCCCCAGAGACATATGTTCAATAAGTCATTGTTATTTTTTTGAATGAAAAGGGACATAGAGGATCTTAAATGGGTTTTCTTGCAATGGCTATTAACTCTCTTTATTGAAGGAAAAAAAATATGACATACATGCCTTATGCAGAAGTGACATTGTGGGGTTGCCTGATACATTGGGCTTGCTCAACAACAGCCTCATGATACCAACAAGCTTTGTTGAGTACAAGTTAAAATAATACAATACTGGGTACCTGTTTCTATTTCTTTTCTGTAGCATCAAGTTTCTTCATATTTTCTCTAAATGTGGGCGAATATAACTTATTCACTGGGTTATCTCAACATCAATCTCAATTTGTTTTCTGACATATCTTCAGGACGTAATAATGTACCACCTCTCAAAGCCCATTCCAGGCAATTTTTTTTTTTAAAAAAACAACCAAATACTATGTATCAAATTATAGCGGGCTGAATACCAACCAGGTGAATTAGGATAAAGGTCAAATTGTGATACATACTTATTGAATTCCAAGATGCACAGGGGTTTACCTAAGATCAGAAATGGGGCCCTGCATTTGGTAAAATGCAAAAAAACCCAAAAATTCAAAACCGAAAGAACTAATCAATATATACAATGGATGTCTGTTCACCCAATAGATTGCAAATGTAGTTTGAAAAATGATTTAGGTTGTTATGATGTGGTAAATCTAACCCCACAGGTTATCCTTTTGCCACCTGATCTTGATTTTGTAAAATGTATGCAGAGTAAAAGAAAACTGAAAGAAAAGTTACTTAAATGTGCAACTGCACAAATATACCCCCCTCCCACTATTAAGATAACAAAAAACTTCTGCTATTACCATAATTATTATATATTAGAAAGCTATACACAAGCATGTTAATTTCACAGATTTTTTTTAAAAGATTCTTAATATTTTATATAATTAGAAATACACATTTCAAAACCAAAACTTCTACAAAGAGAAAACAGTTATCTTGGTTAGCAAAGCATGGAGTTCTTCATGGCTTAGGGTAGTGCTTTCTATACAAAAAGTCCCTTTTGCTTTTTTCAGGACTGTTTAAAATATTAGCGAAGCTATCAAGAAAAAAAAAACACATTTTGGCTTAAGTAAACTACAAAAAGCCACAAATGCTTTGCAAACTCTGTCTTACTTTTTATATGAAAATAAGCAAAATGTAATGTACATATTTTTATATTTTTATTTAATAAGTGATGCAGACCCAGAATTTTTCAAAATTAAATACGTTAGCCCTCAAACTCCACATGTGTATAAGTATGGTCCTCTTTTAAATGTCTTTGATCCTTTTAACTGAGTTACCATACTCCAATGATATGCCTGAATGTTTGCGAGCATCATTGCTATGTTAGGTGACCTCATCTGTTTCTAACACTGACCAGTGGCCACCCATTGCTGGGTCTGTCAAAACATCTATACATTTTCTATATGTTGCATAACAGCTGCTTTCTCTCTCAGTAAAGATCTGCCACTTCTGGCAAATGTTTCCTTTTGTCTATTTACATGTAAATAACGTTGAACCTGCAACATAACACTATCTATTGTAACATACATTTTGCAAAGGAGCACAACAGTGAAAAGAAGTTAGCCTTAAAATCTATTTTGTACAAGTGTTCTGTTGTACAACCCAAGTGCTAAGCCTATCTCAGCATTTCTGTTTACCTTTACACTGTATCACTGAGGCAATTTAAAAGTACTTTTACAAAACAGAGTACCTGACTTTTTTGTCCACACACGGCACATTTAATGCATATCGACCCCCCGTTCCCCATTAAGGTATAGCACACACACACACTGCAAGAAAAAAAAAAACTAGTAGGTAATAATTTGATCATGTTGCCCATCCTTCAGAGAGCCGCATGCGCTTGACTGAGGGACTTTCCCTTTCGTCCGGCGAAGGTCTGGTGAGTCCAATGGGGGAGTGGAATTCATTCCGATGATCCTCTCGGTCGCTCCCATCATACGAGCTGCTACAACTGCTCAAGCTGTCAACAGGAGATCTCCCCGCCTCGTGGCGCGTATGCTGTGGGTATCTCGAGGGGGTGGTGGTACGGTCTCTAGGAGGAGAAACAGGTTCTGACTTGATGTTGAGGCTTTGAGTAGAAGGCAGGGAGAGATTTGTACTCTGAGATAAGTGAGTGCTAGTGCAAGCTCTGTAGGAGGAAAGGAAACCCAGTTACAGATTGAGGAGGCCTGGAGCCCCCAGGAACGCACAATCACTCTCATCCACATAAAACATCAGCTTAAAGACTCATACCGACTCTTGTGTATGTCAAGAGGGTGAAGAGGACCTAAGGAAATATTTAGAATGAGTGGAAAACTGAAGCATCGCTAACTCAGTGTAATTCAAGGTGATGCCATTGGTTTGTTTTATAAACCCTGTAGCAACAATTCCAGTATTTAACTGGTTCAGGCCTTAGACATCATTTCTTTCTAGGCTCTGACACTGTACCTAAGAGCTTTCAAAGGGCTCTGGGCAGCAGTGCCTAGAATTGTGGTCCAAGAGATGGTGGTAAGAGATTTTCCTGCATCCTTGACATTTTTATATTTTGTAGGACCCAAGGGCATAGTAGCCAGTTCTCAAATCAGACCTCCCTAATCAGCAAGACTGTGTTTTGACATTATATACATTTTTATATAGTGACTTAAGAATAATCAAGTTATATCCTTTTTATGGAAAGTAAAGAGATTTTAAGCTTCAGATGAATAAGGCCCACAAAGCTCTCCACACAGTAAATATTTCTCTTTTGTGTAGGGGTAGGGAGCTGAGAGAGGAAAGGAGGCTGGGAGCTAAAAGGGGAATATATCTATTGATATTTTACAGGTAGTTATAAATGAATGTAAGATTTTACCCTTGACAATACATGTAAATAAGTGGAAATTCTTTATTCCTACTTAACTATGCAGGGTGAAAATAGAGTTCATTTCCTCCAATTCTATTACTTTCATTAATGTTAGTCAGGCATTGCCAGGTATGCGAAAGCATAAGAATAAAGAAAATGCTGACTGTTCATCTCCCCACTATTCTAAAGGCATATATGTTCAGGTATGTGAGACTGGATGGGAGAAACATATTACAGAGAAAACCTGGTGGTGATTCAGTTGTGCTTAGAGTATTTGTTCCTCCTTGTATTCCTCAAGAGCTTGCACTTCCTTCAAAATATGGAAGAAATAGTGATCTACAGGTCTTAGGGAAAAAAGAATTAAACCAACCTTTCAAAGGAGATTGATAGATAAACTGTCATTGGCCAGGATCACCCAAATATAAGGTTGTGTGCAGAAATTGTGAGCATTCTAAGGCAAAAACGGAACTGCTGTTCTATACACCGGGAGTGTACCGTGGCAGAGAATGTTGACATATGCTCTGTACACCAGCACAACTTGCTTCTTGCTTTGCTAGGAAATTTCAAAAATCTTCCCCTCTCCTTTTAAATCAAGGAAGAGCAAAAATAACAACTTGTACGTGAAGACCTACCCATCTCAAACAACGGGACCCCAAATCTGCTGGTATAAGCTCCTATTTGATTTTCCAATTTAAAAAGAGGACCTTAAGTGCTATTTTAAACTTTGTTGTGAATGTGAGTATGTGCATGCAAAGTTGGGAGGAAGTATAAGACAGAGGGAATCAGTTTTGTGGGAGATACAATAAGTGCTGAAAATGTATAGGAATATGAAATTAGAAAGAAATGAGAGTTTATGAGTGATGCTTTGTACAAAAGCACCACCTACTGGCAAAAAATTACTTTCCCTCTCCTATTAATGCATCACTTAATATAGGAAATAATGGGAAAGGAGAATGATTTATTTCTTTAATAAACATTTCCTTTCTCTAACCTCTGTGATTCTATAGAAGCAAATCAGTCTTGATATTATCTGTCTAGACACCAAACTGACTCCACATGATGTTTCAGGTATGTTTATATTCTTTGAGCAATTAAAAAATGTTTATTATGTTATATTCTATCTTAGTCTTACTGTATTCCCAGATATGAATCACAGACTGTCTAAGTCAGGGAGAAATTAAAACAGGAGCAACAAGAAACAACAGTGTTACATCTTATATTTCAATGGTGGGATATTTGCTCTTGTTTTAAGCTTTACTTGGTGATTATTTTATGTAGCACTTAGCACAAAGGCTGGCACAGAGTAAACAATAAATGCTTGTTGCCTTGTAGCAAGAAGAAAACCATCTTTGGAATTTGGGGAAAGGATTTTTTACTAGACCATATGCCTAAAATTTAATTAAATACTTCTAGGGTGAATCAAACAAATATTTAACGATATACGTCTTTAAAGAAACTGAAAATAAAGTGGCGTGTCAATAAATGTCTTTTTCAGTTCTGCAATTTAAATTCTATCTTTACTGGCAAAAGGAAATAGAGAACTGAAAAATTATTCTGTGAACTGCATTAATGAAGACAATAGCTAAGCGGGACAAATCAGGTTCCCAAATCAACCTTAATGCCCTCAGAAAAAATTCACAAACATGTTTACTCAGTCATAAAAATATCTTTTTTTTGTGGTGGGGGAGGGACTTGCATTATTCGTATATATTTTTTCCCAACTCATAAGCAATTACATTCTTTCAATACAATATATTTTTCTGATGAGGAGTGGAATACTAATTATCCTTCTCTGTAAAGAAATCCTGATTTTGCCTCTCACTAGTCATGTGACTGTGCAGTCACATGTAGACTTTTTGAGTTACATCCTCTGCCATGGAATGAGGGGGGAATACTCTTGACATCTGCCCCACAGGGGCAGGAAAGTATTTTGTGAGCTATTAATGTTTTAAGTATATTCATACAAATACTTTAAAATGACTTTTGGTGATATTTTATCTTACCCTGAAAATATATTTCTTTTTTTTTTTTTTTGCTTTTTGGAGGGCAGTTGAGGTTAAGTGACTTGCCCAAGGTCACACGGCTAGTTTTTTTGTGTTAAGTGTCTGAGGCCGGATTTGAACTCAGGTACTCCTGACTCCAGGGCCGGTGCTCTATTCACTGCGCCACCTAGCCGCCCCCTGAAAATATATTTCTAACACTTTGTTTGAGAAATCTCTCTAAAATCATGGGGGATTAAGTCAACAAATAGGAAACTTTTAGTCTAGTGAGTTAAAGTTAGAGACTTTGCTACACAATACATCATACTGTGTGAGTATTCTCACCCGAGAATTTAATAAGTCAGTTTTCTTACTTTTAATTTTCTTATTTTTAAAGAAATAATTTTGGAAAATAAAGAACAGTCAATTAAAAGAACAACAACAACAACTTAGCATTATTGATGCCAGATTCAGATATGGGAATCAGCAAAAATTGTGGTTTGGTGTTTATTTAGAAAATGATTTTGGACATAGATAATTATGAGGGATATGTGCTACCGTTGAATAGAACATGTGGGAGAGTGATAAAGCCTGATATGCAAGCTGCTCACATTAAAGTCCACACTGAAAGTTATCATTTACTACTGATGCCAAATTTAGAACTGGGAAAACACCTACCTTTCCCCGTATTCGATCAGAGATCAAATATGACTGGATAGTTTTATTCAAATTCTTACTGCCTCCGCCTGTAAAATATATTAGAGTATCTGACCTATTTTTACCTAACCTTTTCAAAGTTGCCTGTACCCACAAATAGCCTTCTACCGTATGCATTGCACACCCACTTCGCAAGAATCGATGTCTGAAAATGCCTTTTTAGATAATGGGAAAAGCACCTAAAATAAGAGGGGCATTTCCTATGGAAAGCCCATAGGCTTTGTTGAGTTTTAAAGAAGAAAAGTAACTTTTATGGAAAATGACCATTTTTAAAAAGCTCACTCTTAGTCACACAATGTACTCCCACTGATATCGCGGGGCCAGGTTCTTCCGCCACAGCTCTACTCCCTACGTAAAACTCCCACTAACTTCTGGAACTTGTGTAGGAGATTACCACCCAAAGTGAATCATTCTTTATATTGGATGGATAGAATCGGATGTCAAGTATTTTTTTTAAAAGCATAATTACGAAGGTCTAAAGACATTTCCACTTAAAAGAATACACACGTTATTCTCTTTATCTTTGGTAGAATGTCGATGGATTCTGGGACACCTTGATAATTATACTGAACTGCCAATGTCCATTTTGTCTTAGCCGACATTCCAAAATATCCTACGTCCTCTATATTAAACAACTTCCCTCTGAAACATCAGACCTGTCTGTCATCCTGGATTTGACCCAATGTCCCAATAAGACATTAATCTTATTTGCTGTGAATCTTTCAACTGATTCTTATGAAATGAATCTGAGTGGATCAAATGATACATTTGATAGAGATGTTATGTGGCAGAGGGAATTTTTGCCATTTAAAGTAACTTTTTGATGTAACTTAATTATGTCAAATTAGGCTAGTATACTTGAGGTAACTCTTTAAAAAAATACTTTGCTTTCTAGGAAGATGTATTTTTAAAAAATATACCTTATTATTTATAGAAATAATTGGAAAAATAATAACTGTGTGTGTCTGTATGTGTATATGTGTGTGGTATGGTGTGTGTGAGTGTGTGTGTGTGTGTGTTATTCAGTCAGTCAACTAGTACTAAGTATCTACTATGTACCATGCAGTGTGTTAGGAGGGGCTAAATGTGTGTGCAGTCATGTCTGTGTGTGTGCACCCATGTCTGTGTGTGTCCACTCATGTCTGTGTGTGTCCACTCATGTCTGTGTGTGTGCAGTCATGTCTGTGTGTGTCCACTCATGTCTGTGTGTGTCCACTCATGTCTGTGTGTGTCCACTCATGTCTGCGTGTGTCCACTCATGTCTCTCTGTGTGTCCATTCATGTCTGTGTGTGTGCACTCATGTCTGTGTGTGTCCACTCATGTCTGTGTGTGTTCAGTCATGTCTGTGTGTGTCCACTCATGGCTATGTGTGTACACTCATGTCTCTCTGTGTGTCCATTCATGTCTGTGTGTGTGCACTCATGTCTGTGTGTGTGCACTCATGTCTCTCTGTGTCCACTCATGTGTGTGTGTGTGAGCTCATGTCTCCGTGTGTGCACTCGTCTGTGTGTGCACTCATGTCTCTGTGTGTGCACTCATGTCTCTCTGTGTGTCCACTCATGTCTCTGTATGTGCAGTCATGTCTCTGTGTGTCCACTCATGTCTGTGTGTGTACTCATGTCTGTGTGTGCACACTCATGTTTCTTTGTGTCCACTCATGTATGTGTGTGCACTCATGTCTATATGTGTACACTCATGTCTGTGTGTGCACTCATGTCTCTGTGTGTCCACTCATGTCTGTATGTGTACACTCATGTCTCTGTGTGTCCACTCATGTCTGTATGTGTACACTCATGTCTCTGTGTGTCCACTCATATCTCTGTATGTGCACTCATGTCTATATGTGTACACTCATGTCTCTGTGTGTCCACTCATGTCTGGGTGTGTGCACTCATGTCTCTGTGTGTCCACTCATGTCTGTATGTGTACACTCATGTCTCTGTGTGTCCACTCATGTCTGTGTGTGTGCACTCATGTCTCTGTGTGTCCACTCATGTCTGTGTGTGTGCACTCATGTCTCTGTGTGTCCACTCATGTCTCTGTGTGTGCGCACATGTTTCTCTGTGTGTCCACTCATATCTCTTTGTGTCCACTCATGTCTGTGTGTGTACTCATGTCTGTGTGTGCACACTTATGTCTCTCTGTGTCCACTCATGTATGTGTGTGAACTCATGTCTCTGTGTGTCCACTCATGTCTGTGTGTGTACACTCATGTCTCTGTGCATGCACACAGCCATATGTAATATTTGGACAGAAAAAGAAGAAGGCTTATATTTGCTATATTATCCAGGGACTTCAATTCAACAAATATTTATTTATTTACTATTTAGAAGTCACTGAAAACTAGTATGATAACTTCTCAGGCAAAAACATGCACGATGAGAAAAAGCATAGAAAAGAACTTGGTGCAAAATCAAATCTTACTTTTTTTTCTTTGACTTTATCTATATTCAGATCTCAATTCCACTCCAGCTTGAATTTATTCTGTATTTTTTTGGGCCACTGAAACCGTTGCTCACTTATTAAAACTCCTTTACTGACTAGCATAGAATATGGCTAATGGTGGCTAATGTATAGTCATCTTCTAAAAAATTGCAAAGAATGATCAAAAATATAAATGAATATGAATTTAAACTTTAAAATAATCTAAAATAAGAAAATGTCATCAATTATGGTCCCGATAACGCCGTGTTTAAAACTAATAATGGGGCTTTTGATTTTTACTGGCAATTTCTAAGAAAATCTTTCAATGATCATTTTGATTGAAAATATTTTTTAAAATGACTTATCCTGGCAATATGGGACAGAATGGGTTCACTGTCATGCTAAAGCAATGCAACAGCACATCCAGGGAAAGAAAATGATGTGTCTGGTCGCTATTTTACACTTGATTATTCCTTGGGAAACTGATTGGAAATAGGATTAAATAGCACCCACTTGGGAAATTAGTACTTCTGGATTAAGTGAGAAAACTACCAAGTGAGTAGAAATATACTGATACCATATATTTGAAATATCTCTACATTTAAAGATCGTTAGAAGTAACTAGAACAGTTGGAGGGAAGTCACACTATTGGCATTTCAAGATATTTATACAGTGAATGTAAGATCGTATTGGATCTTTAAAGATAATGATAAAAATGAGAAGGTATATGAGGAAATATGCTGTGAGGTGATATCTTTTCTCACTTTTGATCTCTAGTTCTAAATCAGTCACTGCAAAGTAAAAAAGGAATTGGTGGTCTATTAGAAGAGATAGTGTCCATCAACCGTTGGGTTTTTAAAATCTGAATTTAACTTGATTTTTTTCTAGACATTTATCTATTTAGACACAAAGATGCCCACATGAGCACACACACACATCTCTCTCTCTCTCTCTCTCTCTCTCTCTCTCTCTCTCTCTCTCTCTCTCTCTCTGTCTCTCTCTCTCTCTCTCTGTCACACACACACACACACACACACACACACACACATACATACACACATCCAGCTAACTTGGCTGGATTCAGAAGAAATCTGAAGGTGTACTGAAGTAGCATAAAAGGATTCCTTAGCTTTTAAAGGGAAAATAGGCCAGAAATATTGAGGGAAAGCCTCCATGCTTAAGGTTGTCTTCTTTTTATTTCACGGAAAATTTAGGGATATTGGTTTCTAGTGTTACTTTTAATAGTTCTTCACAGGACTTAATTATGTAAATATTTGATTAATTGATTATTTCTTTCTTTAAACATCTTCTCTATTGAAATTACCCCAATCCTCCTGGTGTCATCAAATTGAATTGGGGTTCTGGAGGTTTATGTAAGGAAAATGTAAACTATGGCCACCATTATTAAAGTAGAATGGTTTCTATGAGTCTGACATGAACTAGGTTTCTTGTACAACTACATTCAGAGAGACTTGTCTCCAGGTAGATGGCGACCAGGGGATGGATTTTTTGTTTTTTTTTCTAACTATAACAATTCACAAAAATCACGAACAAAATCACAAAGGGATTATAATTTGCATCACTTGAGGGAGTATTCATATGGATGAAATCATGTAGCTTTTGAGGTATGGAAATTCTTTACCTGCTTTGCCTTTTAACTTTTTAAAGATGTGAAATCAGGAAACGACAATATGGGAATATAAAAAGTGATCAAGGTTCACTCAAGATTTGAATTGTATCTTTTTTGGTTAATGTTTGGTTACATTTCAATAGGAAATCATTGGAAACAATTGAGACTAAGTACTGATTGGGTATTTGACAACTGCATTATCCAGGTTCTTTGGAATTTTGTACCATTATGCGATTAACAGATTTAGATAACTTATTATCTCATAAATAAATATGTTAAGCATAGTTTATATGAAACAACGTTAGGAAAAGTCCGTTACAATAATATCCAATTTCAGGGATCTGTAATAGCAAAAGCCAACTACTATATTCCTCTTGCTTAAACAGGGCTTTTTTTTTTGTAAATTAAAACCACAAGCATGAAGATATTAGTAATGCTTAAAATAATTTTCTAGATTAAAATATTTCCTAGTTCTTTGTTTAGTGAGAAACATGAGCTTGATTTTTTTTTTTTTTGGCATTAATCTCTTATTTATAACACTACAGGTACTCTTGTTCTGAAGAAATATCCTAAAACCACCACAAGAGGGCAGGGATATACATTTTCTGGTTTCAGAAAACAAAAATTAAGTATTCTATCCAGATTTAAGTTATTAGGCAATATTTTCACAAGGCAGTTACAAATATATGAAGCCTGTATGTCACTTGAACAGATGGAAATATGACAACTCTATGATCAGATTTTAACCATATAAAATTTTATTTTCACTTATCCTAAATAAGTTTGCCTCAATTATATTAGAAACTTTTTAGAATTACCAACTGCAAATTTATTCTCTATCTCAAATGAACTTTATATTTTGCTTGGAGAAAAACATAAAAATATGTTCTCTATTTTATTGAGTGCTGCCCCTGAAAGAAATAGCAATGCATTTTGCTAATATAAATGGAAGACTTGAGCCATTGATAAAAATGTACCTTTCTTCTTAAGAGATATAGAAGATTAAACTATAGGCTTGAAAAAGGTGTCGATCTGATAGCTGTTTTCAGTCTCAATGAAGGCTGCAGTGTAATAATACAAATTAGGTTGGTGGACTGTAATACCTTAACACATTTTTAAAAGCAGCTTTATCTTTTGAAAGACTATAATATAAAAATAATATTGCTTACCCCAATTGACTGAGGGCAGATGGTGGCATGTTATGTAGGTGCTGTTGTTGCCAACCAGTTACTGAACCAAGATGAAGAGCACTGGCTGTATTAAACCCAGAGAGAGATGATAAATCTGCACTACTCAGTGAGTACTCTAGATGGGGGGGGGGAAAAGATAATCGTGGAGAAATAATTAATTTTACAATGATTAGGTAGTGAACAGAATCAACATTTTTACTTCCAAACATTTTCATAACTGCCATTATTTAATTTCAAAAAGACAAGGGTGTCATTTTTTTAATTAAAAAAAGGGAAAATACTAAATGTTGGGGGAAGTTACTCTTCCCTTCCAGATAAAACCGTTTAAATATTAAAAGTATAAATTTCTAGGAGGCATCATCATTACAGTGCTGGACTATATTATGTACATTATTCAGGCTCCTGGATTTCATCAACTAAAAGGGTTTCCTAAATAACACTGTAAGAGACAGAGCTCATAAGAAGTGTCCTTTCTATGTAAAACCATTGGATTTCCTGACATTTCTCATCTATCAAGTTGGGTTAATGAGACTTTCAACTATTTAAGAAAAAAAAGATCTCTAAGTTCAACTGATCTTAACAGAAACGTAGGTGACATTTCAGTATTATGTGTATACACCAGGGATCACCATAGATGTTCTCGACTGACTAAGAAGACAGAAATTTTTTTGGTCTGGCTTTCTTGTTATTAAATGTACTATTTACACTTTATGAAGATACTCACCAGTACCATATGTTGTTGAAATGGCTGATGGATACCCTCCCATTCCTTGCCCTGGTAAAGTAGGAGTTGCTACGGAAACCACTGGGGTGGCCAATGACTGAGCAGACTGGGAGTTATTTATCCTTTGATTCTATTAAAGTAAATAAAAGGGACATTATTGATTGATTTCAAATCAATTAAACATATTAGATTTCAGTATTAGTTTTCACAGAAAAACATATCTTGGTACAAATTTCACGAAATTAATCATTTAACATGTGCCTCTGTGAACTCTGCCAACCCTATCATTTACAATCCTTCAAGAGACCAGCTGTTGCCATAGTAACCCATTACATCAGTATCTCCTAGGCAACTGAACTAGTAACAAGCAGGATAGCTTTATTGTGGGTAAAAACAGACCATGTGTAAAACTGATGAAATATGTATACTGTACTTCCATTGTTTCAATCCTCATTCAAATGCAAAAAATTTTTTCATTAAAGTCAACAATAATGGTTTTTATGTGAAATTCTATAAGCAGTACCATAGTAAGGCTGTATGTCAAACTTTGACCAGAAGATGGTGCTCTGACCACTTCATTCTTTCAAACTCTGGTTAAAACAAACTTCTCTCAAACCAGGAAGCAAAGCAGTTAACATTTATCTTTAACTCCTTTACTTCAAGAAGGTTTAAGGTCCACTTAAACCTAATGACTACAAGAAACCTAATTACTAGAAAAAAAATACATCATAATAAGGATATAAAATACCTAACCATAGAGTTTTAAGTTCTTACTGTATGCTACAAAGCAGACACACTGTTTAAAACTTGGCACTTCATACAGAGAGGTTAAGTTGGAAAATATAATTGACCCAATGTTCTTTCCACCTCTGATGCATACTGGAAATTATAAATATTTAAAAATTTAGCAATATCGACCCTTTGTGGTAATCTCTAACGTTTCTCAATTTCACCACAGGCACCAATTCTATCTAAAAATAACAATCAGTTTCTTTGCATGATTAAATTTAAGGGAGAGCTACCACCACTTACCAAAAGCAGATCGACATCCTCAGACTGAGAGCGTAGGAAAGGAGTATTAATAATTAGTGTGAGTAAATATTTATAATTGGGCAAATTCCTTTCAACATAATGAAAAGCATCTTCTCATAGGCACAACAGTTTAAGCAGTTTCTGAACCCAGTCTATAAAAATAACTCCTTACAAAGGCATTCTTTTTTTTTTCTCTAATGAGATGTTTGTCTCAAATGTGAAGACAATCTATCCCGTTTTCAGCACAGGTCATTATTTCACCACCAGAGAAAAGATGATACTACCAAGTCTCTCTGGTGGGTGAGGCTGGAGAGTGGCACCTGGTTGCCAGAGCCCTGGTCATTTGTAGATAGAATCCCCAGGAAAGTATATCAGCTTTAAGAGCCCTAGAATAAATCATTGATAGAGACAGCTTGTCACCGCTTCAGTCTGCTGGAGTATAGCCCTGTAGGAGACCATATTTATTCATTTCAGTCTTTTCAAAAGGGGTCACTCCATTTTATGTGATTTCGGGGGGAGGGCAATTTTCAAAATTAATTTGTACTGTGCCATAATGTATTAATTAGCTCACGGTGCAATTTTTGCCCTGATATATATATCACTGAATAGAAGAAAGAAATGTGTTTACAGCATGAACTAAATCTGTCTACAGAATCTTTCTTAAAAAAAAATCAGGTGTTTATAATGTTCTCCCACTAATGATAACCTAATTTGTGGAACATTGATATGAGACCTTTTAATGTCAAATCTAGTCCCACTATAATAAACTGAAGGTTGTCAGCTACAAGGAGAAATCAGAAAAGTAGATAGGCCCAGGGATTCTTTATGTATTATTTTATTCCTTTTCAGAAATGACTATTACCCCTTTATCATTATAAAACTTGACCCCTATTTTTAGAGTGAATGGGGTTTAAAAACAGTTTGTCTTTGGCCATTATGTTATTGGCATGGAAGCTCAAATTGAGTTTAAGCACAGATGTATAAGACACACTAACCATCGTTACTGAAATGAATCTAAGAAAGGAATCTAAGTAATAGGAAAAAATCTTTTTTTGGAAATTATAGAAAATACTTTTTTATTTTTGACACCTTGAAAACGTCAATCAAAGAATAGTTAAAAAAACCATTAACACCTAAATATTCTGCAAATTTTATTCTCTTGCCAACTGAATATCTTACATAAAATAGTGATGTAGAATGAATGATTCTTTCTAAGTAGAAACTAGAGACACCACAATGAGGATATTGTCCATGTGCCCTGACGACAGCACTATCAATGGGCCTTTCCTGAACAGGCTTTTTTTTTTTCTTTTTCTTTTTTTTACTAGATAACAGAAGTTATAGCTGGACACCAAGTGTCCTAGCAGAGCCAGGTTTGTTTTTATAGTTGAATTTGAGGAATTGTTAAAAATAATCAGATATATTTTAAGAATTCATCATAGGAAGCAAAATATTAAGAAGGCAACAGAAAATGCATAAAAATGCAGTCCAGTATTACCACTGATGGCATTGCATTCTTGCTGCCTGGTGGAATAAGGACTCGGAGATCTGGTTTACGATTGTTCATTCCCAGATTCATCGGTGGTGGAGACTTTGCTTGCATATTCTTATTCAAGTTTCCAGGTGAGACCAGCAAACCTGGTGAGTTTCGGGGGTTACCATACCCATTCCCTGTTTTAAAAAAAAAAAAAAAAGTTGTTTTTTTTTAAGGAAACCCATGTTCAAGCATAGTTCCAAATATCATAATGTGTCTCTGTTAAAAAGAAAAGAAAAACAATTTAAGTCTTAAAGGTGTGAAGTAC
This sequence comes from Pseudocheirus occidentalis, assembly GCA_028646575.1. Taxonomy (NCBI): domain Eukaryota; kingdom Metazoa; phylum Chordata; class Mammalia; order Diprotodontia; family Pseudocheiridae; genus Pseudocheirus; species Pseudocheirus occidentalis. The sequence continues at coordinate 345,265,933 of CM053594.1, read as the reverse complement.
AAGAGTAGAAAAGCAATGGAACTACTGAATCTACTGTATTTAAAACAGATTTAAAAGGAATTCATACGATATTTGAATAGTTTCAAAGCAGAAATTTACTAGCAGTAATTTTACTAAGCAGATTGTTCAGATGAACTTGTGTCCTTAAAACTTTTTTTTTTTTTTTTTTTTTTACTATTTAGAAGAGTCAGGAAGAAAGTCAGACAGTCTTATGGTCTAAGAAAAGCATACAATTGTGCTGTGCTTTAATCGACTGGCATAACACAGGGGTCTGACTTTCCTTCCTGACTCACTCCCTTTTACTTCACTGTTTTTTTTTTCTTCTCAAATGAAGCAAGGGTAGAAGAGCAATGCTGTAATTTCTAGGATATGCAGGAGGAGGAGAAGCTTCAGGAAGGTTCTTAAATCTTTTTGTAATTCAGTTCCCCTTTTATTTGAGCAAATTCTCCCTACGGTTGTTCTTCAGTCCCTCTTGCCCTTTTCGGCATGTTCTAATAATAACTCTGATGGGCTGGTTCTTTTGACTGGGCTCCCATAGAACTTCAGAGGGCCGCATTCTGCCCAGTAGCTGCAATGAGCGGAGGCTGCCCTAAAATGCTGATTCATCACAGTAAGGGAGCAGCCACCTCACAAGGCAGTAGGGGAGTTCTCAAATCTCAGATGTTTAGCCTGAGTTGAACAGGGGGGAATGGACGTTTGAAGGTTTCTGCTACCCCATTTTTCAAAATACATGAAGGAAAATTGCACCTTGACTTCCTACTCAGTGACACATCTACAGAGTGTCTACACCTACAGAGAATACCATCTGGAATGTAATCTAAGCTAGGATGAAAGCAAATCTTGAAATCAGATTCTGGGTCTCTACCATGATTAATGCAGGAATAGAAGAAACCATGTTATTATATAATCTCAGAGTTAGGAGGAATCTCACAAGGCCACCAAGTATGCAGTGAGTATCCTTACTAGAACATCATTGAAAGTGAGCCTCCAGCCTCCAGTTAGGGGGAACTCATCACCAACCTGAGATGGAACACTCTGCTTTTAGATAGCTTTTTTTCTCCTTCTTCTAATTTCCTAACACAGAACTGGAATGTAACTTTAGTGCCTCGCTATTACTTCCAAGATTAAATAGAAAATTTTCTGCTATCAACGTTCTTCACAACTTAGTCATTTCCTGCTGTTCCAGTTTTCTTACATTTCAACACCCCTCCACATATTGACCCAGACACTTCATCTCTAGACTCCAGGCATTTTTACTGGTTTCGAATTGTAGGACCCAAAATGTTCTCTATCCTCATGTCCACCTCTTGACTTCCCTTTCTTCCTCCTCCAATCCCACCTTCTGCAAGAGGCCTATCCCAGGTTCCCTTGGTGCTAGCGCCAGTTTACCCTGTATAGATATTGTTTGTACCTATTTTCACGTTGTAAGAATTAGTAGAATCTAATCTCATTGAGTTGCTTTTTCCTTTCTTTGCATTCAAAGAATTTATCAGAGTTCTTGGAATATAATAAGTAGGATGAGTCTAATCTGTCTTCCATACGATAAAGGCTCAAATGCTTAGAGGTAACTATCACATTCTCTTCTCCTCTTACCCACCTCCCCCAAACCATCATTCAGGATAAACACAGGTATTTCTTTCAGACAATCCCTATGTGTTACAGGGTCTAGTCCCCTCTCTATCCTGGCTTTCCTCTTCCAAAAGCAATATGATTCGTCAGCATTCTTCAAGTGTAGAGCTCACAACTGAATCTACATTCCAGATGCGGATTATGCCAGAGTACAGCAGGATTACCATCGCTCTTGTTGTGGAAAATATGCTTCTTTTAATGTAGTATAAGCTGGCATGAGATTAACCATAATGTTATGATGCTGCTTTGGGCTAGCTTTCCTTTCCAGCTTCTTGTCACATGCAAATCTGATAATCATTCCATTAATGCCTTCATGTACATCATTGAGAAAAGCAGAAGAGGGCAGAGTTAAGGCTAGAACATGGTATCCTACCATTAGGGGCCTCTCCCCAATTTGACAGTGATCCATTAGTCACTCGTTTCTCAGGCTGGTTGTGAATGGCTGTGAATTGGGCTAATTGCACTAGGTTCTCATCCGCATCTCCCTGTCTTGTTCAAAAGGATAGGGCAAGGTATCCTTATGAAAATGAAATTTGTCAAGTGTTCTTCTGAAATCTTAGCAAAGATTTGATACGTAAGCATTTTCCTAATTTATCAATCTAGTAATAGTGTCAAAAAAGTAAACGAGCTTAGACAGACATGACTCCTTGATGAATCCATGGTAGTTCATTGCTTTTGTAGATTTGCAACTGGATTCAGTTATCATTAACTAACACTATGATAAATCAATAAGAAAACTAAAAGCCTCTTCTACAGGAGCCCTGAAGGAGGCATTTCCATCATTATCATATCAGTAGTAGTAAATGTTTATTCAATGCCTTCTATGGGCATGGAATCCTGTGCAATCTGAGAAGTTAGGAATACGTGATCTCTGCTCTCCAGGAGTTCAAGTCATTCGAAGAAAAAGAGTAACATAAAAGAAGACTATGAGGGATTTGGATATTATATAAATTCACAGGTAAGAAAGGTCACTATGAACTGAAATAATACAAAAAATTCATAGAGGAGATGGGACTTGGAATTTATACTTGGAGGATAAAGAGGAGAAGAGGAAGAAGAAGATACTATTACAAGGAGGAGAAAGACACACAAAGACTTGGTATCAGTAATGCTCATAGACTATTCACATTAGGGACTGGACTATGTGCAATGCTTTGTTGGAGAAAAAGAAATAATGCGGGAGAGACATGATCATAAGATTCTAGGTTTAAAGATGGAAAGGAATTTAGGGATTATCTGTTTTCTACTTCTTATTTGACATGTGATAAACAGAGACCCAGAAATAGACCTAAACTGACTTGTCCTAAAGTCTAGGGCCTAGACCATACCTTGCTTTTTCCATTGTACCAAGCTACACTTGTGACTAGACTGTGGGATGGAATTGATGGTGACACTGCCTCCAATGCTAAATTCTGTGATGTTGTAAGTATCAGATATCTGGACTTATTTTTTAAAATAAAATTTTAGGGTGGCTAGGTGGTGCAGTGAATAGAGCACCAGCCCTGGAGTCAGAAGGACCTGAGTTCAAATCCGACCTCAGACACTTGACACACACACACACACACACACACACACACACACACACATACACAAACCTAGCTGTGTGACTTTGGGCAAGTTGCTTAACCCCAATTGCCCTCCAAAAAGCTAAAATAAAGTAAAATGAACAAAAATAAAATTTTATTGTTTTCAGTTTGTTTCCCTCACTCCCACCTTCCTCATTCCCCCTCTCCCCTCTCTCCTCAAAAAAGAAAAAAAAAAAGCTATTGTAACAAATATGCAAAATCGAACAAAAGAAATTCTGGATTTAATTCTGTAGACAACTATACTAAAGGTGCAGGAGAGGCAGTAACAGGGAAAGCAGGACTGTAGTATGTAGTAGACACTCTGACAGAGTTGTCTAAGACAAATTGGAAAGGAAAGAAAATAGAACTAAGGGTGATCAATTAGGAGAGCATAGGCACAGTCGCAGTATAAGGTGGGTCATGTGGTCTTAGACCCTGTAGCAGTGGGAAAGACAAGAGTATATTTCTGGATGTCTTTTGAACTGGAAAATATTTGAATAGGCTACAGAAAGCATGTTTATATACTTTATATACACTATTATATACTGTTCGCTTAACTACTTTGTTTTATGCATGACTAAATTAGTTTCATACCCACAAAGAACAAGTCTACCACAAGATTAACTCAGTCAGTTATGGTATATGTGGAATTCTTTAAGTTGCTAGGGGAAAAAAAAATCCTATGAACAGCCCCTAAACATAAATGACTCCCCGATAGTAAAAAAGTCAGGACAATTACTTAAGGTCTTTAAATCAAGCCAAGAAATAACAAAAATGTTCATTATTTTTCTTTCCTTTGCATTTCCTATGAATGATTTTCTATGGAAAAAAATTACTTATCTCTGTTATTAATACTAGCTCACTAAGAGCAATATAAAACAAAGTATGTGTTCATCTACAAATGAGGGGATGCAAAGTCATCCCTTAATAAAGTCTAGAAGAATTTTACCTTTAAAGTTTCTTAGTGAATAATTATTGTGCATCTACTAGCTAAATTTTCATTAATTGGATCTATTAAGAAAGATGCAAAATGAAATCTATGAAAAATTTTGCATTGTACGTTCTTGTCAATTAAAATTCATACTGATACATTGAACATGTGTCACTCAGCTATTAAACCCCATGTGAGACTTGGTTTAAGTAAACAATCAAATGGAAAATTAGCTGGGTAATTTCAAAAGAAAGAAAAAAAAAGTCAGTTAAGTAGTGCAGTGAAGCTTGAATAGATCAGAAGAAATGGAAGTCTAGGCTTGTTCTATGCTGATACTGCTTTGGTTTGCATACAGGAGCTATTTTGCTAAAAGGAAGTAAAACCGCCTTGTGAAATGTGTTGTCCTATGATATGACAAATACTGACCCAATGTGAGAAAAAGGAAATGCTTCACAGTGCCTGTGCAGTAAGTTGGCATCTCCCCTCCCCTTTATATAGTAAACTTCTTGAGAAATTCCAGCAAAACTCATATTTTCTCTGCCCAATTAAAAAAAAGAAAATTATTGGAAAAATAAACTTGTATTTTAGTTTTCTCTGAATAACATATAATGCTAAATGGTATGTCATCCCCCGTGATTTAGAAACGACGGCCTTCTAAAACCCTGGTCACCTATGCTGATGCATCCCCATGCTGATGCAAAACATTTGGAACAATGATGATGCTCTTCAGATTGATATTTTTAGAGCATGGTGTTATTTTTAAGAACTACTACAATCTGCTTTTTACTTGTTGATTCCTGATGTTTTTGGCATCTTCTGCCAGCTAGCATTTTGGAGCCATATAATAACCATTTCTGTTTCCAGCCACCAAATTGTTATTCTTTTGGCATAATATAGATTCAGGAATGCAAGGCTGTGGATCCTAAACCAGTGATATAGAAACCTATCATCTGAAAATCAATGACGAATACATGCATGTGGTTTATAGCTAAGGAGAGCCTGCATTTAAGCCAGCTCAGAAACCGCATCCTCCTCCTTGCTCAGAAAGCTGTGGCCAGCTTTGAAGCAGCTGTCCCACCTTAAGGTAAATTTACCAAAGAAAATGGGTCCATTTACATTCCAAGACTCCAAATTCAGCAAACCATTATACACAAAAGGGTGTCCACATGTGCGCCTATGAGAGAGTATGTGGGTGTGTGCTCGCACACGCGCGCGCGCACACACACACACACACACAACAAAAAAGCTACCCTCATAAACCTTCTAATATACAGATTAAACCTTTACTTTACCCTATACTTTAAAATTACCCTCCGCCTAGACCATTATCAATTTAGATGTGACTGCATTCAGAATGTCACATTTTACTAACCACTTGAAAGGACAAAAATTATATAGCATGAATGAATGGATTTCCTGATTATAGATTATAAAGAAAATGAAGAACAGATGAATTTTAGAACTAGTTCGTTTTAGAATTTTTTGACTAAAAATTATTCCTCCAAATCAAATAATTTAGGGAATGCCAATATAATTTATTCAAGAAAATAATAAAAAGAAGCTTAGGTGTTCAAGTTTCTAAAATAGTCATAATAAAATTTGTGCAAATTTATGGAACCTGAAATGTACATCTCAGGAGAAAAATATTTTTTTTTCTACAAAGTTAACTTGCAAATACTTGTTTCTTCTTTTCCCCCCTTTTAAAAAAATTGCTTCCTATTTTAAGAAGCTGTAAATTCAAAGAACATATTCCTGGCTAAGGTTATGAGGGGGCATATTTGTTCCTTGTCTCACAGAGCTCAATTGAGCTGGGAGCTTCTTTCCAGCTTAAAGTTCTGAAACTGAAATTTAGACTTACTTGAAATGCCTGGCATTATTATTAGGTTTTTTAATTTGCTTTTTGAATGTTACTCAGCCCTTGGTTACAAATATAAGGACATAAAACCAACCAGGAAAAAATATTTCTGTCCATAGTTGAGGCCAATCAGAGGAGAGGCCAATAGAGCCATTTGCCCTGGACTTCATTCACTCTGAAAGGAACCTTCCTATGCCCTAGATAAACAACCCCTTTCAAGTATAGAAAGAGTAAATGCTTAATATCAGCAATTGCAATGCATGAAAGCTAGGCATGTTGCCCATAATCAGCATACTTAGGAAAAAAAAGACTAGAAAATAATTCCTTAAATTAAAATGTCAAATTCTCATTTTTTTGGATGCCCGACTTTGTTTTCATGTATTCACATTAAAAGCTAAATAGGGCCTCAAAAAATTGAAAGTTACCTAGGCCTTACTGGACTTCGGAGAGTCCTTGTCAGTGTTGTCAATGCTCTTCTAATTTTCCAAGACAGAAGAGCCTTGGTGTCAGCTCTTACTTCATTCTCAGCATTGTTTTCCATAACCAATCACCACCAACCTCAATTATTTTTCATTCAAGATATCTCCTGGATTCATCTTTTTTTTCCCTTCAGTCTCTCTAGTGGAACCGCACTCACTGTTCTTATCTTCTCTTGCCTAGATGTTTCATTTTAGCCTTCAGTTTAATTCAATAAACATTTAATAAAAACCCAAGAACCTACTCTGAGTAGAGCACTGTGTTCTGGACCACTTGTCTGCCCTCAGCTTCCTCCTTTCCCATTATGCACACCTACCTCATCGGACAAATCAGACAAATACTCCTGAGCCAAGCTTTTACTATGATAAGCTCATGCTTAAGAACTTACAATGGTTCATCCACCATGGAAAATCTGAACATTTACCCTCTATCATCGATCACGTGTCATTGAAAGGAGAACACTTCTGCCTCATTCCTAAGGCCAAGAGTAATCTACCCTTATCCTACCTGTCCTTTTCCAGGTTCCACTCTTGACTCTATGGACTTCCTCTATCATGCCACAGAAACCTCTTCACTATGAAAGTTCACTCCACCCTTGAATTTCTCACACTAGAAGCACAGGCCACCCCGTTTGCCACTTCCTGATCGACCACTTCTTCCTAAAACCTCTATTTAAAGGAAAACAGGCCAGTCATATCTTCATTCTTTCCAGGCTACATTTTCAACTCTAGAGACTTTTTCTGTCTATTGGCTCCAGTGAGCCCTTCCCCCACCCAACTTCTTTCCATGTTTTGCCTTCCCCAGTTAGACTATAAACTTCTTGAGGGCAAGAACCGTCTTTCTTTCTAATTGTATTTATATTCTCAGACCTTAGCACAGTGCCTTACATAGAGTAAGTGGTTAATAAATGCCTTTTGACTTGACTTACTGACTTCATTATCCAACCTGTTTGCCTGCTTGGAATGACTTTCTCTCTAAGTCTTACCTATTCTTTAAGAGGCAGCTCAAGTCTCACCTCCATTAAATCTTTAGTACAGTGGAGAAGTTGGAGGATCTGGATTAAATCTCATCTCTGATGCTTAATATTTGCACAATTGGGGCAGATCACTTAACCTTCCTGGGCCTCAGTTTCCTCGTTTTCAAAATGGAAGAATTGGACCAGAGGGTCTCAGAATTCCATTCTAACTCCAGACCCTTTGATTCTACTAATCTCTCTCCTTTTAAAAAAATTCTATTGTATTCCTAGTCAGAGTAACACAAATATTCTCCAGTTGTTTCTGCTAAATTACTTTTATCTTCTTAATTCAGAAGTAAACTCCTTGAGTACTGGGGCCAATTCTAAAATTTCTTTTTCATCTTTTCTGGTGCCTAGCTCAGAACAAAATACACACTTAATGAATACTGAATTCTTTGGGAATATGTTTCTTTTCCATCTGACTTTTTTTTTGTTTGCCTAACAAGTTTTTTGAAATGTCTCCCACTGATTAAATCAGGTGTCAAGTCTACAGGAGATTCTTAATCCAAAAATATCTCTTGGCATGAAGGATTCTGAGTAGTTTTTTAGAACATCTGTGCTTTGTGGAAGCATAGGTTCATAGATCTAGAGCAATCCAGTCCACCCAGTCCAACTCCTTCATTTTAGGGATTAATAAACTAAGCCTTAGGAAGATCAAGGGATCTGTTCGAGGTCACACAGAAAGCATCCGAGGAGGGATCTGAAGTCAAATCCCACAGAGGCAGCACTCCTACTATATCATCTCATGACTACAAGATCTGGCTCTAGATTATTTGTCTGTAGGTTGTCATAAAAAGACTTGAACTTTGCAAATATTCCTGAAAGAATATTTGGAATTTACTTTTCTGTATAAGAGACTGCTGTGCTTCCCATAAGGTTCTTTCTCCCAGGACAGGAGTTTCTAAACTTGGGGTCTATGAACTTAAAAAAATGGTAACTATTTCAGCATGATTGGCTTCCACTGTTATTTTATATATTTTATTTTCTGTGTTAAAAAACAACAACATTATTCTGAGGAACCCACAGGTTTCACCAGACTGACAAAGGGGCTCAGGACACAAAAAATGGCAAGAACCCCTGTCCTAGGCAGAAGTATATGGTGTAATCTGAGGTGCATACACAATTACAGTGGTAACTAGATACCATTCAAAATTATGCTAAAAACCAAGCTTTGGATAGATGTGAACCCTCCCTCCTGCTCCCTCATCATTTGATCATTTTGAAGATTTCGGTGTTTCTACTCCTCTTGATACTTGTGCAGAATTTCTATTTCAGGTGATGAATACGTATGGACGGCAAAATAAACCCCATAGTTCACCACTTAGACAAAATTAGCCTATTAATGTATGAGACAGGAAACCACGTACGTGCCCACCTACTAGATTTGTTTATGTAGAATTAATTGAAGATTCTTTTTCATGAGTTGCATCTGTTCATCATTTCACAGTACATTACCTTGGCTAACTGCAAGTGGTAGAATTAAAGCCAAGAGAGGGGAGTATTCACCAATGTAAAGGAATTTTTTTTAAGTGAGATATTATCTTCTCATTTCATATTAACAGAGTTGATTGTTATTTTATGCTACACCCAAGTCAAGACATATTTAATAATGGCTTTCAGTAGCTTCCACCAAATGGAAGATAAGCTGCATGGTTTGATGGAGAGAAAACTGGCCTGGGAAACTCGAATTTTGTGTTCTAACTACAGAACTACCACTATGGGACCTCACATAAAGTCCCTCAGCTTCCTAAAGCTCCAGTTTCTTCATCTGTAAAATGGGTAGCTTGGTACAGAACAAGTGCGATAGATAGCCTTCCAAGATCTAAAACTCTACAATCTAAGTTATCATTTATTTCATCTGTTTAGTAAATAGAGAAATTGAGTTTGGGAAGTGTTAATAAATGGTCATTTATGCTTGGACTTCATTAGTGAAACCCCACAATAGTAGCTCTCAGAATTAGAGGCTAAATTTGTAGTTTTTTTTTTTTTAAATTTCCAAAGCCCTGGCTTCGGAAGACTCCAGTATGATCTAGATTTGAGGAGCGCTTATTTCCATTATCAGTCTGGTGTCATTCTAGAAATACTATTATTCAGGTAATAGGCAGATGATAAAACAGGACATACAGGAAGGTCATGTTTTTCTAAGACAAAAGTGAATTTTGGAAAGTTGAACTAGATATTCTACATTCGCTAAACATTTTATTAGACCTAATAAATGATGACTGATTACTAAGCACCTACTATATAGCAGGCACTGGGCTAGGACTCTGGAGATACAAAAACAAAACAATTCACCATCCTTTTATATTTTATAAGGAGAAAGGGTGGAACAATATATAAACAGTCAAGTCACTGCAAACTTACGAAAAGTAAATTCCAAGTAATTTGGGAGACATGAGTAGATTTGGTTAGGTCAGAGAGGTCAAGTAAGGCTTCAAGTTGTACTTGAGTTCTGCAGAAGGTTAAGGATATTGGCAAGTGGAGGAAAGTAGAGCATTCAAGGTATAGAGGACAGCTTATTCAAAGATACAGAGATGGGGAAAAAATGGTGCATGTGATGAACATCCAATAGGTAGTTCTTGTTGGAACTTAGGGACACAGGAGAGTAATGGGAAAATTGGTCCCAAATAATATTGTAAACTGAGGTAATCTAGATATCGGGGGACCTCAACTTTAGTATTTTCTTTCATTCCCTGCATAGTTCTTTGTTTTATGGGTTATAATCTGGATGATTACAGGAAATATCCACATGGAAGAGATTATTGATAATTTGAATATGTGTGTACCTTCATGGTTTAAATAAGGTACTTTGCTTTGATCTGAATAAGGAAACCTGACTTGAGGTCAATATCTTAATAGATAGGCAAAACCAATGAAAACTCCTATGGAAAAATTTGGTCATCTGATTGACCGGAAGCCATAGAAAATCCTGATTTTAATATAATAAATCGTATTATTTGGGATGGTTTCACTGTTCATCCTAATTGAGTGGTAGGTATGTTCAGTTTTTCATTTATATCTGACTTCAAGTTCCTGTTTGGTGTTTTCTTGACAAAGATACTGGAGTGGTTTGTCCTTTCCTTTTCCAGCTCATTTGGAGGAAATGAAATGACTTGCTTAGGGTCACATAGTAAGGATTTCAACTTTGGTCTTCTAGACTTTGCTCTATCCACCGCATCACCTTTCTGTCCACATGTATATATGCAAATGACATGTTTGAAAAATTGGACACCAGAACATTGCTTAATGTTTGGTGAAGTTACTTAATATTAATACTAAAATATGTTTCTAAAGTTAGATTTCATACTAATTTTATCAATAACCTTCTTCTCTGTAATAGACTCGAAGGGTAAAGATGATTACCTATTTATTGTCAGTTTAAATGCATCCGCTTTTGCCAGAACCACTCTGCAGTCAGTATTGCTGAGCTCTGAGGAGTTTTATAGTATCCGCTATTAGCGAGAAGCAACAATTTCTAATATATAGGTGTATATAATTTGCCCTGTTTAGTAATTTGTTAATGGCATCTGATTTTTGGGAATTTGGGAGCAAATTGCTCTAATGCAGGAAAGCATTATGTTTCTTATAGCTGAACCTCTAATGGTATTGATTTGTTTCTTTTCCCTTCAGCAAAATGTTTTGCCCTATTAGGTTTTGTTTTTATTAGAATAGTTTAAAAAACATTTACATCCCAATGACTTATTCATCTTGGAGTTTAGACATAAATAACTTCACTGCAATTTGAAATATATTTTTCTGTACTTTTAATTTTAAAAGCAAAGGTCGGTTTACCAGAGGGTGAGCAAAAAGCCCAAGGTCGGGCTTGTATTTTATATCTAAAATGAAAATTATCATTATTTTTATATGACTTCCTCAAATATCATATAATATGCAGTAAACATGCTTATGCAAGATATCACAATGTTGGAAAAGACGATCTTATTTTGAATTTATCGGGAGAAAAATATTATGAAAATGAAGTTTATATTCTTATATTCATACCAGCTATCCTGACTGCCTGAAAACCTTTTTAAAGCTCCAGGCAATGTATCCATTTCTTCAGCTGTTCTGAATCACTATTATTTTTTTTAAATTAGATCTTTTTCATGAAGAGTGTTAGGAAAAAGACAACCACAAAACAGGTAGAGTAAAAAATATGGAAAAAACTAATTTTCTTTTTAGATGTTAACAGATTTACTAGAAAAATTACAAGTATTCCCAATGCAAAAGGGGCAAGAAAGTTAGACTTAAGATTCTTAACCACCTAAAGCCTTCTGATTATAGATGCTTAACATAAAAGGAGATCTCCACCCTTTCTTTGTTTTCCCTTTGGGAATGATAATGTGTAAGGTTAGCCTACAAAGAAAACCCTTGCAAAACCTCAGTGACTGCTGTGGTCTATTCTCAGGGGGGGAAAAAAAAACCCCAAGAATATGCCAAAGCCAAGAGACTATTCTTAGATACACCAGTTAGAGGGCAGCAGACAATCTAAAAAGATATTTTTGGGCCTGCTTGACCATGTCATGATGGAAGCTATGCCCATGTCACATGAATTCTGTCTGGGATGCTTGTTTCTGAATATTTCCCAGTCTTGTTTTGTTTAGTGGTCTTTCATGAAATGAACAGCCTACAGAGAAGGAGCTCTACCCTAAACATACTGGACTCAGAATGTACATGCCTGTCTTTGCTTCACTTTCTGGCAGCACGTAGCTTTTTTAAAGTATTGACATGCATATCTGCCATAAAATCTAACAAAGCCATTGAGATGTGCTTTTTTTTCTTTTTCTTTTGCTGTGTTTTTAACCTGAATGGGAACTTTGGGTAGAAAGTATAAAATTGTGCCCACTAGTTTTTATCCAGTTTTAGTTAGCATTTTAGGCAAGGGATATGACTATCCCTAGTAGAGCATATTAATTTGTAGGAGCTGAGGCCAGCTAGTTAAGCCTATGAAATAGTAACTGAGAAGCCCTACATATTACACTTGGTAGAGGTTCAGAACTTTGATTTTGTTAATGCTCCTGCAAACTAATTTTGGATTTTTTTTTTTTGGCATCAAGAATTTAAATGTGCACCCTGATTTCTTTCTTTTCTTTTCTTACCCTGGAGCAGATACATAATGCCACATTCCAAGATAGAAAAAACCTAAACTATATTCTTCAATATTCAAGAGTAAGCATGAAGTCCAGATGTTTTCTGATTTGTAATGTGTCCATATATTTTCTGTTTCTGAATAAACATGAAGCTTGCAGCATAAAGATGAAATTGACAATGTGATGCTACCAGGACATAAATGTACACAAAATATAATTCGGAGATATTGTTTTTGGCAATGATTAGCTAAAGGGATATTTTAATTGCTTCATGAAATGAAATTGAACATTTCCATCTCGCAAAATTTCATTAACAAATGATAGATTTTAAAACCCCCTTTAAATTGCTTATTATTTGGGATTTGGGGTCTCTCACCTTACTAGCAATGTGGGACATTTTTCATTTATGATATGACCACTAATTTCCTCAATCATTTTTACAAATAAAAATATTGAGACAGCATATATTAGAGAAGGAACATGGCACAGATCAGAGAAATAATAATTACTTGTCTTTTAAAAATATTTACACAACTGTGATAGATGTATGAGAAGTCTGGAGAAATCAAAATATTGTTTTGAGTGGCAATCAGAAGAAATAAAGATATAAACAGACTGATAAAGCTTCTGAATTTCTAGTATTACCAAAAGCAATAATGCCACTCCCCCCTTAAATAATTATCTATACCATGAAAACATTATTTTGTAAAGTTTCTCATTCCAGTACATTCCAAAAACTGTGCTTCAAAAATATTTTGCTAAGAAATCTATAGCATTTTTTTTAGAGTCTGACTCAAATTTTGTAGTTTCTATGTGTCCTTCAATTAATACAAGTGATTATGGGAAAAAATCCATTACAATGGCAGCATTTGAATAGGTAGTTATCTTTACTACACATGAGGATTTGCTATTATTATTTTAAGTATCTCTTTAATTCAGCCACTGTGTGCTGGCATTCGCCCAGGCAAATGATGAACACTGGCAAACTTGTCAAGATTTACATATCTGACTGTGCATTGTATGTTCTGACCCTGAGGCTAAAACCCTCCAAGAAATGATGAGGAAGGCATATCTTAATAGTTCAGACATCCATTCTCCTTCCCTTGACCTTGTTACAAAATATCTTTTTCACACTCTTCCTCTTTCTCTCCCTAATTCCTTCCTCAGTGACCTGAAGCACATTAGTAGTCAAGTTTTTGTTCAGTGAGATGAGAATACATTGTATATATACCATATGTATAATGCTACTAACATTATACAGCTAACTTATCAGCTGCAAATATATTTTATCATGAAAATGTAAGAGACATGATTTAAACATTTTCAAAACTGTATGCTGACCAAAAAACTTTTTTCCCTTTTTTAAAATTAGCATACCAGTAATATATTTTTTAAAAATTATATTAGGAAGACATACACTGGTTCTAAGTTTTCATCCAACTCTACAAACATAATTTCATTGGTTTTCTTTCTCAGCTGGAGTTGGCGTTAAATATTTATACCCATTTTATTTAAGGAGGAATATTAGGTTGGGGAAAAAAAAGGGAGGAAGATTGAGTTTTGTTCAATTAACATAACTAATTAGTGGCAGTACCAAGTGAATCCTATTTCTTAACTACTAATAGGCTGCTACCAAAACATCTGGATGAAGAATGAAAAAAATCAGTCATCTGGATGTTTTTTTCTATGCAAGGCTAGATATCTGGATGTTTAGCATCTTGTAGACAAAACATCCAGATGATTAATTTTTTGCTCCTAACCTCCCTTCCCTGCTCCCCAAGCTTTTGGCACCATATAGACAGAGTTTTCATTTTCTTTAATTTGAAGTGTCTAATGATCTTTTGGCATGCATTTCTGAATATAAAATACACCATCATTTTAGATATTCTTGGGTTTGAAATTCTAACTTAATAGCGTATAAGTTTATTAGTGAAAAATAAAGAATTGTAAAGAGCAAAAAGATCTGGGTTAAATCAGAGAGTTATTATGCTGGCTAAGAACTGAGAAGCCCATATTGGAAAATTCCTAGTATGGAGAGTTGGATTTTCAGAAGAGGAGGATTTGTCATAGTGCACAAACTTCTGGTAGCTATCATTTTTAAAATGCCTTTCTTTCAATACTTGCTCCAAGATAAATCTCATAACAATGATGTGGAAAATTAGGAAATAAATAGAGACACAAAAAGAGGTGTACTGATAGTTGGTGGAAATATGATAATTGTTTGAATTTTAGAACAATTAAAAAAACCAGCCACCAGTTAGGGTACTTGAGGACAAATTCTGTTAATAAGCACATTCATGTTAAGTTAATCCTGAATGGAGAACCATATTTCTGAAAATATTAGGTCAAGCATCTCAAGAAAAAAAAATAAAGAACTTTGGAGGTCATTGATTAGAGGGAAAACCGAATATATATTAGATGAATGAATATAAACCTCTAAGATGTAAGAGCCCAAGAATAATTTTCTAGCAAGTGATAATTTGCAATCCTCACCAATCTTTTAAATTCATGTGCATTCCTTAAAAATGAAAACTCCTTACGTATCTAAGTCAACAGGTAGCATGTTGCTCAGCTGTTACTTCAGCCTCAAATGTAGAAGAAGAATGAGACAGTAAAGTGGGCTCTCCAGTGCAACGACCTGGCCTTTTCCCACTCTCTGCATACCAATTCCCCAAATAGAAGTCTCTAGAAAAGGGTGTTACATTTATAATTTGACAGCTATGGTAAATGGGAAGCGTATATTAATTCTGCTGGTAGTAGTCACACATCACATGATGTGAGGGTATCCAGAGAGATGACAAAATACTTTTTTTTCTCTAACAAACCTGAGATAACCTTGGTTTCAGTTAAAAATATCACTCATATTTAATTGCACAGGATAATAATAATAATAAAAAGCAAGCAGTTTGTCTTGGGTTTTATTTCTGTCTTGGGTTGGCTCCCAAGGTAAAACTGTAGATGACTTCAGGGTTATTGCTTAGAACAATCCAAACCAACAAAATAACAGTTTCAAAACATGGTCCTGACTACTAATCTAAGTGGTTTCTTTTTTCACTTTTCATTTCACACTTATATCCTTTGAAGAAGCAACACACACACAAATTATGCCATTGTATTAGCAATCAGAAGTCATTTTCTCATTTAGAAGTGACTAAATTAGAGTTAATTTTTATTTCTTGAGCATTTTAATATGAATTTGTGTTGTTCTAAGGGCCAACAAAAACATAAATTTATTATCCTTGCATGTGGTTTAAAGTACAGGGCTTCAGTAGGCTAATCCCATGAACATGTGACCAACTGTTATGGTTGCCTAGAGAAAACTCCATAGGTACCTCTTTGCATTATTTAAAAAGGAGATAAAGATAGGCAATATTTATGTTTATCCCAAAGAGCAAAGGTTTCCCAAAACAAGGGTGTTGTTTCAAGGCAAACTGAGCAAAAAGAAATCTGTGTTTTGTGCTCAGCTTTAGCGTAAACTAGTTACATGACTTTATGCCAATCAAACAATAATAAAAATAATGATAGTTTAACTGAAGTATATTTATTTATTTGCAACTTAATAATGTGACTATGGGCAGGTCACTTAATTTCTCAGTGTTCTAAGCAACTCTCTAAGTGTTTGCAGAAGACGTTCCAACTTGCACTATTTGAGAGAATTTTCTCACTTGGGCTTCCCTATATTAGTATATAGTAGAAATCTCTAAAAAATAAAAATCTCTAAAAAATAATATATGCTGTTGTGACCAACTCTTCATTTGGGGTTTTCTTGGCAAAAATATTGGAGTGGCTTGCCATTTCCCTCTCATTTTACAGACAAGAAATTGAGGCAAGCAGGGTTAAGTGACTTGCTCAGGGCCACACAGCTACCAAGTATCTGAGGTCAGGTTTGAATTCAGGAAGAGAAGTCTTGCTGATTTTAGGGTAGGTTACTTATCCACTATGGTGCCACCTAGCTGCTCTAGCTTGCATTTACATATATTTTAAATGTTTTACAACAAGCTTACACCACAACTACATTGTACATTATTCCTATTTTACAGATGAGGAAATTAAGGTTCTGAAAACTAAATGATTTGCTAGGAATCAATTCCCTGCATCATTTCATGTTTCTGAGTTGCAGTTGCTTATCCCCTTAGATCTGATGAGCTCTAAAGTTCCCTTAAGCTCTAATATTCTGATTGAATCAAAATGTCATTTTCCTTCCTCAGATATATTGTTTGATAATTTTCTTCAATTCTTTTGTAATATATACATGAAAAAATGCACATGCCTGGATTTTTTTTTATCATTAGTACCATATTAATAAAAAAAAGCTTTTCATTCAAAAAAAATAAGATTTACATAGCTACAGAATTTCAGCGCTGGGAGGAACTTTAGAGATCATCTATCTCCCTCTACCTGTCTGCCAATTTTACACAAATTGAATCCCATTCTGGTTGACTTGTCCAAGGTCACAAAATGAGAAGTAAAAAATCTCACCGTGTGAGTCACAGCATCTCTGCTTGTTTTGAATGGAGTAAATGGTGCCCCACCCAGGATAACCTTATCACCTGAAATCTCATCACCATATTTAACACCTGCCCTCGGTCCCTCAGTCTCCTCTCTGATTGGTAGGCTGGAGGGTAGAACACTAAATTCCTGGGAAGCTTTCCTTTATAGAGGGTTGGGATTTGAACTTTGCAACTAAGTACTTTGCATTTGGTAGCTCCACTTAAGTGCAGGGTCCACCTCCTTGCTCCTTCCAGCTTCCTTTTATGTATTGTCTTCTCCTATTACTTCTTAATTGGCATAGTGTGTCCAGCCTGGAGTCAGCAAGACATACCTTCCTGAGCTCAAATTTGACCTCAGACACTTACTAGCTGCGCGACCCTGGGCAAGTCACTTAATCCTCTTTACCTCAGTTTCTTCATCTATAAAATGAGCCAGAGAAAGAAATGGCAAACCAATCCAGTATTTTTGTCAAGAAAGCACCAAATGGGTTCATGAAGTGTCGGAAATGATTGAACAACAGCAAAATTACTTCTTAAGCTCATTGAAGGCAGGATCTTTCACTTTCCTTTTTAAAAATTTGTATCTCAGAATTTAGCATGGTGCCAGGGCACAGAGTAGGTCCTAAATGAATGTTTACTGGCTTGGATTAAGGGATTCTGTATTCAAGCAGCAGTTGAAATGACCTAGCTGGAACGCTAATCCTGGTCTCCTTATTTAGAGTTCAATTTTTTTCCTACTTCATCACATTTCTTGCTGTTAAGTGCCCATTTAACATGATATTGATTAAACATTTAAGAAATGATGACATTTGTACCCAAATGCACAAACTGGCTGGTAAACATAAAAAAAAATGAATGATTTTCTTTTCCATAAAATTATATTCCATTTATAATAAATGTCACATAAGCAATTAACACTTAGTTATTATATTATCTATATAATATAGATATATTAACTATTGAATATATTACATATCTAGACTTAGTGCCAAATTATTATAGATTGTAAATTGCTAAGAGGTTCTCTATGGGATCATTATTTGTTCTCTGTTACAATCACGAATCAGGAAATCACTTAGAACATTGGTTATTTTAATCTTTAATTTAATAATAAAATGCATATTTCTCATTTCTACCAACTACTACGCAACCTTGTTAAAATACAAGCAGAGTTACATTAAAAAAATCAGTAGACATTTCTTCTTAATTTGTAACCTCACTCTGGTAGTAGCAATTGTTTCTATAGAATCAACTCATTAAGGAGAGCAGTCCTGAGTTTGATCTTTCAATTATCAAGCTTAAAAGAAAATAATACTTCATCAATTCAATTTTGCAGACAAACTAGAAAAAACTAAAGAATCTACAACTTCTCAGTGTGGTTGTTGAGAGAGGAGGTTTTGGTTATACACAGGATCTGAGCATCATTTTTCTAGAGCTGGAAGGGACCTTAGAGGAACTTTAGTTTAATCTCATCAATTTACAGATGAGGACACTCAGGCCCAGGGAGATAGGGACATCTTCATGGTATGTTGAGAGTTAAATGTGGGAGCTGAGATTTGAACCTTGACCCTCTGACTCTCAGACCAATACTTCTTATGAATAATTGCCAACTGAAGCTTATAAATAAAATACTAACTCTACTTAAGTTCCCAGTTCATTTTCAGTTATATCAAACACACAGTCTTATTGTCACTTTCTTATTACCACTTTATTATGAAAATGGTTCTTTCAACATAAACACAATTTTTAAAAAAAGGAAGTGGCAACCAAATTCAGGGATAACTTTTAATATAGAATTGAGGTCTTCAACTCAGAACATCAGCAGTATTAGGAAATTTTGTGCAACTTTCGGTGACTAACTAATGGTACATGCACTTCTCACCTGACCATGGACAAGTCATTTGACTTCTCTGAGACTTGGTTTCCTCATCTGTAAAATGGGGATAATATACTCAGTATCATCCTCACAGGATTGTTTTGAGGCTCAAGTGAGATTATGAATGTAAAGTACTTTCCAAACTTCAAACCACTATATAAATGTACTGTGCCTGACACATAGTAGGCATTTAATAAATGTTTATTGATTGATTGATGATTAAGTGTTGTTATTACTACACCAAGATACACTTATATACTCATCCTTTTTTTTTGTTTCAGGAAATCAAATAATATTTAAGTATTATTATCAAAATTTAAATAAGGGGATCTTTTCTTTATCTATAATCTAGACAGTTTCATGCTACCTTAATTTTTTTACTGCATAATTTATTCTACATTGATTGAGAATCATCAGGATCTGGTGGATGGAGACTTGGTTTTGGAGACAGGAAATCCTTGGTATGAGACAACCCCTCCTTCTCCCCCTCTCTCTGTTTCTTTCTCTCTCATACACACACTGGCTGTGTGATCTGAGGTAAGTTGCTTGAGCTCTCAGAGTTGTAGACAATTTTCTAAGAACACAAACTGTAAGGAAAGCATCTGTCTTCATTGATAGGAGGAGTGTCATCATCCAAAAGTTCACTGTACCACTGAAGGCAAAGGTCTGGTCTATATCCACATTTATGTCAGTTATGTTGGATCTTCACTTCTGGACTAGGACCTCCCCTGATCAGTATGCAAGATAACTTCCTCTTGGAACCTTGAAGTCTGACTAATAGTCACTCAAGACCTTTTTATACCATGTCTATATGGCTAAAGGTGAACCAAAGGAAATGGGGAATCAGCTTCAGAAAGGGGTTAAAAAATGGATTTCAGATGTAGAGAAGTGGACATCAGTGAACTGAAAGTTTCTGGCTAGTTGTTCTCTTCAGGATTTTATCTCCTCTAAATCAAATACAATTGGTGGTGAAATCTTTGGAACACCATAGTCTTTTCCTGATCTCTGAATCAAAGGAGAGCTAAGTAAAAACTAGATCTACTGTTAAAGTGGGGATTCCTTTGGTGTAAGGATTGGATAGAAGGCAAAGTTCCTTTCAATTTGAAGAGTCTGTTGTTCTATTGCATCCAGTCTGGAAACTTTGGGGTGAACAATGACAAGGGCTTTTGGGTATTCACTGGCCTTTGAAATTCAGTGATTAGAGGAATCAAAAACCAGGTTACAAAGATATTAAGAAAAAAGATGGTGTTCTCAGAGGGTCAGATTTAGAACTAGAATGAACTGAATGCACAAAAAGAACAAGAAATGAGGGAGCTCTCTAATCAAGTTTTATCCCAAATCTCTTCTTCAAGGGTAATCTTAGCTAGGAAAATAAGTTTAATTCTAGGTGGGCTTAAAGTACAGGGTGACATCTTTCCTCTCCACATTATTACTGTCGCAAATTGACATGAATATGACTTTCCTTTGGCATATACCAGGGTTGCATATAAAACCAATTTTTTCCCTTTTGTGGCTCTTGGTCTTTTTTCAACCAGATATTTCATACTAGGGAAGCAGTGTAGTATAGTGGAAAGATTTCTGGTTTGGGGCCTAGAAACACTGAATTCTTATCCCCATTCTGCCATTGTGTGACCTTGGGCAAGTCATTTCACCTCTCTTCGGGATTAAATTTCCTAATTTGTAGAAGGAAAAGATTGTGTTAGATGGCTTCTGTGGTGCCTGGCACTTCTGATGTTCCATGTGCTGCTTTTCAGTTGGCAGGTCTTTTGTTTTGGTATAAGGGGGTGGCATTTAATGAGGGGTGATGTGTCTTCATATTTTACTTTCCAACAGCTTCACTTTTCAGTGGGGGATATATTAAAAGGAAGGTTTAAGCAATGAAAGCTTTTTTGATTTATTAAAACCTTGCTCTCCACTGTTGAGACTCAAAAAACTCAAATTTGAGTATTATTACCACTTTATTATGAAAATGGTTCTTCAACATAAACACAATTTTTAAAAAAAGAAGTGGCAACCAAATTCAGGGATTCCAGGTGCAGGGATGCCTGCACCAGTTGTAAACCAAATTTGAGATGATTTATAACGTACAAATAAAATTTTAAAATAATCACCAAGATACAAAAATTCAAAACAATTGTGTAGATGCCCACACCATGACCTTAGAGTTCACCTTTTTATTTCTGACCATTTTTTTTCAATGGCACTGTTCAGAATTTAGAAGATATCTCATTATTTTGTGGAGCTTTCCCTTCCTGCAAACCAAGAGACATCCTGGCTAGCCTCTTTTCCCCTTGGCACTATGTGACACTCTGACATCAGCAGAGATATATTCAGCCTAGACATATGATCCTGTTTTGTACAAGAAAGAAGGGAAGAAGGCTCCGTTTATGGGCAGGACATGAGAGCTAAGCCGAAGACTAAGTGGCATCTAAAACAGGTGTTCCCAGGAACCACAACTCCTCTATGTCCTGATTGAAAAAATTCCAAAGGAGATGTAGTTGTATCAAGAAACCAGTGAAAACTGGGAAATAAGTTCTGAACAAAACAGGCTTTTCTCTTCATCAAGATATATTGACTAGATCAATATCATAAATCTTGGGCAATAGCCATAAGGTGACTTTAATAAACGGTACAATCTCCTTAGCTAGAAATCTTTAAAACTGAATCGAATTTATCAGTCTGTGGTAGTGCTCATGCAGTGGAGAGAAATACTACACGTCTTAATAATTTTTTTATGATCCTATGACTTGATGCAGGTTAACATAAAACCATGTGCACTTTCTATTAGTGGAGGACCAGCCTGTCTATTGGACTAGTATTGAATTGAAGCTGACAATGGAACTAATTCCTAATGTCTTGCGCATTGTGCCAATAGGGCAAAATGTATAATCTTGTTCCCTGAGTCTTTTTACTTAGGTGTTTGAGGCTCCTTCCACTTCTCTCTGGTTTCAGGTTTTGGCACAACTTGAACTAAAAGCATGAATTGGTAGAATAGATTTACATTTTCTAGGTTTGCTCTGTCATTGGTACAATATTTATTCAACAAAAGTTGTTTGGGCATAAAGTACTGCTATTCTAGAGGATTAAATAATTTGAGAAAATAGGTAATTTTGCTTCTGACTCAAATTTATTTACTGGATTAAAATAAAATAAAAAAACATTTTGGTTCACTTCAAAGAGGAGACATGGGTGTGGTGATCAACAATTTAATGAAATTCCTGCTATGAGTTTCATGATTTGGATGCATTGGTCAGCGAATGCAAGACAGGGAAAAGCTCAAATCAGAAGAGAGAAATACTATCTTTGAATGGATGGAGTTAAACAAATGTTTTGTGTGCATTTTTTTTTCTGGGGGTGTAAAGGCTAAAGCCCCAAATCCATCCCTTTTTCTTATGATCAACTGTTTATTACATCTGACCCTGGCAGAATATTTTAACTAGATCATCCATGAATATTTTAATAAACTTGAATCCTTTTCTGACATTTCAAACATAACCTCATGTCATTCATGCACTCTCTGCAATTTAAAATGTACAGCATAGCCTCAGCTGCAGAAAAATTGCCATGGTTACTTCCTATACCAACAGTGAACTGCAGTTGGCATTTGAAAGTATTGTATCTTCTTGCCTTTGCATCAAAAATGACATCAATATCTTAATAATCACATTATTATGAATTAATACTAAACTTTGATGGAATATGCCACTGAGGCCACAGTATAAAGGACTTAGATGTGTAGAAACAAACCAAAGGTTTTTTTCCCCCCTTTATGTCTCTTATTTAATATCTATGCTCATTTTAATGCCAACTATGGCTTTATTTTATAAATTATATTGTTATGCATAATTCAAATACCTGCAATGATGCTTTCTCTTACTTTAAGCCTGGGGAAGTTAATTCATCTTTGGGAGCAGAGAGTCACATTTAGCGTGACTCAAATATTCAACACTGTAAGTGATATGCCCTTATAATGGTACCCTTCTTATTCCTTGCGGTAGTGCCTAGAATTTAATCAGCCATTCTGAATGCTCAGGTCCCTTGATTATATATTGCATACTTTGGGAAGTTTCATTAACTAAGGTACTATTCAATAAAAAGGTTATTACTAAGGTATCATTTAATAAGTCACCACCTCAGAATACAATTCAACTCAGAGATAATAGTTAAAAGGGCAGGCTTTGCCTTTTATTGTCTCAACCCTTCCTACCATTCCCCCCATTCCCTGTTACCTTCTGGATTATCTCACTCTATAACATTCATAATAAGAATCCATCCCCCCCCCCCCAAAAAAAAGATTGGATTGTGCAAAACTTTCTCAATTACCTGCACTGGTGCCTGCACCGGTTGTGAGGTCCCCGCCCATCAGACCACCTATGGTTTAAGAGGACATTATCAGAACAAGAATGGCTAAAAAAAAAAAATCCCCAAAGCTTTTACCTTCAACATCATTAATACCTTACGCCTCAAACAACCATGAAATTGCAGAGCACCCCCAAGTCATACTACAGTTCACATATTTGCTTCATCATGACATTCTGTGCTTAAACATTAAAAATACATTCTATACTGACACTGTGCCAAGATCATTTTTTTCTTACCACTGACATTGTCCAAGAAAATTTACACCTTTTACAAAAAAGTCACATCTGGGTGGTCTGAGTATTTTTATTTTTTGGCAAGATAATTATTTTTAAGGTAATCACCCCAGAAAAACCAAAGACATAATAAAATAGGTTGGGGAGGCAGGGACCAATAAATGCTTATCACTGTATATTTGATGTTGAATCTCTTACACACTTAATGTTCTTACCTCCTAAAATTGAAACTACCTTCATCTATCAAGTGCCCATGCAAACAGGTCGAATACATTTACTATTTGTCCTTCTCTGTGTCAGCAGCAGCAAGAAGATAATCTTTCTTCGTTAAAAGTTTTGCTAAATTGTTTTCCCCTTCAGGCAGATACTATGGGAAAAACGGTTTCCTTGGAAGCAATTGTTCCAAATCATATAACCCTTTCTCCCAAATAAAGTATGTGAAACAAGAGTAAGAAAGTTTTTTTAAAAAAAGTTCTTGTCCATTATTTATTAATTCATAGACACGTCTCCTAATGTAGTGTTTACTCTGTTGATGCCTGATTTTAAAATACAGAGGCAAAATGTATTTTCACAGTAGAATTTGGTTAAAAAGAATTAAGAAGCCCTCAAAAGGCATTCTGGCCTCAAAGCCAGGAAGACCTAAATCCCCATTCTGTTTGCAGGATCCTGGACAGTCACTAACGCTCTCAGTGCTTCAGGGGCCAAGAAGGGGCCAAATTGTATCAATGGAGGGAGTTTCCTCAGTCTATACCAACAAAATCACAAGTTCAATCCCTATTTTATCATATTTGTCTTCAGTTACAGAGGAAAGGATATGTTCCTTTATAAATAAAAAGGAATAGTTCCTTTTTATTTTTGCAATATGCTTTCCTCAAAACTCTGTGTGATATATAAGGTGATATATATTGTGCTCATTTTATAAGTGGATAAACTGAGGCTCACAATGGTCATGCAACATCACATGGGTATGACGCATGCTTGAAGTCATGTCTGAATACCAGTTTTCTGAGGCCAGTGCTTTGCACATAGTACTGCTTACTGCTCTTGGGATCACTTCCTAGGCTAAGTAGCAAGACTGGCAGTGTTTTCATGGTCTCATTCTTTTTAGGACTAGAAGGGAACTTTGGAATTACGAAGTCTAATTTTTTCATTCTATACATAAAAAGCACAAGAAAGAGAAGAGCCTTGTTCAAGATCCACGAGCAGTAAGAAGTGGAGTGAGGACCCCATATGGATCTCTTAACTATAATTCCACTTTTTCCCCCCTTTTCCAAAAAGAGGATATTTCTCTTTTGGAAAAGACATGTGGCCTTTTCTTTCTCAGGTGACATGACATAACTCACTAGTTGCTTCTTGTTTTATTTTTATTTTTTACATTAGAAGCATTTGCATTTTAAGACAATCATACTAAAAATAAATATGTATAGATATACATATGTACATATAGGAGGGTATATATGCCTGTGAATACATATGTGAGAATGTGCATATAAATGTACAGGTATACATAGACAGAGGGCACAGGATCAATTGAATAGGAAGGGATGATATTTAAAAGGTGAAATTGAGAGGTGGGAGAGGAATAGAATGAGAGGAGACAGGGAGAGACAGAATGGGGTTAATCATCTCATATAGAAGAGGCAAGGGATAATGGTTACAACGGAGGGGAAGAACAGGAAGGCAAAAGGGAAAGGGTCAACTTTACTCTCATTGAATTTGGCTTAGGGAAGGAATGATATAGACTCTAAATTGGGTATCTTGCCCTACAGGAGAGTAAGGGGGATGGGGATAAGAGGGGGGATGATGGAGGGGAGGGCAAGGCAGTTTCAGGGGGAGGAGTGTTAGAACCACACACTTTTGTAAAGGGACAGGGACAAAATAGAGAATAGAACAAGTGGGGGCCGGGATATGATGGAGGAAAATATAGTCAGTCTTTTACAATATAGTCAGTGTATCCCGTGTGGAGATCTTTTGAATAACTACACATATTCAGCCTGTATTGAACTGTTTTTCTTCCCAGTGGTGGTGGGTGATGAGGGAGGAAGGGAAAGAATCGAGAATTCAAAGTTTTAAAATCAAATGTTTAAAAATATTATTATTATTACTTTTTTTTACATGCAACTGGGAAATAAGACATACAGGCACTGGGGTATGGAGATCCATCTTGCCCTACCGGAAAGTCAGAGGGATCATGGGGGAGGATATAGGAGAGAGCAGATTGGGGGAGGGGGTATACAGTGGGCTCACTACTTTGGGGCAGAGAGTAGGGGAAAGATAGGGAGAAAATCTGTAACTCAAAATCTTGTGGAAATGAATGATGTAAGCCAAAAATATTAAATAAATAAACCAAAAATGTACTTTTAAAATGTTTGCATTTTACGATTAGTTTTAATGTCTTCTAATGTGAAATTTAATTAAATTTCTATAAACTGGAAAGAGGTATATATGGGTGCATTTTATGCATTTTAAAAAACTGGAACAGTAGAAACAATTAACAGACTTTAGGGGCTACCTAGTTGGACATTCTGAAGGAAATTTTTAAAAAATGTGAATAAAGTGCTTAATTTCTTATAATGCAGATCCATAGGCCCAAGCAGGCTCAAAAGTACTTTCTACAAAGCATTCTTTTGAAAGATTCCAATATAAACATATCACAGATTTATACTGCATAGAATTTAGAAATGGTTTGGCTTCTGATTTTTTCTCTTAATAACTTGGATAATGTTGGAATTGATGAGATGGCGCCTTGCCTTGGTACAAAGTAAATAAAATACCATAACGCTTTTGCTAAAAGTAGCCTCTTAAAAATTATTTGTTGACATTCAATATTTGACAGTACATACCTGTGTTACCTGCACTTGGAGGCCGATGTGTCACTCCAGGAGACATACTATTTCTCTGCAAAGAAGGGTGGGCCAGTGGCAAAAGGTTGGGGTTGCCCAGTGAACTGACTGGATTACTATATACCAAACTGTTGTGATTGGACACTGGGATAGAAACTGGCATCTCAAAGTTGGGTGGTGGAACAGCCTGTATGAACATAAGAAGGACAAGAGACAAAAATAGTACAGAAGTTCAATAGTCATAAAAGTACAACTTTTCTGTTTTAATTCAAATATTTTGTAGCTTGTGGTTAAAGCTCTTTAAAAAGTTTTTCTTTTTGGTTTGAGGATAAATTACTATAAAGTTACATCTTAGACCATTAAGAAAGGCTTTTAAGATGGTAAAATCATAAATTGATTTTAATACAGTTAATACATTTTCTTTGTGAATGTTATAAATTGTTTTACTTTTTTATAAAACAAAAACCCACTTCATTAGATTTTATCTTCTTTTTTCATTCCATTCAATGAAGTCACAAGTTATAACTGCTCATTTGTGATATCTTAATCAGGAATTACAAATGACTGCAAGATCAAAGTTATGGGATGGTGATGACTTCATTGTCCATTGAAACGTGAGGTCTATGATCCACAGAAGTGAAATTTTAATGTAATTCCTTTTAAAAACGTATTTATTCAGAAATTTTTAATAACACAACGTTATCTGCTGGCATGTTAACAGCATATATGTGTAATTACATTTTGAGAAATTTTGTCTTTTGAAACTACAAAGAGAGCAGATGAAAGAAGGGTGCATTTAAATGTACAGAAGTACAAATGCTATGTGCTAGCTGACCGTTTCAAATTTAGGGTGGTGGCGGCTTGTAATGGCTTTAGAGAATACTTTACTTGTTATATTACAAGCTATATTACTATGGACAGAATGGGAAGATCTATAATTCTATATCACCTAGAGAGAGCTTGCAATTATGTAATTATCTAGTAAAGAGATGCCATGTAGTGGTGCTAATTAGGATAAAGCCCCAAATCCTGATTTTTCTCTCTTTTGGGGGGAAATTTTATAAACAATATTATTTTATATGATGGTACTTTTCAATTTTGAATTACCCAGATACTGACAGCCTTAGATAATATACCTAAGAAGCACACACTTGTGCCTCTTGAGAAATTTACAACATCTTTTTACATGTGAAATGAAAATTTGCATTGTGTGCATTGCCATAGAGAGCTAGGTGGCTCAATGGGATAGAGCACCAGGTCTAGAGTCAGAAAGATTCATCTTCCTAAGTTCAAATCTGACCTCAGCCACTGACTAGCTGTATGACCCTGGGCAAGTCACTTCACACTGTTTGCCTCAGTTTCCTCATCTGTAAAATGATCTGGAGAAGGGAATGGCAAACCACTCTAGTATCTTTGCTAAGAAAACCCCAAATGGAGTCAGAAAGAGTCAAACATGACTAACATGACTAAACAACAAAATTTTCAAAGGCTGGATATACATACATACATGCACACATACATATGTATGTACACATACATATGTATATTTTTATATGTCTCATATATATTATGGTATGTATATGTGTGTGTACAGATATACACATACTCTCACACAATATAGTCTTAAAATGGAAATATACATAATATTCTATAAATAATTTTTACATCAGGAGTTTTGTTTCAAATAATCTTAAGTGAGTGTTATATAATAGAAAATACACATGTAGATGGAGATATAAATGGAAAAGAATTGAAATATTTTTCTTTCTCTCTTTAAATCCTACATTTAATTTTGTCTGTCCTAGGATAATTCTGAAATCTCAGGACTATTCTGTAATAGCACGGTTGTCCATTTCTTATTATTTGATCTTATAATGCCCTTCAATGTCCCACAGTCTTTATAATGCTTTATTCCTCCTGTCTCCTAGGGCCTTTCAATGGTATTATAACTCCTTTATTTCTTAATTCTTTGATTCCTCATCATTCAGAAGCTTATAGCAGCAAGATTATTCAAATTACTCTTAGTAGACCTTATCTTGTGGTCAGTTGGAAAGACGAAACATTACTTTAGAAAGACACCATGCTTGTTTTTACATTGAAATATGAAACTTCATTAGTTGATAACATATCACAAGAATAACACATACCCAAAGCTTAGTAGCCCATTGAGAAAGCAACACGATTTTCCCAAGTAAAACAGTGTATCATACAAATAATAAGGAATAAATGAATAAAATTTATTTCTCACCAATTAAGATACCAAATGGCATTTATTCTAATTCCTCCTTAAGAAGAACCATCCATTGAGACCAGGATGGAAAAGGTAGAATATTGATTTTGGTGTAACTCCTCAAAGTCTACCAGTTGTCAAAGGGGCAAAGAAATTTAAACATGACTCCCAGTAGTCCTTGTTCTCTACTGCTACATACAGACATTAAAGTTGAAAGCTTTATTTAATTTTTAAAATTTAATTTTAATTTAATTTTAAATAATTACATCACCGTTTTAAAACTTTGTGATTTTGCAGGTGTGAGAATCCCCTCCACCACCATAGTCCGTAATCTATTGACACCATAGTAGGTTTAGACAGTCTCTTGAGACCCAAAAAAGTTAAGTTGCCTGCCCGTGGTTATATAGCTGGTATCAGAGTTGGAATTTGAATGCTGGTTTTCCTGGTTCCAAGTCCAACATTATATTATGGCATCTAGCCTCTCAATTTATTTCCCAAATATCAGTTTTAAGGTTCTGTATTTATCAACAAAATTTAACTTTTATCTTTGGAGAGTCATTCTGGTATAGTGAATACAGTGATGGTCAGGAAGGTCTGAAACTGAGTTCCACTTCAGATACTTACTGGAGGAATAACCTTGAGCAAGTAGACCTATCAACCTTAGTTTTCTCATTAGTAAAATGAGCAGGTTTGACTCATGACCACCATGATCCCTTTCTGATATGATTCTACAAAACATCAAAATTTAAAGAACTTTTCCATTTTAGAGACCCACATCTTAATGGCAGGTGTAAAGTAGCCCCTACTCTATGGCACATCTCTGAATACCAGCAAATCAGCTATACTGAGGGTTAAATAACATTCAAATCCATAATGATGTTTCTTTTCCACTTTAACTCAGAAAACTTATGATGCAGTTATAATGGGATTCTGCTCTAATTTGCAGTAGGTAGACTTGACTTTAAAAGACAAGTATCAGGACGGAACTGTCTTTCTTATGTATAGGATAGGGATAAAACTGTAATCTTTCTGAGTAAGAATATTTACCAAGGTCATTTATCACTGTCAGTAAAAACATGCTGGATTTATTCACTGGCACACATAGTCATTCTCCCCCATGCCCATGGAACTGTCTGACAGAGAAAGAATCCCTTTGGGATGTACAGAAACTTTTTCAGGATTATTTCTGCTGTGCAGAAAGAATGCATTAAGTGAAATCTTATTCATCTGTCTTCTATTGTGTCTATCTCATTATCAGGGAGTTACTTTGACCCTGGAAAGGAATAAAGTCCAAAGATGGATACCCATGCACCTGTCCTTTCTTCTTCCCCTCTTCCTCCTACTTCTTCTTTCTCACCCCCATATTTACTAAGAGCTGATTTCCTGTGGCTATTTTCATTAAAAATACTTTTAGCAGCGTGCTAATAATGGCTCATTATAACTAGCAACAAATATGCAATTACTATCTCATGATAGCCCAAGGACCATAAAAATACTGATTTTCTGAAGGTTGATTGGGTCTTATCAGGGTAAAGGGTAGTTGGTTATGACTATACATTCAAAGAAGCTGCCCATTTCACAAGTGTCTAATAGGTTCAAGATGCTCTAAGTAGTTTGGTCAATCTCTCCTTGCCCTCCCCCAGTAATTATTCAGAATTTGAAGATGAAACAGCTTTGATTTGAGTATCGGGATAACACTCTACAGATCAGAAATAGGTATCACTTGGTTATGAGAGCATACTTTGGGAATTCTGAATTCATGAATTGGTGAGATATGCAATGAATGTTTGAGTTGACCTCTTTCACACCTTCTCTGTTACTTCTTTCATTTTCATATCCATAGCATGAATTAAACATATTAAACTAGGGAAAAATTACAAGTTAAAAATGATTCAACTGGAAAGCATGATGTCATGGAAAGAAAATGAAGTAAAGAATTAGGACGAGGTCGGTCTAGATTAAGCTAGTAAGCTGGTTGTGTCATTTTAGGCAACCGACTATCTCTTTAGCTCAGTTTGTTAGCAAAATGGGTTATGCGTGAGAATTTGATGGAAATCATCTCAAAGATTCTCTCTAATTCTACAACTTTATGAATGTATTTTTTTTAATGAAGAGTGGATACTAGTTCATGATTATTTGCTTAGCAATTCAGTCCTTTTCCCTTTGTGCTTCCTTTCAAATCAAGGATATTAGAAGATATTTTAAAAAGATATAAAAATACATAAAGTAATCAAATAAGACTGAAAAAATTCTGTAAACTTAGAAGGAGAGTGTAGCCAAGCCCCAAACATGTTGAGCACTCAATATAGGGGACAGATTATATCAAAGAGGAAAATCTGGGCTGATGAGTCCACAGAATTTATGTGTCTTTATTCTCACTGTACAAAGTATTCAAAAGTAATAAAGATTCAAAGGTTATCAGTACACATTTGCAAAAACCACTACTTTTCCAGTTTTGCCACAAATCACATTTTACATAAGCAGGAAATTCTCTTAGACTTAAAATTTTTTAAAAAAGAAGTCATGATGTTTTTAATGTATGATTTACCTTCTGAATCTAAAAATTATATGGCTGACTATCATTTTTTAAAAAAAACTCCAAAATCACCTTCTAATACCTGATTCAATATCATTTCCCACATACTTTTCCCTTTACTTTATGTTATTTGGGCAAGGATTATATATGGTTAAGCATTTTGAAACTGCTTCTTCCCACAGTCCTGGATCCCTTGTCCTTAAGAGTTCAAAAGGAAGCAATCTGGGACTCCTAGTTATTCAGGTATATGACGTCACTACTAAAGGATTTGTGAGTATGTGGTTTATTCATATGTAGTATGCTACTCAAGGCAGTTAAGAGGCACAATGGATACAATGCCAGGCCTGGAATCAGGAACACTCATCTTTATGAGTTCAAATCTGGTCTCAGACATTTGTTAGCTCTGTGGTCTCGGGCAAGTCACTTAACCCTATTTGCCTTTCTTCTTTATCTGTACAATAAGCTGGAGAAGGAATTGTCAAACCACTCCAGGATCTTTGGCAAGAAAACCCTAAGTGGGGCCACAAAGAGTCTGAAAAGACTCATCTCAAGTATTCTACTCATAGAGTAGTTACTACTTACACATGTATCTGAGAAGTAGATCCTTATCTCTATTTTGACTTGTTTTCCTTAACTGTAGTTGTTTATTTTTGCTGTAATGATTTCTGTACAAAACCTAGCAAATCGTTTTTTTTCCCAGAAAAAGTAGTAATCCCCAGGTCAACTCAATAAATCTCAATATAATTTGTGAATTTTCAAGAAATCAGAAGTCCTCTGAAAAATAGTTCATTTTTATGCAATTGAAAAATGTTAGCAGGATGCTAGGTCCTAGATATCCACATAAATTCTATGATATAAGTAAGAAGCTAAAATAAAAAAAAATCCTTTAAAGGACAGGTGTTCAGGTTGGGTCTTTGAAGATGAAAAAAATAGTCCTTTTGAGTCTTTAAAAAGTTGGGTTCATTTACACAAAGAAGATCACGCTTGCCACTGCTTTGAACATTTTAGCAGCTGTGAGAACTTCCCAAAACACTGTACACAAAGAAAGATTCTACAGCAACTGGAAGCATTAGAAAAAAACATGGCCCTTTGTACTATGGAAGCTAAAAGACTGAGTAAAGTAATAAAGTAACTGTGTTGTTTCTTTCCATCGTTTTGTCAGGGTGCCGTGATGTTCACATTCAACTCCGTTTTCATTCAACAAATATTTATTAAGCCCCTATGACGTGCAAGGTACAGGGCAAATGGCTGGGCTGATAACTCACTGAGGCAGGCTTCCATTTTCACTGTTCTACTGTAACTGTTTTCTCTAAGAATCCTAGTGATCTCCTAATCATCCAATTCTATGATCTTTTTTTCAGGTCTCCTCCTCCTTGACATCTACTCAGTATCTGATATATTGGATGACCTCCTTCTTGAAATCCTCTCCTTCCGTAGCTTCCGTGATGACAGTATCTTGTTATTTATTTGTTTCAGTAATGGCTGACTCATTGTGACCCCATTTGGGGTTTTCTTGGAAAGGATACTGGAGTGTTTAGCCATTTCCTTCTCCAGTGGATTGAGGCAAACAGGGGCTAAGTGACTTGCCCAGGGTCACACAGCTAGTAAGTGTCTGAGGCCACATTTAAACTCAGGTTCTCCTGACTCCAGTGCCAGTGCCCTATCCACTGTGTCACCTTGCTCCTATCTCTGACAATACATATTCCTATGGTTCTCTTTCTACCTCTCTGAACCTTGTCTATCTTCCTCAATTGTAGCTCTTCTAGCCCCCTAAATGTAGGGACCTAGTTGAACTGATAAATAACCTTTTTTTTTGTCTCTTGCTGCCTTTTTCTATTTTAATGCTTAAACTATACTGCATGCCTCAAATTGCACCCCAACCCTCACTTTCTCTCTGTTTATTGATATTCTCTTATCATTTAAGGCTCAGTTTAGGTGCTATCATCTCCATGAAGAGTTCCTTTAAAAAACCCCAGGTGAATGTTCTCTCCTCATTCTTAAATTCTTTCCTAGTGTTTTGTTTTGTGTCTCTTCAATATACTTTTCATATTCTGATACAGATTACACTCTATAGCTGTATATCAGTCTTACCTAATAACTTCCACATATATTCATTAAATGCTTAATATGAAGAGGACTGCATCGGATGCTGGAGGACAAACCAAGATCAGCTAAGACACCGTCTTATTTCATTTATTTTAATTGTGACTTTCTTGACAAAGCTCACAATCTACCAGGAGGGGCTGTGTCTACATAAAGAACTATCACATACATGATACATGCAGAAGGAAAGCAAAAAATGAAGATATATTTGGGGTTCCTTTAAGTTCCAACTAAAATCCCACATTGTCCAAGAAGACTTTCCTAATCCACTTTAATGCTAACAGCTTCCCCCTGCTGATTACCCTCTAGAGTATCTTGTATGTATCTTGTTTACACAGAGATGTTTACATGTTGTTTTCCCCCATTAGACTGGGAGCTCATTGAGAGCAAGGACTGTCTTTTGTCTTTCTTTTGCCTTCAGTACTCATTGCAGTGCCTAGCACAAAGTAGGTACCTAATAAATGCTTGCTGGTTGACTGACTCCAAGGAATGAAGGACCATTATTAAAGGGTACTGGTGGGGATTTGAGGGAGGACTTCATGGAGGAACTGGAATTTGAGCTTGAGTATCCTTAAAAGTGGAACAGAATTTCAATAAGTAAAGACTAGAAGGAGGAGGAGGGTAGTTCCTGGATTAGAGGGAAGTGAGAGTAAAGACACACAAACAGGACAGAGTGGAGTATATTTTTATGGCAAGTAGTCCAATTTCTTTTGTGTGTGGTGTATGTGTATGTGTGTGAGTGTATGAAGTGGTAGAAGCAGTAGTAGTAGTAGTAGTAGTTGTAGTAGTAGTAGTTGTAGTAGTCATAGTAGTAGCAGTAGTAGTAGAAGCAGCATTAATGGTAGTAGTAGTAGTAGTAGTAGTAGTAGTAGTAGTAGTAGTAGTAGTAGTAGTAGTGTGAAATAAGGTTGGACCAATAGGGTGGCCAGCTAGGTGGCATTGTGTCAGACCTAGAGTCAGGAAAACTCATCTTCCTGAGTTTAAATTTGGCCTCAGACACTTACTAGTTGTGTGACCCTGGGTAAGTCATTCAACCCTATTTGTTTCAGTTTCCTCATCTGTTAAATGAACTGGGGAAGGAAATGGCAAATCACTTCAGTATCTTTGCCAAGGAAACTCCAAATGGAGCCACAGAGAGTTAGATATAACTGAACACTGTGGATGGTCACAAATATCAGGCTAAAGAGTTTGAATCTCTTTTGAAAAGCATCACAAAGCCGCTAAAGAAGTTTGAATAATGTAATGACATGATCATATCTGTATTGATGGAAGAAAAATTTGATAGCAATGTGAAGGAGGAACTGGAGGTTGGAAGGAATGGAAGTAGGAAGCTTTATTCAGAGGCAATTAGAATAAATAGTAAAGATGAATGCTAACTAGGACTTATAGTGTAACTGTGAATAGAGAGGAGGGGACAGATTGACAGGTTTTACAAAAATTATAAATTTTTTGATGACTATGGCCACATCACCTTCTTCTTTATCAACCAATCAATAAGCTTTTATTTAGTACCTACTGTTTTCTAGGCACCTTGTTGGATACTAGTGATACAAAGATAAAAATAAGAAACTTCGTTTTTTTTCGGGGAAAACAAGATATATACACATAGTAAATAAAGAAATTGCCTAGCACTTAGCACACACAGTACCCTGAACATAAAGTATATTTAATGAATATTTTTTGAATTAATCAAATTTGATTTTGATTCTTGTACTATCAATTATTGAATCTTTTGAGAAATTATGCAACATGGTTTTTTATTCTGTATCTGAAAGGAAGATGTGTAGAGGAGGAATGTAGAGATATGTTAACTACTGTTCATCTTTAGAGAAGAAGTACATCCCCATCTATATAGAAAGCAACAAAGTGATTATAAGTAATGCTGCTTATCAGGGTTTATGCAATCACCAAACAGGATATGTTGAGGAGTTTTCTAAACAGAAAATGTATACAGGAAGTAGAGGATGAAGGAAAAGGTACACCCAAGCAGGGATTAGCACATTATCCTTTGCTAGAGTAGGATAATTGCTTCTATGACAAGTAAACCTATCACAATCTCGCTGAAATGGTATTAGACAATTCAAAACCTCTCTATGTTCAGCACATAACTGGTACTGTAGTGGATAGAATGACAAACCAAAGAATGAGAAATTTGGGACCTCTACTGTTCTTTCCCTACAGCAGGACTGATTTTATGGAAAGCTAGTCAAATTCAACATTTCTGAAGACTGGCATTTTCCATGCCTTCATTTGATATGGAGACCTATACTTAGTAAAGTTCCTACCACAAAGGTGCTACAAGTAGTTTTTTTTTTTAGAACATCTTAAAACTTACTTTATATACTCTTAATACACAGTATAAATTCAATTAGATAAAACCTGGTTTGACATAAAATCTACTTAACCAAAAATTATGAATTCAACAAGCATTAATATGATAAATATGATTAAAAAGAACTTATTTGGTTTGGAGTTTTTCTTCTAGAATAGGCATTAATAGATACTAATTGTCTAGCACATTCTCATTATGGAGACCAGTCTATCTCCTTCTTAAGGTTATGGCTGCTACTGTTACATGAAAAGGTAATTTTTCAGAGAAATTAATTACCACCTGTAAAGTTTAAATAAGATTAAGGTTGTGACATTAACAAGAGACATTCCAAAAAGCATGTCAGCTTTGAATTTCATCAGTTTATATCACAAACTTAACATTATTTAGATACTGACAATATTTAATCAGGGCATGTATTTTCTTCTACTTTGTATGTAAACAAAATGGCACATGCGGAGTTATTTCTCAAGTATCTGGCAAGGCATATGACTGACTGTTAGAGATTTTGACTTAGTTAAGACAAAATTTAGCCAAATGTTAAAGCATGGAAAATGGTGATGTCGGCGAAGCAAATTTCCTGATCAAGCTGTAATGTCACCCCAGCACACAGACAGGTGCAAATTTCACTACGAGGTTTTCATGCAGTCTGTTTCTCTGCAGCGAGCAAATAGCTTTAACCCTTCAGTGCTGTTACTGGACTTAGCATAGAGACCTAGGATCTGGTCTCATTAGGAGAAAAATGTTTGTGTGATGTATTTGTTAGGTGAGTTGAGAGGA
Source organism: Pseudocheirus occidentalis (assembly GCA_028646575.1). Lineage (NCBI taxonomy): Eukaryota > Metazoa > Chordata > Mammalia > Diprotodontia > Pseudocheiridae > Pseudocheirus > Pseudocheirus occidentalis. Next base: position 345,229,589 of record CM053594.1, on the reverse strand, counting down.
TTTTAGTCCTGCATGTGTTTTGGTTACACATGAACACTGAACACATTTTCAACTTGTTCCCAGGAAGATTTCCAGTATTTTCCTTCAATGTATTATATTAATGGTGTACATTTTATGGTAGAAGAGTCACGTATTTTATGGCATACGTTTTATGGCAGAAGAGTCAGGGGGATGTTGTATTTAACTTATAACTTCCTTGTAGGACAGGCAGCATTGTATAGGGTATCAAGAGTCAGCTTCAGAGTCAGGAAAGACCTGGGCTCAAGTCCCTATTCTGATAATATGCTGGTTGTGTGATCCTGGGCAAGTCACTTAACCTTTCAGTGTTCTAGGCAGCTTTCTAAGATTAAATGTTACAGGACAGGTACTAAATCTGTTTTGGTAGAGGGTGTTTCTGTATCCAGAAGTACCCCCATGACAATGTAATAGTCATAGGTCACATCCCTATTTCTTTCTTGTGAGTCTTCAGTCCTAAAATGTGCTTCCTAAACCCCTACTATTTAGAACAAAATAACTTCAAATCAGAGGATGCTCATATTCAGGAAATACTCTGAAAATGAGTTGTCATTGGCAATGAGATAATATATAGATACATGAAGCATTTTGCAAGTCTGAAAATACTATAGGAGTTTAGTTTTATTTTTACTTGGGTGGCTTTTGTTTTTGTCTCAGATCCTGACTAGAGTAAGCCAGAACTGAAGGGGTTAAGGTTTGTTACTGCAGCGGTTGTCAGCAGACCAGTCATCTCATCTCCCTTTGGTACTTACAGGAATTTTATGACTCTTGATCATATTATCAAACTCTTCATTAATTTTTTTGTATTTTTCTTCAGTGCGTGGGGTGAGTGCATAAGAGGAGTCAGGATCGGGGCTTTCACAACCTTTGTTTTCTTTCTTGTTCAATGCCTGCCAGGTTCAGAGAAATATCAGAAGTAAAAAAAAGACGAAGGGCGTTCTCGGTACTTACACACAATCTTTGTCTGCTGATCATTAGATCAATATCTTCATTAATTTTCCTGTACTTGTCCTCAGACTCAGGGCTGTGACCTACTGAATCGTCTGCATCAGGGTCTGGACTGTCACAACCATTAAGTCCCTTCTTTCTCAACGTCTGAAATACATAATTTGGAAAGTTCAAACCTTGACACAGGATGTAAGACAGATTCATTTGTACAAAAAAGGTTCAAGTTGTCCAGTAATTTAAGGTTGACACATCAAATATTATATCAGGGAAAATAAATTTTATATTGATACAATGAGTCAACAATAGAAGGTTCTCATTAAAAGAGGAAAACTCTTTCAAAATGACATTCAATTAATTAATAATGAAAATAAATTTTAAGTCATTTGATACTGAAGCCATAGATAGTTTGCTACTCAAATGAGAGACACTGATAACTGAATGAAATGAAAGCAACCATCCTCTTTTCTACCAGTAGGGAAAAAAAAACAAACTAACCAACCAACCAAACAACACCCCCCCCCCCACACACACACCCTCACACCCCCAAGAAATCAGGGCATTGCTCAATAATTTTAGAACCTGTGATCCTGAAACAGATGTTTAATACAAATCCCTGATTTGAATTGAACGTACTGAATTTTATGACAGTCATGGTGTTCCACCACTCCAAATTACATGTTCTTGAGAGAGAGAGAAAAAAAAAACTTGGGGTAGAGAACAGAGCTAAAGTTGCTATGGAAAAACAGTGATTATGAGCTTTCATGTACTATATTCATTTTGATAACTTATAAAAAATCTAGTTCTAACACCACACAGATGTAATACTACACCACAACTTAACATATGGGGGAATTTGTTGCTAAGATATCTGCTAAAAAATAAATATATGCTAAAAACAGTTGAGTTTAATGTTACATTATCAACATGCTTATGAGAAATAAAAAAATGTCAAAAATTGGGAAACTGAGTCAACGACTATTAATGGAGAAAATGTTCTTTCTCATTTCAGATATAAAATTTTGCTAGCTTATCCATCTGGGTAAAGAGTTCTTCGAGGCAATCTCCTGACATGTTAAAGGAAAAAGTCAATGCTTTATCCTAATTTCCCGTTTCCTGGATGAAGTCTAGGGCTAGTCTCAGCTGTCAAATTCTACACTGAAGTAGTGTTTATAAACCAGGGCACTTGAATGTATCTTCACTTTTTTAAATGATGGCTGTTGATAAGTTATATAAGACATTTTATAAAAAAAGAATAACATATTCTAGATATTTCAATTTTTCAATTCAATATTTCAATTCAACTGTATTTCAATTGATTAATCTTGCCATTTAACTATAATATTTGAATTTAATTTATTGATAAATATTTTAAAAGTCTAAAATTTCTCTGTATTACAAAAAAAAAAAAAGAAAAAACCCAAACCAAAAACCCCAATGAACTTTGGGGAAAAAAAAGAGGGCTATGTACTAAAATGTCTGCTTAAATGAAACCTCAACAGTGTAACTCATCTTTATTAAATACTGAATAGTACATTCAAATAAAGCTAAAACTGTGACATAAAGCCAAAAAATTCAAAGCTGAGATAACACTCCATCCTTAATGCACACTATTGGGGAAATAATAAATAAAACAACATTAGTTAAAATGGGGAGCATCAGCCTTAAAATATTGAACTCCTTGGCTCTTGTCAACATGTAACAAATATAACATCATTTAAAATGGGTTTCTATGTGTCTAATGTCTTCTCCTTAAAAAGCAAACTAGGAAAAAAGAACCTTTTCTAATATTGCTATGACTGAATTACTTTTCTGTAAATATTTATTTATGTTATAGTGGTATAATATAACAAATAAACATATGGTTACAGTTTGTTATGTGGCATAAATGTTTGAATATTAAAATGAATATTTTGACATGAGATGATAAATATACATTTTACAATTCCGGGGATTTCGTAATTGGTGGGGCCACCTGGACCCCTACCATGAATCTGTTGCTACTACTTTCACTAGAAAAGAGGATCGCTATGTCTTCCTAGGGGATCCTACCTTTTTTTTTTTAAAGTGAGGCTATAATGTTGTTTTTTCCCCCCTCTTCTTCTTTTTCTTTGACACTCTCTCCACCAAAGTCTCTTCCACAGGAACTAGTAATTATTTCATTTTGAATCTTATTCTACATTGTTCTCTATGACTATATACTATGAACATACTTTGATCTCTATTGTGGGGCTTTTGTAAATATTTACAGATATTGAACTATATCTTATACATCATAATAATCCTATATACCATAAAAATTAGATCACTACTATATTGTAGAAATATAGAAATATATTTAAGACTTGATAAACATACATAGCCTTCTGGTAGTGTCATCATCAATCTGCTTCCATGTCTGAAGGTATATTAGGTGGATTCATGAATAAATGACTCATTTACTTTCTACAGTCCCAGCTGATCAAATTTCAGGGTGTATACTAAGCTTTTACACAATAATTCTTAACAAAGAACTAGAATTGTTTTGAAATGTGGTTTCTGAAAACAGAACGTAAGGGTTAAGAAGGACCCATCATCTGTCATTACGATCCATCTGGTACATAGATGGGTGTTAAATATTCTTATGAATCTTTTGGGCAGGGAGATAGTATGTTTGGTTCACAAAAATGTAAATCTCAGTAACACTTGGTATTTATGGCATTTTTATTTCACAAATCATCATGGCTATTAACTCATTCTCTCTCACAATTCTCCCCTGCACCATATAAGGATCCTTAGCCCAAGTATTCCATTTAGCTCAGAAGAGTCGGACTGATTAATGTAGAAGAAAGAACCTAGAGTCAAGGATGGGAAATGCGAAGCTTAGTCCTGGTTCTGACATTTACTAGTGTTTTGATTTGGGTAAGTCACTTAACCTCACTAGGTCTCAGTTTACTCATCTGTAAACTAAAGTAGTTGAGCTAGAAGATAAATCCCAGTTTTAATCTTGTACAATCTATATAGACTCAGATCTCTTGGAGGTAGAAATGATATAGTGGATAGAAAACTGACCTCAGAGTAAGGACTATGTAGGTTCAATTCCTTATTTTGACACATACTAGCTGAGTGGTCCAGATAACTTTCTGAGACTGTATGTTACAGAGCAGATGACAAATTATATTGTGTCCTTAACGGATCCAATCACAAATATGATCCTTTGCCCATTTCCTCCCTCCTCGGCCCCACCCCATCTGTAGGTTCAGGACACTAAAAGAATAGGGGAGGGATAAGTAGGGACAGAAAATACTTAAAAATTATCTGTGACCTTATTCATGTGTGCAACCCTTCCACAGTCTAGACCACATTCCCTGTAGACTTTAGTAGATGGTTTTATGTGTTTTTGGGGTAAAGCAGTTCATGACTTAGGGGCTAACCTTTTAGCACTGTTAGCCTGCTCCTAGGATAAAAATTTGTTGCTAGGCCCCAATGTACTTTTACAGTTTGGTAGGACTTCCTATAAGCTGTGCTTCATTGACTTATTTTTAGGAAACCCATCCAGGCTCACCTCTATGAAAAAATGAAGCACAAAGAGAAAATTATAATGGAAAAGAAATGAAATTATGGCCTATGACATCAATATTATCTATACATTTCACGCTTAGTGCTGGTCGATGTGCAAAAGGCTGGTGAAAATTCTATGGGTCAGTTAAAAACTTTTCTAAGTTAACAGATTAAAAAAAAGACTCTTTCCAGACCTTTAGGTCCATTTTTATACCTGGAAACCCACAGAATCATAGAGTTAAAAGAAATCTCAGAGACTGTCTAATCCAATCCATATATGGACAATAATCTTCTCTTAAAACATCCTCAATGAGAGGCCATCCAGAGTTTGCTTGAAGAATTCAAATAAAAAGGGATCCTTGGTTTACCAAAGCAGCCTATTACAGGTTTCAGTAGCTCTAATTAGTAGAACTTTTTTTTTTACACTGAGCCAAAATCAATCTTTCTTCAATTTCCACCCATTTACTCTGAGTTATTCCCTCTCAGGCCAAGTAGCACAAGCGTAACTTCTCTCCGAATACTTGTAGATCATTTGTCTGAGGCAGCATGGTATATTAGAGCAATATATATATATATATATATATATATATATATATATATATATATATATATATATATGGAGAGAGAGAGAGAGAGAGAGAGAGAGAGGGAAAGAGAGAGAGAGCGAGAGCGAGAGAGAGAGAGAGAGAGAGAGAGTGCAATATAATAATATAGAGCAATTGACTTGAAGTTAGGAAGAGGTAGGTTCAGAACTCGTCTGTCACAATACTATCTGGTGACTGGAAGCAAGGAAGTCAACAACTTTTAGACCCATTTTCCTCATTTGAAAAAGAAGATAATGATATTCATAATATTTATATCATGGTATCTGCATCATGGGGTGGTTGATAGGAATCATATAACATATGTAAAATGCTTTACAAACATTAAAACATTATGTAAATATTAATTACTATCATCATGTAATACCCGCCGCATGTGTATATTAACATGAGATGATGATACCCGTTGTACGTATCTCACAGGGATGTTGATTTGAATGAAATAATATTTGTAAGGTATTTAACATTGCTTGAAACGTAATAGATGTTATATGAATATTAGTTATTATTATTATTATTTTCTTCTTCCTCAGAGATCATACCTAATTCCTTCAGTTAATCCTTATATGACATTATCTCAAGGCTCCTCACCATCCTGGTTATTCCTCTTTAGGAAAAATATAGCTTGTCAGAACTTTTCCTAAAATGTGGTGTCCATAACTTAACATGATACTCCAATTGTGATTTTTACCATGGCAGAGTATGCAGAGGTACTGTTTCCTCCTGTGTTACAGACACTCTATCTGTGAACTTGAGCTATTCTTGGACAATTCACTTTGAACTTAAAAGTATTGTATTTTCTGGAAATGACTCCTCCCTTGTCTCCCTATTTTTACTCATGAGGTTGAGGTTTTTGATCCTAACCATAAGACTTTATGTTAATCCTGACTAGGTTTCATTCCATTTGCTTGCCCAGTATCCCAGGCTTTGGAGAGTTTCATGTCACCCTGATTCTGTTATCCAATATGTTTCTTATGCCTCACAGTTTAAGCATATTTTGCAAATAGGGTAAGCATGTATTCTAGTCTTTCAAACAAGTCATTAATAAAAATGTTTAGCAACCTTTAAAAGGTAAGGTTGGTCAAGGACTAGTCACTGGCATACTCCATAGAGACCTTCCAAGTTGACGATAAGCCATTAACACATGCTTTGGACTCAATCATTCAACCAGCTCTAAATCCAACTTAATGTTACCAACTATCCCCAATCTGTCTACATTGTCCACAAGGCTTCCATGAGAGACATTATCAAATGCTTTGCTGAAACAAATCATGTAACATTTACCTGCTCTATCAATAAGGAGATCCTGTCAAAAACGGATATGAAGTTAGTCGAGCCTGGCCTGCTTTCAAATACTTACAAATCCATTTTAAGTATATGTAATAGATGAAATGTTGCCAGTAACTAATTATTAAGCTTCCTGCGTTATAATTTCTAGACTCCACTGTCTTCCCTGCTTTGAAAATCTGAATTTGAAAAATATTTTCCCTTCTCCAGTCCTATTGCACACCTTCTATTTTCTATGAGCTTTCAAAGATCAATGACAATAGCTTAGCAATCACATAGGCCACTTTTTTTCAGGACCCTAGGATGTATTTTCTCTGGGCTTGATAACTTAAACTCATCAAGAGCAACTGAATATTCTCATTATCTTCTTATCCATCTTGGGTGACAATCCTTTGTTAAGCATATTTTTGTTCTGTTTTCAGTTAATGATGCTTCTCCTTGGCAGATAAATACCTCATTACTTCAGGAATCTGTAATTTCATTTAGTGAAGCAGATAGCAACCCTTCTATAATAACATAAAATCTTCAAGAGTTGTAGCCAAATATTGTAATAAAAATTTTGTAGCTAACCTCTCCAAACTTAGAAAAGTCAGTCTTATAGTCAACACAAGTCCAATCCATTACTAGGCCCATACTTGAAAGATATCCAACTTGGCATGATGTTCCAGAATTTGTCTTTCACTGGTGTAACTTTTGAGAACCTAGCGTCATCTCCAAGCCATGAGACATTAGAATAAGACTTTAGTTGACAGTGGTAAACAGTTGCAAAATCACAGTTGATTCATTCTGTTTTCTCTCAGTCATCCATTAGCATTGCCCCATCTACCCTGAGCAACAGTCGTGTCTTTTATGTTCCCCCTTTTTGCCAAATACAGCTTCAAAAGTAGTTTTCTTTTTCTTCTGTCTGGAGCATTTGTTGCTGGCCTCTGTCCATTCGGAGCTTGAGAACCAGAAGAAGGCCTACCCATAGATGTGTAAAAGAGGAAACATTAGACCAAAATGGAAACAGTAAAGCAGACGGAATTCTTTCCAAATCCAACTCTTTATGTATAGGACCTCATTTTCTTTCATTACTATCTTTTAAACACTGTTATGACCCCACCGGTTAAAAACAATCTTGTTAGACTCTTTTACATTTGTCTAAGTGATAATTTATACTTTTCAAAAGAAATTTGATTGTTGAAAAAAAGAAAACGTCGTGATATCCAAGCACAAAACTAAAGAGAAATTAGTACTATATTCTAAGTGCCATATCCACAAAATTGGAGCACTAACAAAGATTTAAAATGTTGTCTTCAACCTGACGAATTTGTATGACATTTCTATGTCATTGAAATTTAGGCTGGATTTGAGGAAAAGCTTCCTAACAATTAAAGGAGTCACAAGGTAGAATCTGCCGCTTTGGGAAATGGCCAGTTTTCCCTTCATTGAAGATATTCTAACAAAGACTGTACCCTTCTTGGGTACATAGAGGGCATGGATTTCTAGGTATGGTTTGGGCTTGCTGACCACTGAGGTTCTTTCTTTGACCTCCGTGATTCTGTGAATTATAAACCTCTGAACACAGGGAACTGCTCACAAAGTCTTGAATACAATATATGAGTGCAATACCACGATAACAGTTTTATCTTCGTTACTTCGAAAATCTACAACTGTTTCAGTAATGACAAAGAAAATAATGCTAGAGTTTGCCGTGTCTGTCTTCATCACGGTAGTGCAGAATCAATGAAAGCTAAGGGCATTGCCAAATGGTAAACAAGCACAATTGCTCCAGGTTCCTTTTGGGCAAAATAAACTTCTGTGGCTGCTGGTTTTCTGAAACATCTCCAGATTCTCATTTGTAGGGCCATGCAGGTACTTATCATTATTCTTTCCTAGGGGCAATGAGGCCCAGAAGTGCATTTTCAGTGCCTCTCAGCTGACTGATTTCATATTTGGAAAAGATTTGTTTCTGTGTGTCAAGACAAATAAAACGATCTATTGAAAGCGACCTGGCTCTTGTGTCCAAAGAAACTCTTCGCTTGGAGAGCTCTATAAATCTAAAGTAAGTCTCTATATTTAAATCAGCCTCCCATAGGTGACTGACATTTTTGGAGTAGACCAATTGAACGAAGAGAATTTCAGAGATTTTCTCGTAAGACAGCAAATGTCATACTCTGAACTGGGAAGAGTCATTTTTTACAGAGGCAATTAGGCTGACTGGAGATGACAGACTCCAAATAATAAATGGGGAAAGAGGTAGAACCTTTACTTCATAAACTATGTGCAAACTCCTTTCACAAATGCATGGACACGAGGACTTTATTTTATTATATGTATTCATCTAAAGCATTAAAAAAATCTCCACAAGCCAGGATAATGACAGATGATAGATGCTCTGAAAATTCTAACATATAGATGTAGAAAACAGATGCCATATAAAAGGAATACAAATGGAGAAAAAATCAGAGAGGAGTATCAGTTCCTGTGTTAAGCATTATCATCGAGAAAAACCATTCGCATATACAATCACCCAGACTGGTCCCTCCCCCTTAATTACTGCCTACTTAGCTAAAGAAATAACTATAAGTCACTGGCACTTGCTAATTACATAAAGCAATGTATCTTTCTACAGTGCCATCTCTGTAAAAGCTAGATGCTTTCAGAGCACCATTACCATCACGTAAAATTGCTACTAACTTGATTACTTTTTCCTCCCCTCTCTCTGGTATCTTTTTGTCCTCAAGGAGGCAAAATCTGGGCATCCTTCCTTTCACTTCCTTTCACCAGATGATAGATTTAGAGACAGGAAAGAGGACCTTAGAGTTAATCTAATTCAATTCTTTCATTTTATAGTTCAGAAAATGAAGTCTCACACTAAGTATTGAGAGCTGGGACTTGAATCCAGGTTTTTTGACTAAAAAAACCTAGCATTTCTTATGACTTATGGTAGAGTTAGAAATGTTGTATCCTTAAGTGAAAATTTCAGAAAGACTCTCAGGAATCTCATGACCCTTTATTAAATGTAAAATAAACAGATTTCTTTTTTTTTTTAACCTCTGTTGATGTCTGCATAAACACCCAGAAATGCATAGCACAAGAGTTCCATATGGGAAAATAGAAAGACTGAATTAGTTAACAAGGTCTATCTCTCTTGACATGATTATAGATCGCTTATTATTTATGTTGTTACTACTATTTCTGTGTTTATTATTTCCATTAATGAATTGTGGTGGCAAAAGAAATTCATCATTTTGGGGCCAAATTTCTGGTGAAATTTTTGAACTTGACTAGACCAGTCCTTGAATTACTGACCCAGTTCATTTCTAGGCCTATACTTAAGGCCTTTTCAGTTTGGAAGACTCTACAAGGCAGTGGTTCTTAACCTTCCTAATGCCACGACCCTTTAACACTTGTATGTGGGTGTATCTCGGCGTATCTGCATGTGGGTGGACCTGCGTGGAGACCATAAAGGAGCAGTGTCTCGGTTCCTAAGACCATTGGAAATATGTGTTTTCCGATGGTCTTAGGGAACCTCTGTGAAAGGGTCATTAGATCTCCAAAGGGGTCACGACCCACAGGTTGAGAACCACTCCTATAGAGCTCAGCATCTTCTATGAGAGCCTTTAAGAACCCAGAGTCACTTTTAGATCATGATAAGGCAACAGAGTAGGATTTCAGTAGTGGAGCAAAGATAAAGGAGTTTAATTATAAATTCCTAAAATCTGAATGCAATCATAGAGCTAATGCCACCCAATGGATACATTTTGATTAAAACATATTCAAACAGGAATATTTCATAGATTCTCAGACCCACCACATGGAATAGACTGATCTAGCCTCTCTTGGAGAAGGTAACACACTATCATGCTTTACCATTTTGGATGCCACTTTCTTTCTTTGTAAAGTATGAGCATCACATTAGGTGCCTGCCAAAGTTCATTTTAAATTTAAGAACCAGTGTCCTATGTTCTTCTTTACATTTTCCTGATAATGTCAAGGCCATTAAATGTTTTGCCTAAAGCCCCATAGCCAATTATCAGCTTTGTTGAGATGGCTCTGTCCATTTCTTGGAAGGGGTGAGAATATGTCATTATTTTCAACATGTCTGTGAATGATTTCTATTATAACAATAGTTACACTGTGCAGTTTTTAGGATCAGCTACCAGAAGGAAGGCCCAAGAAGGGTCAATCCAATAAACTGATCCAAGCCAATAAACACTTAGTAAGTACCTACTACGTTCCAGGCACTGTGCTAAGTGTCAGTGGGGTACAGCGGGAAAAAAGCACTGCTCCAAGAGCCAGAGGATTTTGGTTCAAATCCTAGATTTAATATTCGCTACTTGTGTGATCTTGGTCAAATCAGTGGCCCACCCTGGGCCTTGAGGGACTTGGGCAAGATGATCTCTGGAGTCCCTTCCACCTCTCAAGTTATTATCCTTATGACCTTAAAATCTGAAATAAATGTGAGATACGATCCCCAAGATCCTGAGGTGGATAAGGGATTAGAAGGATTCCGAGATTGACAATACTCTTACATAGGAGTCCTAATTCAGAATGAGAAAGTTTTGGATTCTTTTTCATCAGCTAAATAAAGGGCATGAAAAGTAAAGGCCAAGGAGGAGTCTATTGGCCAAGGTACCATGGGATGGATGTTTTCAATCTTGGTTGAGTGTGAGAGGCTTCTTTTTTCTTCATTAAGGATTGAACTATACAATGATCTAGCTTATAAAAGAACTAGAGGGGCAGCTAGGTGGCACAGTGAATAGAGCACCAGCCCTAGAGTCAGGAGGACCTGAGTTCAAATTCGGACTCAGACATTTAACACTAGCTGTGTGACCTTGGACAAGTCATTAAGCCCCAATTGCCCTGCCTTTTCCCCTGCAAAAAATTCCCCCAAACTCAAAATACAAGATAGGAAAGCTTTTAAGAGAATAATCAGAAGGAGTTAGAGCATGCAGAGATCTGGGGAAGGATGGGGTGGCACAAGGCTGAAACCTGAGGGGAACTGATTTTGGGCCTCAGGGAAGAACTGTTTTGCATTGAGATTTTGTGGGTCATTAGGAAGGATCTTGGGATCACCTAGATATGTGATTTAGAGCTGGAAAGGACTTCAGAGGTCATGTAGTCTTATTGCTCAAGTCAACGAGCATTTATAAATGCCTACTATGTGCCAAGTATGGTGATAAGCACTGAGGATACAAAGAAAGTCTGTCTTCCCCCAAAATCCCAGTCCCCATCCTCAAAGAGCTCACAGTGTAATTGAGGAAGCAGCATGAAAAAAAAAACTACATACAAAGGAGATGGACAAAGGATGAATTGGAGGTATCCTCAGAGGCGAAGCACCGAGGTGAAAGAAGTCCAGGAAAGGCTTCTTGCAGAAGATAGGATTCGTGTTGAGGCTTGAAAGAAGCCAAGGAATATAGGAGGTAGAGATGAGGAGGAAACAGTGCCGTATCATAAATGAGTAAACTGAGGCTCAATGAGATTTGCTTAATATCATACTAGTAGTCTGTGTTAGAGCAAAGATGGAAACCTAAGTCCTCTCAATCCTATTCCACAACTCTTTCCTTGGTATTAAACTTGTGTGGAGAAGAGGAATTTCTATTTACTTTTAGAAGAGACAGAGACAAAGACAGAAACAGAGACAGGGACAGAGAGATAGAGACAAACAGAGAGAGACAGAGAGACAGAGACAGAGACAGAGAGAGAGAGAGAGAGAGAGAGAGAGAGAGAGAGACAGCGATGAGTAAATATTCAGAATTAAACAGGCAAAAAGAACCTCAGGTAGACAGGAGAATGCAAATGGTCTATCTTTAATGGAGGACCAAGATTAAACTATGAGTGCTTTTGTCCTGTAAGCTTTTAACCTCCATTTGTTTCCTAACTTGTCTCCCCTACATGCAGATATAAATATTTGTATATGTGTATGCACATATACTCATACATATCCACATATCCACATATATAAATACACATGCATGCATACGTGTGTGTATGTGTGTGTGTGTGTGTGTGTGTGTGTGTGTGTGTGTGTGTGTGTAAATATTCCTCTGTAGGCTTTCTGGGTAAAATGCCTTTGAATACCAAAGGAGTGGTGATTCTATTATCAAGAGTAAGGATAAAGGTCAGGAAAACTTATGCCTTTCTCTGGGCAACGAAATTAGGTTTGGGGTATCTTGGTCAGTTAAGAGAAGCTATGGCAGCTTGAAGACTGAAGGGGGCACCAGTGTGCTGATCCCCACGTTTATTGGTAAAGAGAAAAGTTAAATAGATGGTTACAGGTAAATATATTCCTGCCCACATATGCAGATGTATGTGTGTATGTATTTACTTAGACTTGTGATTTTATTCCTGTAGGGAACTCCCGGTGAAGAAAAGCCCTCCACTAATGTGGATTGGAAATTCTCTTGCAACTTAGACGGTTATTTAGGGGCAGCAGCATGCCAAGCATCAAGAGCTAGTGTGTGTCAGAAGGACTTGAACCCAGGTCTTTCTGATGCTGGAGCTTGTTTTTTTCTCTACTTATCCAGATTACCAGTTCATATTATTGTTTTAAATTTTCTTTTAAAGAGATGATTCTATGATTTGATATCCTTGGAAGAACAATTTATATATTCATTTGGGAGAATAACATCAGAAATTCTACTGATTTGGAGATCGCCAGCCATGTTTTCCACTAACACTCTGCTCTAATATATCGTCTTATTGTTGGGGGTGGAGAGAATGGAGAGGATGCCCTAGGTTTTTGTGAGATGTAGTAATAGAGGACAAGTAAGGGAAGGCTTTACCACTCTGGAAGGGTTTCATATCTGTTGACCAAGGGATTATTCTAGCCAAGTTTGGAGACACTCATCATCAGGTTTCTGTAGTAACTGTCTAAGACCATCCACTAAGATGTGTGTATATGGGGAGAGGGAAGGAGATAATCCTTATCGACAGGAATTGCCAGGGGGCCAAAGATGCTTGGAATACTGTAGAGTTCAGTCAAGTATAACATAGGTAATATCTTCCTAAGGTTTTATTAAAGACACTGTGTGATGCACTTAATTTGGAACTAATTAAAACTCAAGGGTGTAATGTCATAAAGCTTTTAGAAATTGAGGTCTCAGTTTTTTTTAAAGATAAAATGTTAGAAGAGATAGGAGCCTTCAGAAAGTGTTTAATAGCCCAAAGATCTGAGAAAATCATTAGAGTAATGAGAACACCAGCACGAAGGGGTAGAGAACATGGTGAAAGGAAGAAAATAGAGTTTCTGGCGATTGAAAAGTGGAAAAAGGAATTAAGAGAAACGATATAGTCAGGACAGAGGGATGCTGTATTAAATCAATTAGTCAGTCAACAAACATTTGGTAAATGCTCACCATGTTGCACACTGTGCTAAGCACTGAGGATGCCACGAAAGGCAAAAAATATTATTTAAATGAGAACCCACTACCTTGAATTAGAAATAAATGTAATCTTAGCACAAAAGTCCTACAAATTCCATGTCATTTAGCTATCTCTGTGTCATTGGTCACATTCTGAATTTACCCTAGTATGGAGGACTCCTGAGAAACCGAGGTAACAGCCGAATCAATTAAGCGATTCAGGCTTCCTCAGGGGACGCCCGTGAGTCATGCTGGTTCTGCTGCCCATCCCCCATGGGCCCTATCTTGGTCAAGGTTGGGGCTGGAGAGGGGTGCTGCCTTCTATCCCAAGCATCTTGAGCACTGCTTTGCACATAGTAAGTACTTCAGAATTGCTTGGTAAATATAAAAATCAATTTAATTGGAATGCCGAAAGAATTTAATTTATTGGAGACTCTTTAGATGGGGGAGAAAAAGCTAGGACAAAGTTTAAAATGAAACAAAGGCTGAGAAACAGAATAGAGGGGTAGAGTAAATTAACAGCCATCAGGGAGCAATAGCTTTGAAGGAATAAAGCATAATTGTAACTCCACATATTAACCTTTTAAAGATTATGGAATTTTACTTGCAAATAGGTTTCAGGAACAAAAACAGATTCGAAGCAATTTTTCTCTTCTAAGAATATTTTGTAGCATCTTTTATAAATTATCAATGACTATGAATATAACAAAAGAAAGTACATAGATCATGTCAAGTAATCATGGTAAGATCAAATTATTTTCTTTTCTCAATGTATCTAGGTATATAAGCCTCCTTATTTGAGGGAATTAACTCATGACTTTTCTTGGGAGCCAAGAGTAGCCTTCTCCCCTCTTGCTGATCACTCCGAAGCTACCTTTCCTACCTAGCACATGCCCCCAGTGATAATTATCCCCTTGATAATTATCAGTGCTTTCTTCTGTCATATTACAAAGTCTGTTGGAATAGCCAACACTCAGTGTGGCAATCTGTGGACATGGAGAGTAGACTATTTACCAAGTGCAAGACATTTATCTCGTTTATTTTCTTTTATGCAAAAAAATATTGAATTTGTCAATCAAAAGTATTGCATTTGCTTTTCTAACAATTTCATTATTTTCAGCTGGTAAAAGATAAAGGAGTTTTCAGTTCTTTTCATTGTTATTTAGAGGGCAGGCATTTAAGGAGTCAAGAAAACATATCTGAATTACCACCTTCACTCCTTCTTAGAGCCTTCTTCTGAGCTCCCTGCATTACTTGCTATAAGAGTTGTCTGTTTTACAGGATGATTCAGGCACTAGCATATGGTATCTGCTTTTTGCAATAGAATTAATGTTAGTTTCCTTCTATCAGTGCAGATAACCAAGAGTTGATTATTTTAAAATTAAATAGGACATGGATTTTCATTTAATTTTAATTTTAAAATTAAATAGGAATTTAAAATGAAATAACCAAGAGTTGACTATTTTAAAAATTAAATAGGACTAAATACACCTCAGTAGTGTCAGAAAAGGCTTATTCTCATGTTCCCTCAGAGAAGAGAGCTTCATCTTTTCTTAAACTTAAAAAGTTAACTGCTCGTGTTTTGTTTTGAAAATCAGAATTTCCTACAATATTTAACATTTGCAATACCATGCATAGTTCAACATTCCATTTGTATATTTTTATTTTTTTAGCTGACTTTTGAAATTTTCTCCATATTCCTTTATATCAAATCACTCATATCAGATCTCAAGTTGTGAGATCCAGTAAGAAGGCTTTAGAAATCTTGTCAATATAATCATCAACAACAATCATCAAAGCGTAGAGCTTACTTACTACGTGCCAGTCACCATGCTAAAGGTGTTACAAATATCTTCTTGATACCCACAACAATTCTACAAGGTAGGTGTTATTATTTTTCTTATTTTACAGATGGGGAAACCAAGGCAAACAGATCTTAAATAAGTTGCCCAAGACCACACAGCTATTAAGTGTTTGATTTGAACTCAGATTTTCCTGATTCTCATGGTATCTACCACCTTATCCGCTGCACCACCTAGCTTCCTCTCACTCCAAGGTCTTATGCAAACTCGTGATGAATAAGTTCATACTAAATAATAGTTTCCTTAGATTCTGCTAGGATCTGAATTTGTGACATTCCAAAAGCTAGAGCAGAAAGAAGAATGAGAAAGTGAGAAAGAAGAATGAGAAAAGAAAAAAAGAGATCATGAAGAACTGCCTACGTATCAGGGAGGGAGAGACAGACAGTAAGTTGGATGAGAGACGGGGAGAGTTGTGAGAGGGGGAAAAATAAGCAAGAGAGGGCATCAGATGACCCCAAAGTATGTGAGCTGGCTTTTCCCTGTGTCAGAGCTCAGCAGTTGAAGATCTAACATGAAGCCATATCATTAGCCATCAGCATTTTACTCATCCCAGATATCCACACCTGTCAGTGACTGCACCTGTTTGTCTAAACTGGCAAGGCCAAAAAAGACAGGAGCCAATCAAAGCTGAGAGTTCTGTAGCATGACCATAGATGGACTTTTCTGTTAACATCGCTACTGACTAGGGTTGTGGCTTCTTGTCTGTCATATCCTCAATATTTTTAGCTGTTAACAGGAAAAAAGCCTGTTCAAATTATAAATCTCGTTTTCAAGTTTCCCATATCAATTCTCTTACCTCATTGAACATCAGTGTGTTTTAAAATTTGTTCTGTCGTGAACATTTTTAGGTTTCCTTCTTATACAACAACTTCTTCTCTATTCTATGCTACTTAATTTTATGACTAATATTTACCCTATTGAAGTACACAGGGAAAATTATATGAATTTCCTCCACAGCAAAACTTTTTTTGTAACAACTAAATATACACATTAAACTGAGATTTCTTTGTAGAGTTGCGAAATAACATTGTAACAGGATTCACAACTTGGCAGGGGGTTGCTAGAACTTCCTGTATCTGAATTAGCATATCTGTGGGCAGGCTGACAGACTTAGTCCATGATGCTGGCCCTTGGAATGGCTCCAGAGGGGATTTCTCCAGGTCACCCAGAAAGTCCTGGGGTGGTGGATTAGTTAGATTTGGAGTCTGGCTACATAAATTTCATATAAGGAGTTTACAGGAGGTCTACAAGTGAGCCTCCCTCTAGGCTGGAGACACCTACATCTGTAGGGCAAACTTAATTCTAATACTCCTATCTTTGCTCAATTGCGGCCACCGTTATGACAAAAGCATTTCTTTATTTTAATAATATTCTGAACTTACAAACAGCACTACAGTCAGCATACTATAACAAATATCTTAAATGATAATAACATGATTTCAACTTGATGCAAGTAATGTAATTGATAAGTTGTAATTAATTTTTTGTTTATAAACAATATGATTTCAAAAAAGTATATAATGCTTTAAAAACTTTTGAATATGTTCAAAGTTGTAAATATTTTTTAAAACATAGATTTGGTCGGGGCGGCTAGGTGGCGCAGTGAATAGAGCACCGGCCCTGGAGTCAGGAGTACCTGAGTTCAAATCCGGCCTCAGACACTTAACACAAAAAACTAGCCGTGTGACCTTGGGCAAGTTACGTAACCCCAACTGCCCTCCAAAAAGCAAAAAAAAAAAAACCCAAAAAAAACCAAACCATAGATTTGGTGATTTCTCTCTCTCTCCTGCATATGTAGACATAATCCAATGGTTGGAAGCAGAGAAAACAAGCCAAAATTAGTTTAGCAACACAGCGTGATTCTTATGTTTTTGCTTTTCCTTTCTAAATTGATATAAATCCATCAGAGGCATAAAGACTGAACAGATACAAAAACCATAGTTGCATTAGTTGAAAATTTTCTTTAAAAGTACAAAAAAAGACAATAAGAGAAAAACATATTTGACATGTCTACATGTCCCCTTTTGATGTGAACTTTTTATACCGACCTTCTTCTTTCTATCCCAAACATCAGTGCTTCCTTCCTCCTGAAAATGCTTTGTATTTTCTTTTTTGTGTATGTGTTATACCCTCCCCCCTTACCCAATAAAATCTAAGCTCTCTGAAGGCAGGGCTGCTTTAATCTTTTTGGTTTTTTTATTCCCAGAGGCTAGCGTAGAGTCTTGCATGCATGTAATAAAGATTTATTGAATTGGACTGCATTCAACTGAATTCATTATGAAACATGGAGCCACTTAAAAAAGGCAATTTTATAACTTAACAAGGTACTTCTTTACCCCTCTTTTTCTCAATATTTTATCACCCTTGCCTTTCTCTTTCATACTTGGTACACTGACTACAAATATTTTCACTCAACTCTAAAAGCAAACTAAAGTATCCTTGCTTTTATGATTGTTATGAAATAAAACCATGCATGGAGGTGATTCTAGGTTCTCAAAGGCAATGCCAAGGGAACGTTCAAGCTGTGGCATGTCCTACCAACTTGGAAAGGCTTTGAGTATGGGCCTGGCAATGAACTGTGTGCCTACTGTCCAAAAACCAGTCTAAAAATTCACCACCAAATAGCCAACTTTTCCCAAATGGGGAACCGCATCAACAGAAAATTGGTTTTTGGCTGGTGAATTTTTTTGACCATAGCAACTCATGAAGACTAGGAGAGTTTAGGGTGCTTTTGTGGAGGGAGAACCCAAACCAACTGGTATCATGGATCATTAGAAGTAGTAAAAGTCAAATGAAACACTTTAGATCCACAAATAAAGACTAATATATGATAAAAGATACAAATAATTAGAATTAGGTTCTAGAAATACTAGAGCAGCGGTTCTCAACCTGTGGGTCCTAACCCCTTTGGGGGTCAAATGACCCTTTCACAGGGGTTACAGGGGTTGCCTAAGGCCATTGGAAAACACATATTTCCGATGGTTTTAGAAACCGAGAGACCACCCCTCTATCTGTCTCCACGCAGGTCCGCCCACAATCAGATGCTCTGGCATACGAGTATTAAAGGGCCATGGCATTAGAAAGGTTGAGAACCACTGCAATAAAGTTTGAAAGGATTGGGTATATAGTTCAACTTTGCACACTTGACTGAAGTAGGGCTGACAAGAGTTATATCTCAGTTATCTAGTTTGTCTATCTACAGACACATATAGTCTTTAACTCACCCCTGTTTTGATTGCTTTTATTTTCCCCAACTGCAAATGAAGTGAAAATTTTCATGTACTGGGCACAGTAGATAAAGCCTTGGTCTTGGAATCAGGAAGTCCTGAGGTTAACTCTGCCCTCAGATATTTACTAGCTGTGGGATCCTGGACAAGTCACTTATCCTCTGCCTGACTCTGTTTCCTCTTCTGAAAAATGGGGATGATAATGGCATCTACTATCCAGGGTTGTTGTGAGGAAAGGATGAGATAATATAAATTATAGATGCATATATAAATGCTAATTATTATAGTTATTTTGACGAATATCTTTTCTACTTGAAAATAATTTACCATTTCCTGTCAATTTACACCAGGATGGAAGGATGCACCTTTAAATGATAAACTGTGTCTGCCCAGGGGAAGTAATGTGCAGGGTTGATGAAATTATCCAGATAGAAGGTACAAATGTCTCAATATTCAGTAAAAGAAAACTGTACATCTTGGGGTTACTCTTGGCCGCCCATCTTAATCAGGTTCACCTGGTAACTGCAACTCTCGCCAAGGAAATGTATATTTTAAGGAAAAAGGCACCATTCCTCAGTAGCCTATGTAATAGAAGCAAGGATTAATTATATTATTAATCATAATGCTATTAAATTAATTAATAATTAATTAGTTAATAATTAAAACATTAATCATGTGCTATTCAATCATCCTTTAATCTTCAAACACTTAAAACTTTTTTCTTAAAAACCTCATTTTTCCTCCTTAACAAAATGGTTCTGACTGTACTGAGCCATCTTATAGTGTTAATGAAAGAACAAAATAAGACAGATGATAGAATATTTGGCAATTTTTTTCCAACTTAAATGACAAGGATAACCTAGATAGCAAGATGTCATCTTCAGTGGCATTTTCCCAAGGGAACGAGGAAAGGGAGAACAGGAGGAGATCTCTCAGAACCTCCAAGACTTCAGTTTTGCATCTTGTCAGAAAGTCAGCACGACTAGCAAAAACATGCTGGAAAACGGGTTGTGGGACTGACTCAGCAGAGAAAATGCCACCCACAGAGCTCCTGACACCACTTCCTGCAGTAGTAGTCGAGTTCTCCAGTTTTCCTTGGAGATTTTCCATAGTACCGCAAATAAATGGTTCCATTAGGTAGAAAGTAAAGTTATGTGTGTGTGTGTGTGTGTGTATGTGTGTGTGTGTGTGTGTATACACACACACACACACATACATACACACCAAGTTGTAGAATAGTTTACTACTAGGACACGCTTTTAAAAAATGGGTTACAACATATATTTTGTTTGGACACGTAAAATGAAACACAATTTTTAAACATATAATAATTATAACAAACCACCATCTTGGATACAAATCTATCTTTTTACTAAAAACATACGTTGAGATGGAAGAAAATAGTACTGTTAGAAAAGCATGTGCATGACTTCTGAAATATTCCTCCTCTTATTTATTTCTCCCTTCCTCGTTCCTATATGTGTCTGAAGTGAAGGTGTGGACAGGTGAACTAGGACCACCCCAAACAAAATTCGCTATTGCCAATCTATTTCATGAGGAGTGTAACCAATGAGAGAAGTATGACGGCAAGTAATATCGACCTGACTTAGAAAATTATACCCAGCAAGACATTTGGTTCTGGGTCTCAGTTTCTCTGTTTGAAAATCCACTTATGGCATTATACTCATAATAACTGGATGTATATGGGTACATATATACTGGTGTATATTTGAACATATGTGTGTTTTAATGAAGAATAAGCTAAGTGTTTTGAAAGATTCATTCTTATCCTCTGTGTAGCCTTTCTTACCTTTTTTCTCATCAGGCCGTTATATTGCTTAGTATTTGAGTGACAGAGAAACATGCGTATCTAAGAGTCATCCTTGATTTTTTTCTCTCTCCT
This sequence comes from Pseudocheirus occidentalis, assembly GCA_028646575.1. NCBI lineage: Eukaryota > Metazoa > Chordata > Mammalia > Diprotodontia > Pseudocheiridae > Pseudocheirus > Pseudocheirus occidentalis. The sequence continues at coordinate 345,208,859 of CM053594.1, read as the reverse complement.
TCATTTGCTACCCACATTTGGGACCCACTCCGTTGAGAAGTCTTCTCCTTATATCCGCTCTACAGTCACACAATCTCTGTCCCAGTTCAAGTTTTCAGTACTTCTTGCTTGGACTACTGCAATAGTGGTCTTTATTTCTCTCCCTTTTTACAAACAGAGCACTGAATTTGAAAGAGAAGACCTAGGATTGAATCTTAGCTCTTTTTACTGTGCCCTGTGATCGTGGCTGTCACTCAACCTTTATGGGCTTTCTCACCTATAAAATGAATAGATGGACTGACTGAGAGCAATAGGTTTAAGAGCTTGAGGAGAATTTAGAGGCCATTTGAGTCTAGCTTCCTTGTTTTACAGATTAGGTGACTAATTGCCCGGGGTCCCATAGCTAATATGTAGAGCAGGATTTGAACTCATCCTCCTGACCCCAAGTCTCTAAGGTCCAGTTTAGCTCCAGTCCAATAATGCTACAATTTCTCAGGCTGGCTTAATGTCTGATGCTGTTGTAAATTGTCCTCCATGCCTGGAATGCTCTCCCTTCTCTTCATCTCTGTCTATTTTTTTTTTTGTTGCTTTTTTGGAGGGCAATCGGGTTAAGTGACTTGTCCAAGGCCACATGGCTAGTCAGTGTTAAGTGAATGAGGCCGGATTTGAACTCAGGTCCTCCTGACTCCAGGGCCGGTGCTCTATTCCCTGTGCCACGTAGCCATCCCTGAGAATAGTTTAATAAACTCCGCCTGTTAATTTGTATATTAAACAAAGCAATGGAAATGCAATGAATTCCTTGCCTTGGCTCTTGTCAGGTATTTTGACATCATAAAACAGTATCTTCCTTTTTATAAAACAGTTAATACTCAAATCAGAGAGAAGGTCTGCTGTCTCCAAGGATATAATGGCTTCAGAGTGATGCCAGAAATGAAAACATGTCAGAAGTTCCGTTACTAAAGTTCATACACATGTGACAGTGCTTCTCTATTTGATAAGTAACGTCCCTATATTCTTCCATGTGTATTTTGAATTTCTTCATGTGCACCTGAATAGAATCTACATCTTTCACTCACTGCCCTCCACATCACCACTGATATTTTCAAAATGGTGGTACGTGATCATCTCCTTTGCTCTCAAGAAGTTGGAAGCTTAACTTTCTGAGACAAAACAGAGGCAGCGAATGCCTTGGTGAAAGCTAAATTGTAAATTATAGACCAGAAACAAATTGTCAAATTGGAATGTACAAAGGATTATCATATCTGTAAAGCAACCTCAGAATATCTATCCCTCTTTTTGTATTAAGAATCCAAAATCAGAGGCACATTTTTGGTAAGTGAATTTAATAATTATTCTTTGCAGAATCATAGAATCTCAGATTTGGATGGGATTTCAGCAGCCACTTAGCCCCTGCTATGTCAGAAGAATTCCCTCTTCAGAATAACTGAAAAGTAGTCTCTCAGTCTTGGCTTGAAGAAAGGGAACACAATGCCTCCTTACAATGTAGCCCCTTCCACTTTTGGAAAGCTCCATTTTTTAGGAACGTTTTCTTTATATCCTACCTAAATCTAGTTCTCAAGAACTTCCACCCAGTCTTCCTGGTTCTGCCTTCTGGAGGTCAGGCTAAAAAAGTCTTCCCCCTGTTCCTGTTACATCATTCTGTGACATAACAGGTTGTCCAATCCCATTTCTATGCTTTTCCCCCAGTGAAGCTATGAGCTCCATGAGGGCCAGCAGTGTTTCCTGAACCTTTTTTTTTTTTAAATTCCTCCGAGGCTCCTAGTATTGTGTATCTAGAAGGTGCTTTATAAGATATTGACTGAAATGAATATGGGAAAATAATATTTAGTGCTCAAAGTAAATACATTTTCAGATTTGGATGTTAAAATACAAAAAAAAATTCACATTTTAAACCAATTCATGTCATTATACAGAACAAATATTTGTAGGTTAAATTTGTAGGTTAAATCATTCATTTAAGTACAACAGTAGAGCTGTAGTGATATATTTACCAATTTGTAACCAGTTTGTAACTTATCATATTGCTTTGCTTAAAATGATTTCTGTATAATATAAATACATTAAGTTTTCTGCTGTATTAAATCGAGTGGCCTCTATTATTTTAATTCCTTGTATAGATAAATCATGTTCTAGACATTTAAAAACCTCCACGAATAGGAGGTAAATGGTAGACTGATCAATATGTTACATAATACATAAGGGATGGATGTAAATTTTATAGCAAGGAAATTAATAATTAATTTATATCTGTTTACTGTAACAGAAAACAAATGTCAGCTTTTTTTGAAGTTTAACAGACTCTGTGCCAAAATCACTCAATTATCTTTAGAAAGCAATATTCATTATTTAGAAAGCGAAAAATACTAAATAGTGTGGAAATTCATAACTATGCTAATTGATTTTTGTTTTAAAGCGTATCTTTAGTACATGCTCCGATTTCATACTCCAACCATGGTACTCTAGGATAATTAATGCACATTCCATAATACTAAATTGATGCAACTTTTTGTTCAGCAACTAAAAGTAATGAACATTTTCTATAATTTAGGGGATTTACAGGATTTGAAATTTTTTCAATTAACAGTATAAGAGCACAGAAAAGTAATTCCAAATTTGAAATTATTCTGCATGAGATAATTTGACAAAGAAAATGAAACATGTATGTGCCTACAAAAGTCTTTGTCCCTGGAATATAGCTATTAGTGGCTCACTATCTAGGTTGAAAATGGTCGTGCAGGGTTGTGTGTCCTATTTTTCCATGCCTGCAGTAAAGATACAATATGGGAATTCAGCTTGGTAATTACTAATACACCACACAGAAACAATTATACCCTGTGTACTGCATAAAGGAATCACTTGTGGTCTGCATCCATTACAAAGAGCAGTAGGGGGCCAACATGCAAAAAAGACAAAATGCTGTACAAGACGGAAGGAGACCAGAAGAGTCAACATACACAGATACAAGGGCCTTGATTCTTCTTGTAATGATTTAAGTCTCCTTCCATCAATTATCATCCTTTGTCTCAGGAACCTTATCACCAGCAACATTACAGGAACTGAACAGAACAATACTCAAGCCCAAATAACCCCGTGAACTGTGCTGACATCGCCACACCCTGTTGCTATGTTTGACCTGGTTATTCAGATTACTCAAGGAAAACAAAATGAAAAAAAAAAAGCGTTATGATTGCAAAATAGGCCCATGTCATGTTTTTATAGCTATCTCAGAATTCTAATTCTTTAAAGTGAGAGCCAAATATTTGAGAAGGAGGGGAGACAAAAACAACAGAGAGAGAGAGACAGAGACAGAGAGAGAGACAGAGAGACAAAGACAGAGAGACAGAGAGACAGAGACAGAGACAGAGACAGAGAGACAGAGACAGAAAGAGACAGAGAGAGACAGAGAGAGAGGAGGGAAAGAGAAGAGGAAGGGAGAAAGAAAACAATAGAGAGATACAGAGAGACAGAGAGAGATGGACAGAAACAGGGACAGAGATAAGTAGGAAGGTGAAGAGGAAGAGAGAAAAAAGAGAGATAGGGAGAAAGAGAATGAGAGAGACAGAGAGTCAAAGGAGAGAGGAGAAGAAGAAGAAGAGAGAGACAGTCAAAGGAGAGAGGGAGAGGAGAGGAGAAGAAGCGAGAGACAGAGAAAGAGAGAGAATAAAAGGAGAGAAGGAGGGAAGGCGAAAAAGAAGAGAGAGAGACAGAGAGTCAGAGAGTCCAGGGAGAGTGAGAAGGAAGGAGGGTGATTTTGCTGTCTAGCTTAGGTTGGAAAAGCTGTAAGACTGAGAGCTAAATGATGCCGCATCAAGCACCACTGTGTAGTCTAGGGAGTGTGAAGCTACAAAGCAATAAATCAGCTGTTCACTCGCTACTTTAAAGGAAGATCTGAAATAATTTTCTCTTTCTGTGAAAATCTTTAAAGTTTTGAGGTCACAAGCAGTTTGCCATCTTTATGACAACTAAAAGAACTGCCGTTGTAGTCACATTGTTTCATAAAAATGTAAGTAGAACTTTAAGAGAAATTTCTTTAAAAGAAAAAAAAAAGACCTTAGGAAAGGTAGCTATTTTTGACAGAATGTCAGGCCTTGTGAAACAAAGCCTTGTCTTTCAGAAAGTGTTTACGACCTATGAGAAAAAAAATCTATCCTTGGGCTAAAATGTTTATTGGCACCTAGAAGTCTGAAGAGAGCAAGTCAGGCCTGTGGTTTTTTGAGGGCACTTTATCATCCCCTGCATTCTCAAAGGGATCTCTGAATGAATAGAGCTGGATTACTCAGCCTTCTTTTCCACGCCTATTCCTCTCCATTTTCCTTGGCAAGCCTGAGAGCCAAGCTATTTTTAGTTAGGCGGCTTTCTATTTTTAGACAACTACCAGTTAGAAGACATTTGTTAGGAAAAATTAAAAAAAAAAACACAAAGGGGGGAGGGAATGAAGCTTCCCTTCACATATTGTAAAGCAGCCTTCAACCTGTAACTCCAGGCATTTCAGCTGCTTTCAATCTTGGAAAAATAAAGAAAATTCAGAGTTCAGGGTTTTAAAAATAAACCTACCCTCTGGCAAACAGACCAAAATACAACAAGCTGTTACTATGTGAAACAGTGACTAGAAAAACAAAGAACATTCTCCAATGACTAGATTGGGAGAAAACCCGTAGAGCTATTAGGTTATAAGAATGTTACACAGACATGTAAAATTTTTCCAGCCTTACAGCCAGATATATCATGTTTTGGAGAAAAAACCCTTTCAGCTGTGAAGTATAAGCAGGTTGCAAGTTACAGTTTTCAGCAAGAGAGCCTTCTATCTGCTTAAAGACAATGAAGAGCCCTTCATATTTCACAGAAGCAAAATCTCACGGAATTTCTGTAGAAATTATAACAAGACATTTATAAACGATTCATATGTAAAAAAAGAAAAAAAACTTGGAAGTGTAATGGCACCTTCACTTCTATCCATTCATCTATCTAGCCTTCTGTGTATCATTGATCTATCATTTACCTTGACAATACATATTGCTTTGTTTTTGTTGGTTTTTGCCAATTACCTCTCTTTTGCTTAATGTGACAGTAAAGGAAGGACTTCATATGGAAAACACTTTGAAAAAGTCCCATTTTCAAATGCTGGGCATTCCGTCCAACCATTCTTTTCCTATGGTAAAAGTTTAGTAGTTAAACTTTTCCCTTGGCATTAACAATAAAAACATCTTATACCTTAACAATACTTTAAAGTTTCCCAAACATCTTTAGATCCATTGTTCCATTGTGTTCTCACATCAGGGCAGGGATTATTATCTCAATTTTATAAAAGAAGGAACAAGGATGAGGGTTAAGTGACTCATCCAGTATCACACAGCTAGCAACCTGCAGAGCTGAGAGTAGAAGCTAAGGCTTCCAATTCCTCTCAGTTGGCTATCATATACCACATTGCTCTCCAGGTCTTACTTTATGAGTCACTCAATGAAAACCAAATGCTTTAAAGCTGAAGAAACTGAATTCTCTATAACAATGCCTACGACACTCAAGAAAATCATCTCACTATTGAGCTTTTTGTTCTTCATGTGAAATTAATTTTTTTCATATGAAATTAATTTAAAGGTAAACTCAAAATGTTCAAGAAAGAGATTCCAAACAGCTATCCTGTATGAAAATAAAATTCCTTCCCTTAACTATTGGCAAAATGATCAATACTGGTATATACGTTGTATGGGTACATGTCAGACAGGACTGTTGTAGATTTTAACTTGCCTGTCTTTGGCAGCTACAGAATTGTTAATTCTTTTTACTCTTTCCCTCTTTTATTCTCTTCGTTTTCATTTTTATTTGATAAATTTCAGTCTTGTGTTTCTACTTTTTTAGGGCATTTTTTTTAGTTGACCTAGCTTTTGTATGGGCAATTATTAAATGCTTCTCTGGTGATGATCTTCTCCTCTGAGACTGTAGCCACTTTTCCTCTCGGCCCTTAATCCCAACAACTCCAGTGATGAAAATTTGAATGCTCTGTCTCTATCCTGAATTTCTGCATTTAATATCCACTCACTGTTATCTATTGGCGGTTCCTCACACACAAACATCTGACAGGCAGCTTTGTGTTTAAAAGCACATTTTTTATAGCTGACATCTTATAAAACTCAAGTGTAGGATTTGTTTTCAAAAAAGGGAGTGAGATACACAAATGTTAAAAGATTATGATTGTCTAGAATTAAACAAAAGACAGAAAAACTGAAGCATTTCTAGATTAGTTGCTAAATAGAGGTAGCAAGCTGGTACAGTAGAAGTCCGGTGTTCAAATCCACCCTCAGATACTAGTTTCGTGATCCTGGGCAAGCCACTTACTCAATTGGCTTTAGCTTCCTCATCTGTAAAATGGGGCTAACAACAGCACCCATCTCCCAGAGTTGTTATGAGGCTCAAATGTGATGTTTGTAGAGAGGTTGACACATCGTAGAAATTTAGTAAATTCCTTTGTAAATTCCTGGTAAATTCCCAATAATCCTCAATTGACGTCAATATACTGTCAATATCTTTCATCTAGAAAATGGATCTAATGAATTAAATACAGTCCTTTGCACATTAGTAAGTGTGTAAATAAATGCTTGTTGAACTGAGAAACTAATTAAGGAAATCTGTAAAGTGCATAAAAATACACAGGAATTCCAGGACAGGAACTTCCATTCATTACTATATAAAAGTTCAGTATGAATTCTTAAGCAATAATCCTTATACAATTATATTTGAGATTAGGTTGAGGGGGAAAAAGCCCACATTGAGCAGGAGACCAAGATTTCCTATTTACAGTGTTTCTTACCTTAAACAGTATATCTAAACAGTAAGAGAGTTTATTTACTAAAAACATAAAGATAAGAGAGTAATTGCTATGAAGAGGCTTTCAGAATCTAATTAACCTCCCAGCTAGTCATTAACTCTGTGACCTTTGCAAATAATTGACAGGGGATTTTTTTTTTTTTCTCATTCAGAACTTCAACCAGGTGACCAAACTTAAGCATGGCAAAGGATATACTCCATACGTTGCTGTCTTGGCAGGATAATGTGTAAAGAATCGGTAAAATATTTCCCTCGAAATGATCTCTCCATGTAACTTGTCACATGCCTATATATCTTTGTCAACTGAATACTCTTCATTATCTAATTCTTAACCTTTTTTTAGCGATCAAGGTCTTGTTTAATGGGAATTACTACTGATATCAGAATTTTCCATGACATTATCTGAGCCCAAGGAGAATGAGGTAAGCAAAGGCCAGAGCTATCTGCTAAGGGCCCCCAGGAAGTAGATAGAGAATTTAGGAGTTTTACTGAACGGTAAGTGGTCCTATTCATAATACATTTTCAAAACATATACACACACATCCCTCTTAAAAAAATTCTATAGAAAATATAGACTTATTTTTACAAGGATCATTTCCCTAGAATGCAGAAATAATTCCAATCTTCTGCTCAAATACAGTCAACGACCCTCTATTGTTTCTAGGATAAAATACAAAATCCTTCCCCTGGTATTTAAATCCTATCATGATATAGCTCTCACCTATATTTCTAGAGTGATTTCATATAGGCCTTAAAAGCAAGGTCTCTTTTCATTTTGCATCCCCAGTACCGAACACTGGGCATGTAGGAGTTGTTTAATAAATGTTCATTAAAATGAATTGAATTCCTGCACTTTCCATTCACCACTCCCTCCTCCCACAGACCTATTCACGTCAGCCCCATCTCTTGGTACCCTTATCCCACTCTTCCATTGTGCCTGTGGGTACCCCTGTTCTATTGCTAACAAACTGTCTATATTTGACCCGTGCTTTCCACACCGGAATTATTTTATGTATTCTGTATTCACTTATAAGTGTCCATGCTGTTTTTCCTGAATAGAATGAAAACTTCCTGAGGACAGGAATTATTTCATTTTGTCATCCCTGGTGCCTAGCACAGTACTTTGAGCTCTCCCTCCCCACCTCCTCCTCCTCCTCCTCTCTCTCTCTCTCTCTCTTTCTTTCTCTCTCTCTCTCTCTCTCTGTCTCCATCCTTCCTTTTCTTTCTCTCTCTCTTCTCTCTCTTTCTCCTTTCTTCTCTTTCTCTTTGTCTCTGTTTCTTTCTGTCTCTGTCTCTGACTCTCTGTCTCTCTCTGTCTCTCTCTTTCTCTCGCCTCTCCTCCCTCTCTCTACCCACCTTTTCTCTCCCTCCCTCTCTCCCTAGAGGATCTGGAATCAAGAAATCTTCCTGAGTTCAAATATGGCCTTAGACACTTGCTGTATGATCTTGTGCAGGTCACTTAATCTCAACTGGAAAATGGGGATAATGATAGCATTTACCTCCCAGACTTATTGTGACAGATGTGATATTTGTAAAGTGCCTAGCACATAGTGGGTACTTAATAAATGCTCATTTCAGGGTGGCTAGGTGGCACAGTGACTAGAGCACCAGCCCTGGAGTCAGGAGGACCCGAGTTCAAATCCAGCCTCAGACACTTAACACTTATTAGCCATGTGACCTTGGGCAAGTCACTCAACCTCAATTGCCTTTCCCTTTCCTTTCTGAGAAGCAAAAAAAAAAAAAGTTTAAAAAAAATGCTTTTTCCGTCCTTTGGCAATCTGGCAAAGCCCTTCTCTGAATAAGATTTTTAAATACACCAGATAGAATATGAAGGATTACAAAGGAAACCAATTACTTTGAAAGAGTCACTTAAATATTTTTTAAAGTTAATGGACTTGAAGTTAAGAACCCTTATTCTAAAGCGAATACTTCTCCCTGTTTCATCTCCATTTAAAGGAAATTCACTTCTTTATGTTACTTTCCTGGTTTCATTAAAGGTGTCCGTGTAATAACAAAGGTAATAAAAATGGAGAGCAAAGATCACTGCCTCGGGTATGTAGTCAGAAGACCCAAGTTCGAATCTTCCCCCAACATTTACAACATGCGTGACCTTGGCCAAGATAAGTCACTTCGTTATCCTGGACGTCAGTTTCTTAATCCGTAATATGAAAGGGCTAGTTAGGCAGCCACCCAAAGTGCCTTCCAGCTCCCTATCATAGGGCTATACCACTTAAAACAAAGTTGTATAGAAGCTTATTACATTAGATTGAAACTCCCTGTTGCATCCGTCTCTGCCATACTATGGTTATCCATTGATTAATCCTAATACTCCACTAGAAGAAGACAGTAAGAATTATAAGCAATTTGATCTTTTTATGAACATAAAGATAGACCATTTGAGTTAGAAGAAATCCTAAGGGTCATAGATTCCAACCCAATCATTTTAGAGATGAGGAAATTGAGTTTCAGAATGGTGAAGTAACACAAGACTTTGTCGAACCCTTTATTCCTACAAATAAACCATGGTTTTTGTGAGCAACAACTCATATTTTTAAGAGAGTTCATGGGAAGGGAAATATTTCCTTTCAGCAAATCTAACTGAACTACACAGGAAGTTAACTTGTGAATTTGTTCTTAGTTTTCAATTTCAGTATTTTAACATAACTGAAGTTCTGGAGGTTCAGTAATGACTATTTTCTTAAGTGAGATTGAGTGTATATTTATTAAATATTTGCAAGTTAAACAAATGGCATTATTAAAAAATAGGAACATATTTCAGAACTTGGTATCCAACAATTAGTCTACATATACATTAGTTTTGAGCTGTGCAACACAGCCTTTTTCATCAGGCATGAAAAGAACATGCTTATACTCCCCACTATTGGGGATGCTGGGGACTCCGGATTGCTTGAGTGTGATAGTTCTGAGTTTCCACGGGGCTCATTTTGATTGGGTATGTGTACTAAGTATCCACTAACACACTGAGCATCTGGAGCTGGGTACCCAGATAACCCAAAGAGAGGCAAGCTATTGTGGGTTGGAAGTGGAATACGACAGAGTTTCTATGCTTTGTGTGTATACGTGTGTGTATTACATATAAATATATATGTATATGTGTGTATAGAAATTTACACATATATGTGTGTATTTATATATAAAACATACACATATAATTTAGACAAACATATGTAAATATTCACATACAGACAGTTCTGTGTATATAGTCTATGTAAGCATATACACATATATATGTATTAACACATGGCTCCCAGGTGCTTACCATATTACATACACCCAATCGACTTTAGTCCTGGTGTAGCTCAGAACTCCTAAGCTTAAGAAATTCTCCAGTTTCAGCTCCCCCGCACCCACAATAGCAGAGATTACAGGTGTGTGCCACCATGCCCAGAGAGGTACCCTATGTTTATACAACTCATAACTGATGCACACATAGAACATATTGATTCAAAGCATTTTAGAGAAATTAATGAAGACAATTGGATTGGTGAATAGAGAGCACTTTGTTGAAGTACTAACACTTTATTATTATTATTATTATTATTACTAATGGATAAGTAAAGAAGGGGTTTTAATCAATGTGGATAACCCTGAAAGGAGTATGGCATAGTGGTTACAAAAGTGACTTCAGAATCAGAAAACCTGTCTTCAAATCTCACCTGTGAACTGTGGAGTCTGTGTGACCCTGGCTAAGTCACTTAAATTCTCAGTGTCCCAGGCAATGCTCTAATTCTATAAATTGCAGAGGGAGTGTCAATTTGCTTTGGTAGAGGAAGTTTCCTGATGGAGAATTCCCTATACCAATAAAATCATGCATTTGGTCAAAAAAAAAACTGAGTAGTATTCTTTAAAAAAAACTTTTCATTTTCAAAAGAAAACAAATTATTTTGTCCAAGAATCTAAACTTAAAAAATTGAAAACATAATTTTTATCAGGTTCTAAACCAAAAAAAAGATTCCATGACATATTAAGTAAACACAAAATCATGTTGAAAATAATAATTCCTTTCTTACAAGTCAAAAAAATCCAACTTTATATGCATCTCATGATTTTCACAATTAGCATATCCTAATAACTGATCATTGCTTTATGAACAGAAATAAGGCTTACAGACTGATTGTAGAGTTATTGATTTGATGGGGAAAATGTTGTTTTAACTTTTAAGGGCTCTAATTTCAAATTGAAGTCATAAAACTCTGTGAGGTTGCTAGGTGACATTGTAGATAGATTGAATCTGTCTGTGGAATTATGAAGAATTTAGCTTAAATCTTGCTTCAGACACACACACAGTGTGACCCTGGGCAAGGCACTGAACCTCTCTTTGTCTCAGTTTCTTCGTGCATTAAAATGGAGATTATAATAGCATTATATAATATCCTATATTCTATAATTATATATTGTATTGATACGTTATATAACCAGATATTATATATCAATTATATAATAACTTTATATAATAGATTATAATAGCACAAGGCAAAGAAAAAAAGTCTGCAAATCTCAACATACTAGCTTTTGCTGTTCTTATTATTTTCAAATATTTATGGGATTTTCAGTGTGAAAGAAAAGACTACATTGACTTTGCTTGACTAGAGAGAAGAACTATGCCTGAAAGGTAAAATTTATGGTCAGACAGATCTGAAGTACATAAAAAGCAGTATCTAATAATGACAGGTAGCAGAACCTGAACTGGCTATCCCAGGAGATAATAATGGTAAAAGTGACACAAAACTCTATATGTATCATCTCCTACGGTCCTCCAAGCAGCCTTAGGAGATGAGGTACGACGGACATTGCCTTGTTATAGATGAAGAAGCAGGAGTGGGGAAAAGAAGTGGCTTACACACCTAGTTAAGTATCAGAGGGGACAATTCAAAGGTTAGTCTTCTTGACTTAAGGCCAGCCCTTTTCCATTAGTGACTTCTCTGCCACTGGAAGTACTTGGGCAGAGCTTAGCTGATTACTTGATGGGGATGCTTCATAGAGGTTTCATGCTTTACTCATGAGTTGAACTAGCGGACCCCTATGATCCTTCAAAATTGATTTCCTGGGATTCTATGACTGCTTTTCCTCTACTAGATTCCAATAAGCCATAGTCAGTAAATCCTTTTTAATAATAATAATGATAATAAATAGCTAGCCTTTATACAGCTCTTTAAGATTTAAAAAGCACTCTATACATGTTGTAACCCAATCGATTCTCACAAAAACCCATTCATTAACCCCATTTAGCAGAAGAAGGTGAGGTTGTTTGCCTGAGATTACGCAGCTAGTAAATGTCTGAGGTCAGATTTGAACTCAAGTCTTCCTACTTCTAAGGCCAGGTTCACATTTGAGAAAGTCATCTAAACAGGGCACCTCCCTGTCTCTTCCCACTCCTAACCTCTCCACAATCTGGCTTCTGATGCCATCGTTCCACTGGACATGCTCTTTCCAACATTACCATTGATCTCTTCATTGTCAAATCTTTGCTGACTCTTTCACTCTTCATGACCCATCTGCAGCCTTTGGCCCCGTCAGTCACACTGCCCTCCTGGATTCCTCTCTTTAAGCATTCATGGCATGGCTCTCTTCCCGTTTCTTCTCTTACTTGTTTGATTTTTTTTTCAGAATCTCCTTTGTTTGATCTTCCATGTCATGCCTATGAACTATCAATATCTGTCTGTCATAGGCTTTTCTTTTCTTCCTCTAGATCAGGGATGAGGAACCTGAGACCTCAAGACCACATGTTACCCTCTAGGTCATTGGGCGCAGCCTTTTGACTGAGTCCAAGTATAAAGAACAAATCCTTTTATTGAGGGGATTTGTTCTGTGAGGTTTGGATTCAGTCAAAGGACTGCACTTGAGGACCTAGAGGACCATATGTGGCCTCAAGGCTGCAGGTTCCCCACCCTTGCTCTAGAGTAGCGGTTCTCAACCTGTGGGTTATGTTCAATTTGTAACAATGAAAATGCATCCTGCATATCAGATATTTACATTATGATTCATAACAGTAGCAAAATTATAGTTACGAAGTAGCAACAAAAATAATTTTATGGTGGGGGGGGGTCACCACAAAGTGAGGAACTGTATTAAAGGGTCGTGGGATTAGGAAGGTTGAGAACCACTGACCTAGACTGTCTCATTGGTGATTTCTCCTTGTATCATGGATTTGGTATTATCTCTCCGTAAATGGGCATGTTGGGTAGAGCACTGACCTTAGGTACTTACTACATGGTATTAATGGAAAGGGCACTGGTTTTAAGATCAGAAAACCTGGGTTCAAATCTTGGCTCTGCCATTTAGTACCTTTGTGACCTTGGGGGTTAATTCTGTTATTGGTAAAAATAGGGAAGTTGGATTAGATTACCTTTGAGTTCTCTTTCAATTTTAAATCTACTTTCCTATAATAATGTACAAATAACTGTGCCAGGTACACAAAGATGAAAAATGACCTCAAGAACCCTACTATTGAGAAGCTTACAATATATAAGAAGGAATCCAGTATGTACACATACGATTCAAAGTGTCCCAAAAGTCTTAGTGGCACTTTAAGTCACTAAAGCTTAAAGGTTCACAAAGACTTTTAGAATACCCAGGTTGGAAATAATGGCAAAAGGAGAGAAACAGACTGAAGTCTCTCAATCAAATGAGGATGAGAGGTCACTTTTAGCTTTGTGGATCGCAGCAGACTTCATAGAATTGGTGGCACCTGTGTTTGCCAGTAATAGAGGGAAGGAATTCAGTAGACAGAGAATGCATTTTAGGGGTGGGGGATGATGGCCTTTATGACTGGCCAGGAAAGTCAGTTTGAGCCTGGGACTCAGTGGGTACTCCTGGATGGCAAGGAGGTTGCACAAATGAAATCAGGCTGGAAAGAGAAGATGGAGATAGATTATAGCAGATTTTCAAGGCAAGGCAGGTGAGGTTTTTTTTTTTAATCTTCTGTTCCACAGAGTCACAGAAGGTCTCTGAACAAGGGAATGGCATGGTTTTTATTGTTGTTGTTCAGGCACGTTCAACTCTTTGTGACCCCATTTGGGGTTTTCTTGGCAAAGATATTGGAGTGGTCTGCATTTCCTTCTCCAGCTCATTTTACAGATGAAGACATTGAGACAAACTGAGAGTTAAGTGACTTGCCCAGGGTCACACAATTAGTACTTGTCTTGAGGTCAAATTTGGACTCAGAAAAATTAATCTTTCTGATGCTTGAGCCAGCATGCGACCCACTCCACCACTGACCTGCTTAATGGACATGTTGGAGTTTATGCTGATGCTCGTGTGAAAGATGTCATATAGGAGAATCATCTCCCTAGAAAAAACATTAACTTGTTCTGCTTTTTTAAAAACACAGTCTTCTAAGGAGCAGAAAAACTGTTTGCTGCTTTGAAGCTTTTGCTTTGTTGGACCATTTCATTCTTTATAATTAATAATAATAATAATAGCTAACAAAATGTAGCACTTCCTAAATGCCAGGCACTTTGCTACAGCACTTTGTAATTACCATGTAATTTGGTCTTATGACCACCCTGAGATTGGTGCTACTATTATTCCCATTTTACAAATGAGGAAGCTGAGGCCAACCAAGGGCTGTTGGCTTGTCCAGGGTCACAGAGTCAATAAGCATTCAAGGCTGGATCTGAGCTCAGATCTTCCTGACTCCAGAGCCAGATCTCTACCCACTGTGCTATCTGCATGCCCATGGAGCCTGCTGGAGTGAGCTTATAAAGCTACACAGACACTGATGGCTCCTCAATCATGGAAAGGACTCTCACCAGTCATGAACAGGACCATAGGAACATAGAAGAAAGGTCTAAAAAGGACCTTAACAAGGTGCCTAGCATAGAATGTGATCTCTCTGAGGTTAGAGGCTATTTTCTTTTTTCCAATTCAGAAAGCAATTAATAGATATTTGGTGAATTTAGTTGTATTTCTTAGCATTCACTCCTATAGCTGTACCATTCCGGTATCACGTCCTTTGTCTAATGTCGATTGTGTTCTGTTTCTTTTGTTTCCCTTACAGTATGTGTTTTAGAGCTACGTACACCGTTGGTAGTTAATAATGGATGGGAGAAAGCTTAGCGTACAGAATACTGAAAAAAATTGTTCCGGACGGTGCTCTACGTACAGGAGACCATTTTCTGTATGTAAGATAGGGGGGTGGTTAAGTGAATTTGGACCGTTAGGCACAAGTGAGAGGGGAAAGACATGGCCCATTAATATCTTCAGAATTCTTATAGCATTTTAATAGCCTTACTCACAAAGGTAAATATTCTCTCTTAATGTCAGTAAAGTTAAATGAAACAGACTTCCTTCAAAGGAAATGCTTTAAATACAACAACTGTTTTTGTTTTTTAAACCAATGGATTAAAAATTTAGAGCATTTACCAAATCCGACACATTTATATATTGTATCTAAACATATATTCCAACCGCATTCAGAATGGGGGGAAAAAAAACCTAAACCGATTGCAGTCTTCTCGTTAAGCTTTTGTGAGTTTCTGCGCCATTGTAACAGTAGAGCTAATTATCAAGCAAAGACATGATAATTACGCAGAGCTTTTTTGTTAAGAGAAGAATCTTTTTCAACACCCACGCACTGCACAATTTCCTCTGACCCTGCAACACTGTCTGTAGCACGGCCCAGGAATCTTATATTTCAGTCTGAATGTTGGAAACAGTGTGGTTTTTCCCTTTTTTCCTTGTGAATAAACTAATTTGGGGGGTTGGGAATAGGGATAATAGTCCAAATGGGAAGAAGCAGAATAAATGGCCCTTCATGCTAGAACTCTCCTGCTGTTTAACTTCATTCTGTTATAATCCTTTTATTGCAGATAAACAAGATTGAAAACTTTACCAAGTAGCCTCAAGATTACTGAAATTTCAAGATTTTGTTAAATCTATATGGAAACTAATTTCTCAGGGCCCTCCTTCCCCATGAGCCAGACTCTCCACGTTTTCTATCCTTCACAATCAATTTCTATCCAAGTGCAGAAATTCTATTAATGTGACTGATTCTCCCACCTCCGTCCTTTCTTCTCTCCTTTCCTGAATGATCTCCATGTCTTCCTGTCTAGCTACTTTTAAAGACTGGCCAAGGCAAACCTTTACCATGTTAGAGTTTAATCAAGCCAACAAGCATTTATGAAATTCTTACTGTGTGCCAAAGCCCTCCTGGATCCCTGCCCTGGTGTGGAGGAGGGTCTTGCATAGCTCAATGAAACAGGTCATAGTGGAGAGTTCTGACAAAAAGTGATCCATGGGAGAAAGAAATGGCAAACCACTCTAATTAATACCTTTGCCAAGAAAACACTATGGGCAGTATTTAATTAATTAAATTAAAAAAATATATATATATATATGTTTTAAATCCCTGCCTTCAAGGAGTTTACAATCTAATGGCAGAGACATCATGAAAAGAATCGCGTACACAAAGCACAGGTAGGATCATTTGCAAATACCGATTTGGGAAGGAAAGACACCAGTATTAAGGAGGAAGGGGAAAGACTTCCTGCAGGAAGGATTTTAGCTGAGGCTTGAAGGAAGGAAGTTGGAGAAGCCAGGAATTAGTTGGGCCAAGAAGGTTCAATGAATTTAACTCACCATAACGCTTTAAAAAGATGTATTGATAATTTTTTTGACAAATCATAAAAATTACTGGCATATTCTCGGGTAAATATCTCACAGTGTACAATTCCTCGTTATTCTGAAAGCGTGCCCTAGAACCTCCAGGCTGTACCTTCTCTGGGTTCAAAATGCAAAATGCTTAAGCTGGTGATGTTAGACTGAAGAAACTCTACATATCTTAAAACCTTCCAAATCTCCATTTGTAAAGGAAATGGCAAATAAGCAGGGTTTAAGAGCGTCTAGGCTGTCCAGGAGGATTTGTGTACTCCATTAACTGTATCCTTGAAAAGCGACTTCACTTATGCGTTAAATTTAAAAAATCAACCACAAAACACACACATAGTGCAAGTAACTTCCTATATGTGAAACAAACTAATTTTCCTATATTTAACTAAATCTTTAAGGAATGGCAAAAAGTTAAGCAGCTAGGTGTTGAACAGCTAGGTGGCTCAGTGGATTGAGTCCTGGGCCTGTAGTGAGGAGGACCTGAGTTCGAATTTGACTTTTACTTGCTGCATGACGCCCGACAAATCACTTAAACCTGCTTGCCTTGGTTTCCTCATTTGTAAAATGTGTTGGAGAAGGAAATAGCAAACCATTACGGTATCTTTGCTAAGAAAACCCCAAAAGGGGTCATGAAGAACCTAACAACAAAATTAAACCCTATGATAACATTTTTCAAGGACCTAAACAACTTTCTGTTTTGTCCTGAAGTTTTGTTGTTGAATTGTACTTAATGTCTCTGTACTTAAAAGCCTTTAACGTTTCTAGGATCTGTAATTTCTTTAGCATGGGCCCATTACCCCAGTGATATAGACCTTGATGTCTTAGATGGTTTTCATGAATTGTTGTGGTCAAAATCTTTATCTACTTTTGGTCAAACTTCTAATGATGATTTTCTTTGAATTTAGAAGACAATGGATTTTACCACGTATATATACCAAGTCTTTCCAGCCATGTCAAAGTTCAAATTCCGATGACACACCCTTTGAGAACTTAATGCCACCTTTACACCAAGATTCATTATCAAAGTATTAAATATTACTCGATATAAATGAGCTATGGTCTTGAAAAAAGGGACTTTGTCTTAATAGTAATCCCCAGTCTCCTTCGGGTCCTGACCAACATCCCATCTTCTATAGGAATCCATCCAAACTCTCTTAATCCAAATGCTTTCTGTTATCTTCTATTATCCCGTATATAGCTTGTTTGTACATACTTCTTTGCTTGATATCTCTTATATTAGATTATGAGTTCCTCAGAGACTGTCTTTTGCCTTTTCTTTTTTGTACTCCAAGACTTAGGTCAACACCTGGAAGACAGTAGGTACTTAATAAATTCTTATTGACTGACGGATGGCCGTAATACTTCTGACTTGTACATGTCAACACTTAAAATGAGAAAAGGATGAGATTGAACCATAACACGGACTGATTATTTCCCTGTAGTCTCATATTTATGTATTTACATGCAGAGGCAGAATGGCATCATGGATAGAGAGCCAGCCTTGGAAACGAGAAGACCTGTCACATGTTGGCAGAATGCCAGTGGGTGAGTCACTTAACCTCTCCACAACCCAGACAATTTCCTAAGGTTTAAAGCTGTACAAGAGTTGCCAATATGCACTGTTAGAAGGAGTTTACATACTGGGAGTTCTCAGACACCAATATAATTACAGTTCCAGAACAACAACAAAAGAAAGTATTTATATTATCTGTCTATCTAAATATATACGTATATAGACACATATTCAGATATATCAGCGGTTCTCAACCTGTGGGCTATGTTCAATTTCTAACACTGAAAATACATCCTGCATATCAGATATTTATATAATGATTCATAACAGTAGCAAAATTACAGTTATGAAGTAGCTTCGAAAATAATTTTATGGCTGGAGGTCACCACAACATGAGGAACTGTATTAAAGGGTTGTGGCAGTAGGAAGGTTGAGAACCACTGATATATATATATATATATATATATATATATATATATGGATATAATACTACAGTAAAGAGAAAGAAGGTAAATAATATAATTTCCTCAGAACATAAAGTATTTTTCAGTTAAGCATAAACTGTTAATTTAATATGTGTAAGGGACAACTTGAATGATACGTTATAAATGTGTACCCACAAGAACTCTTAAGCACTTACTATATGAGGTCCATTTGTAATTTACTTTTTTTTTCTTTTTGCTTTTTGGAGGGCAGTTGGGGTTAAGTGACTTGCCCAAGGTCACAAGGCTAGTTTTTTGTGTTAAGTGTCTGAGGCCGGATTTGAACTCAGGTACTCCTGACTCCAGGGCTGGTGCTCTATTCACTGCGCCACCTAGCCGCCCTGTCATTTACTTTTGACTCTCTAAAGTTACTTTTTTTTGCACAGTCTTGGAATATAGAACGTTTATAAGCTCAACATTCAATGCAAACTTCATAATAACTTATAATAATAACCATTATTAATAGTAAAGTTAAAAAGAAGACTTAACTGTTGAAGGGAGGAAGAATGTGGGGGAGAGAGCCATGGGATGATTAATTCTGTTTGAACAAATACTACTATGATTTCCTTAGTATAGAACCAGACTAAATATGGCAGGAATGCTTTTTACTTTGTCCAAAATGACTTCAGTAAATTAATTTTTCAAAATATTCTAGGAAAGCAGGAAAAATATCAAGACCCAGGAGAAGACTGTAAGAAGAAGAATAAGCTAATAAAACTGGACAAACTCGCCTCTTTTACTTTCTTTCCTTAGTATTTTCTGCTCATGAAGGTAAATCCTTGAGATTATTTGGTAGGTCATCTGAAGCCATTTTTAAGCTACAACGCTTAAACATGGTGTATGTAAAACTGTGAACAAGTTATAATAAAATTTTGCTGTCCTAATGGTTGTGACTTAATTCTTGGTAATATTTGCCAGTGTCATGCCATTGCTTCCCCCTCTCCCATAATCATGTATGTTTGCACCTGTTACCTGCTCTCCTCCCCTCCTGACCTCTGACCTTGAATAGACTCCTGAACACTGAACACTGAACACAGTTCATAACCCTTGTGGACCTCACTTTCAAGGACAGCTCAGGTACCATCACTTCTACAAAGTTTTTCCTGATGTATCTTTTTGAATTTCTCGTACTCCTTTTTTTTAACTTCCCCTCTGAATTCAGTAATTTAATAACTTGCGTATCATAGTTATTAATGGATAGATCATCCTTCCTTCTAGATAAGGGCTATGAATTCTTGAACATGGCAGACAACTAAACCATTTGTTGTGTTGAAAATCTGCCATGTTAATTCTCAATGCAATAAATTAAATCTGTTAATTTTTGTTAAAAAATACTTTGCTATGACACATTTAGAATTATTGCTTCACCAAACATCAGATCCTAAACGTGTGTTAAAATTTCACAGAAGTGGATCCAATGATATAATTTTTAATGAATAATTTCTTTTAGCATTCCAACTATATGAGTGAGAAACAAACAAAAAACCCAGAGATCCATCATACTGGCATCAGTTTTAAGTAATTTTCTCCCTACTACTCTTGACGTGACTACATTATGAAAAGAGAATTAAGTCCTACAGTTTAGAAGCAATATAAACATTTGGTGAGATGTCCTACAATTCCGTTAAAGCTTTACTCTCACAGAGCCTTAATTCTTACCTCAACAATGTCTGAATTTGTTCGGCTCTCATGTGGCTCATTGTACTCTGTGTATTTCAGCAACACTTTGTCCATATCCGTGCTGGCATACTGGAACAGTTTGTTGGTGCTGTTAAAGATGATTAGCGCAATCTCACAGTCACATAGAACACTCAGCTCATAAGCCTTCTTCATTAACCCAAATTTCCTCTTTGTAAATGTCACCTGGAAAAAAAAAGGAAAACAAGTCTGTCAAAATCTTGTGTGTTTTTTAAATATTCTTTTCTTTCTTAAAACAATGACATATCTGCCATACTGTTCCAGGCACTCCTACATTCAGAAGGGAAGCAAACACATTCAAAACTGTTTTTTACCGAAGAATATAAAAATGTGTGGGTGCGGACCTATAGAAATATATGTAACTCAATGCATCATTTGAAAGTATCATCTTTTAATGGAGGCAACCAAGGAAGTTTTTGTTGTTTCACAATCTAACGTCCTACCCTTGGAAATATCCATTTATAAAATTTCATTTCAGAGCATCTAATATTTTGCCCAAATATGTCATTTCATTTCATCTCCTTTCCCTTCTCTTGTCTACTTTTGCTTTGCCTTGCTTTCCCTTCCTTCCCTTCTAAGGATTTCATGTTTTAGGTTTACATTCCAAAAGCTTACTTTCTAACTATGGCAGAAACTACTGTTATTTCTCAGGCTTCGTTCATAGGCATCGTTATAATTTGAAAGTAAACATTTAATTTCTTATTCATTTAATTTTGTGTTAAAATTAGAAATGATTAATTATGCATTGTACAATGGAAGCAGCCCTGACCCTGGAGTTAGAGGACCTGGGTACAAATCTTGCCTTAAACAATTACTACCTATTTTATCTTTGGCAAATTATTTTGCATCCCTGAGACTCACTTTCCTTCTCTGGAAAGGGAGAGAGTAACACTAAATCACCTCTAAGGTCCCTTCAGCTCTAGATCAATGATTCTATGAGCTCTCTTCTGGTAGTCACAAAACAGGGACTCAGGAAATATCTTTAGAGATAATTTTTAAAAAAAATTCAGTTTTGTTCTCCTGGACATCATTCTTCTGGCCTAACCAGGCTATAAACTGTGGAGCTATCTTTGACACTTTTTAATTTTTCATCCCTTTATTCAATATTTCACCAAATTCTATCATTTCTTCCTTCAAAATTTCTCTTAGATTCACCTACTTCCTTCCATTTGTACTGTCAGGACTTCAGTCAGATCCCCATAACCTTGTATTTGGAGAACTAAAGCTTCCAACTTCAACAATAGTCAGCTTTCTAACTGGCCTCCCTATACCCCTACTTTCTCCTTCCTCCAATCTGTCAATGAAATAAAGTAATATCTAAATTTTGTGTCTATCATGCTATCCTCCTCACCTTATGAAACTCCCCAAAATCCATGTTATTTAATAGATAAAGTCCAAACTCTTCTGCTTTGTCTTCATTATCATCACAATTACTTCTCAGCTGGAATGCCCTTCCTTTTCTTCTAAGACTCCCACCCATCCTCAAGACCTGGGTCAGGTCTCATGCTTTCCAGGAAGCCTCCTCTGATCACTGCTATTTCACAGGCTGGTGCTTTATTTCCCATTTCCCATTCTTTTTGCTTCTTCTGAGTTTTATTTTTTATACCAATCTCTCCATCGTCTATGTTGATTTTATGATTCATATTGTTGACCCTCATAATCCCTCAGCCTGGTTCATTAACCTCTTCCTTTCCAGGAACTTTTTCTCTATTCTAATTCAAGTCATAACTGGAGTGATTAGACTTTAGACCATACTGTCCCTTATAACTACCCTTCCTCCTCTGAAAACCTAAACTCATCATCCTCTTCCACTCTCATCTTTGCTTTACTCATCCTAAATCTGTTCTTTGCCCTTCCTGTGACTTCTTCTGTCTTCTGTGACATTATCCCAGCCCATCACCCTACTATCGCTTCACTTTATCCCCTTTAAAATACAGATTTTGTAGTTGACTATCTCAACAAGGCACCATCTTTTCCCCTCACATTTCTGTTCTTTTGAATGCCTGATATTTTTGCTTTGTTATTTTCCAGTTTTGGTTCATCTATAGCATCTGCCTTCCCTGATCCCACTTTATAGAATGGTTGAAGGAAGACACTAAACCTTGCTATACTGACTGTATATATTATAAATTTGTGTTTTCACTGTTGCTCACCAATCCTTTTATTCATGTCTTAGGGATTCCCTAAAACATGTGTTCCAGCAATCAATCCCTCCTTCATTTTTGCTGTCTTTCTACCTTTTGTTTGATCATCCCTTAGACTTAAAGACAAACGGAAAAACCTTCCCTTGACTCTGCTATCCTCTCAAGGTAGCCTCTTACTGAGTCTAACACTTAAAATTTAGAGTGAGAAAGAGCCTTAGAAGTCTTCAAATTTAACCCCATTTTTTACAAATAAGGGAACTGAGGCACAAAGGTAGGTAGTAAATGTCTGACGCAGGATCTGAATCCAGGTCTTCTAGACTCCAAGCTTGGTGCTTTATTCCTTTCTCTCCCTCAATCTGCATCTAACTATTTATCAAGTTCTATTCTTCTGCTTCTGCATCTCTCCATCCATTCCACTCAAATTCAGCCCTACAATACCTCCTGAGTCACGTTGCTTCTACATATTGCTTTTTTCTAGTTTATCCTTTCTATATCTTCCAAAATAATCTTTCTTTTATAAAATCTGACAACTTGTATTGCTTATCTGCTCAGAAACAATCTAAAGTTAAAAAACACCCTGACAGATTAGCTTGATATTGAAAGCCCTCCATAACTCATTGCCAACCTACCTTTCTAGCTTTATTTCATATTAATCTTCTTTCTCCTCTTCATCTTCCCATTAAACTAAACCACTTCCTCTTTCATGCTCCATCCCTGGCTCGTGCATTTATTTAGTAAATTTCCAGTACATAGTATGCATATATCCTTCCTTATCTCATCTTTGAAATCCTTCACATCTTTTCTGTTTTTGCTTTTTTTTGGAGGGCAATTGGGGTTAAGTGACTTGTCCAAGTTCACACGGCTAGTTTTTGTGTTAAGTGTCTGAGGCCGGATTTGAACCCAGGTCCTCCTTCCTCCAGGTGGCCAGTGCCACCTAGCTGCTCCCCTTAACATCTTTTAATGCTCAATTCAGGTGATTGGCTTTAGGAAGCCTTTCCTAGTCATACTTTCCCCTTCTTCCCTCCTCACCCCCAGCACCCAATCTTTCAATGATATCCCAGCCCTTAAATGGTCTGAGCACATAAAAGTTTGTGTATCTCCATTGTTCTTGTCATATTTTAACTTTATCACATTTATTTGCATACATTGTCTCCTGTATAGACACCCTTATACACCCAGGGTCTAAAACAGTGTTTTGAATAGAACAGATGCTTATAAAATTCAACTGAGTTGAATTTCTGGATATATGCCTTTTTCCCTTGACAACACTGAGAAGTATTAGCATCTTCTTGTTTCCAACATGTTGAAGCTATCAATTCTCTCCTAACTGGAGTCTTGGGCCCCCTGACACTCTAAAACCAGTCTTAGTCATGGCAGAAGGAAAAGAGGCTGTACCGGGCTCCTGGAGCCTTTGATGACATACCAAGTTCAAGTTTTGCTGCTGGTATTCTCACTTAGATATTAATGATAATGATGTTCCAAACTCCCAGAGGGGTTTAAAGACTTATTTCACAACAAAACTATGAGTTAAGCAGTCTGTGTATTTTTTTCCCAATCTATAAATGATGAAACTGAGGCTCAGTTTTTAAGAGAAAAACAAGGTGACATCGTTTAGTAAGTGTTGGAGCTGGGCCTTGAACCGAGATTTTTCGACTCCCAAACTACTGCTCTTTCCGCTGAACTGTTCATCTTGGCTTATTGATCCCTGGACTCTTTTGTTTGGTCTGCTTTCCTCCACTGTTGCCCAGAACCTTTGCTGCTGTTTCTGAAAATTCTCTGTTTCTCTCATTGGGGTTCATACCCCTGCTGCTTGGTCCCACAATCTAGGTTGACTACAACCACATATGCAACCTATTTATTTCTCTTTGCCTAAGCTAGATTCCTTAGATTCTACATCTCTTTCTAGCTCAGTCATATTGTAGAAGTACTGGATTTGTAGTCAGATGACCTGAGTTCAAATCTGCACTCTTCCACTTACTAACTGTGTAACTTTGGGAAAGCCAATTCTCTGGGCTTGTCAGGAAGACCATCACCTCTGCATTTCATAATTAACTCAGTCCCCATTCTCCCCAGTCCATATCCTCTTTTGCCTTCCCTTTCCATGGTGTCCTTTGGAACTCTCTTCTATTAAATTATACTTTGATCAAAATTCTCTTCCTTTTACTTTCTTTCCTATTTTTTTTCCTAAAGTCACCATGTCTCTTTAAACATTATCTCTGAGAACAACGGTCCCATTTCTCACATTCCTTGATGCACCAGGACCACTGAAGGAATTAGCCCTATCTATTCCTCAGTTTCTTTATCTGAAAAAATGAAGACATTGGACTATGTCACCTTTAAGATTTCTTCTAGCTCTAAATCTTTGGTCCTGTATAGGATACCACCCTTCTTTTTTCTCCTTCTTTGCCTTAACTGATTTCCCTGGATTACTTGGAACCACAATCTTTGCCCATTTGTCTCTGAGTTAACAAATCATTCTACTTGTTACCCTTTATTTGCCTGGATGTGTGGTATTTGCCAGTTCCCTCCTTTCCTTACCTGATCTTTCATGTCTGATATCTGATTGACACAACTGATGAAACCTACTACACTTCTGCCATGTAGCTGGACCCCCAGCCCTAGGGCTCCATCCTACTGCTGTCAAAGACTTATGTTTTTGAGCAAAGCCATAATAGGGTTTCCTATACCCATTCCTATAGGAATTCCAGTGGGGTGGGATGCTGGTCTAGTACACAAACATTTCTGCATGTAGCCAAAGCACATTAGAAAAAGGGATTGTGGGAATTGGGATGTTTAAAGGGAACAAGGGTAGGGAAGAATGCTGTGAGACAACTAATTAAGGTCAGTGTGTGTGTATATCCTGAAGTGGCAGCATGAAAGACCTGGATAGGATGGAGTGGACTTTAAAAGACAAGACGTGGTTGCTGAGTAATAAAAGCAGAGGGAATGTCTGAAAGGGGCATTCTGTTGTCCTTGTGTGTCAAGGAGTATGATAAACGGAGTAGCAATTCTCAGAGACAATGCTAAAAGACAGGATATTTTTAGGGGAAAATTTAGCTTTCAGGAACTACAAGAAGTTGGAGGGAAGGTGAGGGGAAAAGAATTGGATTGAAGTGAGGTTGAAAGAGGAGAGTTCAAAAGGATATAGTGGAAAGGGAGGGCAAACGTGAATATGGATTGGGGAGGATTTGAGCTATAAAGTGTAGAGGCAGAGATCTTTCTGATGATTCCAGCCCTCTTGTATGGTTCAGGTCCCTAGATCGGGTGTAAGTCTGGGGCCATCTGAACTAGTGAATAGATGGAGCTTCAGAGAGGAAGCCCAACAGCAATGCGAC
Organism: Pseudocheirus occidentalis; assembly: GCA_028646575.1. Taxonomy (NCBI): domain Eukaryota; kingdom Metazoa; phylum Chordata; class Mammalia; order Diprotodontia; family Pseudocheiridae; genus Pseudocheirus; species Pseudocheirus occidentalis. Next base: position 345,183,235 of record CM053594.1, on the reverse strand, counting down.
TCTGTGACGTGTGGCAATTTGGGGGATGGTGGATGGCAGGGCTAGGGAAAGAAAAGCACCCGCCTTAGGTGGTAGTAGTACCTGAACCTCACTGGATAGTAGAATCTGAGGAAAATCCATGGCTGCCAGGTCTTTGTTCTACTTCATATATATCTATACATTTATCTAAGTCTATGTTTATATCTATATATCTACTATACGATATTAAAACGATGAGCCCTTTTTGGCTGCCAGTGTGGGACAATGAATACAGTAAGTGGAGGAAAAAGCATGAAGATTTTTTTTTTTTGCTTTTTGGAGGGCCATTGGGGTTAAGTGACTTGCCCAAGGTCACACGGCTAGTTTTTTGTGTTAAGTGTCTGAGGCCGGATTTGAACTCAGGTACTCCTGACTTCAGGGCCGGTGCTCTATTCACTGCACCACCTAGCCACCCCAAGCATGAAGATTTCTTGAAGGTAATCTATAGTATCCTAAAAATTTGGTGAGTGTTGCTATGCAAGAACATTAATTACAAGTGCTATGAATAACAGGAGGCATTGATTTTGAGCTGGTGTAATTTTTCAGTAAATTAGAGATAGGTTACTTTTTTCCCCTTTAAGGTAAATAAAAGTATAGGTCTCATTAATAAAAGATTTATATTTTATTTATTAAGTATACATGGACTATGTTTGACTTAAGGGAATATTAACAAAGTACTATTTATCTACAATTACATGGAAATTGGTGACAGTGGAATGGTCGAAGAATTCAAATACATGTAAAGTGTTTTAATCTGCTAGAACTCCTAATGCAAACTAATACTAGATGTAACCTCTTTCCACCTTGGAATCTCTGCTGGTCATGCCACAGAGAACTTGACTTTTCTGTGTTAGTAATTCCTACCTTAGTCTCTTGGATCAAAAATGTCTTTTACATGTCTGTTTTCTGTGTTTTTCTTTGCGCTGCATACTAACGGCACACATTCTCTCTGTAGAACTATATTTGTAGCTCTTACCAAGACGCTTATGATAAAATACAGATTTTGCAATATTTTCACATCTGATTACAGAACTACTTCAAAAATCAGCTTATCTGGTGCCAATCTTGTATACGTACAAGATCAATTATTACTAATCTCAAAGAGTTCAATGCAGTGGTTTTTTTAAGAATGAGTAAAAATAATGGGACCATTGTAGATATCATTATTATTGAGTGTAGATTAATTCAACTTTTTCATAGAAAAAACACCTATTAAGTACACCCTATAAGCAAGTTCTGCATGAAATCCTACCTACCATATACCATTAGTCTTTCTGGACACCCTTACTTCTAGTTTCTTCTCTCTGTGATTATCTTTAATCTGACTTCTGTATTTTTTGCTTGTACATTGCTGTTTGCATATGGCCTCCCTCATTATAGAGCAAACTTCTCAACAGCAAGGACTTTGTCGTTGCTGATTTTTGCTCTTTTTGTACAGTGGTACAGTGCCTGGCACATGGCACATGGCACGAGCTTCACAAATGCTTGTTGATTTGAAGAAGAAACAATTAAAAATAACTTTGTGCAAGGTGCCTAGGATAGAAAGACAAAGCTGAAGGAGGCCAGACTTCACTGCTCTGTTTATCTGCAGCTCTTTGAAATACAAATGCTCTTCAGCTGTTTTCATCTTTAAGCCATTAAGAAACAACCACTCAGGAAGAGAAGAGGCATTTACTTGAGTATATCTGCACATCAGTATTATTTTAATAAGTGAAATAGGTGACATATCACATGCAAAATATAAACGGTATTGACTCAAAATACTTTAATGTATCTAAAATCACTTTAAATCAGACTGGGTGACCACAAAGCTGTAGATGGACTAGCTCCATACTGTATGGTTTCTGTAAAATAGAAACCTCAAAATTTAGCTCGTTAGACCTTCTGGCCATCAAAGTTCACCTAAGTCCTAAAATAACTTTAAAATCTCTATTTATTTTACCTTTCAGTACTTCTATACATTTAACTTCACCAAAAGGCTTCAGGATGATGCATACTTAATAACACTTATCATGAAATGCAATGCATATGTTTTTTTTTATTAAAACTGCAGATTGAGTGACAAATATATTAAACCATTTAAGAAAATCTTCAAATTTGGCTCTTAATTGAGCTAAATTTAATTCAGTATTATGTTCATGTTCTTCATAGCATTCATCCAAATGTATTTCATAATGCTTTTCCCCATTGTTCATACCTAGATAAAATTGTTTTTAAGCATTAATGTTCTTAAAGAGATCCAGGATATTACTCTTCTTTTAAAATATGCCACTCAATGACAAAGATTGCAATTCAGAGCTTTTACATTTAAACATGATAATGCATTATAATGATTACATTTTTCATACTTGTACAACAGTTTGCAATGGGGAGAAGTCCATATTTCTGTTTCAAAAATAGTATTTTCAACTTTAGGTGAGCAAGGAAACTGTTTAAGACAGTTAAGAGGAAAGAATGTTTCCAATGTGCACATCAAGAAGGATGCATAGTGACAAGGAATAAATCCAATAATGCATAAGTGAGTTGTACAATTCAACAAAATTTATTTTTCAATTTTCTGGTAGGTTGAAAAGTTCGATGTGTACTGAAAATAAAATTAGTCTACAGATATTGACCACCATTAAGTTCCTTTACATCTTGGGTTTTAAAAGCCTTAAATGTAGAGGTGACAAAATATTAAGTATTTGAATTTTGAAATTTAAATCTTCCTATAAATTAGCCATTTAGCTTATGCCTATTTCAAGTCCTAAAATCAGGATTTTCTTTTTTTTTTTGTCTTTACTCTTTCCTTTTTATAATTTCTTTTTTTCTTTTTTGCTTTTTGGAGAGCAACTGGGGTTAAGTGAGTTGTCCAAGATCTCTTAACACTAGTAAGTGTTAAGTTTCTGAGGCTGTATTTGAACTCAAGTCCTTTTGACTCCAGGGCTGGTGCTCTATTCACTGTGCCACCAAGCTGCCCCCAAAACCAGGATTTTCAAGAGGAAAACTGGATATAATTCTGATTTATGGATGTTTGAATTTGAAAGAATAAGCCACATTCCTCAGATAATTGCTGGAATACACCCACAATTTTAAAGAAGCAAATAAAAATAATGCTATAGGTAATAAAGGCATTTGTCAATAGGCATATTTCCCTATAAATAGTATTGAAAGCCCCAGTGTTTAAAATCAACACTGTTAATCTAAAATAAAATTTCCTTTAGGCAGTATAGACATACTCATAATTTCAATAGACATTGACAATTTGAATTGCCTTTTTAATTTGTTTAATAGCTAGATAATACTTTTCTGTATATTTTCTCACTGACTTTGTTCTGGTTGTGGCAAGAAGGTTAAGCGCATATAGTTTTTAAGTCAGGGTGAACCAAGGAGACAATTCAGATATAAACTGTATTGAAGATTGTGAATTAAGTACTCAAAGAAAGTTTCTTGGACTTTATATTTACCTCTTCTCCACTAAGTGTCATAAACTTTGTTCTCTAGAAATATTTTGAAGTTCAATTCTACAACTTGGATTACGTATCATCTGCATGAAGAGGACTATTTTAGGCAGTGGGGAAACACAACGTTCAGATCATTCTATTCTCTTTAACATAAATTTAATATATACTACACATGAGTCTCTGCTCAGCGCTGGGTATAGAAAGACCTAAGGAAACTGTCTCTGTTCTCAAGGAGATAACATTCTACTCTACAGGAATGCATCATATACATACAGACACAAAGTCAAGGTAATTTGAGTTGAGAAAGCCCTAACAACTGAGTTGATCAAGGAAGGCTTCCTGCAGTAGGTGGAATCTCAGTTAACCCTTGAAGGAAGGCGATCATTCTAATAGGTAGAAATGAGGAGGAAGTAGATTTCAGGCATAGAGAGGATTGTGTAAAAGTACAGACAGAGATGGAAGATGGAATGTTGAGGAGAGGAAACAGGAGTGAACAAACTGGACTGCTAACTGCTAAATTCTGGAATGTGGGGTACATGAAGGTACATACTATGAAATAATTTTAAAAGTGGGTTAGAACCAGATTACAGAGAGCTCTAGATGCTTGATTAGGGAGTTTATATTATTTATAAAACTGGAGGTTTTTGAGCAGAGGAGAGATGTGGTCAAATCTATGCTTCTCATAGTTCTCAGAATTAGGTTGCTTGGAAATGTGACCCAGAGAGGGCACTAATTGCCATCTAGGGCTAAATGTCTGAACAAGACTGACAGGAGACAGATATCAGAAAGAAAAGGTGTAAATGGAGATAATTTTGGTAGTTGTATGACTGAAACAGTAGAAGGGCAGGGAGGAAAATAAAGACAAGGAGTTAAATGAGGAGGCTAGTGGTTATGTGAATGGAGAAGGGGTAGATATAAGAGATGCTGAAAGAATAGAATTGACTGAACATGGTTGGATTTAGCATGACAAGGTAGAGAGAAGAGTCAAAGATGACGCTCAGTGTCATTAGTGTAAGGACTTGGTGTACTTACTAGAACTCTGGAAGTTTGGAGAAAGAAAAGCTCTAGGGGAGAAGATGATGGACAGGTGGAACTTGGAACCCTGATGTCAAAGTTGGGCAGAAGTGTCCAGTAGAGAGTTGGCAAAAGGAACTAGAATTTAGTAGAGATGAAGGCTGTATATACTGGTTTGACAGTCATCTGTGACTGATAGAGAATGAGACTGAGTTGCTTTTGAGTAGATTCACAAAATCTTACCATTTAAAAGAATCATTTCATCCCACCTGTATCTGATCCACAATTCTCTCTATAATATCTTCAACAAGTGTAAAGACAACTTTTTCTTGAAGCTCTCTTGTCACCAGGAGATCTTAACCTAAGTTCTATGAACTTAAAAAATGTTTTGATAACTGAGTTTCAATCTAATTGGTTTTCTTTGCTATATATATATATATATATATATATATATATATATATGAAAACAATATTCTGAGAAGTGTTTAGTAGGCTTCATCAGGCAGGGCTGATGACACACAAAAAGGTTAAGAAATTCTGCTCCAGTGACTAGAAACCCACTACTGACTGAGGCAGTCCATCAGATATTTGTTCTATTACTCTTTAAGTCGTAGACTTTCCCTAACATTGGGTTAAATCTGCCTCTACACATCTGACACTGATGACTGTTAAAGCTGTCCTCTGGAGCTAAGCATAACTAATAAATCACCACTTCTTGATGACTTTAAGGATTTGGAGGACAACGATCTATTTCTCCTAGATCTTCTTTACTGATGTCAATACTCCAAGTTCCTTCAACTAGTCTTGAGACGGTATATATTGCTTTTTGGAGGGGGGAAGGCAAATTGGGGTTAAGTGACTTACCCAAGGTCACATAGCTAGTAAGTGTTAAGTGTTTGAAGATGGATTTGAACTCAGGACCTCCTGACTCCAGGGCTGGTGCTCTATTCACTGCACTAGATAGCCTACCCCCCCAGAGATGGCACGGTTTAAAGCCCTTCACTATCCTGCCTGTCCTTCTCTGGAACTGCTCCAAAATGATGTGCCCAATTCTGAACATAACACTGCAGATTCAATCTGACCAGACTGAGAATGACGCTTTCCATGTGCTAGACACTTTTTGTCTCTTAATATAACCTAAGAACTCATTAACTTTTTGGTTCCTGTATTGTATTGTTGACTCTTGTTCAGCTTGCAGTCAACTAAAACATATATATGTGTGTATATGTATGTATATACATGTATATACTCATACATATATATGTATAAAGCATTATCTAGTTATATTCTTCCATCTTACCATTGTAAAGTTGCTTTTATGAACTCAAATATAGGACTTAAAATGTGTATAAATGAAATTTCTTTTAATTTTCACATTTTTAAACATCATTTATATTTCCCAATGTATCCCTATGAAATTTCTTCAACTTTTTCCCTATAGAGTAGGAATATGGACTGGATCTATGATTTTATTGTTGTAGGGAACTTCTGGAGGAGGAAACTTCTTCTACCAACTTCTCTGCAACTTAGAGAGTCACCCAGGCTACTCAGAGATGAACTGATTTTCTTAGGGTAACACAGCCAATATGTATTAGAAGTAGAAATTGAACAGACATCTTCATGGCTTTAAGGAAAGCCCTTTGCATATCATACCAGGTTGTCTATACACGTGCATGTAAGCGTGTATGGATGCATGCATGCATTTATGTATGCACATATGTGTGCATGCATGTACACACAGGTGTATAGACATAGGAACGAATGTATACATATGTGAACACATGATGTATCTGTATGCATGTGTGTATCCATATACATTTATGCAAAGGTATATGCGTATATACATATATACACACATGTATGTGATATATACATACATATAATTTTTATATCATTTGCCTTTTGCAATATTTTCCTCCTGCCTCCCATAGAACCATATCACGTACCAAAGAATTAAAAAAAATCTTTATTAAGTTTCAGCTTATTAAATTCACCAAATGACTGTAGGAGCTAGGTTCTGTAGGAGGTCAGAATGAATAGGAAATCGTGATATTTCTTCTTCTGTGACCAGAAAAAAAAAAGAGAGTAGGTGATGACACAGAGAAGTTTTGAAGAATGAAGGAGGGGCCTTGAGGGAGCTTACATCAGTTAGCTTCAGTCAGAAGACTAGTGAATCAGTGAAGTAGGCGATGGAAACTGCAGAGCTCACTGGGGTGTGCCTGGAGCCTCAAGGAAAGAGGAGAAGGTTGGAAACAGGGGTTGTGGGACAATGAGATAGACATTCAGTAAGAAGAGATCAGAACTAATGTCAAGCAGCAGTGAGTCCTCATGAAAACAAAAAAAAGGTCAGAAGGAGACACAAAAGAGGCAATTTTGCCACTATCTTTTACAACTTACTATATAGTTTTAAAACAAACAACATAACTGAAATTCCTATTTTCACATATACTCTTTCTGTCCTTTTTGTTTGTTTGCGTTTAATGGTTAAGCTAGCCATGAAAATAATGAAATCAACAAAAAATCACAATATTAACGAAGGAGAATTTGAAAAAAAAATAGTGAAGTTGTATCTAAGTTTATGCTCCATAAACATGTAGTGGTGAAATCAGCATTATTCTCAGCCTGGAAGCAGGAGGAGAAAAGTCAAAGGGTAAGGGTTTAATTTTGCTGAGGTGGTAGTATATATAGGAAAAGGCACGAACCCCAGGTAATTTGAGGATGGAAAAAGCACATAAGACTGAGGGTGTCATGGAATTCTTTACAGAAAAGTTGAAACCTTAGCTAAACCTTAAAGCCCCATAAGGATTCTAAGAGATGAAAACGAGGAGGGAGTGTATAGCATGGGGAAGCCTTGTCAGAGCCTTGTGTGAATTATTTTTTATTGAACCTATCTTTATGAATGAAGATTAAGAGGCTGGAAATAGTGAAATGTCAGGGAAGCAAGGAATTCCAGGCTATTGGATAGTGAAACATTAAAGTAGTAGAACATAGGGTCAAGGCTGTCTGCAGAGGCAAATTAAGCCAGAGTGGGATGGAGAAATAGGGAGAGATCAAGGGACTGAAGATTCTTTGAAATATAGGGTGTGTGAGAGAGTATGATAATTATAAGTGTAATAGGGTGCCCTGGCAAGACTTCAGCAAAAAAGGTCATAAGAAGTGAAAAGATAGAGACATTTAAATGTTAAGGAGAAGTGGTTCAGAAACAAAATAAACATTTTACATCCTAGAAAAGGTCTGTGGCTTGGATAACTCAAAAGCATATGAAGAGACTAGCAAAGACCAATGAACCTGCCTCAAGGGCACAGGCTGTGTATCTAGTAGGATATCTGCATAAAACTCCAAAAGAATTCTGGGAAGTGTAACTGACACATTAGAACTAATCACCTTAAGTTTTTGGTGGAATACCTTGCTGACTTCTACTTCCTTCTTGGAGATGCCAAACTTTAGAGCAGAGGCTTTGAGGTAGTTAAAAGAGAGACTACTGCTCATCTGAGACTATGGGTTATTGGTCTAGCTCAAAGAACACAGAAACACAGCTGAAAAGAGCATTGTAATACTCCAACTGAAGACAGCACAGTGCAATCCAGTCTAGCCAGTGGGTGAATGTGGTGAAAGACTGGCTGGTCAGTGAAGAATAAGCTCAGCAAACACAGTAGATTTGCCTGTCCAGCGGAGACTGTGTGTCCTGAGAAAACCCTAGTAGCCAAGAAGCCTGCCTGGTCCAGTCTGGTAGCTGCATAGCAACTGAGTGACCTGCTAGGACCGGTCCTACAACAGCATAGAGGATAAGTGACTTGTTTTATTTAGCTTAGCATAAAGTTGACCAATGTAACCAAGATACCACTCTCTTTAAGGAGCAACCAAGCTGAGTTGTCAGCCCACAGAGATGCTAAGCTCTGTAAGGAGCCAGCTTATATGAGTAACATAGCAACTCACCTATCACTGGTGCTATATGACCATTATAACCCAGAAAACTCTGTGAGAATTTTATTTCAGAAGAAAGAACATTGAGGTCCTCTAGTTCTGGAGTTGTAAATACCCTTGTTCATATGTGTTTCCCATATGTGCCTCATTACTATTGTACTTTTAGTTCATGCCTATTTTTTCTCCTGTGAACTTTTATGTCTTTTGGGGGAGACTGGATTTCTAGTTTAGGGACAAGATTTGTGAATACTTTTCTTGCTCTGTCATTTGAATAAATTATACAAACACCCCCATATATACACACACACATATATATAGATAGATAATAGATAGATAGATAGATACACATATACATAAAATAAATATATAACCAATCTACTGGCTGACTGATAAAGAGAACACCACCAGCAGGGGCTCATAAGCTAGGGTTAAGAGGACAGTCAATACTAGATTTACTTCTAGATTCCTGGGTATAATATTGGTTGCCCCCTGGAGATCTACTATGTCAGTGTACAGGAATGAGCTCAAAGAAAGTATTACAGAAGAATAGGAAGCTATGCCTCATGAGCAGAATTTCAAAGTTTAGTATCTTGAAGATGGTGAAATTTTGTCATTTACTGAGATCTCAGGTTTCATCCTTCTAGTGAAGTTGAAATAGGGTTAAAGTGGGCCCTCTTTGGGATCTGAATGTTTTAAGAAGATAATCTGCTTAAAAGCAAGGTTTTGATATATTACTTTTGAAAATTTCATCTTTCAGAAATTAGAATGAGGGACAGTTCTGGTATTAGGCCAGTTTTAATTCTGATTAACAAAGAACTGCTTTATCATCATGGTAAAAATAAGAGACATATTAGGAAAACCAATTCCATGTCATCCTGGAATTTATATTGGGGAGTGATGGGAATGCTGGGCAAAATCTGTTATGAATCTTAGAATTTAGAAAAGTTGACTTTTCTAAATAAAAGGAATTATTCAAAGGCTATGGAACCCAAAGGAACTATACCTAATATGGAATGAGTTTTAAAAAAATTCTGTTTGCAAACACACAATCAATAGGAAAAAAAAATGAAGCTACCTAACTTCAGAAATTTCTTTGATGAGCTTGGGTTTTAAAATACTAGGTAAATCACACAGCCTCCTATAACAGACTTGTGGATTAAAAATATGAAATTTGGGTTCAATTATAATAGCTTTACTTTGCCTCCTCCTCCTTCCCCCATCCCCCACCAAAAAACCAAAAGCGAATGCTAGGAAAGATCTAGAGTAGCAACATTTTGGTGCAAAGGATAGAGTTATGGGCCTGGAATCGGGAAGACATGAGTTCAAATATGGCCTCAGACATTTACTAGCTTGTGATCTTGGACAAGTCACTTAATATGTTTGCCTCAGTTTCCTCATCTGTAAAATGGGAATAATGATAGCACCTACCTCCCAGGATGGTTGTTAGAACCCAACTATATAAACGATGGTGATGATGATAATGATTAAAGATCTGGACATAAGTTTCATATGGAGCCCAAACTATGATCGACATGGGAGAAAGATGGCGCAGTCTTAGGTTTCATTGATGGTCTGGTATACCCATTACAGAAAGTCATAGAACCACGGTAATCTCTGCTGATCAGCTTAGATTTTCCATTCACTTTGAGCTGCCATATTTTAAGAGGCCCAATGAAAAGCTAGAGGAAGGTCATAGAATGGTAGATGTCTATAAATCATGTCACATAAGACATATTTGAGGAAACTGGAACCATTTAGAGTGGAAAGGAGTAAGAGGAGATTTGGAAACTTTTAAAAGGTATTTGTTTGAAAGTTTCGTGGGGACAGGACAGCCAAGTTGTTTTGTGTTGCTCTAAGGGGGCGACCAGCCCAGTAGTGGAAGTTAAAGGGAGGTAGATTTCAACATAACAAAAGCAGTATAATCATTAGAACTACCAAGAGATGCAAAAGTCTGCCTCATGAAGTAGCAAGTTCCCATTCACTGTTAATACGGGATCATAGAATTTTAGAATTGGAAGGCACTTCAGTGATCATCTCATTGTTTTTGTTCAGTCATGTCCAACTTTCTACGACCCCATTTGGGGTTTTCTTGACAGGTTCTGGAGTAGTTTGTTATTTCCTTCTCTAGCTCATTTTATAGCTGAGCAACTGAAGTGAATGAGGCTAAGTTACTTGCCCATCCACACACAAGCTCACACAGACTTGTCACACACTTAGTAGGTGTCTGAGACCATATTTGAACTCAGATCCTCCTGTCTCTAGGGCCGGCTCTTTATCCACTGTGCCACTTTAACTGCCCTCTCAATTTCTTTCCAGTGCAGTTAAATACACTTATCAAAGTCAAAGCATTCAAACATTTCCTAAATTTCATGCTTTATTTAAATGGAGGATCTCAATGATATTATAGAAAGGATTCTTATGTTGCATAAGAAATTGCATTGTAATTCACAAATTCTAAGTTCTATGATTCTGACATTGGGATAATTCTATGACATGGCACTGACATTTAAAATTTCTGGTTATTTGAATATGGGATGATGTGTGAAAGTTATGAATCAAATCAGTATCAGCTCTTTTGAACCATTTCATTGGTTCTGGTCCAACTTTGTACTGACTAATCCTATAAATATATCATCAAAATCACCTCTAAATCCTGGACTTTTCCAAATGTAATTACTTTCTCTAAAGTACTGAGGATGAATCCACATCATAAACTTTTACTCATGCTGGAGAATAGTTGGAAGAACAGAGATTTGGGAATATAAAGATCTAGGAAGTTCTTATTTTGGCTCTCTATAATAAAGCTCATTAAAATCCTACTCTAATGCCTTATTGTGAGATGGAAGTGACTCGATTCTCAAGGCTTCAATATAGACAAGCAGGTCCGAGCAAACTGAAAACATTTCAAGTATGAGACTTATAAGAGACAGAGCCTATATGTCTATCGGTGGAAAACAAGCCCACATAAATCGAGAAAGGCTCATCATTTGAAGATTACCTATCAGGTGAAAACTTTTGCTATTCCAGCCATAACAACTCATTGCCGTTGTGTTCAATGGTTCCAGATGGGTTTGACACTTTGTGAGCCCAGTCACCGTTTTCTTGAGGGTTTGTCATTTCCTTTTCCAACTTACTTTACAGATAAGGAAACTGAGGCAACAGGGTTAATTGACATGCCCAGGGTCACATAGCTAGCAAGTGTCTGAGGTCAGACTTTGAGGCCTGGAATTGAAGAAGATGAGTCTTCCTGACTCAAAGCCTGGCACCCGATCCATTGTGCAACCTAGCTGCCCCATAGCAACTTGTGCAGAAGTGTAATAAAGTATGGTGCTGTTGTGAGTTCTGTCAATGAAGGAAGTGAGCACTCAGTGAAATTACAGATACTCTGAAGTATAATATGATTGAAACTACACAGTTATGACAAAGCATGGCAGTAAAAGGACGTTAAAACAGCAAATAGGCAGATTTGAGCTATCGAGAGTAAATATGCCTGATTAATTATGCATTCTTTGGACTCAAGAATGAAGCAATAAATAGAAATTTCTTACACAGCATGTTTAGGTTGTATAATTTAGAAGCTTTTCTCCCAATGAGAGAGAAAAGCAATGCGTTCTCTTTTTTTAACTGTAATTTTTAATATTGCTATACATTAGCTGCAACAGGGGACACAAGCAAAATTGAGATGTGTCTACCTTTTTGTGTGGTTTATTGTTGGAAATGGAGCATGTAATAATTCTCATAATACTCCTCATTGATGATGCCTTTGACTATGCATAGGAATTTTATTCTAGGAATTTCAAAGACTTCCCATTGTATTATCTCACAAAAGTTGACCCTATCACCTTGAAGTAATTGATAGGCACAGTTTATCATTCCCACTTCACAGATGATGAGCTGGAAGTAAAGATGTGAAATTCTTTGTCCAAGGTCACATAATGAGTCACTAGAAAAGCTAGGAATAGAATGTATTTCTCAAAATTCACCTGCCTTTCTATTAGGGCTGTCTGTCACTATTAAAATATATTATAGGCTGAAAACATACAATAACATAACACATTCTTCATTTATTCTATCCTACAAATACTGAATGCCTATTTTATGTACACGCACAAAGAGAGAGAGTATGTATTTTATTGTTTAGAAAGATACTAATCTTTAGGGATGTTAATGACGGCCAAAGTTAAATTTTAAAAAATATTCATAAATGAATGCGACTTGCTTTTTATGGTAAGAAAAAATATTAAAATTGGGAGCAAGATGTTTTCTAGGTTCCAGCCACAAACCAAAGCCAATTTTATGTGGACTCAATAGCAGACATTGCCCTCAGAGTCTCAGAAGGTTCCCAAAGAAGCCAGTGGGAACCACATGCCTGTACCAGTGGGCAGACATCGGTTCGGTATTTATGGATGTTTGTTCAAATTGAACAAAATAAGAAATATTTTAGTTGGTGACAAATACAAGTTTGCTCGTAGCCTTGAATGAATAATAAGGTAAGTGTGTGAATTGAGCACAGGCAATACAAATAAATGCAAAATAAATTCTCTTCTTTAATGAGAAGATAAGTTCTGTATCATTTCCTAAAGGGTAGTGAGAGGACACTTCAAGTCCTTTTCATTTCGCCCTGTTATCAGGTTCACCTAAGGAGAACTTTATTGCCATCCATGGCAATGATCAGGATGATCAGGAAAGTTCATTGTCTCTGAAGAAATACAGATATAAGTGAGTAATCTTTTGGAAATAGCAGCTACTCTGTGTTAATTGAAGAAGAATTTGGCTAGTTCTAACCTCAGATGATTGGTCTCAAATACAACTAAAAATATTTTGCCACCAGCTACAATCATTAAATCTATAATCTACAGATAGAAAGTTCATTAGAGATACATCTAGACCAGTTCCTTCATTTTATAGATGAAAAGACATGCTCAGGAAAAGGTGTGTATATGTGTGTACGCTTTCCTAAGAAACAGCCTACTTTCGCATGGAGAAAATCCAGCATCTGAAGCAATAATGAGGATGATTCATCGATACAAATTCTTCCTCCTTTAAAATACACTACATACGTGTAAAAGGTAAGAGATAGAGTTGGACATTTGAAACAATAATCTCTAATCGGCAAATAGGAAGTTCAGAGTTAAATGTTAATTTTTTTCCCACTCATATTCTGATAGTAATATATTTGTTAGTGCAGCTTTTTTTAAGCCCCTCTTTGCTTTTATTTTGTTTAATTCAGTCTGCCATTAAAAGGGTTGCTAGCTCAAGCCTTCATGATTACACATGGTGTAAGGAAGTAGTACCCTTGCAGACTGGTATTTCAGACAAGCCTTCCTTTATGCAATGCCTAGGCCTGCCATATTAAATGAAAGGCTCATTAAAGAGCATTAAGGGACTCTTTAAGCAGACTGCTACCATGTGCTTGTAACCCTCCAGCATAATTTACAAGGATGAGACAGCAGTGTGTTATGCTACCAATAGGACTATTGTCCTTCATAGCCTCAAGCATACTGAGCTACAATTCGCTAGACTGTCATAGTAACTCTAAACAGCAGCACTTTCAAATAGGATGTTTTAAAACCATGATCATGATCAACAGTTTAAAATAAGGGGCTTAAAAACTTGTGTTTTAGAACTATGGTGGGAACTTTTTTTCATTATATTTTATTTTAAGTATATTATCATATTAATCATAGAGTAGCTGGTGAATAAATGAAATTGTATAATGAATAAACTGAATTTGTACTGAAGCTGACCCAGGTTCTGAATCTTTTAATGTTTCTGCTGATCTTTGGTATGACAATTGTCTACGTAAGAGAATTGGGAGGTGGAATATTTTACAGATATGCTGGTTAATGGATGAAATCACTTGCAAATTATAAAATTTATTCGTATTCACAAGATCCTATTCCCACTCATTCTGAATGCATTCTAAAAAATGTCACTTAACATGGTTAGTTAAAAAAAAACTCAGAAGATTATAAATCACATTCCCTCTACAAAAATCCTACAAATACTAGTTTGTTTTGATTTTAATCCTTGATGAAAATATATCCCACTCAGTGAGTCAAATATGCAAGTAATTGCATCTAGAAAGAATTATTTAAGAAAATTAAAAGAGAATGAATTACTATTTGGAGGTGTGTGTTGGGGAGGGGAGGAGCGTAAAAACATGTTTACTGGCTCAACCAAGTCAAAATGTACCTAAGGTAAAGGTCAGAGAATACTTCATTCCCTGCTGAGCAAATGGTCAGGAAGCACATTTGTCTGCATTTCCTGTCATAACAGGAAGAATGTAACTTCTTCCTTCCCACAATAGCTTAAGCTCTACCTCCTAACTACAGCTTTTTTTTTTTTCCTCCCTCAGGGCCTTCCAAATCAATCCTTGCAAGACAGAAGGCAGAGAGGGCTGTCTCTGGCTGTAGTTTCCAAACACAGTGGTATTTGTTGAAAGGTCTACTACTGTGATTTCTTGAGTCAGATTGTTACTTCAAATTAAGAGCCATCCCTTCTAAATATGTTGCCAATATGATTTTATTATTATTATTTTTAATGGTCAAAAGTATTGTAGAAATACAATTACAGCGCAGTATAGAATGCAAATAAAATTCATCGTGATATAAACGCACATTTAAAAAATCCATATTTATTCTTAAACTGTAGCTATGGTAGTTAATAAATTTTCCAAAGAATAAAGGAAGCCTTTTATGGTAGTATGATATGCCTTTCAATGGCAAATCATATTACATGATTATAAATTACTTTTAAAACATTTTTACCTTGATATTTAAGGAAAAAAAATGGAAAAGAGTTTTCTTGGAGGCTTGTCTGTAAATTATATACTAAAGTAGATAGCTTGCTATATTGGAAAATAGAAATACATTTAGTTAAAGATCCCACATTTAAATCCTAGTTCTGCTACTTATCTGTGTGCTGTGGCTATTTCTATCTGTGCAACTGTGGGCAAATTATTAACCTCTCTGGGTCTTATTTCTTTCTTTGTAAAATGGGATGACTGACTTCTAAGTTTTTTTTTTTAGTTTTAAATTTATCATCTAAGTCTTGTAGGAAAAGGATAAAACTATTCTCATGGATAAAGTAGCTCAATATCTATCTTTATTTTGAACTTTGGATCCCATAATCATAGAATTAGATAGTTGAGAGAAAACTCAGAGCCCATTAACAAGTATTTATTAAGTCCTATGCTGGGTAACAGGGATACCTGATGGAAGAGACAAGAAGTACATGGAGAGAGAATGAATATACAGATAAATGCAAGTGAATGCCAAGTAGTTTGAAACAAGGTATTCAGTTTGGTAGGGAAGGCACTCAAAAGGCGAATGGAGAAAGGCTTCATGTAGAGGGTAGCATTGGAGCTTAATCTTAAAGAGAGGCATTCAGATTAAAGAGGCAGAGGGTAAGGAGGGAGTGGATTTCGGACTTGGGGGACGGCAAGTGAAAAGGCATAAATATTTGAGATGAGATATTGTTTGAGAAAGGGAGAAGGCTGGTTTGGCAGGGTGGCAGAGTAGGG
The DNA here is from genome assembly GCA_028646575.1 of Pseudocheirus occidentalis. Taxonomy (NCBI): domain Eukaryota; kingdom Metazoa; phylum Chordata; class Mammalia; order Diprotodontia; family Pseudocheiridae; genus Pseudocheirus; species Pseudocheirus occidentalis. Next base: position 345,167,311 of record CM053594.1, on the reverse strand, counting down.
GTAGGGCAGCTAGGTAGTATAATGGATAGCACTTGGAATCAGGATAGACCTCTCTCCAGGAGTTCAAATCTGGCCTCAGATACTAGTAGTTGTGTGAACCTGGACAAGTCACTTCACCCTGTTTGCCTCAGTTCCTCATTTATAAAATGAGTTGGAGAAGAAAATGACAAGCCACTCCAGTATCTTTGCCAAGAAAACCCCAACCAGAGTCACTAAGAGTTGGACACAACTGAAATGATTGAATGGCAGCAGAGTTGGGGTAAGGGTAGTAATATACCATGAAGCTGGAAAGGAGAAGGTAGGACAACGTTGTGTAGGGCTTTAAAATCTAAATAGGTGAGCTTATATTTGATTCCAGAGGCAATAGGGAGCCTTGAGGGCAAAGCATCAAGGGACACTCTTCTCTTTGGTCATTGTAGCCCCAACTCCTACTACATTGCCTTGAACATGGTATTTGATGAATAAATTCTTGTCAAACCGAATTAAAATGAAGCTCTACAGCAGTCATGAATTTCATCTACAATGCCCCCGATGAGTTACTCTCAAGCCTCTGCGTGAAGGTTTTCACAGAAGAGGAATTCACTACCCCATGAAACCTCCTTAGAGGTTTCAAGCATTCTAATAGAATATTAGAGTTGAAAAGAAATTTATAGATCATCCAGTCCAACACTAACATTTTATACAGGAGGAGAATGTAGAGAACTTAAGAATCTTCCTTAAGGCCACATGGCTATTAAGCTAGGTCTGAAGCATGGCAATAAACCAACATGGATAAAACTGTCTTGTGCATGATTAAGTTGCTACTACTGAATAAATGAATAGCACAGGATGGTTCAAATTAGGATCAGAGGTATAGAGTTGGAAGAGAGGACTTTAGCCCAGCTCTCTCATTTTGTAGATGAGGAAATTGAGGTTGAGAAGTCTAGTGACTTGTCCAGGGTCAGACAGGAAGTTAATGGCAAAGACAGAATTTGAAATCAAGCCTTATCAAGTTCAGCATTCTTTTCACTGTTATTCTTGTTCAGTCTCAAGTTGTATTTGACTCTTCATGACCCCATGGACCACAGCATGCTAGGCCTTCAGTAGTTTATTGACAAGTACGGCTGTTTAGTTTGAACTTTGGCAATTGGAATATATTATATTGCTCTGTGATATCAGTAAGAACTGATCAGGATTCTCAAACAAACACTTAAAATCTTTTGGTAATTCATGTTTAAAAAGTATTTCATTCCCTGAAAAGCTGAAATATTGGTATCAGTTTTCATAAAATCTGATTAGGATGCAAATTCACAATCCAATATTAGAGCAGGTCTTTTCGTAAATAGTAATTTAATCTTTTATTTTTCATTTAAAATTTGAAATATTTAAAGATGTTTAGTGCAGTAAGAAAAAGCTAAAAATGTAGAACCTGGGATCAGGAAAAATGGAAATATGAAACATTCAGCTAATATTTATTGACCATGGTTTGACCCTTGACTACAAATACAGAGGAAAGCTTTTGTATTTATGCTGTTTTGAATAGTAATATTTACCTCTTTATCCTGAAACATAGGGACAGTGGGGGTTTAAAAAGGTGTCTGCTAAGTATATATTTATTTAGTTAGGAAACCATCAACATTAGTTTAGAAATTAATTTAGTTATTATCAGTATATCAAACTGCTAAGGGGTCATATCCATACTTATCCATCTGGACTTTGGGATTTCTTCCTACTGCTTTTCCGTTACCTACTGAGTCTGCAATGAAGAGGGTGAGGGATAAAAAGTAGAGAAATAAGAAAAGAAAATGATTCTTATGTATTCTCTTCTATGGACTAACAGCAGTTCTATTATTAGGTTCAAGGCTTTACCCACATCTCTTAGCAGTCTGCAAATGTCTTTTTTATTTTTTTCCCCACTAGATAACCATTAACCCCAGTACACTCTTTCCATAAAAGAAAGGCTAAGCTCACCATGACATCATTGTAATTTTCTTCTCTAGACACGAGCAGTAGATTTGGAAGTGTACCTCCTTGTTGCTATATGGTACAAACCAGTTCAAATAGTACATTTCTCCAAAATATTGGTCTAGACTCTCTGATTGCACTGGGAAGAAACCAATGTCCAGCCCTCATTGACTCACACATTCCTCTCTGAAATGGAAAGTTGCCTCTTAATAGCTATAAAGTCTGTATGTGCTTGCCAATGGTTTTTCATGTACTATTAGCAGTATCTACTTAAGCAGACCACAACCTGTTATTTGATTGATAAGTCTTAGTGAGTTTGCCTGGATCACAAAAGTTTTTAACCAGGGGTACACAGCTAGTTTGTGTTAGAGTTGGGATTTTGAATCTGTTTTTAAGAACTAAGTTAAAAAATATAACTACCCCATAAAATGTCCATTCTTGACTTTTCTTTCTGCTCACAAATTTTCCAATTCATCAATTATTTCTCATGTGCTTATGATTAAATTCATTTTTCAAACAAGTCACAAACTGGTTTAAGGTTAGAGGGAAAAAGCTATCAGTTGTTTCAGAGTCATCTTTTGTTTAGGAAAGCAAACATTTAAAAAAAATGGACAGATTTGATGACTAAGTGGAATACATGCTTTCTCATAGATGAATTTAAAATTCATAAAATAAAAAATAAATTCATAAAAATAAATTAAAAGTCAGGTATTAGCAGGAATGTAATTCAAAAAATAAAAATCATATAGTCACCCAGAAAGATTGAGGCTATTTTGACTTAACTTTTTTTTTTCGATTAAAGATTTTGAAAGCTGATCTTTGCTATCTGCTATTCAAATGTTAGTGGTAACTAGGGCAAATTCATAGGGGAGTTGACCCAGAGCTAGAAATTGTCCAGGGGTGAAATCTGCATTAGGGCAGGAGATTTAAAGGACAGCTGATAGCAATTGTGTTCCTCTAAGCCTAAGGAACAGAGAAGGGGGCAGAGTTTAGTGGGAGGATGCAGTTGTGTCTTGGTAAAAGAGGTGAAAGAAGGATTAGACTGGAGGCAGAGAGTAGGCTTTCACAGAGAGATTAAGGATTGGATGGATCCTCTGACGGGCTTAAAGTTGGACCTGATAAGAACCAACCTCTGGTTCATCATGGGGCTAGGGTAGGAGGCCCTTCCCTGATTGATCTCTTCCCTTGCCCAGAAAGCTCATCCCTTAGTACCTAAAACAGCAACTGATCTCATAGTACACCCTGTCACCTACTCTCCCAAGGACTAGCCCATTGTCAGCTAATGGAAAAGGGGTCTCATCAGGTCAGAGATAAAGCAGAGAAAGGAAGAGAGCACCTCTGGTGTTTTCCTAGGGACCCTTTTATCTCTCTATCCAGGGATTTCTGATTTTTCTATGGAAAGGGTTATTAACTTGGTGTTTGTGTACTTTTTTGAAAAATATTTTGCTTTTACCATAGTTCTTTTGTAAACTTACATATTTTATATAAGAATTTTTTTTTTCTGAAAAGGGGTCTATAGGTTCCATCACACTATCCATGAGGTTCATGACACAAAGAAGGCTAAGAATTTGACCCCATATTGCCCCCTTCCCTGACTTCTCAAGCTTTTACAAAATCCAAGGGGTCTGAGAGGAGACCTAGGTTTCAAGAGCTGGTTGCCCTGTAAGGAGATAGAAGAGGACATTTGAGGGATTGCAGACCCTGACAGGGCTAGGGTTCCCTGGGAATGTGGAAACACTTCTTCCTGCTTAGGAGTCCTCCTCCCCTTCTCAGCATGGTCTGCCCAGAGAGAGGAGGCAGGTGGTTGTGGCCAGTTAAGGCTGGGCAATGTGGAGGAGGGAATCAACCCTTGAGTTCCCCCATCCTTGAGATATTTTTTCCCCTTCCAAGCTTTGCAGTCTCAAGTTTCTTAAACATTCATGGGGAATGAAGCGAGGAAGAGTTTAATGGTGCTTGGAAGCGAAGTATGTACCTTGAAGAACCTACAGACAATCGCTGTCTTAGTTATGGTTCCTACGACATGGCAATAAAGGAGACCAGCAGCTAGGTGGCACAGTGGGTAAAGTGTTGGGCTTGGAGTCAGGAAGACTCATCTTCCTGAGTTCAAATCTGACCTCAGACACTTCCTAGCTGTGTGACCTTGGGCAAGTCACTTTACCTTGCTTGCCTCAGTTTCCCTATCTGTAAAATGAGCTGGAGAAGGCCGCGGTAAACCACTCCAGTATCTTTGCCAAGAAAATCCCAAAGGGGGTCATGAAGACTCAGAAACAAATGAGCAACCACAGCAATAAATCTAGATCAGTGACCCTATCTCCAGAGAAGGTAAAATTTCAATGGACTTATTGTAAATTGGGAGTCAAGAGAACTACATGCCATTCATGGTTCTGAAACCAGCTATGGCTCTCTGTTTCTCCCTATATCAAATAAGAGTGTTGGGCCAAGTTCAGCTCTAATAGTCTCAAACTATGAGATGTGGGCTCCATTTGACTCCCTCTCTGCCCAGCCACAAACTGACTGACTTGAATGTACTGGATATGGTTTCCTTCCCTCAAGCCTCATTTTTCTCTTCTGTAAAATTTAGTTGATTCTTAATGTCCCTTCCAATTCTGAGGTAGGTGTGTGTGTGTGTGTGTGTGTGTGTGTGTGTGTGTGTGCGTGTGTGTAACATCTCAAATCCTCTTTAAGCCCTGTCTTTCTTCAAAATCTTCTATCTCTCTGTCTGTTATGAGAGTGATCATTCCCTCTCCTAAACCTCCCCCAAAACTCCCCCAACCCCTCTGGGTTTTTTGAATACCAAGTGTGAAGAAATAACTGAACTTAGCATCTATTTATCAAAAATAATTCATTTAAAATAGGAAGCTACCAAATGGCTACATTCTTTGAGAGACAGGAGGGTCCGTTTCCCTTCACATCAATAGTCTCAGAGTCTCTCAGAGTCTCTCAGAGTCTCTGTCTCTTCCCTGGGGGTGGGAGGTAGGGGTATGTGTGGGGATATCTGCATCTTCTCAAAACTCCAGAAAATGAGGGTGCCTTTAGTTCTGTTTGCCCCAGGTACAAAAGTTCCTAGTTACATCTGCCTCTGAAGTATCTCTTTCAGTACATAGTTGGTAAGCTATTGTGATAAGTTTGTATATGCAAAACATTCTGTTCATTACAGTAAGTTTAAAGTCAGGGCCCAAAGCCTTGTGCAAAGATACCCCTTCCCACTCACCCAATGGGCCATCTGCTTCCCCATCTGCTTCCCTATAATAATTCTACATAATCTTTCCACCATTATCCGCAAACCTCCAGTGAGACCAGCCTTCTTTGATTCTATTATCATTTTTCTAGCCTTCTGCCTTTTGTCCCCCAAAAGTTCTCAGAGCTGTTCCTTCCATATTAGACCACTCATCCCCTTGAATCTAGTAGACTTTAGCCTGCCCCTTGAGATGAAGTTCAAGGCTCAGAAAATCAATGCCCCGAAAGGTCAAGTGAATTGTCCAATGTCACATAGGAAGTCAGAATTAGTGGAAGAATTCGAACTCTCTTCCGACTTTAGAATTGTATTTTTCCCACTGTACCGTGCTTTGTTATTGAGTCATTTTCCAGTCATGTAATACCATTTTGAGTTTTCTTGACAAAGGTGCTGAAGTTGTTTGCCATTTTTTCCCCCAACACGTTTTACAGATGAGAAAACGGAGGTAAACAAGGTAAAGTGACTTGCCCAGGGTCACACAGCTAGTAAGTGTCTGAGGTCAGACTGGAACTTGGGAAGTTAATCTTCCTGATCGCAGGCCCAACACCCTATCTACTGTACAACCAAGGTGCCCTATCATGCTTTCTCAGATATTTTAAAGTATCTCTGTTAAAGTATGAACTGAAGGAAGTAAGTCTTTTTATTCAGACTAGAAATTCCTAATGAATAGCTAATGATTTTGATGCCTTTAGCTAGGTTGCCTTCTTTTTTCTTTCCCTTTTTGGAGAAGAGAAAGAAGGGCAATTGGGGTTAAGTGATTAGCCCAAAGTCACAAGGCTAGTTTTGTGTTAAGTGTCTGAGGTCATATTTGAACTCAGGTCCTCCTGACTCTTTAGCTATATTTCCTATGTAATTTGTAGGGTTTTTTTAACCTAAAAACATTTATTGTACTAATGTTTTAGATTTTTTTTTTAGCTATGAAGTATCTCTATTATTAAGGATAAAGGGCATCTGGAAATATAGATTTTAAAAATATTTCACTGCGTACTATATTCTAAAATATTTGTATTCAAATAGCTTTTAATTTTACCACCAATTTTTGTTCACACTCTATGTGTATATTTCTTATAATGGTAAGAAAACACTTTTATATAAGCGTATCCAAAGAAACTCCTTCATTTTCTCAGTATTCCTCACACCACTTTCAAGAAAATTTGGTAGTTAAGCTTCCATCGGGACAATCCATCGTGGAGATCATTGGGAAGAGGAAAATTTAAAGAAACGACAATATTAATAATACCTTCCTTTACTTTACAATGTATTAACACATAGTTTAAAGGAGACAAAGGTTAAGAATACTTTATGACACGACATCACAGCAGCATTTGCTTTATATTTTAATGAGATCTTGCAAGTCCTATCCTTTTGGCCTTTCTCAAGTGGCTCATGATCATTTCCATGGAAGAAGCAGATAACTACCACTTTTGATGAATACATTCATCGACATATAAGAAAGTCTCTCTATCAAAGAAAAAAACTCTAGCCTTATCACTAGAATATACAATTAGGAGGGCAGACGTTAACTCTGTTCTCTTAGTCATTCATTAGTATCAAATCTAAAAGTATTGTCTTTCCCCAAAAGCAAGCAGGAAGAAAAAAACGTTCTTAAGAATACATTCTATAGGTATTAGCCTCTAAAAACAATAGAAAACATACCTTATTTTCTCAATAAAAGTCTGACACAGAATTTAAGTAAGTGCCTTTTCATACTAGAATAGCTGATTTTCAAAATTATGGCTAACTAAGAATGGCATCAGCATCTGTAACTGAAATTATATTTAAATCCAGGAAAGATTTTTCTGTGATTAGATCTGAAGGACAGTATTAAAAATTTTGCGTCCCTGTTTGAATATTATATTGCTTTCTTTACAAGACCCATTTAAAGGTCATGGATATCAGAGGTTTGACTATCCATGAGACTTGTCCTTTCTTTTTATTCAAGGTAACTTTCTAAGTTAATTTTATTAATGTAAAAATTACAATGATTGCGTGGCATAGTAGATAGAAAATCAGTCAGGCATGGATTCAAATCTTGCCTCTGACAATACTTTGTACAATGATTCTGTGATGCTGGAGAATGCGTTAGACTTTAAGCAGCATAGAGGTTCCTAATCTGCATTGCTAGAGGGAATTTCTTCATCTGGGAATTCCATATGCCAATAAAATTGAAGGGATCGTTCCCATTCTTATAGATTTTTTTTTTTATTTTTGGTGGGGGAAAGGTGAGGCGATTGGGGTTAAGTGACTTGCCCAAGGTCACATCATTACTAAGTATTAAGTGTCTGAGGTTGCATTTGAACTCAGGTCCTCCTGACTCCAAGGCTGGTGCTCTATTCACTGCCCTATATTTTAAACAAAGTATAATGATATCAGTGAAATACACAGTCCAAAGGGTTATCAATATATGCTAATCAACATTTCAGTTTTAATTGTAATTCCAAACAGTTAATTAATTTAAACAAACATCGTAGGCAGAATTGTTGCTTTCTGGCATAGCCAACAGCAACAAACAGCCTATAGGGAAAACACAGAATATATCCATTATGACCCTTACTGTCCTTTGCCTTTCAAACTTAATTTTCTGACACAAATAGCCCAAGTTGTTCAAAGACCAAAGCATCTACAATTTTAGTGGCAGACAAGCCTAAAACTGAGAAATTTAAAAACCCCTCACAAAATCTTAAATTGCATTCCCCCTGAGTGTTCTATAGTTTTTGAAATGTCCTAAAGATAAACATAATTTAATACAAGTGATAATTTATGCACAAAGTAGTCATCATCGACTTTTTAAATTCTAGACCCTGGTAAGGTGCTGTATACCAAGCCTTTCCTTGTGCACCCAAGGGAGATATACTGTTTTCACCTGAAAATGGAAAATTAGGAAACACAGAGACATTAAAAAGTGAACAGTATCCTATAAGCAGATCTATCCTGCTCCATCCATAGTCCCTATCTCCTCTGAGGGTCCCAGTACTTAGACATAATTGAGATATTAGGAGAAGGGATTTAGAACTAGAAGGGACATGGAGAGTCATCATTCAGTGACATCATTTTACAGATGAGGAAACTCAGACCCAGAAAAGTTCAGTGACTTGCCCAAGGCCACACAGAAAGTGACAGCGTGTAAACATAGGTCTGCTAAGTCCAGATCCAGCATCTGCTACACAAGATTTACTCTAAGGCATAAAGTATCACACCGACAACATGCTAGTATGGTGTCTTTTCTCAAGGATGATTCTCTCTCCTTCAGTACTGGGATGTTTAAGAGGACACTACATTCATCCCTTACCCATTCTTGCAAAATTTAACTTCTCCACAGTTAAATCTCATCTCCCCTCCTATTTCATAAACTCACTGAAATCAGAGATTACACCCAACACAACTTTATATCCCTCACATTTCCTACTTACTACTGACCAATATTACTTATTGACTTGAAATCAAAACACATTTAGATTTTCATAGTATAAAAACACTATCACTGAAGCCTTCAGGTACTCTGTTTGGATGCAGAGAACACTCAGATCAGGTTATCCCTAGCTATTTAGATACCATCACTGAGTCCCTAGTGAACTTTCTTCAGAATTGCCTCTTGTTCCTTTTTTACATTCCTAAATGTTAAAGAAATTCAATGAATTTAACTTTTTTTTCTGTATAGTTTAAGTTACCAAAGCATACATTTTTCTTAAGCAGTGAAATAAAATGTTATTGTTGTATCTTCCTCCCCCCCGCCCCGGTCAACTTTCTAGTGAGTAAAACGAATATAATTTTATGGAGGCTAGTTGTCTGAATTCACAAACCGTTTAATATACAATCATGGAAAATCTGCTTCCTAACAATATAAGAGAATCTTTGTTTGATGATGCATGTAATCTAGCAATACCATGCTTATTAACTCTTGATTATTAAGCTAAACATGTGCTCCCTTGTACTACTCCCATTTGAAATCCATATTGGAATGGAAGGTTTATTTTTTTTAATTTAATGATCCAGTTGTCTTCCTGAAAGGCAACACAATTTTTCCTATATATTCAAGAGAATGAATTAAAAAAGCTCACAGCAGAAAATGTAACACGTTGTAAATATGGCTCCACTTAATAAGCCAACATTTTTCTTAGGTTAGATTTATGGACGCAGCAATTTAAATTCAAAATATTCTCAACACTTTAAAAACTTAAGCAAACAATCCAGTAGAAGCAATAATACAAATAAAATTTCTGATTATTTACCTGTCTGTTACGTTCATCCATAATCCTCGTGATCTGAATCTTTTTTCTCCCCATAGTCCCCGTTTTTCTTCTCTCTCTCGTTCCTAAAATTATGTATTTTTTCCTTCTCTTTTCTTTCTCTTTCCCGTTTCCTCCAAACAAATCTCCCTCTTCAGCACTTGCACTACTCAATTCACAGATCCCTGCATTCGTTCCTGCTAAATATAAAACACAGAAAAATGAAACATTACCATAAAATAGATAAAAAGCAAGCTAGCTCCATAAAGTTAAGTCTTATTTTTATCAATGAGATAATATGGAATCTTATCAATAAATGAAAACAAGCATTTATTAAAGTTCCATCATATATTATATGTAAAGCCATATTAACTCCAAACAGTTTATTTTTATAATTAAAATGATCTCATAATTAATTTAATAAGTTATTAAAATTATGAAAATTATGCTTTAAAACCTGATATTTCAATAATATCTCTTCCAAAGTGTTTCTTAATGATTTTATGGAATTAGGTGTCTCTTTTTTATTATTCACTATTAAAATATGACAAAGTACCTAAATCAGAGAGTTAATGAACCTTTCTATACCTGAGTATGCTAAGTAGGCCAGCTAATTCATTTCTGAAGAGAAAACAATCTTGTGTTTTGACAGCAGAGGTGATAATGTCCCTAGTTATGCAAATAGGATGGACCATTATTAAAGTGATATTTGATATATGGAAATGTCAACTAGTTTAAATCTAAATCCTTTAATCTCATTTTTTAAAAAAAAATCATATACACAAACACAAACCCCTATGCAACACGTTCTATGAGAATACTATAAAACACAATATGGGGCATATCAGTTATAATGCTACAACTTTCTAAAATATGCTATACTGAATACATATTCACATGTACCAATTCTGCACTGGTACATAAATCAAAAGAAAATCCAATGTTTGTTTTACATGGAAGAAGCCTTGTATCACAAATGAAATCAATCAAAAGACAAAGAAAGCTGTGGTCAGTAAGAAAAACTACATGGCTATACTGGTTCATTTCTAATTTAATTTATATATGAACAAAATCACGAATGGTTGAAGAGGGCAAAATAGTTCATGGCAACAACAACTTTATAAAAGATTACTTAGAGAAGCTTGCTAAATCCTTGTTATCTTTAGAAAAAAAGAAAAGTTAAGAAAAGACAGTCTATAATAAAATAAACCTGAGAAAAATAAAACCTTACAAATCTGTATTTCCTGGTATCTTTAATGTTTTTTTTCTTAAGTTTTTTATTTGAGAAAACCAAGACTCCACAAAATATGAAATCAAACAAAGGAAAAAAACCCACCTTTCATACTAGGTTCTCTATGTAGAAGCAATAGATTTCTTAATTGTTATCTATTATCATATGGAATATTCAACTATTTTACACATGGCTTGGAATTTCCCTGTTTATTTTTACTTGCTGTTCTGACAACCAAGCTGATACATTTCTACAACATGTTATGTAACATTAAGCCAATGTCCTGGCTATTTAATCTATTATTTGGCTCCACTTCAAAATTATTGGAGCAGAAAAGCTGTTATACACTTATTCTGATATTCAGTTACCTTTTGATTTCTTTGCATTAACTGTTAAATACTTTATCACCTTGAATGAACGTTTAAAAAATGAAGTTTTTTTATGATCAGCTAATTGCAATAGCTATTATGATATAATTAGTTCTAGTGGATTAAACAGTGCTCAGGCACTAAGAATATCTATTCCCTTTTGCCAAATGCCTTTGTAGAAAATCCATGCTTGATTTTGGCTCAGAATATATATAGGCTGAGTAACATCAAGACCACTATGGGATAAACAAAAACTTGACTACAGCTGTTTCTTTAGGAACTAGAAATAGTTCAAAAGTTTTTTATGATACATAAATACCATATATTGACACAGTCATAACTAGCAATATCTTCCAACATTTGCTGTTAAAGGCATTAAACTACACATTAAAATACGAGAACCTGCAAAAGATAATTGTATCACACATTCACTGTTGCCAAACAATATCCAGCTATTTTTAGAAAGTATTAAATATCAGTCAACTGCATTGCTTTCCTGTGTTTCCTATAAGTCTTACCTTAAATACAAACAGCAAGTTAGAATAGCATTTCCCAAACACATGCAAGAACCAAAAGAAACTAACAGGCTTTCCAACACACGAATTCACAGCAAATGAACATACAACAATTTCCCTTCCTTTCATTCAACTGAAGCCAGTGGCACTATCGGCTTATAGCCTTCGCCTGTCTAAGCTCTTTTTCACTTCAAGGTGGAAGGTCAGGGTGGACAGATTAGAGTAGTGGTGACAGGGTTAGTGAGAATGAGAGCTCCTTTACAGATCAAGATTTTGAAACTGAATGAGAGAAGAATCAGGGCTCTGAAAGTCTTCCAAGAGTAGCATAGGCAGCTCTTGATGAACTCAAGTTATGAAGAGCCCCTCCCATATCGACCATATGTTTCACACCAATATTTTAAACAGGAGACATTTTTCGAACAGCCTAGGAAAAGGAATCTCTAAAAACAAATTGGACCATTATTATTATTTTAAAGGATATATTGCAAAATATATTGCTCGACGAAAACATTATTTGAGATAATTTCCTCATCAAAAATGTCTTGTAGATTATTTGTAGGTAGCCCTAGGAGAAATGTTTAACTTTCAAGAAATGAAACTGTCTTCTTTCCCTCTATTAAAAAAAATGTGCATTTCCTGAAACATAAAATATATGTATGGTTTCCTTTTGTATTCTCTTTCTAGTATCTACTGAAAGCTTACTTTGAAATTTCTTTAATGCAATTATGTATATAAGTAATAATGTGGCTAGGAAGATATAACCAGTAGCTATCCAGACCCAGCAAAGTGTGTCCGTTCTGAAGTGTGTGGTTTAGAACATCTGATTCATGGGTCACCACATTCCAGGGTTGTCAGTGAGAATGTTACGAATTAGAAAGGTCAACAATTGCCCACCACCTGTTTTAGTTACACGACTACTTCTCTGACTCTAAGCCTTATGTTTAAACTCATGTAAGGATATAATTTCAAGCATATTAAATTGGATGGGAACAGGGGAGATGCCTACATTGCTTCTTCAAACTGCAAAACTTTTTAAAATTTACATAAAAATAAAGGCTTTCAGTATAGTCAACTGTAATTGAATTTCCTACTAGCCCAGAAGCTCTATGAATAATCTGTAAAAAGTTTAAAATAGTTTCAGAAGCTTTGCTGAAATAACTCTCCACATAAAAGACACTCTTGGATAATAACATAGCTATATACAACCAATCAGAAATAATAATTAAAAAAAACCCCAACAGAGTTCTCTCATCCTTACCCCTATAGACCCTTAGTATGCTTTTATTTTTTCATAGCCAAATATAAGAAAAACAAAATCAGACTGCTTACTAAAAAGAGGAACTTCACTATGGCAAACTTCTGTTCACTATATGATTTGTCATAAGCAAATAGATGAAGGAAGAGTGATTTGAAACTCAAGAGGAGAAAAGCTGTGGACAGATGCTGCAGATTATTTACCCACCTCCTTTCTTTCATATACACTCAAGCACATGCTCTCTGTTTCTGTCTCCTTTCTTCCTTCTCTCTGTCTCTCCTTCTCTCTGTCTCTCTCTCTGTCTCTGTCTCTCCTTTACTCTGTTTCTGCTCTTTTCTCCTTCCCTCTTCTCTCTTTCTCCTCTCCCTCTCCCTCTTTCTCCTTCCCCCCCCCTCCTTTTTCCCTCTCTCCCTCCCTCCCTCCTTATCCCTCCCTGTAACATAGAAGAATCTTGACAGAATAGCAGGAAACACGCACAGAGTGGTCAGGGAAGGATATGATGTCAGCAACCACGAACAATAAAAGGTGTAAAGGTGCTTCCTTCCCTAAACTGTTCCAGAAGTGTAAAATGGGAACCAAAACTCTCCACTTCCTTCTCTGAACAGAACTGTCCGATTCTGTTGTGCTGCAACACGCACCCCCCCCTCCCCACACACAGAGGCTTTTGAATGTTTCAGATAAGGGATACTAAGGAATAGCTTATTATATAAGTTTTAACTACTATTAGACATGACAAAAATCCAGTTCAATATAACTTTAATGACGTTTTAATGATTGCATTATAAAAAGTAAAAAACAAAGAAAATTAAAATGTTTTCGCTTTGGTGTGGTTATATATATTCCCTTACTATGACAATTAACCATTGCAGAATAACGTTTTCACAAAAACATTTTATATATGTTCACACAGGCCTACAATATGAAGTATTTATTACAAATATTGAATGGTCAATGGGTAAACGACTTTCTTTTGTGTAAAAAAAAAAAGGACAAATCACAAAATTTTTCATAACCCTCCCCCAGGTTTAATGATAGTATTTACTGACAACATGTATATTTGAAACTGAATATTTTAAAAGACACACGGATTTAAAAAGAAAGATCAAAGCCCCCTCAAAGTCTGTTAATTCAGAATCAGACAGATAAAAAGATAATCTATAGAATTTGGGGTGCATGTAAAAAGTATATTTATTTTTCTCATCACTGCTATGATATTTCTAACATGAAAATGGTACAACTTACTGTAACATTTCTGTAGGAATAAATCCACATATCAAGTGAATCTGAGTCATCTTCAGATTTCAATCATCTGCCCACAGAACTTTGATTTAGAAATTAAACAAACCCTTCATGTATATGTTTTGCTATTAAAATACAACTGTCACATCAAAAATGTGGGAAGACATTAATTCAATTCTACTAAATTTATCTGAGCAAAGCATGGATTTTGCTACAATAGTCATCATGTAGGCACTTTAACTAAAACAGAGCATATGCATAAAGATTAGACATTCAAATGTATCAAGTCTACATGCAAACAAGAAACTTGAATTGTTTTTTCTCATGTTATCTGATAATGCTTTCATTGAGATATGCTCTCAACAAACACTTCAAAAACTCTCACTATCAGCAAACCATCACAGCAAGACTCACAAATACAAAGAAAGGCAAACTAAACATTTGTGAAGTGAAAAAATGGTCATGAGCTCACTAGCTGCAGCACTGTTTGTATGACTGATTCACACACTTAAATGACTCATTGTCATTTCAAATAGAAAACTTTACTCATGTTGGTCAGTCTCAATGCATTACTTTGGCTTCTTCACTCCAAGTTTGAAACGCATGATGTATGTGCAGTTGAATCGAAGGTATAAAAAGAAAGCAGAATTTGTACTGATTAATCAATGATTTATATTGATTTGTATTGATTACTTCTGTCACAACTTTGATATAAATTAACTAGTGATCATTCTTTTTGGTATTTGTCTACATGATGTTGGTCATGTTCATGACTATAACCATAGTCCTGAAAGTCATTCTACTTCAAGATAAAGGCACTATTTCTGATGTGATCTGCTATCTGGTCCTAGCACTGGGAGGACACAAAATACAATCATTCTCTTTAATATGTATCCTCCTATGACTCAGCCTGGTAGAGATGATTGCAGAAGTCACCCTTCTGTATTTCTAAAACCAACCTTTTCATCACTTCAGTGGGCCCATCTAATTAATTTCCAAATTTGTTATTTAAGGTGTAACTAATAGCAAGACAAAATTTTGGTGTCATGTTGAAATATTGGTATTGCGCGTCATGCTAATATGTAGTTGACTATAAACTAACGCTTAGGGAATTTTAAAACATTTTTATAGTAAAAGATATATTTCACTTTATTCTTTGATGACTATTAAAGACTATTTTTAGAATAATTTTTATACTACTTGTGTACTTGAAAGCATAAATGTCATGCTGGTAACTTATATGGAAGTAGATTGGTTACATGCACTCTTCCCCTAATCGTTTGCTGTCTTTGAGTCACATCTTGTATTCTGGATAAATGTGTAATGCTAATTAATGATCCTAATGATATGCAGTATTATTTATAAGCCTATTTACATTTTGTGTTATAACTCTGAGCCCATATGGTAAGGTCACAAATGAAATTGTGGCTTTCATGTAAAACAAGTAGTCACCCTAAAAAGCAAAGAATGAAGACCCATTATAGGATTAAACTCCATTTAGTCCTTATATGAATTAGCGTACTATGAAAAAACTTAACAGGGTTATAAAAACTAAGAGGGCTCTCCTACCTCACTGTCTGCCAAGAGACTGCTTTAGGCTCAAAATGCAGAAATGGCAAGGGAAATCTATCAATCTTCCCAGTGACCACGACAGCTGAAAACCCTACATTAATGTTTCGATTCCTACTTTAACATCTTTCCCCAAGGACAAAAGGAGATGAAATGTATGTCAGAGATGTAATAAGGCTAAAAAAGAAATCTCTTTGAAAACCCCTGCAATTAGCTTTAACAGGTAGGAATAACCTGTGTTTATCTCTGACACAGGTAATTTTGTTTACATAGCTCCCAAAATGAGGAAAGACACATACCTTTAAATAACCACATTGTATTAGAGACAATTTAGTGAACTCTTAGCATATGCACTATAGCACAGCTACCCATGGTTTATGTGATCTTGGACTTTTTATTTTTCCTTGTTGCATTTAGACCAGTATTTTCTTTGCCAAAGTAATTCCAAATAGGCTACTATGCCAAAAGCCTCTATTATCCCCCTAGATCACTAGGTTTTCAGCCTTTCCATATTCAATTAAATAATTAACCTGGAGATTTAGCATGACTTTGTTCTCCTAATTTTCTGCGTAACTGTTTTCTCTGTAAGGTCCTTTCCTGGTGAGCAGTGCTCATCAAAAGGTAAACCCAACACTTCATGAAAAAAGCAGAAGACACTATTTAGAATCATATAATATGTATTGCTCTTCAGCTGTAACCACTCCAAAAGGACGTGAAGCTGGATTTTTTTTTTTGGTGGTAGTGGTGGTGACAGAGAACAAAGCAAGTTCAGGAATATGCAGCACACAGATCAGTGTGTGTTGAAATGGTCTATTATAGAAACAAATCATTCTTAAATAATTTAAGGCAGTTGTTTGTATTCAGTCTATTGTGATGAGTTCTAAAGTCCTGAACTCACCATATACCAGTTAGAAAAAAAAAGATGTTTATGATTTGAAAAACTTCTTTTTACATCTTAAATTTTAATATCAGTTATTTGGAAATAATTCAGAACGGTCAGAATTTATTAAAAGCAATAATAACATGTCAGGGACAGTTGTCAGAAATCTGGATGTAATAAAGGCATATTAGAGACTTGCTTTTATACATGATACATTTCACTGTAGGACTACAACCAGTGGAGGGAGGGGGGATTCAATGTTTTAGCCTATTTCAGTATCTCATATAATAATGCTTAAAGTTCACCAGGAAGATACTTGAGTTGACCTGGGTGTATTAAGAGTAGATCATTTACAGGAATGTTAATAGTATGATCCCAGTGGTCAAAAGGAAATTCTAAGTAAAGGGTATCATTTCATTCTAATGAAGGGATGAACAATGTACAGCCCTTTCTTTGAAAATGATTTGCTTTTGTCAGTATGTATATTTCCCAATTAATTTGAGTATTTCAAAATGACCTTGAAATGTGAAGAAACACTTAAGAGCGCCTCTTCTCCACCCATACCACCCCAATTTGGAATTCTTTTTAAGAGGGAAAAATGCTTAACTGAAATCTTCAGGATTTAACCAGAGTATGCCATTTTTTCAGCCTCTAGCTAATTCTGGGAATGTACCGAGTTTATATGACAGTTTGTATCAAAACCCTATATGACAATACAGAGATTATTATAGAATAGTCTCCCAAAATCTCAGGATAAAGATATTTGATATCGCTACTCTACGTAACTCAACATAGTTAGGAGTGATTCATTAATTTTTCTATTTCTTCATCTCTTTTACAGTATCCTAATCAACCTAATTAAGGCTTTGTTCATCTGAAACCTCAGATGACAATTTGTTTAACTCTATCCCACTGTGGTCTTTATATAAGAAGAATTAAATCTGATCTTCTGACAGCAATCATTAAATGATCCCAACTGGCCCCAATTAAGACACATGGCTTACAGGCCTCAATATTCAGTAAAGTACCAGATCTTTTACTTTATTTACACATTGTTTTTTTTATCTTAGTTTATTTTCTTAAGGCCAATTAAGCATGTGTCATCAAGTAGAACTGAATTTCCTTATACTCAAGACACAATCTATCAATTTACTTTACAGACACATTGGACAGTTCTTCGAAAATCATCACTTCTAGTTGCTATAAGTCACCTTGATGTTATGAAAGGAAAAGGAGATTTTAGATTTAGTAACTTATGTTGTATTAAACCCAGCTAGACACTCTTAAAATCAGTTCACAGGTTCAAAGAGTACTGACTAATTTTAAGTCAATAATAATATTTTATTTGAATTGTTTACAATGATCTCTTATGATATATTTCAATTTGGGTTTGCTTTTTATAATTTAAAGTGACTTCTTTACAATCTTCTTTGAAAAAATGTTGTATCCAAGCATGACTTCTGAAGTTAACCTGTTTTACCCTTAATTTCTGCTCCAATTTTTTCACATATGTTCAGTGGTAAGCTGTGAAACAGTGTTCTCAGGTCTTCACGTAAATGCAGGTAGCCCCAGGATTTAGAGCTCATTGATTGTGTGCTTCTCTAGGGAAATGGCTGAATTAAAAACAGCCCTGTGAGGCTGAAGTAGCTCCCATTCACATCTGGCCCTTCTTATTCTAAACTCTCACACCTGCCTGGAAATTTAATCCTTATCTATTGCTCTGAAGAACAAACAGATTTATCTATAGCCATCCGCTTCAGGTCAAGGCTGAATCATTAAATGTTCAGCTAAATTAATTGCAATATAATTGAAGTTTGACACAATTTCTAAAGGTCTGGTTCAAGTAAGTTGAATAGCCAGATTACCTTCTCCTGAATTTCATGGGATCATAGGTCTAGTTCTGGAAGGGACCCAAAAGGCCAGCTAGTTCAACTCCCTCCTTTTTTCCAGCTGAGAAAATGGAGGCCCAAGGATATTCAGGGATGAGCCCAAGGTCCCACAGGTATTATCAGAGGTGGAATTTGGGCCTCAGTGTTCTGGCTCCAAATCTGATGGTCCTTCCGAATGCATATACTACTTGATTTTTAAAAATAAGTTTATTTATCTGAATGATCAGAATTACTGAACAAAATGATAGCATGTAAAGGCAGCGACGTGTCAAAGTGGATGGAGCATTGGTCCTGACGTCAGTACGACCTGTGTTCAAATCTGGCCTCAGACACTTACTAGCTATGTGACCTTGGGCAAGTCAAATGACCCTGTTTGCCTCAGTTTCCTCATCTATAAAAATGAACTGGCACAGTGAATGGCAAACCACTCCAATGTCTTTGCCAAGAAAACCCCAAATAGGATCACAAATAATCAGACATGACTGAAATGACTCAAGGGCATCAGTATGAAAACCATCCTATATGTCGCAGTTTTTCAAAGATGAAGTACTACATATTTGTTCTTCTTAATAATGTATTTTTAAAAATGGACACTAGGACTATCCATGGGGAATATACGATATGTATCATGCAGCTCATTAAACTTGCTAGAAACTTTTTTTTATTATTTGACTAACAGATGCAAATATAAAAACACACTGGAAATGTAAAGGAATTAATCTTTAATCTACTTGCAAATTTCTAAAATATAAATGACTGAGTGCAGTCTTTCTTTCAGTTAGGGTAGTATATTTTTCTTGGTTACATTTATCTGTATTAAATAGAATTCTCATCAAATATAATGGGAAAATGGGGGCGGCTAGGTGGCGCAGTGAATAGAGCACCGGCCCTGGAGTCAGGAGTACCTGAGTTCAAAACCGGCCTCAGACACTTAACACAAAAAAAAACTAGCCGTGTGACCTTGGGCAAGTCACTTAACCCCAACTGCCCTCCAAAAAAAAAAAAAAAGCAAAAACAAAAACAAAAAATATAATGGGAAAATGTCCAAAATCGTAAAACATAGATATTATGAAGAGAATAGGAAATTCTAGATGAGAATGCCCCCTCCAAATGCTGATGATCTAGAAAATGGTATCACACCACACCAGTGACTGACTTTTTATGGATAAGAAATGCAATAAAATTTTGGCAAAGCAAAACAGATGCTGAGGGTATTGTGTTATAAGATATTTCTCACTGTATTCTGGTAATCTTAAATAAGATTTGATGTTAATTTTAGAGCACGCTTCTGCTAAAAAAGGGCAAACCCTGCAACAGATTTAGTACAAAGAGCTGAAAATATCCTGTGGAAAAAAAAACTGTAGAGAAATCAGACCAACCCAAATCCTGCCATTACTCAGCATTGCAGTGACGTGCAGATGTTTGTAGTGGTTTGAGGAGCCAGCGGGGGCTGGAAACTCTACATACTCGACTCCAACATGATTGCAATTGAACCTCATCAAAGTAAGAGCTCATAATTTGTCACAGAAAACAGCCAATTAACATATGTTAGGAAAAGGCTCCATAAAGATAATATATGATTAAAGACCCAATGCAGCTGTTGAAAAATCAAAACTATGCATTTTAAAAAGAAATCTCAGCCTGGGCTTTAGTATGGTTAAACTGATAATGGCTACTATGATTTTTCCTTAAAAACAGCTGAAAAAAAGATAATTATAGTATTTCTTTTAGGTTTGGGGTTACTGCAAAGGAGAACTTGGGCACTCTAGCACATTTTACTATGCCTTACTTGAGGGCTATAAATAGTTGAAGCCCTTGCCAAAATTCTGTAGTTACTTTGTTATAGATCTATTTTAAAATACAGACCTTCATTGTGAGCGGGATGGCCTTCAGGATACACTCCGTTGTCAAGGCATTTCTCAAAAATCTGTAGCCACTCTCTGTTTTTATCTGTGTAAAAAGTCCAGTTCAGGGTCCAGTCACAATAACTCTAAACACACAACGAAGGCAATACAAAATACTTGGTGGATTCCTTCCCTGTACGTGCAGAGTGTATTTTCAGGAGTGGGGGTCAGAATAATGTTTTAAATGGTTCTAATATGCATGGTAATGAGATTGTTTTAAATATAGATCTACTTCATAAAGAATTTCAGTAATAGGTACTCTTAATTTAAAGCCATTTTTTAAATGGAGCAGTGGATGGAGTGTCAGGCCTGGTATCGGGAAGACTCGTCTTCTTGAATTTGAATATGGCCTCATACGCTTACTAGCTGTGTGAACCTAGACAAGTCACTGAACCTTGTTTGCCTCAGTTGTTCATCTATGAAATGAATCGGAACAGGAAATGGCAAGCCACTCTAGTATCTTTGCCAAGAAAATCCTAAATGCAGACATGAGGAATCAGAAATTACTGAACAATGATTGAAGAATAGTATCCTTCTTCCCCTGCTGCCCCAAGTCCCAAGTATACATTTTTAAAAAGAAATCTCAGCCTGGGCTTTAAAACAATTAAAATGATAATGATAATCACCCCCCCCCCATAACAAATAAATGACAAATAATGTAAAGTATGTTGGATGAGGCATCAGAAACTGGTTCTAATCCTGGCTCCTTCATTTACAAATCACGTTACCATGGAAAAATCACCGAGACTCTCTGGGCTTTAGATCCGTCAGCTTCAAAACAAGATAAGAAAACCTACCCTGCCTATCAAAAAACTCTGTTCTGAGGATCAAATAATATACGTAAAAGTGGCCGGAAAACAAATTATTATGCGCTATACAATTATTTATATTATTTTCCTTTAAATCATTTTTTTTTGTTTCAGAGTCTGGAAGTTTATGCTACTAAATGCTGTAATTATTATTTATACCATTTCTGACATTCTATGGAGAGGCAATATAGCTTAATGGACTGGGAGTCAGCCTCAAAACCTAGAAGACCTGGGTTCGAGTCCTTTCTCTGATGTATATAGTCTCTATGCCTATATACATCACTGAGTCACTTAGTCCTCTCAAATATTACTTATAGATTGCCCACCTGAACCGATAGCAGGCATTTCTTCATTTACAAATTACCCTATAATTTTGAAATCACAGACCCAGTCGGTCCCTATCCCTGACAAATATGGTCTTTACCCGGCCCTTTACATACATGTTAAAGTATAAAATGAAATGCTTAATTTAAAAAACAAAACAAAACAAAGTAAACAACAAAGAATTTAACAGGTCGAGATAATGTTTTATGAATTCACTTTTTGAACTTGTTTTCTGCCTTTCACTGTTATATAAAAGTAGAAAACCTAGGAATGTTTTGGATCGCTGTAGCCCGTCAGTTATGGCACACACATCCCTGGACCTGAAGTCAGAAGACCCATATTTGTGAGTTCAAATCTGACCTCAGACACTTACTAGCTGCATGACCCTGGGCAAGTCAATGAACCCTTTTTGCCTCAATTCCTCATCTATAAAATGAGCTGGAGAAGGAAATTGCAAATTCCTTCAGCATCTTTACCAAGAAAACCCCGTATGGGATCATGATGAGTTGAACATGACTGGACCACAAAAGTATATACAAAGAGAAGCAAAAAGATTATCCTTGCCTTCAAGGAACTCCCAGAATGGGAGAGACAACAAGAAAACAAATTTGCACAAGCAAGTTGTATACAGGATAAATAGGAAGTAATTAGAAGAGGTATTAGAATTAAGAGGCGTTGAAAGAGACTTCCTGTGGAAGATGGGATTTTAGTTGAGACTTGAAGGGAGTGAAGGAAATCAGGAAGCAGAGATGAGGAAAGAGAACATTCCAGAGACGGGAGACAGTCTGAGAAAATGCCTGGATGGGAGAAATAGAGTGCCTTGTTCTCAGAACAGGAAGGAGGCCAGTGTCATTGGGTCAAATAGTGTGTGGCAGGGAATAAGGCATAAAAAGACTAGAAAATTTGAGGGAGGGGAAAGTCAATGGAGAGCTTTGAATGCTAAACAGAAGATTTTGTTTTTGATCCTGGGGGTGATAGGTATAAGAAATAGATATAATAATGTCATTTTAATCTAAACTGTCCCTTTAAATGTGTGGCATTTTAAACAGGAAATGGCTGCCAATGGTAATAGCAATAAAGCATGGAAATATACTTTTTAATGATAAACATTTCTCAGTATCACATTACTAATTGTACTATGTAAATATGAAAAATCTCCTTAAAATGAATTTTTCCTACACTTTTTCTATAAAAAAGAGAAAAATCAATTCTAAAGCAAAACCAACTATTTTGTACTACTGGCAAATGAAAGTCTTATGACAATTATTAATGTAACTTAAATAGTCTTCAGGTTATGTTGATTTTTTTCTCCTCTCAAGGGTCTTAAGTCCCAAGCAATCAGCAACATTTTTGATTAAGATCTCAGCATATAGTTGAAAATCCCAGGGCTTCGTTATAGCTGAAATATTCACATATCTTTGGACATTTCCAACTAATGAGAGTAAACTCTTCAGCCTCAAGCCAAATAGATTAATTTCCAACTTGGACTGAATAGTTGAAGGAACTAGACTAGTAATACCAGTGCATTTAACACTAATGCATTTTAAGGAAGACTTTAAAAGCAAATGCAAATCAAAACACTACAAATGAATCTAATAAATTTATAAAATACAGATAGCCAATGAAGAACCATGGCAAGTAGATTTTTTTTCTACATTTTCCCCTGAAATTTTCCAATTTAAAAGCATTTCAATTTAAAGGAGGAATGGTTATAGATTGCCTATTTCTCCAAAAAGAAAAGAAAGGAGAAAAAGAAATATTAGTGTATATACTTAATTTTTTTCTAGTGAAGTTCCTGAGAAAAGAAAATCCTCTTACTTCTAGGCCATTTTAACACATGAACATAATTACACTCTTAAAAATAAAACAGAAGAAGGGAAATAATTTGCAACGTAACTAGCTTAATCTACAATTGGCAGGAACAAGTAAGCAAAGATCTTACAAGAAGTAAAATTTTAAATCTTTAGCACTAAGCGTTTTTTTCTCCATGTATTTGCAAAGAAGCTTTATTATATAAAAACCCCACCATACAGTACTTTTCCTTTATCTGATCAGTGATAGCCAGTATTACATATTACTCTTCTCCCTCCTTATCAGAGTAATGTGACTCTTAGAGGTCATCCATTTCATCCTCCTAATCCCAAGGATGACTGTACTCAGAATGTAAATACATGTGCATTGCTCAACCTAATTTCACATTTTGTTTTTTTGTCTTAATTCTTAATTTTTCAACTTCATTACTGTCCAATTAAGGTGTGAGGTCCTGGATTCTGGAATGAAGTGCTTGAAAGGAAAGACTATATTTACTTGTG
Organism: Pseudocheirus occidentalis; assembly: GCA_028646575.1. Taxonomy (NCBI): domain Eukaryota; kingdom Metazoa; phylum Chordata; class Mammalia; order Diprotodontia; family Pseudocheiridae; genus Pseudocheirus; species Pseudocheirus occidentalis. The sequence goes on along the minus strand of CM053594.1, from coordinate 345,143,611 downwards.
AGGAAAAGAGGAAAAGTAATTTATTTCTTAAGAGTCACATGTTTGATTTTTTTTTTTATGTCAGTGCTGAGGAGGGACATGTAGTTGAATCAGAAAGATGGTGAGCAGAACCACTTAGCTTAAGTTATGCAGAAGCAATTTCTAGAAGCTAGAACTCCACAAGGCATCCTAGGTTCTATGAAAAAGAAGAGATCTTGGATTCCCTTCAGTCCAAATTGTTGAGTTTGCAGACAAAGAAACTGAGTTCCAAAGTGGGGAAGTAGCTAGCATAAGTCTCACACACACAATAATTAATAGAACTAGCGTTTGAATTCACCTATTCTGAGTAGACGGAGTAATGTAGGACCCTGGTCAAGTCACTTAACTTCTGTTTCCTCAATTGTAAAATGGAAGTATTAATGTCTCCTACCTCATAGGGTTGTTGTATGGATTAAATGAGACAATATTTGTGAAGGGCTTACTTACCACAGTGTGTGGCACACCCAGTAGGTGTTTAGTACTTCATGTTGTCTCTGATCTCAGAATTTATAATCATTTGCACCAGCTGCATAAACATGTTCCTAGTTACAATATTGGTTCAAACCATCTAAGTGTCAACACAGAAGAGAAATGAAGTATATAGCCAGGTAAAACGGATGAAAGAAAGCTCGTACAAGAACTGTGTATTTTCTGGAGACTTGCCCTAAGGGGCTACTGCTTTAGTGTTGTTCAGTCAGATCTGACTCTTCAGGACCTTTTTTGGGGTTTTCTTGTTAAAGATACTGGAGTGGTTTTCTCTTTTCTTTTTCAGTTCATTTTACAGATGAAGAAATGGAGACAAACAGCGTTCAGTGACTCACCTAAGGTCACGCAGCTAGGCCATATTTGAACTCAGGTCTTCCTGACCCGAGGCCCGGTGTTCTATCTGCTATTTCACCTAGCTTCCCTAAACGGCTCCTGCTAAGCCCTACTTCAATACATCAGTGGAACAAGATAAATGGATTACATCAGAAGTTCTACTGGGGGTGCTGTAGCCAAGACAGCCAATGGAAGTAGCAGGGGGTCATAGTAACTTAGAATTTAGAGCTAAGAGGAATGTAAGCAATTATCCGGATTAACCATCCTATTTTAGAGACGAGGAAACTGAAACCCAGAGGGAAATGACCTCTCTAGGTCAGGCACATAGCAAGTAGCACAGCCCACTGATTCCATATCCAAAACCTCTATACCATGTCTGTTCAAATACCAATTCGGTTCAATTCGACTCAATTCCCCCAGCAATAATTTAGCACCTGCTCTGCATCAGGCACTGTCATTAGATGCTGGGCAAACAAAACAAAAGTCAAAAAGTCTGCTCTTAAGTTTATATTGAAAGGGGCATAAACAACCTTACATGGATACAAGTATAATCAGTCTCCCAAGTCAATAGAAAAAACTTCAGGGGGAGCACTGACAACGGGAGTATCCCAAAAGGCCTCCAGGAGAAAGGAGCACCTCAAATGTACTTTCAAGGAAGGGATTCTCCAAGGCAGAGGTGAGGAAGAAGAGTATTGGTAGAGAGGAGCAGCCTGTGTGTGGCAGGGAGTAAGAATATTGGGTATAAGACAAAAGAAAGCTGGCAAATTCAGCTGGGACATAGAGTAAAAGAAGAAGAATGTGATTAGTCTAGAATGAGAGGCTCCTAGAACCTTCTGTGGATTGTTGAAAGGTCCTAAGTGATGGAGTGATGGAGGAGCCAGGTGAGGTTATTGGGCAGGATTTGGCAGCATTAACTAATGACTGGATTTCTCCTATTTGAATACATTTCATATGTCCTTCCACTTCTCCCCACTCAGAGGACCACCACTCAACCCAGGCTCTCTTTCTCTTGCTTGGATTCTTGCAACTGCTTCATAATTGGACTCCATGTCTCAAGTCTCTCCCCTGTCTAATCTATTACTCACACAGCTGCCAATGTAATATTCATAAAGAACAAACCTAACTGTGTCATTACTTTGGAAGCTACAGTGGCTTCCTATTACTTCTAGGATTAAATACAAGCCCCTGTTTGGTTTTTAAAGCCATGTACAATCTATCTCCAACCTACTTTCAAGGCTTATTACACACTGTTCTTATTCAGACATTTCAGGTGTGTCTGACTCTTCATGACCCCATTTGGGATTTTCTTGGCAAAGATACTGCAGTGGTTGGCCATTTCTTTCTCCAGCTCATTTTACAGATGAGGAAACTGAGGAAAAAGGGTGAAGTGACTTGCCCAACGTCACACAGCTAATAAGTGTCGGAGAGTGGATTTGAACTCAGGTCTCCCTGACTCCAGGTCTGGTGCTGGAGTCACTCAATTGTCAATTAGTATACATTACCAACTCTCAAAAACTCTGTGGTCCATGGAAACTGAACTTCTTGCTGCTCCTCATGTATGACATTCTACCCGTCTTCCTCTTGACATCTGCCTCTTAGAATTCCTTCAAAACACAACCCAAACATCACCTCCTATGTGAAATCTCTTCTGCATCTCTGAGTTGCCAGTTCATCTCCAAGTTTACCTTGCAATTATTTTGTATTTGTTTTGTGTATCCTTATGGCACACACATTGTCTGCCTAATAAAAAGTAAACTCATTAAGGGAAAGGACTATTTCATTTTTGTCTTGTACCCTAGCCTCAAATGTAACCTTCGGCAAATCCTTGGGCTCAATACTACCAATCAATTGTCTAAGACAAAGAGTTACAAAAGAGGAGACAATCTCTATTGGTTGATGGAGTTTTCTCATTTGAGAGGAAATCACGAGTCTAGTTTCTATCCCTCTCGCTAATCCCATATCACAGGGTCTGACACTTAATAATTTTCTGTTGATTGACTATCTTGCATTCACATGCTCTGCTGATTTGCAATCAATGTCACTGAGGCACCGTGTTTTTCTGCACATGTATGTGAGTGCTGTTAAGTAGCTAGCACTGTGGCAGAGAGGCCATAATGGGAAAACCATGAGATCAAGGTCATCATTTTTGTATCACTGAAAACACTCATTGTAGCCACTTCTCTACTAAGAATGTGGTTTTGCCAGTAGTACTAGGACCTTGGCAGGAAGAAAAATATTGCAGAATCCTGCCATAGAGACATACATGTATACACACACACACACAGTTGAATAGACTGTCTTGAAATCTCTATATCAGGAACTGTTAACCCTTTTGTGTCACAGATCTCTTTGGCAGTCTGGAGAATGTTAGGTACCTATTCCCAGAATATTGTTTTTTAAATGCAGGAAATGAAATACATAGGATTACAAAGGAAACCAACTGTATTAAAATACAGTTATAAATTTTTTAAAATAAGCTCAAGACTTGAGGTTAAGAACATTTTCTAGAAGGAAAGAATTCTCATAACAACCACTTCTACAGCCAGGCTGCACTATTAAGATCCAAAGAATGAAATATCAGGATCTTAAAAATATATCAATCTTTATCTTGATCGGGTATTCATCATTTCTGGAGCTTCTCCAGAAGCAAATAGAAAGAAGCACAGGTGAGAGGGAAGCTCATTCATTATTCTCCTTGTAGGCCCCAGTGTGCATAAAGAAAGGAAATCCCTTCTGCTGGCTGATTGACCTTTTTGATGAATAGGCCAGTTTGCTACAGTACCTAAATCAACATATACTGACAGAAAGCTATGAAACATTATGAATGTCTATAAGATTTTGATTTAAAAAATAATGTAAATGTGAAAAAGTGAATACTTAAAATATATATACACACACACACACACACACACACACACACAAACGCATACATACACATGCACACTCACATAGTTAGCACTTAGATCAGGGCTTATTAACCAGACCTTCTTGGCAGCCTGGGGAAACCTAGGAACCTTTTTTTCAGAATAATGTTGCTAACTGTATAAAATAAAATATATGAGATTATAAAGAAAACCAATTATATTCAAATATAGTTATTTATATAAATATATATATATATATATACATGTGCATTATAGATATATGAGAATATATAATGAGGGGAAACATACAAACACACAAGTTCATGGTCCTCAGGTTAAGAGATTAAGAATTCCTGTGCTTTCATCTTCAAAATCATGTTAGTAAGAGCCCATAAGTAACAAAAGAACAATAAGCTGAGAATCACGGGATGAGAAATTTTGGTCCTTCTTTGCCACTGACTAGCTATGTGTTCTTGTCCTGATCTCTGTGCCTCAGTTTTCGGATCTATACCTCTGCAAACTGAGGGGCTTAAACTCCAAAATCACAGAATTCCTTTCTAGCTCTAACTTCATTCATTCATTAAATCCAGTGAAATACAAAATTCAAAAATAAGTAGTTACCTAAAAAGCACCAAAATCATATAAGACCCAAATAATATTAGCTGAAAATCTCATCAAATTGCACAATAGTGTAGTTTTCCAAACAACAGTTGTTCATTTGGCTAGTCAAATCATAGTATGCATTATGAATTTTCCATGTAACTAAGAAATCCATGCAATGAATAGATGTTACATCATGCAACTTGCATGTGCTTAACCATGGCCAGACACTTAGCAATGAAATCATCCTAAGTACCATCAAGAAACTTACAAAGGAGAACTTCAAAAATGAAATGTCAAGCAGAAATTAGGAGGTTCCGATTTCTTCAATGTAATTGAAATAGTTTATTCTTAAAGTTTGTTCTTAAAAAGTTTATTCTTAAAGTATTCTTTGCTCATCTACTATCTTCTGATTTCTCTTGGCATAAATTATTTACCTGCAGTAAGTAGTAAATCAGGGTGAAATCTGAACTGGACATACTCTGTATTAAAGCTGTAAAATGCATCACTCTAAGTGTCTTCTCATATTACTGAGTCGAATGTTAACAAAGGAAATCTGGTGAATGTGAATGAATTAGCAACGAATGCATCAATAATACTGAAAAAAAAATAGCTCAAAGATCTTTTCCCAACAGGATCATCTTTATTTCTAAAAAGACAGTATTAGTGATACCATGTCTTCAGTAAGTGCAAGTTCTCACCTTGTTGGATAGGATTTTAGATTAAATGCCACCAAACTATATTCATCTAATAACATTGCCTTATGTGAGATTAATTCAACTTTCCTTACAAATTAGACCTGGTTTTCATATCAGGACTTTTAACATTTATTTTTTCTTCTTTGTACTAAACCATATCATAGTGCTTGAAAGGCAGTGTGGTCAATCTCTTCAAGAAAGTTAGCCTGGACGACAGGGAACTGGGTTCAAATCCTGCTTCTGACACATACTGTCACACAATCTCACAGACAGCAATATTATTGCACAAATTTAATTGGGTGGAATTTACTTTGGAAAACTAATAGGCCCTGAAGGATAGCAGTAAGTGTTTATATTTATGGCAGACATACTGTCATCATCTTCATCCTCATCCCTGCCATCAATTGGACCTTATACAATCATTTAACCTTTCAGGACTCTAGCCAGCTAAGCCTATCAATTTCAGAGAAGTAGTAGACCAGCATCCTGTGGCAGCTGCCTATACCTATGGAACTGTATGCCTAGTCACTACCTTTATCCTTACTCCATGGAGTTGTTGGCTTTAATTTTGTTTGTTAAGAGAAAGCAAATTTAAAAGAAAAATCTAATAATCGTGACAATTGCATTTAAGTTTCTTGGACAAAACCAATTGATGTCTCCTAAGGAAAACTGATTTCAAACTCTGAGAGTAAATTTTGATGGCAAGTCTGTGAAAGGGATCATTTTTACAGCTTATTATGTAGCCTTAAATGCAGGGTTAACTCAACCCGAGAAAGTTACAACCTATAGAATCACAAGTCTATATTAGTTTTTTCAGCTTTCTAATACACGAGATATCACATACTCCTCTGTAACAATTATTACACTATTTCAAGGCAATGGTGGATTGGGTTAGCACAGAAAATCACATGGAGATAATAGATAAGATCCTACTCGTATTCTACCGCTAAGTTCAATCTGGAATGCTTACTGTTCATTCTAATCCCCCATGACACAGAGCAAAAAGAAAACCACAAACGGCATTTGCCGCACATTCAAAAGGAATTCTTGGTGAACAAGGAATCATCTGAGGTTTCTAATTTAATAAGAAAACCCTTGGCAGTGAGAACAACCTGCCAAAGTGAAATATTCTTAATGTTCAGGAAATCCAACATTTTTCCATCGAAAACACAGCAGTTCATGGAACAAATAACACAATTCTGGAATGACTGTCATAATGCTAACTGTAGTTCAAATAGATACAATGCTTTATCAATAGCAAATCCTACGAGCTATACTCAGAACTTTTTACTCCATCTTGGGTCTCTGGGAATGCACTCTTCTTCACTCTTCCTCTTAGAAGCCTTAGTTCTCTTGAAGGCTTAGATGAGGTGCCACTTTCTTATTGAAGTTTTCTCCTGTTTATTCTAGCTGAAGTTCCTTTTTTCCCCTCTGCCATTTATCTCATATTTACGTATCTACATGAATATTTCATTCTTTCCTTCCCCTTCTTCCCCCCACCACCTCCATTCCAAATAACAGAAAGTCCCTTGAATATGGGCATTTTTTCATTTTATCTTTTTACCCATAGTATCTATTATAGCATTTGTTTATAGTAGACAATCAACAAGTGCTTATAAAATGGAATTGAATTGAAGATATTATCCTCACAATAATTCTGTGCATATTACTGGTAGACACTAAGAAAATTCTAGTTTCATACCTGATACTCAGACTTTCCAAGGTTAGCGAAATATTTTGGCTAATAGTAGTCATAGTACCATCATGACTTAAAACATCACTTTTAAGTGACACTTACATGGAAACTCTAGTTTGAAGCTTTTTTCCCCCTCTAAACATTAGTAAATAAGCGTAGACATATGATGCCACAAAGTTCTTCTGGAGAAACTTAACATAGAAGATTAAAAATTTTCAGTATTGCATAAATACTTCTAAACATATTTTGGTGACATTCAGGATGGGCTTAGAAAGGTTACTTACCTTAAAACAAGCCTTTTAGGGAAATATATTTTCTGACACCTCAAAAAGAGTCAGAAATTGTTTTTGGCAGACACTAACGTGGAAGGGTTGGGAAGAAGTCATAGAATTTGTGTCTTCTCTCGGACATTATCCACTCAACTCATTCCCACCCTGAATTTAACTAGTCTTTGTTTTTTAAGGATTTCTAGCAACGGAAATTAAAGAGACTCCCTTAGAAACTCATGATGAAATCTCACAACCCTCTCTCTGAGTTAACTCTTCCTTACATTTAATCTATCCTGCAATAACATAATCTAGGAAGCTTTTTTTTATTCATAGAAACAAGTACAACAGTTGGTGACAACTGTTTGTACCCTGAGAGCCACAGCAAAAACTAAACAAAACATAACAAAAACAGGACCAATTATTATGAGCCTATTATATGCTACATAACTATATGTAAAGATTTGTATATGTATGTATTTGCAAAAGGTTTTTTTTGTTTTCTTAAATTCCTTCTCTAAATGTCATTCAATCATCTGTAACAAGAAATCACTGGACAGACGAAGGGATCATGGAAGTTACCTTGAAAGTTCATTCTTGTTCTACAAATTGATGATTCAGCATTGATTTATAACCTATGAAAGCTGAATTCAATAATTTCCCCTCCCCCTGAAAATTGCCAGGATATGCTATTCTTTCCTAGTCTGAAGTTTGAGGAGGCAAATTTCAAGAAGAAAAATTTGGAAAATTGATGATCTAGAATTTGGCAACAAAGCATTAATGTATTTGTCCAAGAAAAGACCGGCTCTACCATTTTTTGGAAATCTCAGTCCTTCAAAACAAAACGCTTATTTGTTTCAATTTTCATGTGCGATAGTAATCTCACTGAATCAAAGACGTTAACAGAGGAGCTTTTTAAATGTCAAGTTTCAAATTAATTTAAATTGGAATTGACTTAGTTTGAATGGATTCATAACTTGCAGACACACATATGCATGTGTATATGTATACATAAAATTTCAAATTTAATTTATAGAATACTTTAGTGAAAGAATTGTTTTTTTCTTTTTCCACTTCATCCTTTGAAAACTGGTCAAAGTTACCAAAACATTTCAAATTCAAGATCTAAGCAAGGTTAAAATTGTCTCTGATTTTATTTTATACTTAGGAATATTTTATTTACAATAATTTCAAGGGCAAATTCTCTTTCCAAGGCTGAGCTTCAAAACAACATGGTTAGTTGCCAAGACTGCCTTGTTTGAAATTTGCTTTCAGTGATAAAATATTTGTATATTTCTTTCTTGTGAAATAAGCTAATATTTCTAGAATGTTCAAAAGTAGTTGTATTTCTAGCTTTATGCTAAGTATATAGCGATGAGTTTTTTTCCAGAAATTTGTAATGTCAAAGACCACTGTCCTCTATTATATTTAGAAATATTAGCAAATAAGAATGAAAAAGTAACCTACAGTTTTTTTTGCATGTTTTCCTGGCTAGTAAGTTGCACATTTTATTTTATTACAGTTTTGATGCATTTTAATTTATATAGGAACTGTAAATTTATAACAGTTTACCTCACTCATTTGAACTGACCTTTGTATATAAATACTTGAAAATTTTTCCTCATGCTTGATACTCAACAATATTGTTGGGGTTTTTTCTGTATTGTTAGGAATAAACTTAGGGTGACTGACTTAAATTCCTTGTAAAGTATAAATCAGAGGGTACTTAAATCCAAGCCTAACCTTCTACTATCATGTAAAGTTGTCTCAAAGTAGAAAGGGCTATGTAAAGGGTGAATTTTTAATCCCTGGAGATTTCAGAGGAGAGGCTGGGCCCTTGAACATTTATTGGGGACACTGAATTCTAGTTTAGGAGCAATTTAACCTACATGTTATCTAAAATTAAAAACAAAATTCTACGATTCTGTGAAAATGTACACTGTGAAGTGCTGAATGCACCATTCCTTATGAAAAAAATCACAACCTCCTGCGACACATGGCTTATAAAGCAAAGGAGTAACCACAACCTCTTTATCTCTGCTTTAAAAGATACTTAAAAAAACTAATTTCACTGGTACAAATGTACCCACAAATATGGACACAGCAAGCTCAATTTTTTCTATAATTTAATATTAAGAATAGAAAATGAAGAATATGTGAAATCATAAGAAAAAACTTAGTAAAGGCTCTGGAGTTTAAGACAAATGTTGAATTTAACATGTTCCCTGCTTAATGTTTTATTGGGAGGAGGATGGTAAAGCATTAGAAACCATAGTGGGTAATCTCAAGATTCATGAAGTCAATATGGATGAAAACACTTTTGAAAAGTGCAAAGCTCTTTGGAGATGTAAAAGATTTTTTTTTCCAGAAGTGCATAAGATTTGCTTTGGACCCATTTACTAAGGCTTATTCAAATCACAAAATATTTATTAATCACCTATGATATACAAGACACTGCATTAGGGAGGAGAGAATGACAAAAAGACAAAAATGAAACAATTCCCAGATCAAAGGGATCAGATGAGCAGTTCCTTTCTCTGTTATTCTGAGAGTTTTACGTCAGGTTAATTAGCTTATTTAATCAATTAAACACAAATCTATCAACCATCCACTGCAGTATATGAAAAGAATTAAACGAGACACAGTGAGCGTAGCAGGGATAGTGTTGAACTGTGATTTTATTGGAATAGGCAACTGCTAATGCATTACAAAACTCATTCTACCAATGCAGATCTGTACCTTTCCTGCAACTTTTATTGTATAAAGTTAACTAAACTATCAGGAAGTTAAAAGCTTCCCAGGTCACACATTAGGTGTCACAAACAGTTCACAACCAATAGCTGTCAGAGGTAGGACTTGAAGGCAGGTCTACTTGGCTTTCAGACTGGTTTGCTATCCAATAGATCATGCTACTTGTAAATACCAAAGTGCTCAGTACTTCCAAGTGCTCTGCCATCCAAGTACTAATCAGACCTGAGCCCACTTAGTTTTCAAGATTGGATCTAGTATAGGTTCAAGATCATATGGATGAGTAAAGGGAGGTTAAAATATTCGTAAGACGCAGTATTTTCCAGTAAGGAAATTTATAACTAGGTGGTAGACTCTAGACATTTAATAAGAATATCGAATTGAAGACATGTACACATTGCTATTGATACAAACATGAGAGGTAGTGGGGGGGTAGAACTGGTTGGACTAACAAATTAATTGGACTTGGAGAAGGGGAAGAGGTAGTGTTTCATTGAAAGTTCATGCCTTGATGTGTAGGAAGCATTTTTTTTAAGAAACAGAAGTATCAAGAAGACAGGTATCATTGTGGAAAGATGGTGAATTCAACAGTTTTGGATATGTTGAGATGACGGCACCAGCAGAATATCCAAGAGATATATCTTATAGATATTTGGAATTTTGGATAAGGAACTCAAGACAGAGGGTAATCACAAAAATGTGGTGATGAGTGTGGAGGTGTCAGAAATAATAACTACATCCTCTTTGGTTGTCTGACAACGAATCACAAAATCACAGAGTTAAATGGGACATAAACCATCTTCTAGAACAACCTCTACCTGAATAAGATTCCTTAGACAAGCCCCATAACAAGTGGACATCCAGTCTTCACTTGCAGAACTCTACTGAGAGGCAAACCATCATTTCCTAATTAATTTTGCTTACACCAAGTCAAAATCTGCCTCTTGCACTTCTACCCGTAGTGTTGAAGTCTGTATTTTGGAGCCAAGAAAGACAATAAGTCTAAGCCCTTTATCACATGAAAATTCTTAAAATATTTGAAGACAGCTATCATGTACAGATTGCCCTTCAGGTGAAAAAGCTTTAGTCCCTTTAACCATATGACACTGTTTCCAGTCTCTTTACTGGTACGGTTGTCTTCTTATTGGCACAGACCAACTTGTCAATGTCCATCCTAAGATTTGGCAATCAGGATTATATGTAATAGTCTTAATGAGGACTAATGAATGGAGCAGAGCTATTGCTTTTTCTAGACACATGTCTCATAATTCACCCTAAGATTAGATTAGCATGCCCCTTCCCATCTTGACCTAGCATGTCTGGGTTTTTGCATCCATGTTTATCTCTATTGAATTTCATCTTACAAGATTCAGTCCATTCTTCTAGCCAATTAATAGCTTTTTGAATCTTGTCTCTGCTAACCAAAATGTTAATAATTCCTCCCAGCTCTATGCCATCTACAAATCTGATAGGCATGCCATCTATGCCTTCACACAAGTCATTGGTTAAAGTGTTGAAAAGCACAATGCCAAGGACAGATTCCCAGAGCATTACATATGAGATCTCTCATTGTTGACATCAATTCCATGAATGAATATTCTTTGCATCTCCTTATCCATCCACATTTGAATCTATCTACAGTGAAAGAGAGGAAAGGGATCAAAGAATAAACAGGGACCAAAGGTAGATTTTTTTTTCTTTAGATTTGAGGAGAAATGCCCACAATTCAATCTCAAATGACAAAAGCAGCAGATCTCATAGAGGAGATTGTGGTTTTTATTGAATATTATGATTCCCCCCTTCATGTATCTACATATTCTATAATCTGTAGACGATCAATTTGACAAGCTTATTACTTAAATGACATTACTCATTAGTTGAGTAAAAAGTATATGAAAAAATCATTATCAATTCTCTTTTTTTCTTACTATAGAAAACATTTTGGGTAAAAATGAATATTTTTTTCTATACACACCTAATGAAGACCCCTATTAGAATAATCTACTTATGATAGTTCTCTGGTAGTCTACCTTCACTTCTCTTCCTGTATTTTTCTATCTTTTAAACTATGTGATAACAAAAAGTTTAAGGATAAGCTTTATGTCTGTAAGTAAAAATCAACCACATATGCTAAAACAATACTCCAGTCTCATGTAAATACTGTGTGTTGCAAGAAAAAAAAATGAAAGCAGGCTATACTACTAACTTCCAATGAGTGAGTGCCCCAAGATAATCTGTAATGGATACCAGGAGAAACAAGGAAATGGAAAAATTGTAATGATCACTTTTAAATCATTTCTTTAAGATAAAAGAAAATTAAGAAGAAAAGATGTAAGTGTGATATTAAAGGAGAAGCTTCTTTGAGGTTAATACATTAGAGAAATCATTCAAAAAGAGTTCATCCTTACAAGAAGATTATCCTGTAATATTGCCAAGGTCACTGTCACTTTATGTTAACAGCCATGTGAAGTGTATGTCAGTCTCTTGAGTTAAAGCTGCCTTCTTCCTCTTTCCCTCCTGCATAATGGCTAACCTCTTAATGCACACTGACAAATTGAGGTGAGTGAATAAGTATTCCAAAATACAGATAGGAAAGTTGTAGTCTTCCACTTTTCTATTTTAATTCTACCAAATGAGGAGCACATACATCCTGGCAGAAAAGAGATCTTAAATACACTGCTCCATCCTGAAAACTGTTTCATTTGAAGACAGTACTGAGAATCTTAGAAGTATTAGTGACTGCATTATGAATTTTCTTACAAATGTACATTCGCTTAAATGACTGAAAACTCATATAAATATTTTTAATGTATGAATGACATTTTTATTTAGAAAATGTCTTTGGAACACAGTTAGTAACAGAATGATTTCGTGTTCAATAGTTCAGCTCTATTGCGGATCTCTTGCTTTAATTTATCAATATTATTCATCATCCACAGAACAAATGTGAGTTGTATGGGAATATTGGCTTGTGAATACATCTAGTTCCTAAAGTGTAGCAGACATGTTTATGTACTTTGAGTGAAAATATAGATGAACAGAGTTTCTTTCCAATTATACATTTAAATAGAATCAATCATAAATTAAAAGAATAAATGATGTTCTAGGATGCTAAAAGAAAATTTGCTCATTATGGACATCAATATTAAACATTTACCACATTCTGCCTGGATCTCAGTTCAAGGTCTAACAATGAACAATATATTAGACAACTGTCTAAAGAATAAGATGTTTTTAAAAAAATCCATTTAGAATTAGAGATAACGTCCTCTGATTTTCTTTTTCTCTTACTTATTGTAATCTATCAAAACACCACAAAAAACAGCTGTGTGACCTTGGGCAAGTCACTTAACCCCAACTGCCCTCCAAAAAAAAAAGCAAAAAAATCCCACACCACTAAAATCAAATTTTCACTTTCGAGCAGTCAACTGATACAGTGTACTATTTCAGTCAACTAATTCAATGAAAAAAAATTCTTTCTCATTTCCAAGCAATATTCTTTTTAAAAAGTTTAAGTCTCAATCAGAAGACTGAATAGCCTTAGAAAAAATCCTTCCATGTTGTCTACAAAAAGAATTGTTTGAGACTCATTATGACTATAAATTAGTTACCTTTATAAAATATTTTTATGAAAAAAATCCCCACTGTTATTTTTTTCAACATACCAGTGAAAGGCTGGTTGATGAATTTCTATATTGTTGAGAGGGCTTTGCTCCTTTAATTTTTTTATATTTTTATTTATAATTGTTTCATTTTATATGCATTCAGACTTTATAAGGCACTTCAAATCATTTTTTGTATTTCTGTAGGGTATACCAAACAGCCATAGAAACACTGAAATCACTATTTCATTAGCATGTGCAGTTATGATGGAAAAGGAGAAATAAATTAAGAAGAAGATATTAATACAATTTATCAATGGGAAGGTGGAAATGCTGCCATTTAGAAATGTTCTGTTTTCTCTACCGATAACGTAGAAGACACTTTCATTCTGGAAAGCATTTCGAAATGGATTCTGATGTTGCAAACTGTCTCTTAAAAGGTATTTAACTCTGCTTATATCCAAGTCATCTCATTTTTGAGGTAAAGAGCTTTAATAACAGATTCCAAGGATTCAAACACCATTTAAAATTCAGAACAATTTTAGAATAATACACAAATTTCTGAATTCATGGGGACAAGAGCCAAAAAGTTGGACAGAAAAATCTGTAGTATTCGCAATACAGGGGGCAGTGAACTTGTTTCTTAAAATAATAAATGAATCTATTCCTTTCTCTCTGCTGACATCGCAACCACCCAAGTTTGTCTCATCATCTGCTGTCAAGACTATTACAATAGTCTCATAAATGATATGGTCACTTGAAGTCTCCTCTCTCTTGCTCATCCATCATATAACTGTCAAAGTAATATCCCCAAAGCATAATATGGTCATGCCATTCTCCTGATCAATAAAGTCCTGGGGTTCCCTACCATATCTAGGACCAAATATAGACTCTTCTATTTTCCAGGCTTATTATACACCCGTCTCCCATATACACTCTATGGTCTAGTCAAGCTGGTCTTTCTACTTTGACAAGATACTTCATTTCCCTTCTCCATGCCTTTGTACAGATTATCTCCCCTCCACCCCTACCCCCCATGCCTGGACTGTACTCCCTTCTCATTTCTGCCTCGTGGCATCTTTAGTTTTCTTCAAAGCTCAGTTCATGAGTTATTTCCTGATTTTTCCTTCTATATAAATATTTCCCCTCCCCCAAATTACCTTGTATTTATTTTATACATATTATCTGTATAATCCTATGTGGACATATTGTTTCCTTCTGTAGAATGCAGGCTCCTTGAAAGCTTTGCTTCTTTTGCTCTATTCTTCAATACATTTTCACACAATTCAAAAATACGTATGCCATATTAACACTTAAGTATCGTATTTCCACTGATATCAACAAAATGTTAAGTGATTTGAGGAAGACCTTTTGTGCAGATTATATGAGAAAATGTACAAGATTTGCCTCAGATGAGAAGGCAGGGTTGTGATATGTTATGATATTTGTCACTTCAGTGGATAGTTATATGGTTTACATCTCAGATTCATTAAAGAACCAAAGGATGCTAACATGCTATGAATTCAGGATGTATTTGATATATTTTTTGCAGATTTTAAAACTTTAACTTCAGTATTCAGAAACTATTTAATAATGTGATATAGACCAGTAATGCTAAGTTGAGAATTGGAAGCCTTAGGTTCTGTCCTAAGCTGACTGAACTATATCAAATCATTAATATTTGAATCTCATTTTACTCACCTGAGGGGTTGGACTAAATAATCTCTAGATGATCCCCATGATCTGTGAATTCTATAACTCTTTTTAATTTAATATGGAGCTGTGAAGTGGTCCAGCCATTTTGGCAATTAATTTGGAACTATGATCAAAAAGTTATGAAAATATGAGTAGCCTATGCCCCAGTGATACCACTACTAGACCTATCCCCCAAAGAGATAAAGAAATACGAAAAAGATCTATGGGCTCAAAAATATTTATAGCAGTTATTTTTGTAGTGGCAAAAGAACTGAAAACTCAGGAGATGACCATCAATTGGGGGAGAGCTAAATAAATGTTTTATATGTATGTATGTATGTATGTATGTATGCATGTATGTATGTATTGTTCCATAAAAAACAATAAAAGGGAGGCTTTCAGTGATATCTGGGAAGACACATAAACTAATGGAAATTAAAGAGATCAGAATGATTTAAAATCATAATGTTGTGTATTATAATTATTTCTACACATGTATATTTGTTGGTATACCCTATATAATATATAACAAATATCTGAATTTGCAAAATTCCACTTACATTGTACTTTACTATTAAAGGTAAAGATTCCAGCATCTCAACAAAATAAGATATATTTAATCATAGTAATACAATCATTATTATCCATCTCAGTTTAGAAAATCTTCAGTCACCTTTAACTGAACTATAATATTTATATTTTATCTTAATCTCCATAATAATTGAAAATCAAAAGTATCCTAATATCCATAATGGTAAAGGAAATATAATCTTTCAAGAGAGATTCAACTAGGTGGTGCAGTGAATAGAGCATCGGCCCTGGAGTCAGAAGGACCTGAGTTCAAATCCGGCCTCAGACACTTAACACGAAAACTAACCATGTGACCTTGGGCAAGTCACTTAAGCCCAGCTGCCCTCCAAAAAGCAAACAAAACAAAACAAAACAAGAGAGATTCAACTTAGAAGTGATTTATGGGGGTGGCTAGGTGATGCAGTGAATAGAGCATTGGCCCTGGAGTCAGGATGACCTGAGTTCAAATCCAGCCTCAGACACAGCACTTACTAGCAATGTGACCTTGGGCAAGTCACTTAACCCACATTGCCCCACCTTCCCCCCTCCAAAAAAAAAGCAAAAAAAGTGATTTATGCCAAATGTTTTATGTTCATCATTATGATACTTACTAAGAATCACTATTGTTCTCTTCTCATCTTACCTATTGACTACTCTATTGAACTACTACTGAACTATAGTCTCTTGATCTAATCAACTTTCATAAATAATTAAATAATCAATTAGTTCATATTTATTAAGTTCCTATTATGTGCCAGACACTGTACTAAGCACTGGAGATCCCCAAAGAGCCAAAAGACAGTCACTGTCCTCCACGAGCTCAGAATCTTTGTCATTGTCTATCCATGCATTCTTTGTACCTTTGTCAGCTAAATAATTTTCCTTGTGTGTAGATCCAGTCATTTTCACCTCTCTCTATTCTCCCTAAAATCCTTCAATGACCCTCTACTATGCACTAAGTGAAGTATCAACTCTTTGTTCTGTAATTTAAAGCTTTCTACAACTGTCACTATCGTGTCTCTCCAGCTTCCCCTGATCATTAGTGCCCCTGGTACAGACCCCATTCTTTCTTAACTGTCTTCATTTGTATTCCTTCTGTTGGGAATCCTTTCCCTCCTGTAGCTTCCTTGAATCTGTCCACAGGAACATCCACATCCTTTGAAGCCCAGCTCAAATGCCACCTTCTCCCTGAAGCTCTCTTTTTTCTAGTTGGTAACATTTTTCCTCAGGATAACAAGTAATAGTAAAAAAAAATAAGTTTAAAATGGAGGAAGTATAGGAAAAATATGAGAGAAAATGATCATAAAACTGAATTTCTACAGATCATCTCTTTTTCAAATAAATACCCAAGAGAGGCCCATATTCTTGATTATATCAAATATTTCTTGAAATAGATGTGGTATGCAGGAGAACATCGTACACAGTAACAGTAACACTATTCACTGACTAAGTTTGATAGACTGAGTTCCTTTCAGCAAGGCAATGGTCTAACACAATTCCAAAAGACTTATAATGGAAATGCTATCCACATCCAGTAAAAGAGCTATGGAGTCTGAACGCAGAGGGAAACATATTCTTTTCTCCGTCTTTTTTCATTTTTCTTTTTTCTTTCTCATGAGTTTTCCCTTTTGTTCTGATTCTTCTTTCACAGCATGACTAAAGTGAAAATATGTTTAATATGATTGTATGTGTGTATAGCCTATATGATATTGTATGTTGTCTTGAGGGATAGGAGGGAGTCAGAAAATTTAGAACACGTAATCTTATAAAGTAAATGTTGAAAATTAAAAACAAATATATATTTTTAAATAATTAAAAAAAGAAATGTGTGGCATCTTCCATACTTAGTAAATCTTTTTTATTAAGCCGATTTTCATTAGACTAGCATTTCCTTCCAGTGATACTGGACCTGTATAGTAAGAAAAATGAGAATGCTGACCTCAGGAATACTGGAGAAGACCATGCTTTATGGGTACAATGGAATCATTTGTAAATGGCTTTTCCTTCAGCAGACTTACTAAGTGGAATGGGAAAGAAGGGAGAACGTGCTTGTCTCAGGGCAGTGCTAAGGCAAAAAAAAAAAGATTTTAAGGATAAGATTTTTTTTTTCTTTTTGGAGGGCAGTTGGGGTTAAGTGACTTGCCCAAGGATAAGATTTTTTAAAGTTGTTTTTAAATTAAACTGGCTAAGAAGCAACCTAGATTCTGATGCCAGGTCAGGAAAACCTATATTTATATTCAGTCTCTGACACTTACCACCTGTGTCGCCCTGGACAAGTCACTTAACTTCTATTTGCTTTGGTTTCCTCATCTGTCAAATGGGGAAAATAATACCTCCCAGGATTAATGTAAGGATAAAAAGATTTAATATTTATATAATACTTAACACGCAGTAGGTATTTAATGAAATATCTGTTTCCTATCTTCTTCTGTCTGCTCAGAAATTGCCTCCAAATTCTTTCTCTTGGTATTCTAGGCCCTTCGCTCTGCTAGGTAGGCATTTGCCTTATCCTGCTGGCCACTTCCTGCTAGCTTCACTCCACGTCACTGTCCTGCACAAGTTCTTTCTCTATCTGGCCTCCTTTATGTGTGATGTTACCGCACTAGAATAGGTTTTTCCTTTCCCTGAATTTGCATCCCCAATTCTTAGTAGAGTATCTGGTACATTACAAATGCTTAATAAATGTTCTAGCTATGCATCTATCTTTGTATGTATCTGTATCTATATATCCACTAGAAATATATTTCACCACTATTATTAGAGTGTAAAATATGATTTATTGTTATTAGATGATCTGGGGGCCCTTATAACTTTAAAACTATATGGTTCTATGTGCATATAAAATATCTTAGATATGAGTTAATATCTTTTTGATGAATACTGACGAAGTAAGGGGTAATTTTGCCTTTTCTCTAGACTAATGTTGACATTCAAAAAAAACCTGACCATTAATAATGTAGTAATAATGACCTCTTAATTGCCTTGCCAATGGGAAATTGAATGTACAAATAAAATCCATGAATAATCAAAATGCCACTCACTTCAGTCTCTAGCTCCATCACCCCTTCTACAAAGTTATACAAACAATAAAAGTGATTGATTTCATCTTCTCTTGACTCTTCCTACTGTATACAAACTTTACAACATGCAACAGAATGGCTAAAAGGTCATTTTAGCTAAAAGATGGTGGAAAAGCAATTGCATTTACTAATCAATTCCTAAATAATCCTGAAGTGACTGTAGCGGAGATGGCGCCATACAGTACAACATGAAGAAGAGAAATATCTAAGAGGTTTTTAAAAAGGATAAAATTGACTTCCTAAGTGTAATATACTCAATTATTCCATATCTTTAAAATAAATTAAAAAACCAATTCAGTTCAGTGCGCTCTCTCTCTCTCTGTCTGTCTCTGTCTGTCTGTCTCTCTTCTCTCTCTCAAACACACACACACAACGTGAGATTTTTAGATTAAAGCTAAATAACAAATATTTAAAAAGGCATGCCTCCCAACCAACAATAATTGTTCTCTTTCCCTTATATTTTTTCAATTACAAGAAAATTCCTTGTGTGACCCAAGCATATAATAAAAACAAAGTCATACATATTAATCTATTACATTTACTGAAGGGTCACAATTTTTTAAAGAAATATAAAACTGTAATCTAATAAGAATTCTACTAACAAGCCTATATCTTATATGCCAAATAAATTGGGCATCACTGAGCCAGTTTTCTAAATCTATAGACTGTGAGGAATTTTGTAAAATGGAGAAAGCCTTTTATCATGACAGGATCCAAAGGAATAAGCTTTCCAGAGTCAAGGTGCATTCTTCATAGGATGAGTATCATCACTGGAGTTCCATATCACAGAATGTAATGGGACATGCCAAGTGCATTGAGGTAGTTATCATGCGATCACTTTCTCATACCAAGCACAATTCATCAGTAGAACTAATGCAGAGAAAAAATGTCCCAAAGGAATGGGTACCATTGGTCATTTTTGGCTAATATTTGTCTTGATTAACAGCACACACACACACACACACACACACTCACACCTTTGGAAGTAAGTTCTTTAGCTGAAGAGCCCCTGTTCAAAAACTGCACCTATAACTGGCAAATTTCGTTGAGTAAATGATAATAGAAAAGGCGAATAAATTCTTTCCCCCTTGGAACTTTACCTTCCAGTGTCTTGTGGAAATTAAATACATGAATTGTACTTCAATGTATTCATCTGGACTTTCTCTATTCTTTAAATCATAAAAGAATGAAAGTTGGGTTAAATTTCTTGTAAACCAATCATAAAAGAGACTATTAATTAAATCCATGTTTTAATGGGAGTTTAACATTCAGAAAAAGTTGTTTATTGAGGATAGAAGATTTCATAATTTATTTTCCTATGAATATAGATTGTGCTTTTTTTGGTATGTAAATGGGATATTATTAGTGTAGGTAACTCTCAATATGGAAATACCTTCCACTGATACAGATGTGTATTTCCTCTGGAACCTATCACCATTGACAGTTGTTTCAAGGCAATTAAAAATAATGTGATTTGCACAGTCTGAGTTACTGAGAGGTTAAGTGACTTGATTAAATGTATTGCAGCCAGTAGATATGAGGCAGAGGGTGAAGCCTGGTCTTCCAAACTCTCAACTTTCTATCTGACTCCACGTTTCCATCTTGCATAACACTAAGTATACAACAAATCTTCAATAAAGTCATTTTGTCCACAGCATAAACATTGGTTCCTAGCTAGTAACTGGCCAATAATTATTTCCTAGTCAGTAACTGTACAGACAGTAATAGGCAGGACTTGAACCCAGTTTTTATTTTCTGACTCCAAGGTCAGCCATTTATCCACTACATCATAATACCTATGGGGGTACAATTACTCTTAAACATTTTTTTTCTCATTTAAGTTGCATTTATTTTTAAAAGAAGTTTATTTGTGCATTCATTCATCTTTAAGAGCTGCATTCTGAAAGCCACATATGTGTTGAGCATTTCTTTGGGGAAGGGGGTATTACAGATGTATAGAAAATCTAAACTTAAGGTTTAAAAAACAATCAATTCAAAAAATTCAGAAATATTATTGAATTTAAATGAGTTTAAATCATTCTTTATTTAACTCAGTAAAAGAGGTCACCTAGTCCAATGCTCTCATTTTATAGATGAGTAGACTGAGATTCAGGGAGATGGTGATTTGTCCAAGAATGAAACAGGTAGTAAATATTAGAGGTGTGATTTGAATTCAATTTCCCTGATTCAAGAACTAGTATTCTTGATGGCGGCATAGAAGAACTAGTATTCTTTCCACTGTACAAAAAAAAATACCCACTTTTTTCTCCCCCCCCCCCACAATGAAGTCACTATACCCACTCCACAGCTAAGACATTGGTATAATGATGCCACGTAGTGGTCTTCACGGGAAACATCAGATTTCGTGTCATATATCTTTGCTACCCTTTCCTTTCTTCCTTAGCAATGGGATTATTTACGAGATGAAATTCTTCCCTTTCCTCCTTTTCCCATTGTTCATACTTTGTTTAAATACACTTCTGTCAATTTCTTTGTCACACATCCACAATATTCTTCATCTCCCTTCCTTCTTCTTCTCTGGCACAACTCTCTCAAAGAAAATCTCTGTTTCATTTATTAGTTAAAAATAGTGTTAATTTCAGCCAATAAAAGCAATACTACTCTTACACATTTTTATCAAGAAAAAGGAAAGTCATGGGTTCTTAGCTACCTACATAACCCTGGACAAGTCATTTTACTTCCCTGGGACTCAGTGTACTCATCTATAAAATTAGGGTATTGGGCTAGATGGCTTTTACAATTCCTCACAAATTCATATGTAGTATCCTATGGTCAAATGAAAAGAACAATGTCCTAAGCCTCCAGAGGTCTTGAAATGTCAGGAAGTTCAGCTTTGGAATCTCCTTTTTTCCAACTACCTATTCATACTCTTCTAATTAAACTTGGTTTTTGTCAACTACCAGTATTTAAAATAAATGATTTTTTCTTTAAAAATTTTTGCTTTGTTTGATTGGCAGTATTAATCACGTTTTACTCTATGATTTACCACCCACTTGCCTCATAACCAGAACCAAAAGTTGCTAGACAATCTAAGTAATAATAATTAGAACTTACATTCTTGCGGCACTTTAAGGTTTATGAAATGCTTTACATGCATTTGACCTTCACCATGATCCTATGAGGTAGGTCCTATAGGGTTGATTTCTGATTTTCTATCAGTCTCAGAGGAGGCTAGTGAATTGCTAATAGTCACATTGGTTATATAAAAGTCCTTAGTTTGTAAAAAATATAGTTGAACATTATTTAAAGGATATATATGAAGGAATGGTATTTCAGTTGTATCATGGGTTAAATAGGCTTTTGTTGGCCAGTTTGAGGACCCTACTAGTGCCTAAAACTTTTTTCCATGGGAACATATATTCTGACTGGCACTCAATTACCTTACAAACAAACTTCTAGCACACAATCAATTTTTATGCTATGGGAAAAATGACTTTATTGAAGACCTGCTATATACTTTGTGTTATGCCAGATGAAAATGCAGAGCTGGTTAGAAAGCTGAAAATTGGATAGACCCAACTTTAAGCACTGACTCAGCCATATATTGGTTATGGTATAGTTGGTCAAGTCACTTAACCTCTCAGTAAGTATACGAAGCAATTTGTTATTATGATAAGAGTGAATTTCCTCACCCGAAGTTCCCTACACAATCCAGGTCTGGACGATAAAAATGCTAGATGCCAGGCAGGGTACAAAAGTGTACCTACAATAATGACAAGGTGACATAGTATTGTCCAAAGGACACTGGATTCAGAAGACCTGATTCAAATCACAGCCTGGACATTTAGTAGCTTTGTGAACACAGGTAAGTTATTTAACTTTCTTAACCTGGTTCTTCATTCATAAGATAAGGCTACTACTACTTACATGGCATGGTATAGCAAAAATCATCATAGATTTCAAGTCAGAGTTCTGCTGCTTCCCATCTGTATGACCTTAGACAAGTCAGAAGCCTCTGCTTCTTCATCTAGAAAAAGGAACAGCTTGGCACCTCTGTGTTCCCTTCTATCTCTAAATCCTATGATCCTAAGAAGCTTAGTTCTGGTTAGGCAGACAAAGGCTTACATTCAAGAAACAATCAGAGGGCAATATAAGATTATTATTAAGTGGCACCATCTGGGTACATACGATAAGCACACAGAGGGAGAGGAATGAAAAAGATTTATCAATGTAAGCCCTGGTGCCGGGAATTCCTCAAGTAAGAGGTGAGATTTTGCCAAGGTCTAAAAGGCCTATCAGCATCTGGAAAAAGAATTGATAAATAACAGTATATATAGAATGGTTTTATACACACACACGTGTGTACATGTATATATATATGTACATGTATGTATCTATATATATGTGTGTATATATATATATATATATGTATATTTGCAGTTTCATGTACAATCATCTTTTCCCCCTATTCTACTATGTTATGGAAATGCTTGTTTTATTTCTTAGGTTCAGAATAAAATAAGCAAAATTTAAATTGAAAAAAAGAATAAATACAATTTGAAGATGTGGAAAGATGGACAAAAATACTTACCATGTATTAGGCATTGTATTGAGCACTGGAGATACAAAGAAGAACAAAACAAATACAACAAAAAATACCCCACCGATTCTGCCTTCAAGGACCTCTCATTCTAATGAGGTGCGGGAGAAGAAGGGGACTGATAGGCACGTAACTATGAATGTGAAAGATACATTAAAAGTAAAACTCAGAAGTGAAGGCTCTAGTATATGGGAATAGGGGAGGGGGAGTAGAGAAGTGACATGGTAAGACTTGGCCCTTAGGATGGTCAGTGTGACAGCTGAGTGAAGGGTGGCTTGGAGTAGACTGGGACTCAAGGGAGGATACAGATTTGTATGCTATTGAAATAGTCGAGGAGCAAGGTAACAAGTCCCTGTACGAAGGTGGTGACTAGACAACATAAATAAGAGATGTTGTAAAGGTAGAAATGGCAAGATCTATAGCAGATTGAGCATATGGGATGAGGAGAAATGAGGAGTTGAAGATGACATGGGTGTTGAGAGCCTGCGTGACTGGAGATGTGGTGATATCCTCAATAGTACGAGAAAGTTGGGAATAGGGGAGGAAAGTAGAGGAACATGTATAAATTATATTTGCCAGTCTAACAAAACATTACGTATGTTGTCCAGGATAAATTTGGGAAAATAAAACACTCATTTAGGCAATTATAAACTGACTTTTGTCTTGTCATTGGACTTCAACGACTCTGGAAGGGAGAGTGAGGCAGATGACTTCGTATAATTCTGCCTAACAAATATAATTCATATACAAGTCAAGACATCACCTTGTGATGTCATTGGTCCTCTTTGAAGATGAAGGATAAACAACAACTCTATTTGTGTATACATAATGTACATGTTATCTCTTTATAGGCATAGTTCTGTCTATAGAGCAGAATCTCATTATCTGACTCTTTGAAGATATGGAACTAAAAGGCTGTTTATCAATGAAATATATCAACATTTTAGTACTTGCATTGTGCTTAGGGGAATGTCATTTAGAAGCATCCCAACTTTCCTCATTATGTAAAAAATAAGATTTTAAAAATGGATTTGAATGTGAAGAAAATGGTGAGATTATCAAGTTGATGTAGTAATAGAAAAACAAGTAGCAAAAATAAGAGGCAAGAATGCATACTGGTAGTACAGTTCCTCCCCAAATATTGCAAATAAGGGGAAAACCTTCAGTGCTTGGATGAATCCTCTCTGGAGCATTTATGTATTGATTCAAATAAGATTCGCCCAGGATAAAAAAGGTATAGAGAGATTATGATTTGCTTTAGGAGAGGAAGAATCCACACCAAAGGGATCTCCATGTATTCATACACAGAAATCCATCAAATCCATCAAGACATGTTTTATTATGTGGATCATAATTGTGTGATTGTAATAAATATTTCTACAGATTTAGAAATCGTGCTCAGAGTTATTCTGTCAAAAGTGAGTGTACAAAAAGATATTATCATTATACTTTCTTGATGCATTTATATTTACTTTTGAAATATATATATATATATATATATATATATATATACATACATATATATATATATATTTCTTACCCATGAAAACCTTCATTCCTACAACCAAGCCAGGATCAAAATTTAAATAATCCAATGGATTACGATAATTGAATGTCTAGATTCAATTCATTGCTCCTATACTCGTCAGATTAAAAAAAAGTCACATCTGAATCCGTATATATATATATTTATATATACAAACACATATATGTATATATATATATATATATATTTGATGGATACATTTTTCCTTCTCAATGCAAACGAAAATAAATATGTAGATACATGTAGATAGACAGACAGAAAGATAAAAATGCCCTTAGAAATCCAGAAACATATTTCTTGCCATGAGATGGCACAAATACAATATTTCTTGGAGGTAGTAATTCTGTCATCTTAAAAAAAGATAAACTTTTCTTATTCTCCTGAAGTTCATGTGAAATACACTTGATTGTTCTCATTAAGTAGAGCACAAATGAATTTATGCTGAAAGATCTTTATGAAACACGGGGCAACTCCAAAAAGAAGCTCACAATCAATGTTCATTTTTATATTAATTTATTAAAATCCACAACAATTTTCCCCTCCTCTCTAACATCATTGACATATATATAAGTCAATGATTGACATATATATATGCAATTCTAGGAAGGCCTCTTGCATGCCAAATAGGTCCTATATGAGGGGCTGATGGGAACAAATGAACAAGAAATACAGAAAATGAAAAATCTATACCAGTGGAGGGGCTGATGGGATCTCAGTAACTGAGATTCAGTCCTAAAATCTTTCATATGCATCATACATATTACTGAACATTTTTTAAAAACTGGACTTGTGATTCTGTCAATATGGGAAATTCGATGAGTAAACTCCTTTTATTAATACAACTTGGCATCTGCTCTGCAATAGAAAATAATAGCTAACATTTATATAGTAATTTCTAGGGATCAGTCCCTGTGCTAAGGACTTTATTTACAATTATGATCTCACTTGACCCACACAACAACCCTGGAAGGTAGGTGTTTTCATTAGGATGCCCATATTATACTGGAGTAAATAGGGTCGTGTAGTAATTAAGTGTTTGAGGTCAAATTTGAACTCTGATCTTTCTGATGCCAGGCTTGGTCATTGAAACCCTTACCTACATTATTACAATGCCATTTTAAGGCATAAAAATCTATTACTTAATTCCTGAGGTAGGGCATTTTATCTTATCTATCATCTATCTATCTATCTATCATCCTATCTATCTATCTATCTATCTATCTATCTATCTATCTATCTATCTATCTATCTATCTATCTATCTATCATCTATCTATCTATCTATCTATCTCTCTGTCTGTGTCTGTCGGTCTGTCTGTCTGTCTGTCTATCTATCTATCTATCTATCTATCTTTCTATCTATCTATCTATGCCTTTTTATTTATAGATGTAGAATCTTTCATGAGTGTCCTAAGAGCTTCGGTGACTTGCACAGGGTTATGCTGTCACATCATGTTAGAAGCACAGCTCACTTGCAATTTTTTGTGACTCCTAGGCCAACCTTCTTCCACTAAGCCACCATTGTTAAACAAAACTGGAATGAATAGTACTACATGGTGATAGTAATATTGACCATAATCACTCAGTTGTATAGCAGGGAGGTTGGTATAGCAGAAGGAAAAGTGGCATATTAGGAAGGCAGAAGACTTGGTTTCCTTTACTGGTTCAGCTACTAGGGAAGCCATGTGATCTTAAGCAAGACTCATATTCTGTCCTCCATTCTAACCACAAATATCTATGACTTTATTTAACAATTTTATGATATTATAGATAATCTAGCATAAATCTTACATTCCTCTTTTTTAATAAATAACTTCTTTGGAAACTTTCTTGTGAGGAAAGTCTTATTGGCATACATAGAAATCAATGGCCATATGTAACACAGGTTTATTAACTTGAATTCACAAATTCTGTTCTTATATTGATGATAGAAAGTTATGAAATGACAGTTTTAGCTGCTTATCTTCCAGAGAATATGCTTCCAACATGAAGGGGAGACTCAGAAAGCAAACTGCTCCAAATGTTCATATTTATATTTAGAATATTTTTAAACAAAGTCTTCCATAAAAGAAGAAAATACAATTACTTATTTTAAAAACTTCTCTGTAGCTTGATAAAATATTTTCAATGATCTGTGCAAAGTAAAGTATATTATCTCCTATTATATCATAGTTAGAGATGCCCATAGTTTGAAAACTTGACTGATAAAACTAATTTTTTTAAACTGTATAATCTTTCTGGGTGGACTAAAAACCCAAACAAAATAACAAACAAAAAAGACCCTCCCCAAGCCAAATCCCCAAACCTCTTGTATTGGAAACATTTCATCTTGGATATTCCTGGTGAATCCAAAAGCATTGAGTTACAAAAACTCTTCTGGCAAAATATCTTAGGAATTTAGACATGTCAATATTATGAATTCAATTTATTACAATTGAATAGGTAATAGGGGCACATCCTGTAGCTTCTAAACGGATATACCTCAACTTTCTACTTATTTTCAGACACATAGCTACTACTGGAACAGTATATTATATATCATCCTTACATACACACATGAACAGAAAGATACAAGTTCTCTATTACAAATAATGTTTAAGATTCTAAAATCTAAAAGTCTAACATTTTGTTAAATGATATTTTCTCCACATTGTTTAGAGGAATCAGAAATTAACTCCTGTTTTATTTTGTAGGAACAGTCTATAAAGTAAGGTAAACATTCTAATACTGACCAGAAATGGCAATACAATAAAACAAATCATATATATATATATATACGCGTTCACATATATACATATTCGAACATTTAAAAATATCAAACAAAAGATAAGGCCAATGGTCTCATGGAAGGCAGGACTTCAAATGTGAATGGGAGCATTCTTCTCTAAGAAATCAAATCTGTATTGGATTGATCTTTCTAAACTGAGAAATACGTTCTTTTGGTAACTTCCAATTATCAGGGACCTATGGCTCAAGGTTAATTCCTATCAGATTTTGATCCTTTGTAGAGTTTTTCCTTGTCTCTCTGTTTCTTTCTGTGTCTGACTGTCTCTTCTCTCTCTTTTATACCATGCTATATATCATATAGACCTTCCAAAAGGATCGTGAAATAAAATTGAGGGTTTTTTTTTATTTAAGAAATGGTAATTTTTTTTCCGTGTAAAGATGCCACAGTGAAAAAAATTTTACAAGGCATTGCCTTATGTCATATCTGTGCATCTATGACAAACCATTGGGACTGTCAAATTCAGTCTGCTGCAGCTGATCTAAATAGCAGTGCCAGGCAACTATAATCTGGAAGCATTGGTTTCATCCCATGCGGAACATTCAGATGATCCATAGCAAATCCAGAACAATTATATTTTAAGTCCTACTTCTAATTTACTGTGCTAAGTTTTGAAATTGTTTTCAAAGGAGGTGTTGGAGGTTTTCCCCCCCTCTACCTTTGAGTTTAAATGACTAAACTTTGTGGAGGAAAAGACAAGTTCCATTCTTTAAGGGGATTTTACCCTTTCTTCTTAGAGACAGTTTTCTGTCAATATAGCTCAGGAATTTAGCAACTGTTGTCCTGGGCTGCTGCCCAAGCTAAAGTCCTTTTCCAGTACCGCCTACATCTTGATCTCTCATGCCAACTATCTCAGGCAGAGTTTATTTATAAAGTCCTTCATACTCCCTGTTACTTCATCCTTAGATACTCCAGTAATTTAGAGACTTTACTGATACAAATGATTTTACAGAAAGAAAAATTTATCTGGAAGAGAATCTTTTCTTACTGTTCTATGATCAGAGACATTCTAAACAAATAGAAATAATTTACCCTTTCCGTCGTCTCAATTTCCTCACATTCAAAAGAGAAATGGTAATAATTCTCTAACCCCACTTCACTATTGTGCTGAGAATATTAACTTACTAATGACTTTGAAAACTGTCTATCTTAAAAATATAAAGCATTATTGGCATACCCTAATCTAAATTTTGGTAGTTACTTCTGACAAATGATATTAGGTGCCTTGTGATAGAATGATACAGGGAGCTTTTGATTTGATAGAAACAAAATTATAAATAGGTGATTGATCAAACAGCATTATGGTAAAGTTTAGCTATAATTCTTACAATTCATTAATGGCTTATTGTTGGAGAAAAAAGTGTTGGCATGGCAGAATTGCGTGTTCCATATCAGTATATAAAGGCAAAGTAGCATTATTTTCTTTAGAGGCAATTATGTTTGAAATTTACCAATTTGCCCATTTTGGTAAAAGTTAATTCATACCTAAATATTGCATAGCTACTTCATGGAGAAAGAAAAATAATTCACCTTTATGGTTTCCCTCACTCATAGAATATATAGGTAGACAATCTTTGAGATGGTCTTTCACAGTTTTCTGACACAATGGCACCTGGGAGTTGTTAGCTGCCATTGTTATATAGTTTTGGGTCTGGAATGCAAAGCCAGGTCCTCTGACTCCAAATCCAGTGCTTTTCCCACTATACAATGTCTACACTAGTAGTATTAAAATTATAGCATAGTTATTAGTAATCAGCAATTCTGATGAATGTCACCTGTCTGTACAAACAACATTCTGAATCTTCTGAAGGAAGGTTCTACATTTTAGAAGTTCACAAATTTTTAACTAAATCATTTTGAACTTAATTCTTTCCTTTCAGCTTTTTTTTTAAGACAACACGTCTCATCTCCTACTGTTATTAACTTGTAAAAGTCCAGTGATATTGTAATGGACTTCAATATTGCATACTTAGTTAATTCAAGATAATTCTGTAATTATACTTGTAATGTAGTTGTATTATGTGAGTAGCAAATTGAATAAATTGAATGTCTTTTGAAAAACCAACTAAAATGAAATCAAATTTACCAAACTGTCATGAGTAATTAAATTCATGTTTCTTGTAACTAGAGATAGCTTTGAAAAGGCGAGGTCTGGTGTTGCCCATTTCTTTACAATAAAACATTGGTCCCATCTTATACAAGGGTAATTGGCTTTTAAATAAAAATGTCCTAGCAGTGGTGATCAAAGAATTTTGACACAGAAAATGAATTTAATTTAGTTTAGTTTTTTTAAATGGGAAAGTGAGGCTTACAGCCTGCTCTCCTACACTAAACACAGATTACATTTTGGTTTTCTGTAAAACTTCCTCATTTATGCTGCTTTGGCTTTATATGCAAGGTGTGACTATAAAGCAAAAAGCCGGTTTTCATGAAAGTCTTACAGAATTTGTTTTATGGTTTATCATAACAACTTCTACATTTTATGTATTTCCTATACATTGAAGTTGATATAGACATGCCAGATCAGAAGGACTGAGTTCAGTAGCTTTGACTTTGTGTGCTCTATAATCATAGCAATAAAGAAAAATTATAAACTATGATAAACTATTAGCATTTTAATACCATTAACTTTTACAAAGCATGCACATCAAAAAAGAACATGAGATAGGTATTAAAAGAATTATTATTCATATTTTATATGTAGGAACTGAGGCTCTGAGAAATGCCTAGGGTCATAGAGCTATCTCATATCATAGCCAGAATTCAAATCTGATTCCAAAACCATTACCCTTTATATTTCAAAAGGCATATATTCTGCTTTGTGTCATGTCTCTCTTTAAAACTGATAACATGTCAAGTAAATAAACATTTATTATGTGCTTATGATATACAAGGCATTCTAAAGTACATTTTCTTTCCAAAATTTTTCCAACAATCTGGTATGTCTAAAGTGATATAAGTGCACGTGTAATATGGGAAGGGGAAGAAATTAATTTCAATGACATTTTTTCTTATTCACATTTTTTTCATATTGAAGCATACTTCTACCAATAAAAGTTTACTAATATATAGCTTAGAAATATGCACATATTTCCTTACAACAATCCTGAGAGGTAAATAATGAGAGTAATTTCATTGCCATTTTAGAAATATAGAAACTGAAATGTGAAGGTGTTAAGACTTGTCCAGTATTGTCACTATAAAATGGTATAGACTTGACTGGATCAAAAACAGGCCTTCAAAATCCAAGTTCAATGCCATTCCCAGTATACTATATCTTCCCTTACTACTTACTCTGATAATGTCTGTTTAATATTCTCTATTATTCCATTCATAATTTGTTCTGTAAACTTTGCCAAAATAGCAGACTGCCAGGGAATAATTGGATCAGAACATCCTACATCCTTCTCTTCAGCTATGTCTAGGAAGCATGGAGGGAGAAGCTTTGGTTTGGGGTTCATCCAAGAAGAGTTTGAGGGTATGTTGTAGGACATAGAGGAGTCCATCTACAACTATATTCTGAAACATATCTCCCTAACCTCACCAACAAAGTAGGTTTCCTGTGAAACATGACATTCATGACAAGTCTGGGCATATTTTTTTTTCTAGACAGGGAGGAAAAGGGGGTCTTGCTCTCTGTTTCCTCAGAGGGTCTTAGAAATTCTAGAATTTGGCACTATACTGTCAAGTTGAGCAGCCAAACTCTAATTTTTAGAAGGCTGCTTTGCACAGCAGAGAGGACTCAGTTCCCTGTTCTTATTAGATTACCTCCTTTTCCACTCTATTTTTTCCTTTATGTCCATTGTTATCCATATATTCTCCTCTATTAAAATATGAAATCCTTGACAACAGCAGTCATGCTTTTGCCTCTCTTTATATCCGCTGCACTTGACATACTGCCTGGCACCTAGTAAACATAATAAATGTTTGTTGACTGAAGGACTAGCTCCCAGCAAAACTTTGTTTTTATTTTTATTTTTTTCTGCAAGTTTTTTTCCTGATTTCAGAGGAAGGAATGAGCATTGTTCCCCAACTGAAAGGGACATGTTGTTGGAGAAACTTCTCAGGGCAGACAAAAGTGTATCTATTATAGGTTACCCATCTATTATAAATGACCCAGACATTTGATTTTCCTTGACTCTATCTCCCTGTTTCCCTAGATGTTTCTTTTTTCACCCTTGTGTCTTCATGTATACCAACTGCCACAATATAGGTTTCTTGTCCCTCTTGATTTCACCTTTTTCTGACCACTCTCAATTGAATTAAAGGATAAATACAGTAAGATCATATAGGTGCATTGGTGAAAGACAGCTTTAAGGACATAGTCTCAAATCAATCACTATATGTATGTGTGTATATATATGAATATTTGCACACACACCAACACACACACATATGAATTTCTTTTTAATATTCCTAAGTGATCACAGAGTCTTAAATTCTCTTCCTCTTCAAGTTGTAGATCTGCATATCTTGTCATGTCTCCAGGGGAATGTAAGTTACTTGAGGGCAGTGTATCTTTTAGCCCCTAATATGATTCCCTGCACACATACTTAACCATTTGTTGACTCAGAATTGAATTTCACTGCTTTTGTTCTCCTTTCTATGGCACTACCATTCATCAAGTGTTTCAAGCTTAGAGAAGTTATCTTTAATTTTTCCCTATCATTCTTCTTTCACATATGATCAGTAACCAAGTCCTGTTGGTATGACTTCTACACCATTTCTCATATTCATCCCTTCCTTTTAAACCTTACTATCAATTGATCAATTAAAATTTATGAAGTACTTATCATGGGCCAAACACTGTGTTAGGCACTCAGGATAGAAAGCAGAAAAAGAAATATGTAACTGTCTGGGCTCTGTAGGAATTTATATTCTTTGGGAGGAAAGAATGTGCATACAAGGAAATACAAAATGGAAATAAAGTAAATATCAGATTATCTCAGTAAGAAGAGGAGAATTTCAATAAGAGGAAGAGGAGGCTGCATTGGAAGGAATCAGAAAAGGACTCATGTGGAGGCAGCTAGGTGGAGCAGTGAATAGAGCAAGGGCCCTGGAGTCAGGAGGACATGAGTTCAAATCTGACCTCAGACACTTAACACTTACTAGCCATATGACCTTGGGCAAGTCACTTAACCCCAATTGAGAAGAAAAGATGAGAAAAGAAAAGAAAAAGACTCATGTAGGAGGTAGCTTCCCTAAGGATTCTCCTTACCACTCACCATTCTCCCAATAGCTTCTAACACATTTCTCTCTCCATATACCTTTCACTCTGCATGAATTCTATCATTCTTAGTCCCCCAGAATACATACTGTCTCCTTGTCTTCATTCACAATCTTCCCCATTCCTTGAATATTTTTGTTTCTTTGCATTACATACTGAAATTCTACCCATCTTTTAAAGTCCAGCTCAAATATGACTTTCTCCATGAATCTCTGATTCGCTTGGATTGGTACCAAATTTCCCTCTTAGGGTTCACATAGTGATTTGTTTTGAAACTCTTCAATCTACTTAAGATGTACTGGTACACGGTAATAATAATCTGCATTTGGGCTTTAGCCTCTTCCTTGATTATAAGTTTATATTTCATATCTCTCAGTATTGAACATAGTGCCCTGTGTACAATGTATGTTTAATAAATATTAATCAAAGGCTTGATGTTGATGTCGAAACAATATGCCACAAGTCTCTGTCCTTTGTTCAGTATTACTTCAAAAAGTATCAATAATAGATAGAGACATAGGTTGAGTATTGTTATTAAATTTGCTGAACTTAACAAGCAAGACTCAGTTTAATTTGCCTTTGTCATGCAGAATAGTGTGTTCAGTTCTGAGCATAGAATGTTTAAAGAAATACTGACAAAATGGAGCTACCTATCTTAAAGTAAAGGAAAGACTAACCATACAGGGATATTATAGAGGGAATTAATGAACCAGAAAGAGCATTTCATCCGATACCCTTCAAGATCCCTCCTAGTCTATGACTCAATAGGAGCTTAGTTTCTGCAAATTTGGAGTTGAACTGGAAATTATAATTCATAAATGCAAATTTTGATGGATCTTTAAAGGTCTGTTAAGAGTTTGTAGTGATTACTCCAAAACACAGAGGCAAGGGGTGAAGAATAAATTGCAGTAGTCACAATTTGCTTCTAAAGAATGGCTGCATTAGCTTCGTAAACAATAGCAACAAAAAAACTTGAAGTAAACTAGCAGACAACTAGAAGATTTTGTAAAACATTGCATTGCCCTGCAACATTTCCCTGAAAGTAGAGGACAAAATAATTATGATAGCTAATCAATTATAGCTATGTATTTTAAGAGCACATGATTTTCTAAACACATCATGATTCTAATATGATATTTTTTGCAGGTACTGTATATGTATACAAATTATTTTGATGTTATGATAATTTAAAGTGATGGGAGTCTGTTTCTTATCTATGATTGTATCTCTCCCTAACATCTAGCATAATGCTTTATATATAAGTAGGAAGGAAGGAAGCTAGGAAGCAAGGGAGGAAGGAAAGAAGGCAGGAAAGAAGGAAAGAAGGGAGGGAGGAAGGAAGGAAATAAAAAGAAAGAAGGAAAAGAAGAAAGGAAAGAATTCTTCTAAACAATAATTCTATAAATTGGAACCTGTTTTAGTTGCAAGAACATACTATTCAAGTTTGGAAGGGGATTTAAGCCATGGTAGCTATTAAGTTCATAATCCAAAAAATATTAATTCATTTGGTTATTCTGTACTATCTGAGACCAATCTGACCTCTAACCAACTGGCACATCTTCATTTATAGACTAAAACTTGGCACTATCATTTTTTGAGAAATAAGGAAATTATCAGAGAAAAGAAATTTCATATTGTTAGACCTGTTTTTTAAACTAATACAATCTTTCCCCTCTTTCAAATACAGAAATTTTCAATTGAAAATTAAAAAAAAACCCTTGCATTATTGAATTACTGGATGTAGTGTTCTTTTTAATAAAACCTATTTTAAAAAAATGGTTATTTTGCATCTTCATCAGATTGCTATGCTTTCAAAAGTTATGTCTGCAAAGTCAAAGTGGACAGCACAGGTAACTTCCTAAAAATCTGGAGGGGGAAAATCAACTGATGAAAAAGATTGCTGTGGCTCAAGTTTTCCTGAACAGTTCTTTATACGTTTACCAAATTCATTGTATGATTAGTGAACTACAGTTCAATTTTGTTGGTTCATTCATTCATTCATTTTTTTCAGTCTTATCTGACTCTTTGAACACCATTTGGGGTTTTCTTCGTAAAGATAATGAAGTGCTTTGTCATTTCCTTCTCCAGCTCATTTTACAGATGAGGAAACTGAGGCAAAAAGGCTAAGTGACTTGCCCATGGTCACACAACTAGTAAGTGTCTGAGATAGAATGGATCTCAGGAAGATGAGTCTTCCTGACTCCAGGTCAGGCCCTCTACCCACTGTACCATCAATTTTATTGGTAGTCACTGCCAAAGATATTATTACAAATACATGAAAATGGAGTTGTTGCATATCTAGCTAGTGAAAGTTAAGAATTAAATATTAGGACAATTTGGAGTTGCTAGAATTATGATGCGAAGAATGACCTGTTTTAAATGTAATGTAATATTTAAAAAGCAGCATGGAGTACTAGATTTGGAAGAATTTGGTTTGAATTCTGCTGCAGACCTTTAACTAGCTGTGTAATCCTGGGGAAGTTATTTAATTTCTCTCTACCTGAGTTATCTCATCTGTAAAATGAATAGCTGGACTTGATCATCTCTAGGTCTCATCCAACTTTAAATCTATAATCTTAAGATACCGTGTATAGTGTAACTAGAAAATGCTGAACTCCATAGTTATAACAAAAAAAATGATAATCTGAAATAACAAACTTTTGGGAAAGCGTGTTTAATTACTGAACGTTTAATACACTTTAAAAATCATATGTATATGAAAAATCATATTTGTTTTTCTTCTTAACGTAAGTTAAAATCAATAATCACATGTAAGAAAGATATAATGCTTTTTTGTTTCCTAAGTTCCTGGTTTTCTCTTGACCTCTTCAATATCTGCTTAAAATAAATATCATTATCCACTTTTTAAGTTGTATGTATTAATAACATTGTTGTTAGAAAAATTCTGGAAATTATACAAATTATTAAAATTCCCCCAGAAAGTGTATTA
This sequence comes from Pseudocheirus occidentalis, assembly GCA_028646575.1. NCBI lineage: Eukaryota > Metazoa > Chordata > Mammalia > Diprotodontia > Pseudocheiridae > Pseudocheirus > Pseudocheirus occidentalis. The sequence continues at coordinate 345,107,887 of CM053594.1, read as the reverse complement.
TGGTACTTAGTACAAGTCAAAGCACATTGTCTTTGTTCACGTATGGAACTCACATCTATTCATAATAGGTCATCCTTCCTTCCAAATACCATTTCATCACTTATTGAAACCAATTATTAGGCAACATAAGTTGAGAGAGAGGCAGATATCTTGCAAATGGATGTATCTTTAACATCCTTTAAGAAAGTTTATCCAAGGTCCTTACTGTCCAACCTAACATTACATGTGCAGTGAGTCTCTTTGCTGGATCACATAGTCTATAAATAATACATATTTTGGGGACAGATTTACAAAAATAGACTCAGCTCAAGAAAGACCTATGACTAAGCTAACATGGAGAAAGAATTACCTCTCAACCACTGAGGAGGGTGGTCCCTCCACATCCGAAATTGAGGCCACTGGCAAAGTGCTGAAGTATATTTTTAAGAGAAAATGCCCACACTGTTCATATCCTGTGGACACCAGGAAAATTTTAGTTTTCAGAGCAGCTTTCCCTTTCATTTTTAGAAGCCTAATCAAGATGAAATCATATATCAATTTCCTTAATTAGTAATAATTAAACGTAAGTGTGAGAGACAGCAGCATTCGTTAGAATTCCAGTATTCAAAAATTTTTTTCAGCAAAATATTCCTTACTTATTTCTAAACAATCATTAACTCTGTGAATTTTATTTGGAGTATGATTTTTTAAAACTCAATTTAGTGTTAGGATGGACTCCATTAGATCATAAAAAAGAACACATTCAGATACTTTTGGTGGGTAATTATAATTCAAATTTGTCTGTTCTTCTATGTCTAGTTCAACTTATACGAAGTACATTGGACCAAATTCTCAGGGATAATTTGGAATGATAGAAAGTAGAGAAAGAAGGGATCTTACAGGCTTTGACTAATGAGGCTACACATAAATTATTTGGCAGTTGTTGTAACCATCATGATGTCTTGGCTGAAGATTTCCAAGCTATAGATTATTTTTATGCTAGTGAATTATTCAAAAGTGAGATTGTGAAAGTCATGAGATATATAGATCTTTAGATACATTGTACATCATTATATATCCTGCAAATTTCCACTGCACTAACCTATGAAAATTGATTTTATTTCACCTTACTCCTCTTCATTAACTCTACATTCTAGACAAACTGACAAACTTCTTGTTCCCCGAACTTGGCATTGTCATGCCTTTCTGTGTCTTAGCACAGGTTGTCTCTCATGTCTGGAATTCACCCCCTCCTTATTCTCATCTTCTATAACTCTTAGCTTTTTTAAAGATACCCCTCAGGGTCACCTCCTACATGAAACTTCCCCACATTCCCCAGTTGTTGATTTTTTTTCCTCCTCCAAAGTATTTGCTATTTACTTATCTACACCTACATTGTTTCTACCATCAGATTGCTCTCTGAAAGTAGGTACAATTTAATTTTTGTTATTTTTATATTCCCAGTGCTTAATACAATGCCTTACATACTAGACGCATTTGACACATATTGTTGGATTGGAATGGATTGCATTTTACCACATAAATTTACAAAATTAGTAGAAACATTATTGATTGGATCTTTTCTGGTTATTCCTTAGCTTGTTTTTGAATTTGTAGCCTGTCATTATTTTTAAACTATATTAAAAAAATATATATATTTATTTACTTTTAGTTTACAGCATTCAAGTTCCACAATCCCTTGAATTCCGAATTTTCTCCCCCTCCTTTTCCCCCAACCACTTCCTCCCCCCCAATGGCAGCATATAATCTAATATATGTTTTTACAAATACCTTTGCATTAAACATTAGTCAAGTTGTAAAGAAGAGTTATAACCAATGGAGTGAGCAATGAGAAAGAAGGAACAAAATAAAGCACAAAAGAGAAAGAGCAAGTAGTTTGCTTCAATCTGCCTTCAGACTGTGTAGTTCTTTCTCTGGATGTGGAGATCCCTTTCCATCATGAGTCTTTTGGAGTTGTCTTATAACCTTGCTTTGCTGAGAGGACTCCATTCTAGCAAATAAACTATAATTTTTGTTTGAGAATTTATATATTTACCCAACAAATAACTTATGACATCTAAAATGAATGTGTGTGTGTCTGTATGTGTGTGTCTGTCTGTGTGTTTAAGAAGTCAATACATTAAGCTCATTAAATCCATTTTTGATTTAAGGAATGAATGACAATTTACAACACTGTTGAACTTTTTCGTTGTTATGCAAAAAACAGATAAGAAAAATTACTGTCTCTGAAGAAACGCAAAAGTTAGGTTTTACTAATAAGGAGGGAGGTAGTAGTATTTGAAAGACTTTACAAACATACTACTCCCCACACAGTCTAATTATTACATGACATTTTTACAAAGTTCAAAGTACAGAAGTTCTAATAATTTGAGATTTAAAATTTCCCCCAAATTCCTTTTATGAAGACAGCATTTAGACTATGCTTAAACTATATTTATCTTAATTGTGGCAAAGATTGAAATTAGCCAATACCATATACAGAATTAGTAATAGAACTATTTAAACCTGATCACTCAATTACTTTTCAAATAATTTCTAGCAAATTAATTTTACAGTGTCATAGCATGTGATGAACATAGATTTTATTTTATACAACTGTGTATAATATATTTTATGTCAGAAAATATTATTAATCTTTTAAATAAGAAACAAGGCTTTTATTTTGACACATTGTAAATGACCTTTTAAAAATGTATTCAACCTAAGATTTATTCTCATTTATGTTTGAATATTTTAATGTTACTATTTTAAAAGGAAAGTAAATAACTTGGCTAAAAAGTTTGCTTAGAATAAAGCACTTAGTTTATGAATATTACAAAAGTTTCTTAGAAATCTCGTTAGGACTGAGTACAATAAAACTAGGGCATTGCATATATTCTCAGTTACTCTTTTTAAAAAATCTGTAAAAGTGACTATAGTGGCATGTTCTGACACATTCTTTTCATAAACTGAACCCTGTTAGTGACAGCAGAACAGATTGTGTGCATCTGCTGGGTATGAGCCAGATGACAGTAGAAAAAAAACGCACATGGATACCTTGGCACAACAAATAAAAAATGTAGGGAAAAAAAAGACCTGGAATAGAAAGTTCTCAACTTTAATTGAGTGCTTTCCAATAAGATGAAAACCATCCAAGCACCTTTCATGGCCTATTTTACATATACAAATGTATTTTTAAAGGATCCTGAAAAATGAGAATTGCTTTATCTTGTCTAAGCTTCAAAAGTTTGACACAATTGCATTCAGGCATATTTCTTTAAATTATATCTGAAATGCCAAGACAACAATTCTGTGATCTGATGCAAAACAAAAATAACTTTAACCAACAGTGCTACTATTAGTTTCATAAAAGGTTACTGCCATCTAACTAAATATAAAATTTCTAGTTAGTCCTTGTCTGTGTGAACTTTGGAAATATCTGAAGTCCCCATCACTGCATATGGAGAGGCATATTGATATTCTAATGTATGGAAGACACAGTAATTGAAATATTTCTCATATGTGACTATTGTCAATGTTACTTATATTATAAAGATAATCATTCCATAATATTTTATTATGTGATGATCAACTCCAGCATTGTTTTAAAAATTGACTCACTATCATTAGAGAAAATTTTACACAAATCAAATGTGTTTCAAAAAATTCTATCTAGAAATTCTTTTGGATGTCATGACAATTTATTCTACATATTATACAATGCATATTGAAAACTGAAAACGAAGTTGTTTAATACACCAGTTGTATGCTCAAAGCAGCTGCAGCAAAATAAAAAAAATCCTGGTGGTTTACAGCCATTTCCCACTAATTGTAATCTTAAAAGGGGCTACTAAGACGTGGGAAAAGTGCAGATGGCAAATTCTCTAAGCTCATGTGCCTTTAGTAAGCTCTGTCTTCATGCAGATTTATTACTAATACTATTACTCCTATTAATTTTTGGCAAATCAATGCTTTTAGAGAAATCTTTGATTACAGTGTTGGGACCTGTCCATATTGGGTTTTTTGGTTGTTGTTGCTGGTGTGTGTGTGCGTGTGTGTGTGTGTGTGTTTACTATAGTCAGGTCCACTCTGGAAGTGCTCCTGATGGTGATCACAGCTGCCAAGAGATCATACATTGTAGGAAAAGGACGTCGAATATAGGAGTGTAAATCAATTTAGTGCCATGAGGATAGTGTTCAAACGCTTTCAACACCAGGTTGAAATAAACACAGACTGGAAAAACAGAGGATTCATCATCATTGTCTGATCATCTAATATGTCAGTTTCTATGAAAAGTGATTCAAAAAAACCGCACTGGTAACATAGTTGAAAAATTCCTTGAATCCAGAATGCTCATTTTTCATCTATACCAATCTCAATGATCATTTTCATCTTTAGGAGTGCATTCACATTCTGACTTTTGTGAATTAAGTTATATTTTCACTAAGAAGTTATTAATAATGCTTAATAATAATAATGATAGTAAAACACAAGATGATTAATCATGCAAAGTTTCAACTTTGAATACAGAACCTGTCAACTCTAAAAATTATTAATATCTTTAAAGAAGGCAGAAATTTTAACTTGCCTGTCATATAACTGCTTTAAAACACAAATCCTTTCCCCATGGGTAAATATATTTCATTTAATATATAATTATAGAGAGCCTATTTTGTGGAAGGCACTAGGGATAAACACTGTTGGCCATACAATAATGAATTAGACATAATCTTTGCTAAGACAGTAATTTAATAAATAGTGTTGCTTCTAAAAGTAAAAAAAAAGAAACCAGAAACATACAATATTGTAACTAAAATGCCATAACATATGCAACAATATTGTTGCATAAACTTTTCATTATTAAAATTCCATAGAATGTACAAGATGCTTTGAACCTCAAATACAAAATAATCTAACTTGAAAATATATCCAACAATAAATACGCTTTTTGCAATATTGAATCATATCTGTGGGTCCTTTTTCTTCTACCTGTACTTCTCCTACTATAGTGTTGTACTTTCTTGATAAAACTATCCTTTCATGGACCCACTTTCTCCTTATCTGATGACAGGAAATAATGTTTACTTAAATAATGAAGAAATTCAGTTTTATTGAAGAATATTTATAGTTACAAGTAACTTAACATAACACAAAACTAAGTACCTGCCCTAGTTCTAGGAATATAATCAGACTACTCCTTAAAGAGTGATTATTATTGCAATTTCCTTGGATCCAAGACTAATGACATTTACCTATATTGGCCTTCTCTGAATGTTCACCTTTGGAAGAAAGGCAGGAAAAGCCAGAGCCTCATGGTATGATACAAACAGCACTGACTCTGAAGTCATTAGATCTTGGTCTGAATCTTGACTCAGCACCTTTGTGTCTTCAAGCACGTTACTTCACCTTTTTCATCCTTAGTTTCTTGATCTATAAAAATGAAGGGGTTGGGTAAAATGATCTCTAATTTCCCTTTCACTTCTAGTTCCTGTAATTCCCCTTTCTTTAGAAATAGATACAGGTGGGTAAAAAAAAAAGAAAATTGATGCTTGAAATGAATTAACATGAAAATGTTTTACATTATTATTAATGAGTTCACATTTACACAGTGATTATTTCCATTTAACAGTTGAGAAAACTGAGGTAAAAGAGGTTAAGTGACTTGCCCAGTGTCACACATCTAATCAGTATCTAGAGCTGCATTTGAACTCAGGTCTTCCTGACTCCAGGCTTAGCACTCTAACCACTAGAATTTATTAAGTATTGACTAGGTTCCAGGCACTATGTTAAATGCTGGGGATAGAAAGAAAAGTAAAAAGACAGTCCCTCCCCTTAAGGAGTTCACAGTCTAATGGTGAAGGTAGCATGTAAACAAATACACAAGCTATTTATGGGGAAAACTGGAGATAATCAACAGAAAGAAGACACTAGAGTTAAGAATGACAAGGAGAAGTTTCCTATTGAAAGTGGGATTTCAGCTGGGAGTTGATGAAAGTCAGGGAAGGCAGGAGGTGGAAATGATGAGGTAGAGCATTCCAGGCATGGGGGCAGGGGTGAAAATGCCCAGCATCAGGAGATGGAAGGAGGCCAGTACTCCCGACTGAAGAGGACCTGGAGGCAGGGGTATTTGAAATTCTTCATCAATATCATACTTAAAATTAAAGCTGTAAGCGCATAATGGGGAGGTGACAAGTAAGACAGGACACACAGTTTGAAAGATCAATGACATTCATGAATCAGAAGCAAAGGGGCCTAATTACTCCTTATTTTCATTTTATCTGTATATATTAATCTCTGTCTCATCAGTATGTGCCCCCCCCCACACTACACTTCTAAAATTCTTGTTGACTAAAACATTATGGAATTAAAATATTATTGTACTTTATTAAGGAAAATGTATTTATCAAATTGCCCAGCTTAGGAACATTTAATGAGAGCCATACTATTATGCAATGCCCTGACTTTTCAGCTTCCCAAAGCTCTGTCCAGCACACCTGCAAAGAGGTTGTACTTTAGCCCACACTGACTCATTTAGGACAGGGACTACAGTTATGTGAATGATGCACACCTATGAAGTTTTGGAAGATGAGGCATTGGTGCTGCAAAATAAATCTCTGTTATGCTTGAACCACATATTAGCCAATGGAATAGGCTGAGTGGGCTATGACACCTTTTTAGAAAAAGAAAAGAAAATTTAAGTCGAGAATTTTCTATTCATTTTCTTAAGCTTTAGTTTGAGAGTAAAGGGAATAAAAGGGAATATCAAGCCATTATTTTAACTAAAGACCAAAATAGACTTAGACAGAGAGGTTAACTACCTATCTCACCCTTCACAAGGAAACAAGAAATGTTTGCAATGGATCTTATACAGCTTTCTTTAGTAAATCTATTAATGTCTCTGTGTGAATTTCCTTTTGGCTTATGTAATGGGAGAATATTTTGCACTTAAGAAAAAGGGAAAAACTCAAAGTGAAAACCAGTTCTCTATTCTACAACCTATATGGGGTTTAAATAGTTCTTAGATAAATAATGGTCAAGAATAAACAGCAGTGCATTTTTTAAAAACCAAATTTGTTATTCTTACTCATTTAGTTAAGCAAAATAATCCAGAGGGGAAGTAAGGTTTGGATTTATACTGATATATTCAGCATATTAATATTAACGGTTCCAGAAACTGGTTAAGAAGGTATGCTTGCCAACCCATAGAATTTCTCCTTAAAGACCACCCAATGACTCAACAAGTCTCCTAAAAGAAAAATAAAGAAAAAAAAGAAGAAAAATCTAAAGAATTAATGTTGATTTTCAGAAACACCAGTTTTTAAATGATGTCCTTTAACATTATTATCCACAGAAGAAAGAATTAAAATATGCTAACAAAATATCATGGCTTATTTAGTCATCATTGGCCATATTGAAAACAGACAATGGTAGACTTTCAACTTTAAATTTCTTAATTACTTAATTTCTTAAGTACATTTATGTCAACAAATCCGTCATGACCAAAATTTTTTAAAAGATAAGTCCTGAAATTTTCCCAGGCTAATTTAAAGTGTTCAATAATTTAGTAGAGGTTTTTAGATAATAAAGTTTCAATGCATACATTGAAATAAAGGTAATGTAATTAATGTAAAACCCAGATTGTGATGTTAAATTACTTTAATACGCATGATAATGAAAAAGTTTCAACTATGGCCTCTTCAAAATGCTTGAGTTTTTCAGGACTGGGATTGTCCACACCACTCCTAAAATGTAAATGGATCATTTTGACCATATTCTTTCTCTCAAAGAAAAAATGAGAACTTGACATTTTGAAATGTGAGCTGTACCAAATACATTTGAAAAATTAGTAGCTAGTTGTCTGTACCTACTTTGAAAGAGAAGACAGTTAAATTCATGATAATTATCTTCCTTATTAAATTCTAGTCAGTGAACACACATTTATTAAGTACCTGCTACTAAATGAAGATTAAATTATAATACCTGGACACAGTATATGTTTTCCGATAATTTTAGTATACTTATGTTTAACAGCTGGCCTAGTCAGATAATTTTAACATATGTTTAATAACTGGTCTAATCTGGTCAATTTTATACAGGTATTTTTAAAATTCCATTTTTTTGTCTGCTAACTAAACTACTTGCATCTAAGTACTTAATTCGAAGATAAGTTTATAAAAGAGGTTTATTGCACATTAATGCTTTTAACCAAATACTCTCATTTAATGAATTTGCAAAAGACTAATATTTTAGAAGGCTGTGTTGGCAATAATATTCCCACTTTACTTATATGTATAAAAATTCTGCTACTGATTAAGATGATGATCTTAAAGTTTATGGAGATTATTTTTTCATGAAAGACTATCTCCCATAATTCTTTTTTCCCCTTAGGCAACTCATTTTTTTTTTAAAAATGTAACTGAGGGTCTAAGATTGAATGAATTTTAATTTCATTTTCAGTGGTAAATATTTTTTTAATATCAAGCATGGATTATCGTAACCCCCCCACCTTGAAAAAATCCCAACCCCATTTTACATAGAAATGAATGTATTCTGTTCAGAATTACTTGCACTGCGTTTTGAAACTAAGAACATAAGGAAAATTAGAAACTGAAAGTTCATTTTTGCACCTGTTTGTACTATGTATTTTGATTCTAATAATAATGAAAAAGAATGTTTCAGTGCTTGTCTACAATATACTGCAAAGTAAGATGCACTAATAGAATGATGATTTTCCCCCCTCAAAGGTAAATACAGCAATACTTTAACATTTATTTTTATTACAATGATGACTTACTGTAGTGGGCAGAAAATGCTGAAGACAGAAGATGATAGATTGGGGGAGGGCAGGGAAGGAAAAGAGAGGCATAAGATAAGGTCCAGAGGATGGTTACTGGGGGAGGGGAGATGGAGATCTCATAACTATGGTGTTAGCAATACTTATATAGGAATGAAAAGGGACTACTCTGAGTTCTTATCTTAGTGACTTAGGGATCTGAGAGACTGAAATTTTAACTCTTGGGGAGTATATACAAGAAAAGAACGCGATTTTCTTTATCAAAACTCACGAACTCTGTTTCCAAGAAGTGTTCTAAGCTAAAGGGTCAGGCTCTCTACTTAGCATAGTACAAGAAAGGGGGCATTTCTTAGGAATGAAATCACTTAGAGACACAAGAAGAGAATTTTATAATGTGGCACCGTGCACTGTATCTGGTCTGTAGCCAGGAAGTTTCCTCTTTGTAGCCATGCTGCCAGTGCCTAGCCTTCATATGCAGAAAGAAAAATACAACCAGAACTCCACTTCAGAAACCCTGAATGTTACAAAGAATTGAATGAGTTTATTTTTCTTTCTTTATACTGGGTATAATTATTGTTTTTAAAATGAAAGAGTTGAAACTAAAGTAACTGCAGTTACATATTTTAAAAAATACACCAAAATCTACCTTCCCACAAAGCCACTTAAGTTAAATGGTCCATTTACAGACTCACCTACATGAAGGATATAACTTAAAACATCTGCTAAGTCATATAAGTTCTGTACAGACTTTTAAAAAGCAGCAAAAAAAGTTCTGAAATACAGAAACATTACATTCTCAAAATGTATCTGTATATTCATTAAAGGGATCTTTGACTGCAATTAGGTAGTCAGCCATATAAAGGATTCCTTGTTTGACCACAATTTCTAAAAATAAAATGCTCCAGTGAATATTTCTGCTAAATAATCACTATCTTTAAAATTAAAGAAATATCAATTTCCAATGCTACTTTAAGCAATAATTGCAGCCTTCCACATAAGGTGTAGGTTTTAGATCTCATACAAAGGTTTGCTATTAGGGAATTGAGAAAAATTTATTTTTTTTATCCTGCTTTCAGTGATTCTTCTACCCTTTAGTTGGTAATTTTACAAATTTTATATTTTATGGCTATGTTTTCTAATATATAATATATATGCACACATCTATGTATATGGAGAGAGACAGACAGAGAGAAAGAGAAAGAGAGACAGACAGAGAGACAGAGAGACAGAGAGGGAGGGAGAGCTCTTAGTTTTAGATTAGGTTGATTATCTTCTATTTTACTGGAAAGATAAATTCTCTACCCTTGATTTCTACTTTGTGACAGTCACAAATATGTTAAAGAGGTGTTTTTACCTTCTCTCTTCACTTAAATATTGATTTGATTTACTGTCACTGGACAACACCTACCTACTTTTAAAGCCAATATCCCAGAGGCCCATAATCTCTGAACATAATTTATACAAACTCTTCATCTGCATTTTATACATAAGGACAAGAAAGCAGAAGATAAGTAGAGCACTTTCAGGATGCTGTTTGGGCAAAGCGGGATCTTATCAGGGACTACTCCAAAGATGAGCTTCTCATGTCTATAAAAATAAATTTAAGCCATTTTCTTTAAATCACTGTTGAAAGATGGGCAGTACCATATGACATAAATCTTAACAGATTACTGCATGAAAAACATTGTTTTCATTCCAAGTTTATGATATTAAGAATTAATAAAGTCTCTATAATGTTTGCCTTTTGCATTATTAAAAAGTAATGATTCCTGAAGAAATCTGCCTATAACAGGTATAATTTATATTGTTGCTTACAACATTATCAAATTCCTTATGCCCTCAGATATCCTCTTTTTGATGGATTTGAATGTTATTCCTACTGGTTTTACTTAAAAGTAAATACAGAGACCACTTGTGATGGAAGGCCGATATAGTTTATATTAGAGCTATATTAGTGATAAACAGAAAAAGCTGCCAGTGCAGTCACAATGATTGAATTATGTGTCTATTACACAAAATCATTTCATAAATTCTATGCTCAATATAAATTTTGAGGAAACACCACAGATATTTATAATGCAGTCAGAGCTTGAGGAGATCTACTAGTTCACAATCATTTTGCTTTTCACTACAGATTCATTCATTCATTTATCCGTCCCTCCATTCAGCAAGCAGTGCTGAATTCTGTATCCAATATAGAGTAAAATAAAGGAAATTAAAGTGGCAACATTATTTATTAGTGAAAACAATGGGGAGTAGGGAAGTGGTGTCCTAGGTTTCTTTTTATAATATATATATAATGTGCCTTGGTTTTTTTATCTGTAAAATGGGAGAATTAAATTCTTTTATTGATCTGTGCAGAAGAATAGCAAACTGATTATGATATATCCGTTAGTTTTTCATACATATATCCTAAATAATAAGAAAACAATGGAACTTTCATAGGTGCAATCTTTAAAAAAAATCTTTAAAAAGTAAGCTTTCAGTTTCCTTTGTATTTTTTTTTCTATTTACAGACTACATTAAATTTCTCTACAAAGTTTCCTTCCTCTTGGCTTCTGCTACTCATATAAATACCAAAAATTTGCTTTATATCTCCAAGGAAAGAAATGTGGCTCTTGTGGGAAAGACCCACCCCTTTCTACATGTTTGCTTCCTTGGACGAAAGGAGCCCACCCTCTTACATTCTTTGAAATGTGTCCAACATGCACAGAAGTTTTAAAAGTACTGTATTGATGAGTTAAATGACAGTCTGCATTGGAAAGCTATATTCACTTGAAAGCAGGAAAACATGAACTACACGTGGCTAGGTGTATATATATATATAGACTGCATCAACTCCCAGAAACCTTATCAGGATGAAGACTTATTAACATACACATTTGAGTATTGGAAGAATACCGTAGGGTCTTTATCAGATCTGTAAGGCCCACAAAAATGAAGTAATTTTTAAATATGAAAAATTCTGCCAAAACCCCCCCAAAAGGCAATGTTTTTGTCTTAGGTGGCAAACTATTAATAAAGAACTAAGAATCCTGTCATTTTTATCATAATTCCTCAGCATTAAGCCTGAAAATACTCAGAAAAACTAGAGTGCAATAGATTACAATTTATTACAGCAATTTGCTAAGGAAATAAGGAAAATGTAATCTCTTACTTAATATATATGCAAAACAAATCTCTTCTTCCCATAAGAAAATAACACATTGTCACAATCATCTTTTACCCTTCACTAATGATGAGAGATAGTTTAAATTGTGGAAATCTTGTATTTCTGTCTTCTCATATTCTATATTCCGCATATAGATAGGAACCTAATGACTTAAAATGAAAAAAATAAGACTGTTGTCTCTTGATATTTAGTTTTTAAAATTGTATGGTTTTTGTCATCATTACAAAGTATTCCTTTGGAATCTATCTATGAGATTTCCTGAATTGTTCAACTTTCTTTTTTAATTTCCAGGCCTACAAAATGGAAGTTGAGCTTTACCGCCCACGCTTTTCACTTGAAATAAAAGAAAAAAAATTTAAAGCTAAAATGTAAATTGGAACACGAAAGTAATAAACTTGCTAAAACTCAGTAGGGTATGGTTATGGTCAAAGAAAACCTGTAAATGTGCACAATATTCACTAAGATGAAACATTTCATTCACTGAAATTTCCTATCTGATTATAACAATGCACACAAAATTAAACACATAAATATTAATTTTATGTATCATACAAGATGTAGGCAATGAAAATGCAATGTTTACATTTATGGGTGACTCATTAGTGTTTTATTGTGTGAAACACTAGGAGGCATCAGTTGGGTAAAAAAGGAGTTCAATTTTCAAAGAAGTAAGAAATTATCGTAGAACTGGATGTCTAAGAAGTTGGGTATTTCAAAATGTTATTATATAAACCATAATTTTATTCACTGAACCAACTGTCAGAACTTTATGGTCTATTGTAAAATGAGATTATCTTCTAACACTTGTCAAAAGTACATGGATTTGCCAAGTAACCATCAAGGTACATTGGAGGTTCATTCAACTAAATAATTGTATATTTTTGCGTGCATGAATGACGTTTGGCAACAAGATAACATAGTAGGTATTCACCGTTATAGATTTTCTTCTCAGTTAGAGTGTGGAGGCACTTAATACCACGACTGTATGTGTTACACATATTTCATGTTTCTACTGAAGTATAGATGCAGAACTGTCTTTAGCACTTTTGAAAATGTCTAATCTATTAAGGCCTTATAAGGTATCATATAACAACAGCAACTTTAGTGTCATTAGTAAAGTAGTAGTAGAATATAAAATTCTTAAATAAGAATGTCATGTGTAAAAAAAAGATTTTTCATTACTTTCCTAATCAAAGCCAATTATTTGAAGATTGAATTTTCTCCTATTTGAATTGCTTTTAAAAGTGATGAAGCAAAAGGACTCCTTATCTAATAATCAATTGGAAATGGAATGTGCCAAGCCATTCTGCAGCAATCAGCTCTAATCTATGACCTATCAAAATAACACATGAACTGACTAATCCTTCTTTTGTAAGGTACATAAGACTTCCTTGTCACTCTTGTTTTATAAATCGCCTCTTTGAACTGGTCTGATTCCCTAAAGATGACAGATCTCAGTGAACAATCGAGCTTTACTGACTGCAGTACAGTCAGTGAGACTGTAAGATTAAGGTACAGTATGGAAGGTGGGGGATTTTGATCACCTGTTCACATGTTCACATTAACCATCAGTTCTCAGAAGATTAGTTTGTCTTTACTGCAAATCTAAGCAATCATTGCACTTTTATTACGAATAAATTCCCATATTTTTTGTTTGTTCACTTATATTACAAGAAAGTGTCATTAAAACAAAGTGCAAAACTTCTTCCAACCCCTTTAAAGTCTGTTTCTGTGACCCTTATGTTATGTGCTCAACTCATGTTCCTGTGAATTATGCACCTACAGCTCTTAGTTTAAATAGGCATATTTAAGTTGTGGTGCAGACTAAATATTACTGCAGGGATGCTTCCCCATTTTGTCACACACTGAAATTTAATAGATTCAGTTTCGGAAATTTTAAAACAGAATGTAGCAAAATAAACAAAAAAAGTTCTTTGAAATACCTCTTAAGTTTACCTACAATTTGTAAATTTGTGGAATCTTGATATTTCAGGGTTATTTTTTCTTCTAAGACATTCAGAAATAAGGTAAATTCATTTCTGGAAAGGCATAGTTATATTATGTAAGTTGCAACTTGATGAAGGCCAAAGGAAAAAAAAATAGAGAAGCCAAAGACTAAAATAGGTGATTTCTCCCCTCAACCCTCCAAAAAGGGGATTCAGTGTTAGATTTTGAGGTTCTGTGATAGTAGGTATGGTGGACTGATTTTTCAATGTTAGAATGAATTATTTTAACACATTTATTTGCTGGGAAACACTTATTACAAAGAGAAGAAAGGAGGGGGATTGATAAGGTGATTTTCAACTCCTACTACTTACTACTAATCTAAATTTATTGTTAATGTTTTCCAAATCAAAAGTTAAAATTTTTCCTTTTACACTTTTTAATTTTGAACAGGTTATAAAGAATATGGAAAAGCTGATTCTTTCTTATAAGCTAAAAATTTCACATTTAAAGAACAAACTGCAGTTTTCTATTTTTTCTAATACACAGAAATTAAAGATATATGTAGTTTAATAGTGCTTACTGAAAACTAGTGTCTTGAATAACTGATTCTACTCAATATCCCTCCCCAAAGGCACAAATATTCATTAGCTATAGCAATACTATGTTAATTTAAATAATAAACATTAGAATGGATATATTAAAGTTTGAAAAAGAGACGATATATCCATAACTATTTTATTAATCACTTGGCTAGCTAACACATTTTAAGCAACATTTTTGTTTTACAACTTCTTTTTCTGGAAACAATATTAGAATTAGGATTAGTCCATATTAATTCACTAAGAGTACATGTGCACATTTTACTGGTTTTGTTTTTGAGATAGTGTATTTTTCAGGAACATCATATATTTATTACCTGTCAAGTTTCCAAACTAAGTGTTTTGGAATTACCTTTTGTACTTAATAAAGAATTTCATGTGTACTTGTCTAAATGTGTCTATATAGGCAGACAATGATCTGATATTCTAATTACATGCTTTAAATAAAAAAAATGACAAAGAAGTAGACACTTTACGAATTGGTACTCTGTACTTAGCCTTTTCAAAGAATAACCAAGACCATCATAATTTAGAAAAAAATAAATTACATTAAATGCTATACTTTCATAGTTGTCATTTGCCTGTGAATTTAAAACTAAAATTAGTATACCATACAGAGGTTAAAATGTATTCACAGGTGGTCATATTTCCATGTCCTGCCAAGTCTCTAGGGATTACAGTTATTCTACTCCACATAAACATCTTTACTCTGCAACCACAATTCCATGCAAGGTGCCACTGAAAAGGAGGCTGGCCACTTTTCTGACTAGTATAATGGAATTATTGGACTTTCCTTTTTCATACCTTAAAAAAAAAACAAAAACAAAAAACCAACAACCTATTCATCACTGTTCTTTTTTTTGAACAGTAACTCCTAGAATTAGTATCAAATCCATGATAGCAAAATGCACATTGTGCACATTGTATCAAAGCAATCCTCCACTCCAGACCAGGAAAGTACTGGCTGAGAGCCTGTTTCTCTTTAATTATCCTGCCAGCGTTTACATATAAAGGTATTTTGTACAAAGGGAGTGCATTTAATAATATTGTCCCAAAAGGATGAGGATAAAAGGAAAATAATTATTGGCTCCAGAGCTGTCAAAAATGATTCACATAAAGTTTCATTTAGTACCGTCTCAGCTGCCACCTTTTTGGTGGCAGAAAATACTGTTACTAGGTAAGATTTAAATTATTGTTCTTTTGAAAAAGATCTCCTCCAAAGGGTAAATAATATGTCAATATCTATATGTGATCCTGTTATCATATTTCAAAGGCAACTTTTGGTAACTTTCATCCAAAGTGCAAAGAGTAAATGGAGTGATTTCACCATTCTATATTGCTATATATTTGACTTGATATAAACCATAATGTGCATACTAGTATCCTAACTAGAACTTGGGTTCTAAAACATGTAGTCTGCAAGTTAACAGTGAATGACTTCTTATCCTGCTGCCAATTAAGAAAACTGCTCTCAATCTTACACTTCAGTGAGTAAATGAGATGCACAAGGGTATGTGCCCTAAAACAGGCTTGCTTTATCTCAGGATAATTCTAAGAATTAAAAAGAACCCAAGTATGCATCTACCCTTAAAGTATTTCGCTGCAAAATGGTAGCATCTCTCTTCATTCAAGTATGTGATAAAGCTGGAAGCATGCACTACAAGGTCACATATCCTTTTCTCATTTATTAAAATCCAGTAAGCTTCACAAACTCCATTCCAACCATGTTATGACGTGAACTAACTTCATGAAACTTTAAACACACTGGTGAGAACAGGGAAAAGTAGTGATTTGAATAACCGGTGATATAACCAGTTATATTCAGACAGTCTGAAAAGTTACTTTTAGCAAATGACAGAAAAATCGTGCATTTGAAAATGAAAAGAGCATCACCTAGCCCAACTTCAGTCTTCAAGAAACGCAATAGGATACTGATATGTTACAATCGGATACACTGATGCGGAGCTCAGAGACAATAACCAAGCTACTTATATTTCCTCTAGAAATGTCAAGAGGGTACTTACATAAAGGAAGACACGATCAGACTAGTCCTTGGAATATTTTCCTTTCTTGAAGAAAAAAAATAGTAATAATAATGATCTTTTTGCTTCGTCCAGCCTTTAAAATTTTTCTCCACCTGATTCAACGTGCAGCCTCGGCGAACCACACACAACCTTCAAAGTCAATCCAATAGCAGCCAGAAGATGTCTGGGTGTATGCGTGTGCGTGTGCGTGTGTTCGAGTGTCTAAGAGTGACTGAAGGAGGGAGGGAGGGAGAGAGGGAGCGAGAGAGAGAGAGAGAGAGAGAGAGAGAGAGAGAGAGAGAGAGAGAGAGAGAGAGAGAGAGAGAGGGAGTCTGTGTGTGTGTGTGTGCGTGCGTGTGTGTCTGTGCCTGTGTGTGTCTGTGTCTGGGTGGGCACGCGCACGGGTACGCGCGCGTCCGCGCGCGTGTGTGCAGCGTGGAGGAGGAGAAAGTAGCTCTCTGCCGCTGGCCAAATTAAAAGTAACCGGACTCGTCCAGAAAACAGCGTCCAGGAAGGAAGTGAAAGAAGACGAATGAGACTAGGAGAGCAACTCACAGCCTTTGAAACATCGCGTAAAAGAGAGAGAGAGAGAAAGGGAAGGAGGGAGGGAGAGAAGGAAAGAGAGAAAGATAAAGAGGGAAAGACAGGAAAAAAAGAGCACGAGCAAGGTTGAGATTTAAAACTGCACACGTCTGATTCTCTCTCTCTCTCTCTCTCTCTCTCTCTCTCTCTCTCTCTCTCTCTCTGCCTCCCTCCCTCCCTCTTCTCTACACTCCTCTTTTTCTCTCCCTCTCTCTTCCTCCTCCTCCTCTCCCTTCTCTCTTCCCTTCTCTCTCCCTTTTCCCACAATCCCAAACGAAGCACTCACTGTCTCTTTCCACTCCTCCAGAGCTAGAGAAATAATCAGTTTCACTCTTGCAAAAGGGGGCGGGACTACATCCCGAAACATTTTAATAAAACAAACATACAGCAGCTCCTTCCTTACCCTCATCCAGTCTCAACTTAGATTGATAAATTACTCCACTACACTACTTTAATTATGTATATGGTATGCAGAATAAATCACTGAACATCAGCACCTCAATCAAGCACTTTTAAATGATAATTGCATCTTGGTGAATCAATCTTTCCATTCCTGACATTTTGCTAATTTTAGTTTTACGGTGAGGTGATGGCACATGCCATACGCAAACCTAATGACAATTCTTTTTTACGCGAAATTAAGACAACACGGCGAGCAACTCCATATTTCTTCTCAAGTACAGTAGCAGGAGGACGCCCAGATCACTGCAGAAACTCGAAGATAAGGAATTGGAGTCGCAGTATTCATGCACGCCAGGAAAACCACTGGGGAACGACCGCTAAAGTCCCCCCAAAGTCGTAATCATTGTCATTGACCAACATTATCGGAATACAAATAGTTACTTAAGTGTCTCGTTCGAGACAGTGACGTTTAACCACTTCATTTCCTCTACAATCCATGCGTCTTCGTATACAGTACTGTACTATTGTAGCCTTTAAAAGCAACGATTCAGCATCCCTGTGGAACTGGATTCCAGCAAGCAGCTCTGTGTGGAGGCTAGAAGATTTCCAGCATTTGGAAGATCGGATGACTTAAAAGGGGTGCTGAAAGGTGTCACAGGGTGCGAATGATGTGCAAAAGAATAATTACCATACCATAACCTAAATCTCTAAGCACCAAATCAGCTTGGGGGCATAAACTTTCTAATCAATGGGGGAAAACACTCAAAACACCCAATAATTTCTTCAGTACCTAAAAAATAAAAGTAAAAAAAAATCTTTTTCTCACTCGCTCACACCTTTATCGGTCTTTCTCCTTTATTGGTCATTTTCCAAGCCTGTAAACCGAAACAACTTCCCAAAATCATTAAACTTCCTCTCTCCAACTGCTGATGACTTCACTTTTCCAGGACTGTTTCAATTCTACTGGGCTCATAAATAAGGACAGAAGCAAAGTTTAAGACTGTTCCATGCTGCATTCCTTTTATTTTTTTGAAGGATATAACATATATAACATTTTAAAATGAATGATATTTATTATTTAAATCGATGACGTTTCCAATATTCTGTTTTTCAATGTATCAGGTGAAAAGATAAAACTTCATTCATTCACTAACTAAAACCAGAACGAAAGGAGGATATCCTGCGCCAGTAGAAATAGAAATTATTTACAATATCAGCATTTGCTTAAGTTCTATAAGATAGTTAACCTCCAGTACTGTACAAACAAGGTCAGACTTCATGAAAAAGAACAAGGTTTTTAAGGGCAAAAATGGACAATGAGTACACACATATCTAGACAAATTTTCCAAACATATTTTCATCATTATCTGTTTAATAATTAACATTACCCTCTAATATGGCTTTCAGTCACCATTTGTATATCTGAAGACACCATGACACAGAAAGGCCCCCCCCCCCCCAGTTTAAGTAATTTCAGTATATAATGGTCATTTTGATTTGAAGAGTCAGTTTTTAGTTCAAGCTGGGCACTAAATACCGGAACTGTCTCCAGGACTTTAGATGGAAAGAGAGGGTGGCTTCTATAGATATAATCCAATGAGTTTCTTTGCAGCTTTCATATTTCTCTTAGTATAGTCGAGAAAGATTATTTATTTTTATTGCAAGAAAGTCGTGGCAGGTTTTCAGTGAGGATAGTTACTTAAAAGAGTTTGAAGAGATGTAGGCATTTTAAATACCAAGGCCTGGTCAGCGTTCAGTAGATGCATTGAAACCAACCATTCATTTTGACCATTGTAGATGATAGTACTGATTACCGGAGCCAAATCAGCCATGTGCCAATCCGTATATATCGCCTCGTTGGCAATAAGATGAATAGACATGTTTCCCCTAGTCTTTCTTTCACTCTTACTACAAAATATAGTTATGGTCCATATCAAAGAAAACCAACCTTCCAAACTACTATCTAGTGAATTATATCAGTGGATAAAAGTGTTTGCTTTTGATACCTCTTTCACGGTATCCTGCTTGTTGTAGTTGATTTCAGATATAAATTTGTTTTTGTTCAAAAAAGAAACTCTTTTTTCTTTATGCATAATCCTATTCTGAATACATTTTTAAATGTATCTAACAATTAGCATTCAATTATTCACAGTAATGATGATGCCCTGCTGAGCTGATAACCCAAAGCAGTAGATAAGAAATATTTTAAACAATGGATTCAAAGTGTATCAACTTTGACTTTGGATTGGAATCAGAGGTGTCATACTCTCAACTGGCAGCTGTATGTATGTGGTAACTGGGAACTACTTAACAAAACAAATAGAAATCTATTAAAACATAATGTTAATCTGTAGTTTTTCTAAGTCACCAGATCTTTCAGGGATTGCTTTCACTTTGAGTTTGACACAACTAGATCATGTTATTTTTCTCCCCAAAAGATTTATCTTCCTAAATACATTTGGTTTCAGCTAACGTTAAAATGATTTCCTATTTTTTTTTTTTTTGAGTATGATGAGTCTAGTGAAAGTAAGAGGGGAGGGATGTGACAAAAGTATGTGATGGGGAATCTAGTTAGAAATTTTAAATTATTCATGGATAACAATGTATCCACAAAACACAACCAAAAATTGAATGAATATTTCTTCTGTAAGTACCTTTAACATTTTTTTTAAACCTAAATCAACCCCATCCCTACAATTTACTGAGAACTAACACTGTTCATTGCATCATTTAGAGTTGAGGCATGAACATTGGACTAGGAGCAAGGTAATCTGGGTTCTAGTCTCAGTTATGCTGCTGCCACAATTTCACTTGGGCCTTAAATTCACAATATGTAAAAACCGGAATAATTGTACTTCAATTTTATGATTTTATGAAAACTGAAAGTTTTGATACTCCTTTTAACCTGAGTGATCTCTAGTGACTCTCCATTTAAATATATTATGACATTTCCAGGAAGAAAAAGTTACTTCAGGGCCACCATTGCTATGACTTTCCATGGAAATATGATTTTATGTGAGGTCAACAAACGTTTCTTGAGTTATGATCTTTATATTCTTTATAATTCTTTCTGGTTCACATGGGCTCAGCATCCTATCTGTACCTTCTCTACCCCCTTTCCTCTCCACCCCGCTCAGTTATCAATACAATATTTTAATAGAAGAGTCACAGAAGTGTCTGGGGAAATGATTTTCTAGATTTTCACACTATGGTAGGTTAATTTTCATTTTCTGGTTAGAGGTCTGGCCTATCTTATTCCACCCTTCTCTCTCCTCGTCCTACCTCTCTATATTAAAACAGCAGTGCACTGACTGTCTGCTTTTAAGCCTGGCCCACGCTGGGTGTAGCTCTTGAAGTGAGCTTTAAAAAATTATTTTAAAGTGAGCTGGGGTGGTTGCCACAGCAACCCACCCTGAGATGAAGAAAGGCTATAGATTAATCTACCCCTCAAGATTATTCAATGGTACAGTATTTGCTCTTCAGTGAGAATACTTTTTCAACACATATACTTTATAATTGAACATAAAAGTTCAGAATGTTTAAAAATAACAAGATATAAATTTCAAAAGCATTGATTTAAATATATTTTATAATCTCTTTGATTCTTGCAAGGGAAAGGATGCACATAACTTCTTGTGAAATGAATTAATTGTAAAAGATACTAGCAAAGACAGGCACTGAAAGCTGACACATGAACTTTAAATAAAATGGCATGCCATTATGAATATGGTCTAATGTAGAGCAAGTAATGATCATATGAAACCTTTGTCACTGCAGTAACTATAAGAATATAATGCAGGAGTTTATCAGATCAACTTTGAACAAATAATTCTCCATTATAGTTAATACAATAAATAGCAGGCACTCACCACATCCAGGTCTTTATTGTTAAAATCATCGGCCTTCAATTCTTTTCTTAATTTCTTACATGGAAGTTACTTCACAGTTTTCAACTCTTCTTAGGCACCTTAAAAATGAACACGTATGAGATACATCCTGTTAAAATGTAGGTCTTCATTAATGAGAAAGTTTATTTGAATAAAATTATTTTTCAATGGATAACTTGAATTGCTATTCATATTATATATGTATTTGTATTTAAATTTCTATCAATTAGCCAACATTTGTGGAAAAATGCACAATTATTTTTCAAGATTCTCCTAAGCACAATTTTCAGAGCAGAAATATTGCCAGGCATTTGCATTTTATAATACACTAGACAGTGCCTAAGAAGACAAACAGTAAATCTGCTCCATAAGAAACACTTATGAATATAAAATCTGTTATCAAGCAAGGTCTGCAATGTAAAATTACAATACATTTCATCTGAAAGAATATCATTTTGATGTTTCTAAAGTATATATTTTTACCTTTGCTTTTGTGCTTGAGATGATCATGTTGTTTAAAGGGGAGAAATTAGGTTGATCTTAATGAAAGCTAACAAAATTTATCACATTAGGTTAGGGAGTATTTGCACACACTAGCAATTGCTGAAGGTAATTTCATAATCGGTTAAATAGATTCTGTAATAGATCTGGACTCAATAGAACACACCCTCAGACTTCTCTTTCCACAATGACTCACAGGGATTGTTTTCTGGGTCTGGACCAAAATGGGAGCCAGAAATCACTACTTTAAGCATGATTCTATGGTCCTGGACAAGTAACTTTACCTCTAGTATTCTTCCCAGGCTTCAAAATTGGATTTTTGGGGGACAGAAACAACTGTCCTGGGCTGTCAGTCAATAGCTCCATCTAGATAAACTTTTCCATCCTACAAAAGGTGCTTTTTTCATGGTAAAGTTTCATTCATATTTGTAAAACCTTTTAGAGGGTTAACTTTCCAGGGGTCAGTCATTATTCTTTTTATTACATTAAATGAATTAATTTGTCCTGCTCTTTTTAGGGGGGTGTCATGGGCAATGGGAATTCACAATAGGACGAAAGTAAATTAGTTTAAAGTATCCACACTTTACCATGAGTCCTTAAGTAAGTAACAGGATTGTGTGTCATACATTAGTTGACCTGTCTGGTGAAACTTTACCATTCAGGGGGTAAATGTGATAGCACAGAAAATGGGGATGAGAGTTAAGCTACTATTTATCTCAGAGAAATGTTGATTTTATGAAACAAAGTCAACAAAGAATGTTACTACGTCATTTTAACATGCCTTTAGCAGTAAGAATTCAATGACATCATGGCCTGATCTAACCTGACCTATAATTTGCTTTTATGCAGATTGAATCTATGTATTTTTATATTAAAGTATACATACACATTAGTGAATTTAACTAAAATTGAATCCAGCAACAATTCCCTTCAACAGACATTTATTTACCGAGCCTTACCGTTGTATGTATAAGGTGTTGGAGAAACAAAGTTCCTGCCCTCCAGGAGTTTACCTTCTACCAGTGGCAGAGGAATAATATATTCACTGAGACAATTGCACAGGAGGTAATTAAAGAAGGGGAGAGAAGACTGAGCCGAATCAGGGAAGGTATTCATTTAATTTCATTTCCTTGGAAGACTTTTAATTGTTCACAAGAAAACGGTTTTATCTCATCTCTTGAGATGTCACAGACACCCAGTTCCAGGAATGAATTTTCACACTTCCCCTAGAGAGTTGTCAGATACTTTCTTCTCCCATACAAGTTGTATCAAGTTGCCCGTGTGTGAGGAGTATATGTGTCTTTCTCGATTTGTTAAACATCCTCTCCCTTGGGGGGGGGGGTTAATAAAGGAGAGGGCCACAGAGAATTAGAAGCGTGGACCCTGTGTGGAAGAGATGGGACACAGATTGAGTTCAGATGTTTTCCACTCTTAAAGACAAGGACCGCCTTTAGCTGCAGCTCTCACTCCACTGGGTTATTGATTGCAGGCAGCTCCAGTCCCACCACAATAATTCGTGTGACCACTTCACCCGTGCTGACTCTGTGTTCAGCAGAAGCTCTCTGACTGTGAGACATCCAATTTTTCTCCCTCCCCTTCCTCTCCTTAACTCCCACTAACAACATACTCCTCCCTCTGCCCGCCTCCCCCCCCCCCCCCCCGCCCCGGCCCCAATTCTTTGATGCTGCGGGGGCTAAGGGTGAAGGCTCTGGTGAGCGGTCGCGCTGCCATGTCAGTTCTAAAGCTCTAAGGCAGAAACTGGTGGGGGGTGAGTGCCACGTGGGACCTCGGAGTGAAGGAGGGCTTAGTGTCTGGGTATGCTGGGGTCAGTCTGCAGGGGCGGAGTGGAGAGCTCCAGTTAGGGCCGTTTCTGGGCTGGGGAAGGATGAATGGTAAGGGGTGTGTGTGTGTGTAGGAAGTGTCACTTCTGGCGAAACGAGTGCTGAGAAGATGCCGCGTTGCAAGCTTGCGGAGCGAGTACTGCGGACGAGTGGGAATGCAGAGTGAGATACCCTAGGTGTGCGTGGGGGAAAGGTTGCAAAGTGACGGGAGAGACGAGCCGCCGAATTGCAAGGCGAGCAAGCTCGCGTGCTTTCGCATCCCAATAACTTCTCCAGAGTGCTCGCTTGCTCGTTGGCTAACACAGCAGGGGAAGAGAGCGGAGGAAGCAACACAGGCGACCCAAGACCACACTGAGAGAAAGGAGCTCCGCTCCGTCGCTAACGTGCGGTTCGCCAGCTGTAGGCGGTCTGCTCTGGCTGCCTTGCCTATCGGAAGTCATCTCAGGACTGTGCAGGAACCTCAGGAGTGTGGGAGCCGCTAGGGCACAGTCCAGTCCCCTCCCTACTCCCACCCCCGCCATATTTCCTTTCTCCCGACCCCTCTCCCACGCACGTCTCCAGAGTATGTGTCTGAAAGAGGATAGGTAGATGGACTGAGGGACCCTGAGATCTCGACTTGGTTGTCATCTCAAAGCATAGATTAACTGTTTCAGGTAGTCTACCTCTGGGACGACTAACAGCAAACAGCTGGCTGCAACCGCCCCAGCAGCAGCAGCAGCAGCAGGAGCAAAAGCAAGGGTTGCTAGTGATGCGCCAATGAGAAAGACTTTCTTAGAGTAGAAAGCTACTGTTGGTGGGCTAGAATGGTCTGCCCCTCTCCCCACCCTCACTCCCACCTCCTTTTCCCTAACATACAGGATTATCGTGGTATCGTTGTTATTGCACGAATGTCATCACTGAAACAAAAATATTCTTGCTGGTTAGAGCAAGAGAGACTGGTTGTTTGGTCTGCCCCGAGAATCATCACGAGTTCCACTAAAAACCTCTTCACAGGTTAAAAAACCTACTTTGCACTCACTCAAAGTGCTTTACAAAGTTTTCTGGCAGCCTTAAAACTGAATTCATCAATGGAGTGTTTAAAAAAATACATTAAAATATTTTTGGACACAGTCTATATGTGTTTTCTAAACTGTCCTCTGGAGGCAATAGAAGAGGAGCAAATGCTTTGCAATTTATAATTCCAAAACTTTATTTAAGAGTTTCTTAACATTTCCACTATAAGCCACTAGTCTTGGTACTTATCTCTAGGTTAGATCAATTCATGTTACAGAAATTTGTCATGATTTATATACTCAGAACAAGAGCACATTTTTTTTCTTCAAGCTTAGAAAATTAAATTATTTATTTTATAGTGATACTACAGAATAGAATTAGATTCAGTCAAACAGAATCAAGAAAAGAGTAAGTTGTGGGCAACCAGTCAAATTGGCAAATTATGTTTGACTCTAGAATTTTTTTTTACTCTAACTTTCCTAAAAAGAATCAACCATACAACATATTGTCGTTATTATTGTTATTTTAGAGTCCTCACACAATTCTTCTGAAATCAGATTGGGCCTAAAGCACTCAACTGACTGTTGGGATAAAAGGGTGATACATACATTTATGTTGGGTTTCTTAAGGAAATATAATATGTTTATGTGTATAACATATACATGACATTATTTGGGCACATTTATGTTTCCTTCTTATTAGAGTGAAATTTGGAAAGAAATTTGCAATAGTATACATAGAATACATAATTACAAATCAAACATTTGTAAATAAATATTTAGAAAATACTTCAGGACCAATATAACCATAGCAGTAACAATAATTCACATTAATATACATGCAGACACATATACATACATATTTATATACATATATGCATGTGTGTATATAACAAACATACACACGAATATATACTCCCACACCAACCTTTAAGGTCTGCAAAGCAATATATCTGTCTCAATCTTATCTCATTTCCTTCTCATAATCATTCTTTTTCTTTTAATAATTCACTCAAATCAAACTGACTTCCTTCTCCAGTCTCTTGCCTTTGTACAGGTCCTCTCCATGACTGGAATCAACTCCCTCCTAATCTTTACCTCATATTATTTCTCTTTTCCTTGAAGACAGAGCTCAATGAGCACCATCTTCTAATATCCTCAAATGTTAGTTTCTGCTCAAACTACTGTGTATATAACTATTTTGGAGGGGTTCTATAGAAACGTATATGGATACATTGTCCTTAAGTTCTTTGAGAGTAGAAATTATTTTCATTGTTTTGTATTTATATCGTCAGCATCTACCACAGTGCCTGGCATACAGAAGGTGCTTAATGCTTGTGGATCAGCTGATTTAAAGCCAAGCATTATATTCCCTTGTTTTGTTTAATGCTAATTGCTTGAATTGCTTACCATCATCATTTTCTTTAATGAGAGAATGGAATTTTTGTCCTGTTCCTAAACTTATCCATGCAAACTGATCATTTATCATAATTATCCTTATCCTTTGTATTTTAATCCTTCTAATGTTTAGGCAAAGACTGCATGACTTCTCACCACGTCATTATGCTTGTTTTATGAAAATTTTCAAGTCTATGTTTGTTGATTAGATGAACTTTACAATGCATCAAGCCAGTCTGTGAGAAAAGAAAGACTCTAAGTCCTAATAAATATGAGATGCTTCTCACTCACATATGTCTATGATGGAGTGGGGAGAGGGGATATAACTAAACATTTTTCACAAGTACCTTTACAATTTTCTAAAACTATGAATTGTTTTTAACTTTATAATTTTGTGTATGTAGAGGTAAAGGTGGAGTGGAGGACTTCTTGTCTTCCCTTCCACAACCTTACAATGTTTATTGTGGTGAATGTCTATGTATGTGTGTGTATGAACACACACATATATACACATATGTGTACATATATACACACACACATACACATACACACACATTTGCTGGGCAAAGACATTCTGAAAGTCTTCAATTTTGCATGGACAATATTGTACCAAACTGTCTTGTTTCAGAACAACCCATGTGACCAAATGTGAATTATTCTCCTGCAACTGTACTCTTGGACTTTTAATTTCTTACCCCATATGCAAGGGCTATCAATATCATGAATTGGGGCCACCACAACAGGGAAGAACTAGAGGCATAAGAAAGTGTGAATGATTTTAAGGCATTTGCATTGTCCCTTTCACACACACACACACACACACACACACACACACACACACACACACACACACTGCCTGTAGATATTCCCTGTCCTCATTTTCTAGGGGCATCTCTTTTCACTTGAGAGTTATTTTGTTTTTGAAGAGACACAGGAAACCCGAAGCCTCACCCCTCTTCTCCCTGGCTGACCTTTGGAATGCTGCCGTCAGCCAGGAAGACGCTGATATCTTCAGCCCCCTGCCAGCTTAAATTCTTTAAGGGCAAAACCTGCTCAGAGTGTCTCCTGATGTCATTCCAAATGCCTGATGGCCATCTATGGCAACTGGGCAGAGCAGAAGCATGCTGGGAAGCTAGTGCCTGTGGAATGCCTAATGTGGCATTCTGTGACTGCTGCAATCCAGGAGTAGTTCCCTGTTGGGCTCATGATCAACAACACCCACAGCTGTGAGGGGCAGTATATTCACCACCTCTCAAAATAAAAAAAAAATAAATAAATGGCCAATGAAACCATTTTATGTTACTGATTTTAATAAAGCTTCTTTGGGGATATTTCCCATTGATTTCACGATTGCTATAAATAAATATCGTGGGAAACATACTGCCTCAGAGAACGTAGTAAATAATTTACATATGGTATTTACCCTAAATCTCTTTAAAGAGTTTAGGAGAAGGGGCTCCCCCCCATTTGCAGGTAGTTTTTATAAGCCGTTTCATCTACATGTAAGTAGATGCCATGTAAGATGGAGCCATTATCAAAATTTCTCAGTATTTCATAATTATTTTATTCAGAACTTCTAATCATGTCATGTATGAGTTAAACAGAAGGACATGATGATTTTTAAAGGAAAGTATTTTCTAGAAATTTTTGATACTTTTCTGTAACCATGATTACTTGTGAGAAAAGTAAATACTTACATGCATATCTTGACTCACCAGACGGGAAAGAACCAATTCCACTCTTTGGGCAAAACCTTTCTAGGATATTTTGGGATCTTGTGCAGAACTAATTAAATTAGATATGTTTTTATTCACATCTAACTAATTTATTTTATTTGCATACAACTGATTTATGTGGTGCGTATTGTAATTTTTTGAAATGAGTACCCAAAGCTGATTTTCCATTGATTTTTTCATTCATTAGCTTAAAGCCCTTGTAGCTCTCAATGTATGATCCCTGATCTTCTGTAACACTTTTCTGTGTATGTCTTTGTCATAGTCTCTTCACTGTCCTTCAAGTCTCAGATAAAATCCCACCTTCTACAAGAAGGCTTTTCTAAAACTCTTTTGATGTTAGATGCTATTATCTCCAATTGATCCTGTATGTATCTTGTTTTGACACAGTTTTCATGTTGTTCCTCCATTAGATTGGGAGCTCCTTGAGAGCAAAGATTATGTTTTGCTTTTCTTTGTGTCTTCAGTACTTAGCACACTGGCTGGAACATAGTAGGTATGAATAAATGTCTGTATACTTATTGACTTGGCTGGTTATTTTTCAGATATTCCTGCAAGCATTTCTGTCACTGGAAGGTGTATTGAAGTAATCTTTTAGTAAAGCTGGCAACAAGAGGTATAAACACTGGGATTTAAAGGTTTCTGTTCATAAAGTTGATCTTACCATTCTAACTGAGATCTACCATCATTTTAGTAGTCCCACCCATCCTAGTCCTGTTACATTCTCTGATTCCTATAATGACTGATTTTTAAACTTTTTTAGTATGAATTTTGGTTGCTCAGGAATGCACATTCTATTTTTAACATTTTCACTATGGAACCAACCATTCCATGAAACATAATTTTACCTGAAGTCCTATTTCCTCAGAAACAAATAGTAATGTGGATATGTCTGCATTTATTTAATGACAATGCTAGAACTCACACATCCAAGGGAGCTGTCCCCTTCTTAGGTAGCTATGTTGGGAAGCAATATCATTTTTCAATATTTTTTTGTCAAGAATATCATTTGCCTTCTCCCAAACCAATATTATTGGTGATTTTTGTTGATTCCCCCCTTTTCATCCCTGGTTTGACACACTACCTTTGCTTCTGAAAGGGTAAAAGTAGTCTGTCATGGTGGATCTAGAGCTGGAACTATGTTCCCACCCTACTTCAGGTACTTATTAGCTGTGTGACCTGGACAAGTCACTTTCCCTTTCTGAGTTTCATTTTTTGCATCATTAATATAATAATAGCAACTATCTCATAGGGTTATTGGGAAGACTAAGGCACTGTATGTAAAATGTCCCATGACCCTACAATATGGTACCCCACAAGATTCTGCCCTTCCTCATCACTACCCTATGCTCAATATTTTTTTTTCTAGATTCCACATTTGAGATAGCTTTTATTCTTTAGAATCTTCTTAATCTTTGTTCTTTTTCCTACTTTCTTGGAGAGCAGCTGACTAATGTGATAAACAACAGTACCTACTACCTTGTATTTATAAGATAGTTTATGGATTTTAAAAGTACTGTATACATTTTGAGAATGCATAAATGTATTTTCTTAAATATATATAGATATATATTTCCTTATATTGTCTTTTTAGTATTTACTTAGATTTATTTTGAAATTTTGAGAATGTAATTATTTGTGTAAGTGATAATGTGGCAAGGAGGATAATCTGTAGTTGTATTGAGGCTTAATTCTTTTTGAAAAAAATCCTTTTTAAAGGGACTTAATGGAGATGATACCCTAACCCAAAAGAGTAACTCCAACAGCAAAACAGTACAAGGATAACTTTTGATTTTCTAATTTGATTTCAAAGATTTTTTAAAAATATACTAAATGTACATCTAGTAAATCTAGTAGTAATAGTAAATTTACAATAGTAAATCTAGTAAATGTACATCTACTATGTATAAGGTCCCAGGCCAGGTTCTAGAGGAGAAACAGAGAAGAATAAGACACAGTGACTTTCCTTATAAATCTTACAGTGTAGGAAAGGAACTACCACCAGTCTACAAATTGCCATAATAAAAGTCAAATTTTGTTGTAGGAATGCTGCAAAAGGGCAGCAAAGGACAATGGGAGCACAAAGATGGAAGAGATCACTTCTGGTTGAAGGGATGGGGAGTAGGATTGGTATAGGAAATGGGGCAATAACCTGGAAGGATGAATTGAATTTTGGCAGGCAGAAAACAGAGCAAAGGAATTCCTAGTAGCAGTTTTCATTTAGCTTATTTTTAGTTTTCCACATTCATTTCCACAAGGTTTTGAGTTACAGGTTTTCTCTCCATCTTTCCTTACCCCATCCCAAAATATAGAGCCTACTGAATACCCCTTCCCCCAATCTGTTCTCCATTACATCCTCCCCCATGTCCCCTCTAACTTTCTAGTAGGGCAAGATGGATTTCTATACTCCTGTGCCTGTATATCTTATTTCCTAGTCTCATGTAAAAACAATTTTTATTTTTTTTACATTTGTCTTTAAAACTTTGATTTCCAGATTCTTTCCCTTCTTCCCTCCTCACTCACCACCACTGGGAAGATAAGTAATTCAATATAGGTTGTATATGTGTAGTAAGGAAAGTATTTTCAAAGGCACAGAGTTAGGAAAGTAAAGGTGTGTTCAGGGAATGGCCAATAGTACAGTTTAACTGGAAAATAGGGTTCATAAAGGGAAGAATTAAAGATGTAAAGACAGGCTGGAGCTAGACTGTGATTGTCATGATAAGGAAGTTATACTTTTTTCTGTAGGCAATAATAGGGAGGCAGTGATTAAAGATTTTTTAGGTAGATTTTAAGCAGATTAGGGGTGTGTGTGTATGTGTGTGTGTGTGTGTGTGTGTGTGAAATTTGCTTCAGGAAATTTATTCTGGTGGAGTGTAGAGGATGTATTGTAAGTGAAAGGTCAGAGGTAGAGATTTAAATTAGGAGTCTGTTGGATGAATATAGGTGAGAGGCAAAGAGACTCAAATCTATATAGTGGCAATGAGATATGATTTGACAATTGAGAGGAACATTGTGGAAACAGAACTGGCAGGACATAATTATTACTTGAGTATGGAGACAAGGGAGAGGGATATATCATAAAGACTTCAGTATCCTGCCTGAGTTATTGGGGAAATGATGTTGCTGTTAACAAAAATTAAGAAAAAGTGACTGGGGGGGGGTTTGGGACATTTTGAATTTGAAGAGTACACAGTTCATCTAGTTAGAGATATCTAGCAAGTAGGTAGGGATGTAGGACTTGATGTAAGCAAAGAGGCTGAGACGCGTTATAGATTTGGGAGTCAGCTTCATGATAGGTGATAGCTGCGGTCACAGGTCTAAATAACTTTATCAAGGGAGAAAAAGACAAGAGTTTTTATGATTGGTCTAACCTTAAGAATCAAGAAAAGGGAAAAAAATGAGAGAGGATGAAGAGTGAGTGGTCAACAAGGAAGGTGACAAAATCAAGTCTGAAGGAGAGAATTTTAAGAAGGAGATTAGATTCTGACAAAAAAGAAAATATGCTGAAGACTGAGAAAAGAGTTCTAGATTTGTTGGAGATTATGCGTTACTTTCATGAAATGAATTCCAGTGGCAATGGTAGTGAAGGCAGAAGACAGCCTTTGGGGGGGTAAAAGATAGTAAAGAAAATCATCAACGACAATCTTTTTTATTTTTCCCGGAAACCTCTATTGATGGAGCAGAAGTCTCCTCCTTCTCTCTTTATATTTGAGCCACAGTGTCCATAGGTCAGATGTAATCTCCCCGAGGGCAGAGACTTGGCCATTTTTCACCCTTTTCATCTCCTCAGTGCCTTACACATAGGAAACCTTGATAAATATTTGCTGAATTAAATGGAATGGAATTATACTTGGTTAGTGTGCCAGTGCCACAGATAATGCCAGGCTGTCTTCCATTCATGGGTAAAAATTCTGGAAGTTGGTATCATTTCTATGACAGACTTAATATTTTTTTTTCTATAAATGGAGGAATTGAACCCATTGTGTGTTTCAGGAGACAAGCAAATATGACATATCCTAAATGTGTAGATATGATTATCTTCTATGATAAATGTATCCATTTAGATAAAATCAGAAATAAATGAATTCTAAATGGATAATTCTGTATTTTGAGAAAATTATGAAGGAACACATCTGATCTCTTTTTTTTCCTTTTGACCTATCCATTTTTTATTATTAAACTTACTCCCTTCTTCTCCTATTCCAGTGTCCCTGGATCCCTTTAATTTCACAAAGATATAGTGGTATGCAGTAAATTTAAAAGAATACTTTCAGTGAGCTTGGGAAAAAGGTGACTCATTAAATTGTAATCATCTTGTTGCCTGTAGATTGTAACTTCCTTGACTGCCATTTACCACACATCGGCTGTCACTGTGTGTACTGACTTGGTGAGCTACATTTTCCAATTTTGGGGAAATTGGAAATTTCCTCCAGGGAGGCTCATTTTTTAATCTCAAGGTACCAGAATGTTTCTAATAAATTATTAGTTCAGTTCCCTAAATGGTCTCCAAATTACCTGAAAAAATTAATATCCCTTCCAAATGTGCTAACTTCTAGGGAAAGATTGTACCCTAGAAAAATATGACTCAGTTTTTTTTGGTTCTCATTATTATTGATGCTATTTCTGTCATTTGTAGACAAAGATGAAACAAATCAATTTGTTTTCTTAAAGTTGACTTGCCATCAGTACACCAGTGTGCTTGGAATTGTTTGGCCAATAATGATGATGGATTTGAGTTGCTCTATGCTTCATAACTAAGCTCTTCTCATGAAAACTGACCTCATGTGACCTCCAGGGGGACAAAATCTGGGACATGAATGGTAGTAAGTTGTAGTGGAAGAATGCTAGTCAGAAGAACTGAGTTCAGTCCCCATCTCTTCTAGTCACTGGTTTGGTAGCCTTGGACCTCATTTCTCCTCACTTAAGCCACACTTCCCTCATTTGTAAGATGACTACTAAGAAATCATGAGATCCTCTCTAATGTTCAGTTTTAACCAATCTTTTCCACATTGTCAACATCCTCTAACCACCTGAAGTAGCCATCACAAGTAGTTTACCAGACAAGAGGTAATTTCTCTGAGGGAGTCACACTCTTTCTGATTTTAAACACCATCTATGTCATTTTAAAATGATTTTCTTTAAGAGTCATAGTTCCACAGGCAGTGTTTGCTCCCCCATTGCCCCCATACTTTTTGCTTGGACCTGTAATTTTTTTGGTGGTGGGAATTCCTGGTGAAAAATCTGCCTCTTCCATGGTAGACTCAATGAGGGCCACTGATGAGTTAAGTGACTTGTTCAAGGTAATATAGTCAGTATACTCCAAAAATAACTGTATCAATCTGCGGCCTCCTCACTGTTTATTATGCAGACAAGTTACTTAAACCTCCTTAAGCCTTCGTTGCCTCTTGCGTAAAATGAGGGTTAGTTGAGATGGCTTCTTCAGTGCTTTCCAGCTCTAGATTCATGATGCCATGATGAAATAACCAGACAGAAGATGTAAGTATGGTCCTAAATACTGGCTTTATTCAGTCACACTGGTTTGATCTTTGAGCTGAAGAAACTGATAACTCCCTGTACTTCATAATTATAAAATCCACATGAATAATGACTAACCGATAAGCAATCCCCAAGGACCGCTGTGCCATTGCTATCTAAAAACAGATGATATGTAATGTCTATGCATGTTACAAAGAGTTTACTACAAAACCAGGGCTTGCTCTGATCCAGTGCAAACCTTATTACTATTTCTGGTAGCAAAACTGGGCAATGTTCTCTGTTGGTATCCTCATAATGCTCCATTTAGTCCTGGAGAACTTGATCATGGTCTCCACTTTTCTTATTACTGTGGAGCAGGAGAAAGAACTGTTTTAAGAGCAAAGTAAAGTTGATTCAGAACCTTAAGCATCTCAAAACCAATATGAGACAGATTGGTATGGCTCCTAGATTAAAGATGTGTGATTTCTGTGTTTCCTAATTGTTCCAATGACTTCTGACCCACAACATTTAGCAACTTCTTATATGAGGAATGAATATAAAGCAATGTGATGGATTTTAAACACTAACAACATAAACATCTAAATAATATCCAGCCATTTATACAATGCTTAAGTTTTACATATTGTGATTTCCTTAAATATAAGTGTAGGGTGACAAAGCTTGAGAGAATTCTTGCTTACCATATATATATATATATATATATATATATATATTTCTCTATCTATATGTAATAATGTCAGGTGTTCAGACTAGATAGATGAAGTCCATGAGTTCATTTAGTTTTTCTTCTGATTCACATTCCTTTACGTGTCAAACTAAACAGTCTTGGGAGTTTTTAACCCTAAGTCAGGTATTTGTCTGGGACAAAGGACATTGATATGGGAAGTTAAAAGATATGGGAAGTTAAAAGAAAATGATATGATGTTATCATAGGAGCACTTTGCTAGTTCCTTGCTTAGTTGGATGTAGTGGTTCATAGAATATGATTAGAGATTCATCATTTTTGGTACCATAGCAGTTAGGAGCTGAGATGCTCAATAGGTGGAAAGAAATTAAACCTAATGGCTAGTAGCAGGGAGAGGCTCAGTGGCCTTCCATAAGTGGAATATGCCCAGAACTGAATAATGAAGTCATCAAAAAGAAATACTAGAATGAGAAACTCAAAAGATCTCATTCTGAAAGGGGCCTTTATATCTAGTTCAACTCCTACATCTTATAGATGAGTAAACAGTGGACCAGGGAGATTAACTGACTTGCCGTAGGTCTTACAAGTAGAAAGATGATGTGTGCCACAGGAGCGACAAGACAAACTGCAAATATTAGACCAATGGAATGGTATGACCAGTTGACAATAACAAGAAGTAACCCAATGACATCAACAGAAGACAGTAGTGGCTCTATAGTACCAGAAGCCTGGGGTATGTGGAATGACTATCCTATTGCTATTTTTATTAATATCCTATTATTAAATGCTTTTGTTTTGAACTAATTGTGTTTTATTGCTGTCTATTAAAAGTAAACATATCAAGGGTGGTTTGTGAGCTATAGTTTTGAGTGGATATGAATCTGCTTGAACTTGGGGTAGCTTTCTGGAGGCACAATATTTGTGAGAGAACTCTCTCTGTCTGTCTGTCTGTCTGTCACTCCCTGTCTTTCCTTTCTCTCTCTCTCTCTCTCTCTCTCTCTCTCTCTCTTTCTCTCTCTCTCTCTCTCTTTCTCTCTTTCTCTCTCTCTCTCTCTTTCTCTCTCTCTCTCTCTCTCACACACACACACACACAAAATCCTATTTTAGAAATTTAGAGACTGAGACAAACAACAATTAAATAACTTGTCCTGGGTCTCCCATCTAGTAAATATTAGAGATAGCACTTGAACTCAAGTCTCATTCTAAAATAAAAAATCTCTGCCTAGCACATCATACTGTGCTCAAATGACTTGTCTCCTTCACATCTGTGAGCGCTTCTTGCACTGAGTGGGAGGTTCAGACTTTCGTTGGTATCTAAAATCCCTTCCAGCACAGATCAGTATTCAATGAGTTTAATGATCCTGCTATGTATTGTCCCAAAGATTTCTGCAGCTCTTCTTTAGAACTGCTTTCAAATTTTAAGATAGTTTGTTCTGAAAAATTCTCACTGAGGACAAATTTTCTTTGTTTGAAAGTGAATTTGATTTTGGGAAGGAGATGAAAGAGAACTCATCTTTCCCCCTAACTGTGCCCTGCCACCCATCCTACCTAGTCTATTAATTGAGAAGGCAACACCATCCTCCCAGTTGCTCCAACTCAAAACCTGCGAGTCAACCATGACTCTTCACTTTCTTTTACTCCCCATATCCAATATACTACCAAGATCTATCCATTTCACCATTTCAAAATCTCTCAAATGTACTCTGCTATGGCCCCTCATTACCTTACGCCTGATTATTGGAATAGCATGTTGGTGGTTCCTCCTACCTAAAGTCCCTCCCCATTCCAATCCTTCTTTCATTCATCCACCAAAGTGATTTTCCTGAATCCCAGTTCTGATTGTGTCACCTCCCTCCCCCATTCAGTAAATCCCAGTGGCTCCCTATTGCCCTCAGGAACAAATACAAAATGCTCTGGTATTCCAAGGTTATTGTAACCCAGTTCCCTCCTACCTTTTCAGTCTTCTTACATCTTATTTCCCCCATGTACTCTTCAATCCAGGGACTCTGGCCTCCTGGCTATTCCACAAATAAGACAACTCCATGACACTCTACTCCAGGTATTTTCTCCAGTGTATGGCACATAGTAGGCACTTAGTAAATATTTATTGCTTGACCAAACCAGAAAACAGTTTTTAACTAAAAAGACACATGCCTATAAATTATGAGACATTTTCTCACAAAATTTGACAACATTTGCAAAGAGGATTTCCAATTTGTTTTGAGAAAAGATAACATCACTGGAATAATAACTTTTTAGGGTTTGAAGGTTCACACTCATTTGCATGATTC
The DNA here is from genome assembly GCA_028646575.1 of Pseudocheirus occidentalis. Taxonomy (NCBI): domain Eukaryota; kingdom Metazoa; phylum Chordata; class Mammalia; order Diprotodontia; family Pseudocheiridae; genus Pseudocheirus; species Pseudocheirus occidentalis. The sequence continues at coordinate 345,071,564 of CM053594.1, read as the reverse complement.
AGATTTTTGTCTTGTTATCTCCTTCATCTAGAATGAGGCTTTGCAAATACAACTGCTTGATAAATGCTTATTGAACTGAAAGATAAATTCGGGTGTACTTGTTAAAGATAATCTCATTACTTTACAGTCAGATATCATAAAGACAGACTCTACTTGCATCTTAATTAATGGTAGTTCACATTTCTACCATGCTTCTACAAGGTTTATGTTATTTCATCCTATCTTTGCAACTCTATGAGGGTAAAATGATTGTTTCCACTCTATGGAGGAGAATATTTAAGCCTTGATAATGTCATAGGACTTGATCAACATTGCCTAGTTTCTAAGTGCCAGAACCAAGAGCTCTTGTGTTTTGAGTTCCAAGTTAGGGCTAATTTCACTTCATGCAATTGTCTTGCCTGGCTTGGCTTCCCAGTTCAATCACATTTGAAGTCTCCTTGGATGCACAATGCTATTTCTTATCCTTTACTTGTATTCTCTTCAGTTTCCAGAATGCTATTTAACATGTAAGAGTACACAGTAAACGCATGTGGATTGATCATTTATTAGGCCAGTTTCACCCCTCCTCTCAATTCTATACTCTCACTGAAGCTTGGGTGTTTCATATATTGAATGGTGACCACAAGGTAGTCATTTTAAGAATTTGTGATAGCTTCAAGGACTGAAGAAATTGATTTTCCACTGCCTGGTGGTGGCTATAGTCTCAGAATTTAGGAGGTGATACTGAGAATCAAATGTAGCCATTGGCCATCTTTGAAGGTAAGGAAATTCTACGTAGGGATTGTGTAGTCTGGAAGGAAGAATAATATTGAGAAAACATTGCTGATATAATAAGGTATACTTGTGGTAACAGGATTAAGTAAACTGATACATATGTTTACAAGCCCCTTTAATTTACTCCCATGGATCACTACTACCAGTAGCTTGGAAAAAATGTTAGTTATCTTGGCCTTGAACATCTTGACACTGAAGTCATCCTTTACTATAGTTGGTCAGTAAAGTACTGTGGTTTCTGTGGTAACAAGCCTTTCATTGATTAGCAATCCTGCTTAGGGCTCTTGTAATTACCATTGTGTTCAAAGCAGTCAATGGACAATTGGCCTCTGTACCTCAGTATAACAGCTACCATGGGGATAAATGTTCTTGGGCATCCAGCTTCTCTCATGCTGGTCACCCAGTAACCAAAATGAACTTGAAGTCCTTTATGTAATGCCAGACACTTTGTTAAAGCTTAGAACTAGAGAAGGGAAAACTTTCTCAAGTATGCTTGGTTCTGACTTTAACCACTGTTCAATAAATGGCAGTTTTGTGCTCTGGGCAAATGTTTTTAAGTTGGCTTATGGCATGGGAAATGGTAAATATAGATTTTTAAACATTCCAGAATTGCCCCCTAAATTTTTAAAGCTAAAAATGCTATGTGGTCACAAGATCTTCCTACCCCACCGTGTTTAACTCTTAATTATTTGAAGTTGTTTGCAATAGTATAGTTTTGGGGTCAGGTTAGGCCTACATATTCTGTTTCCTTTTTGGCCACAACTTAGCCTTTCTCCTCAGGGATAGGATTTAAATGATTATTACCATTAGGTTCTCACTCTGGAATTTTCAAAGTGGTGGTGGTGGTGGAGGACTGAAGGTAGGTAATTTCATCAATGTGTTGTAATTCTATTGTTGAAATTCAATCATTCAGTAAGAATTTATCAAGCACCTACTATGTTCCAGGTGCTCTGCTGATCAGTAACTTATTTAATATTTAGCATAAGCATATACTTAAATCTGGAAGGGTTGTTGTTTGTTCTTAGTTCTCAAAGAGGACTATGACATCAGGGAGGTGATGCCATGACATGCAGGTGAATTGTATTTAAGTGAGGGAGGGCTATGCAAAGTCACCAGCCTCACTTTCTCCTCCAGTGCCATGTGGGTCTCATGACCAGGTATAGGTCAGCACAACTGGAGATGCCCCAGAATGTAGTAGGGAATCATTTTCCAGATGAAGAAATTACCCCAGGGGTCTGACTTTCCCACTGTCATACACAGAGTATCAAAGCTGGATTTGAATCTGGGTCTCACTAACATCAAATTTTGCATTCTAATCTTTATGTCATTCTACCTCTTTTCTTAAACTTATAGCTTAGTCTTTCAAGCTTATGGAATGGTATGGAGCAGTGAGAAGTTAACTGACTTTCCCATGGTCACACTGTTACTCTGGGTCAGAAGCAGGGCTTGAACCCAATTCTTCCAGACTCCAACGCTGACCATCTCTCTATTCATGACACCCTTATCCCTCTCTTTATGGCTAGTTCTAAAGTTAAAAATCTATTTTTATGAATTGTGTAATTCTTTGCTCTGCCACTTTATACTCCTTAACTGTAACTTCATCCATGTCTGTATCTTGGTAAATGCTATCCACTTTTACCTCTTAACTCTTCCTGTCTCTGCTACGTCTCCTAGTAATTGCTTTGCAATTTGGATTTTGTTTTGATAAGGGTCAACCCCTTTATATACCAATAGAGTGACTATCCCATACCAAATACAAGGAGACTTGTGAATATGTTATTCAGACAATTTATAGGATCATTAAAGAGTGGCTCCAATTTATAAAGCACTCCATACTTTCCTGAGAATAATCCTGTAAGGTATGTAGTGCAGGTTTTACTGTTTTTATTTCATACATGAAAGGACTGAGATTCATAGAGACTGATACTTGAACATAGTCATATAGCTAGGTAAGTACACACCTGGACTTGAACCCCATTTTCTGACTCCAAGGCTAGCACAATGCCCATCTTGGAAAGTTATTTTGTTATATCCACTGATTTTACTGGTTAAATGTTGATATACCGTATATTCTGTCACTTGGATTATCTAAGTGTTAATATATTTATGGCTGTAAGAAGGTTGCTTGCCAAAGCTCACAGGAATACACTGATGTGCTCCAATGGTGGCCTGCTATTTCCCCTTCAGCTCCCTCTGTAGGCTACAAGAAGCATAGGAAAGCTTACTGAGCTACCATGAAAATCAATAGCTTTTAATTTAAATTAAGATATATACGGCAAAACAAATGGAGAAGAGGAGAAAAAAACCCCAACAAACTCATGCCTTTGCTCACTGGGCCCAATTTTAGGATTGATGGGGTGGGATAACTAAAGTTCCTTATCAATAGGTTTGATTAATCTTGAGTTTGGCTTCATTTAAATTGGGCTTTACATATATTTATATTTTGACATACTACAGATGAGAATTGGTAGACTTGGGGTGTGAAAAATATTATCCAAGTTTCTTTGTAAGTAACGGTTGAAATAAAGAGAAAGTGTTTTTCAATTCAAAGTTAAACTACTTGCAATCAAATCTAAGGTCTGCCATATATCAGCCATGTGACCTTGGGCAAATTACTTGAAGTACTTGAGCCTTGGTCTCCTCATGGCCACTAAGGTCCCTTGAATCTCTAAATCTATGGAATTTGGGCTGTGGAAAACTGAATGATGATATTAGTCTCATAGGGTCATAGTGAAAATAGAATTAGAAAAAAAGAGCAAAATACCTCATACATTACAAAGTATTATTTAACATGTGAGCTAAATATGTGAATTAGGAAGAGAAAAAGAAACTAGATTAGGAAAAAATCGGAAAGGTAGAAAATAGAAACTTTACCCCTTTCCATATATAATCTATTCAAAATCTCACTAGATTAAGGTTTCATCAGAACTGCTGAGTAATATGTAATTTTTAACTACACTCATTTACGTATTTTCCACTGACAGCTGATAACTGTCAATCAGATGGATTGTTAATGGGACTTATACATTACAATGCATGTAAATTACATGTAAAAGACCAAAATATTTTGCTCTCCTCAAAACATACATATTAGCATTATTTTTCCTGGTACCTTCTCCTTGCTACAACTAAGCAGTTTTACACAGTGCACTTTGTTGGATTAATTTCTGGGGCAGTTTTCCAATTAAGAAATCGTTAATATCTGTGTATTTGCTGCTCAGTTCCTTGGAGCCTTATGGAGATGAGGGCTTAGAAACTATATTATTGAGAAGTTTAAAAAAGTTTTTCAAAAGACATTTAGAAATAGTTTTAAAATAATATACGAATATGTTCAATTTTTTTTCTGGTACAGTCTTTATAAAAAATGTCCATTGCAAATAAATCCAAGTGTTAAGATTCTGAGGCTTTAAAATTGTTTCAAGAGAGCATTATTTGTCATGCTATTATTGGTCACTTTTATTGTTATTTATGTCAAAATTACAGCTAAAAGACATTTACAAGTATTTGTGATGGGGAATCTAGAAGTTTTTCTGATGCAAAAGAAAATCATGGCTATGAATGGAATTAGAAGTTAAGATTTCTCATTAAAAAGAAAAATACTGGAAGCACAGTTTTAAAAGCATATGAAAAAGTGGAAGATTTTTATAACATTTAAGTACTTTATTTTAGACAGTAAATCATATGTACTATATGATAAAATTGACAAGTAGGTGCTGATAGTTCAGACTTTTATTTTAGTATTTATTTTTTTATTATTGCTAATCATAATGAATAGTAATACTCATGAAATGAAGAGGTAATTGCAAAGTCTCTTTCTATCTGAAAGCATAAAAAGTGCATTTATAAAGTGATTTAATCATAATCTTGCAAATTGAATGGTCCTGCTATTTAGTAGAATAAGAGTTAAAAGGAATTTTAAAATAATTTTCAAGTGCATTAAAATGCAAGTTTACCTTTTTTACAATAAAATAAGTTCATATAAGACATTCCTTTTAATTACTACAATCCAGACTCTAAGCAATAACATAATTAAATATTTTGGAGATAATATCATATATATGATTTTTAGATACATTGCATTTCTTTTCTTGAGCAAATATGTAGATGTTATTTGAAATACATAAATAATCTTTACTATTCTCCAAATAAATACCATATTCAAGTTTAGAGCTATTTAAACATATTCATTACTAAATGTATATATTCATATTCACAATATTCATTACTAAAAATGCAGATATGTCTAATACATGAAAATGTCAGAAGCTTTTCTTTTTATTGAACATAAGACATTATCTTCTAAGTTTATTCAATAATTTATGGCTAAAAGAAAACCCCATAAGAAAACTATTAACATTATTTTAAATAATTATTAAGTCAGACTAGAAGAATATGACCTTTGGGGAATAGTTTGCCAAGAAACGGCTAATTCTTTTAATTATAGTTTTTCTTCCTACTATGCTCCCCCCCAAGTAAGTTTGTCTATTAGTTTTTACTTCATACAATTCAGACAAATTATAGTAACAAAAATTATGTGTAGTAATATCAAATTAAAAGAGCAGCTTCAGCAGAAGGAATCACTTATATCAATAAGGACAGCTCCATTTTTTGGTGCTAAATTCAGCCTCCACAGCCCAAAGAATCAATTGTTTGGATAGTAAATTTTAGCATTGTTGGTCATTATTGGTCTTCTACATTCATTGGGATATTTTGCTGGTAAGCATGAGATTTGGTCATTGAAATGACTTCTTTGGTTTACTATGGAAAATCTCTGTTTCAAGTCTTTAATTTTCTTCTTAAATCTTTTTGGTTTTCTTTAATACAATAATTTATAAGAAATGCTATGAGGCATAGTTGAAAGAGCACATTCTCATATAGTATTGTATAAAGAACTGCTTTTTAAAAACATGTCCTGACATAGTTTACTTTTTCATGTTGTTTATCATTAATTAAAATCTTCTTCTGAAAAGATTTTTCTAAACTTTTAAATTCATGAAAATAAAATGCAAGGTATATAAACTTAGTTTGAAAATCAATAATGTGAAAAGATATTCGAGTGTTTTTTTTTAGTGAAAATAGATTTGCTTTTTTTTTTTTTACTATTGAGGCATTTCAAATTATTGGTCAAGAACATATTTTTCTTTTAATTGTTGAATATTTTATATTCTTGTAAATTGTTTTCAAAATGCTTAAAAAAGTCACACATATTCACTCCCAGAGAGTGTTTTTATCACACACACACATACACATACACACAGAGACACAATAAAAATATAGGCTAGTTTGAAATAAATAGATATGTATTCATATATAGGTATATATGCATACATATGTATAGATACATATTTAAGTTCACATTAATTGAAACATGACTTTCCATTGAAAATTGCTTGGAATTAGAAAATAGAATGAAAATCTCTTTATTTATTTAAATCACCTAATGCAGCTACTTAGTTGACCCTCCAGAATTCTACTATTGAAGGGTGAAGGATTCCATATTCAAGAATTGATTATTTGCTTTTCCAAATAAAACTTGAAAAAAGTTTATAGATAAGTAAAATTATAGGCTAACTTTACTTGAAACAGGATGCAGGCTGATTATGGAGTGGGGTAGTACTTATCTTCTGTAGTCTCACCACCTCCATGAAGATGGATACCCAGGGAATGGCTCTTTCTAGATATAAAAATCAACTTTTAAAGACCTTAAAAAATAAATTTTGTTCATAAAAACTCACCAGTGCCTTTATGCTTCTCCAGGAAGTCGTACCCGTCAGCACCTGCTGAGGGTTTTGTTGATGGAACTCTGACAGGTAAAAAAATTCCTGCAGAATAAAGCCAGACCAGCTGGCTTTGAAGAGAAACCCCCCAGTTTGGGTTGTGTTTGCTCCAGTCTCCTTTTCTATGAAGACAGAGGCTTTTCCCCCTTTGGTTGTTGAGCCGTAAGATGCGTGATCCCTGTGCACAAGTGTCTGGCAGGACTCAGTGCACCTGTTATTGCCACTCTGGAGTAAATTTAGCTGTAAATGGTATCACTGACAACTAGACCTTTGTCAGCGCTGGCAAAAGAACACAGAATTACTGTCCCCCAAAACTATGTTGCAAGATCAAATGGAAAATATCAAATCAGTATTCCTATCCAAAAATCACTTTAAAAAAAAAGAAATTACTTTCATATGACAAAAAAAGTTTCCTTCTTTCACATAGACATTGAAATTACATTTCCCAGAATAATCTCAGAACAAGACAAGTTTTTGTTCTATTAATTATGGCTGGAAACTTTTTTTAATGGAAACAGCACACATTTATTTCGTTTCAGGTTATTAAATTATGTCAAGTCTGAAAAGTTGGTTGCCTTTCTTTGCTCTAAATCATTTGTTCTTTTCGATCGAGAGAAATACTAGAAGGTTAAAACTTCTCAAATAGGAGGTATTAATCATGCTACCAAAATTAGAATGCATGTAGTGTTGAAAGACTGATGTCAAATTTGTATGTTCATAGCACTGATGCTGTTGAGAATCTAGGATCCAACCACATTAAATATGGCAGCTAATGTATGTGGAAGCCTTGATACTTCGAAGCTGGCTAAAGTTAGCTTTCTTATCCCATTGGATTAAGGTAAGGATATTTGTCACTTATGTGGATTCTTTAGATTAATTCTTTTATTGATGGTGTGGAAAATTTTCCTTTCAAAGAATGAAGTCGAAGTAGGTACTTTTCATTGATATGCCTGTCATAAATAGAGTAGTCATGACATATAAAGGAACATTAAAGGATAAGAGACTTAGCAAAAGCATCTGTACTGAGCTCCAGCTTCACTAAGTGTGTGTTCTCAAGTGATGTGAAAGAGAGTTGGCATGGTACCTGTTGTACCACACTGCTGCTGCTTAAAAGGGTGGGGTGTGATGAAGAAGAAAAAAAATCTGGGTCAAAATAAAAAATGCTTTGTAAAATAAACAAAGTTCCTATTTACCTATTATGTATAAACAGCCACTCACCAAGCCTTATTTCTCTGCAGGGGCACCACTTTCAGATAAAAACATAGACCTGATTGGCATCATACAGTATCCAAGGAAACCGTGTAAGTACCTCTCTCACTGTGTACTTCTCTTATTCAGGGTTTAAAAGCTAGCTGAGTACTGAATAAGTGAGTGTTTTTATTTAATAATTATACAGGAGGTACTTTTTAGGAGCTTGCTAAAAAGAAACAGGTTCCTGATTGTTATGTGCGTCATAACAAAACCCTTATGTTTTCATCATATTTCATAAAATTATGTGTTCAGTCCCAATCTCTCCATCAATTCTCATTCTTAGGTACAAAACAGCTTTCTCAAAGTGCTAATGAATAGGAGTTCTGAACTTTTCCAAGGCCCATTAGTGTCTGAGAAACAATGTCTCAAAGGTCTTGTTCTATGAGCAAAGCTCTAATTAATGTAAAAATAAATTGTTTTTCCATCTAAAATGTAGAAAAATCACTAGTTGGAATATTCTGTTTTTATTGGTAAACACTTGTAGCTACTTATCTAACTTTGAATATATCCACATAAGTGAGCAAATAGATATGTAAATAAAGTCTAAAAATTACTAAGGACATTGAAAATTAAATCTAATCATCAAGATGCAATAATGAAGTTGGAGTAAGAATTTGGGGTTCTTTTGATATGATTTAAAATTTTTTCTTTCCTTACGTATGTGTGTGTCTTAGTACAAATTACAGTGCGTTTTGGAGACTAACTTCTAAACGATTTTTCAGGCACTATGAACATTAACAAAAAATCATTTCAAAATGGATCATGTTTCTATCTTTGCTATTTACAAAATGTATGCTGAAAATTAACAAAACGATCAAGATCTCCAGCAGAAAATTCACATCCCAAACACTTTGAATACCTTACTTCTGTCTTTTCTTAACTGGATTTCAGTTTTTTTTTTGCATCTTCTCTCTCTTTCAAGATCAAAAGCAATTTGAGTACAATTTAATTTTACTCAGGTGCGATTTGTTTCTTTTGTGCATATTTTGTCATGCAGTAATTTTAAATATTGGCCTAATCATGTAAGTATAAATATCTCTTATCCATCTAAACCAGGCTCATAAATTAAATGTTCTGCTATATAAAGACATGATTAGAACTGAATCAGAAAGTATTTCTTGTTTTCACCAAGTATCTAGTGGTTTTATTTAAATGCACCTGGTTTGAATACCTAGTGTGGAGATGCTATTTGCTATGGACGATTTCATTTGCTTTAGATACTATTGTATTTTCTACCTTTCCTTACCAGGATGGTTTCTGTGGGTTGCTGATGGTAAAAGCATTTCAGCTCTCATTTTCTTGAAGCAAATTAGATTGGTATTTGCAGAGTCTGTGCAATAAAATTCACGAATTGTAATAACATTTTCCCTTATTTTGTACCTATGTAAAATTATATTTGTTTATACTTTGAATATACATATATATATATATATATGTACACAGGTATTTATTTGTAATTTACAATTTACAAATATGTTTTTATAATTTATAAAACAGCATAAGTCTAAGTTAGGAGGTGATTTTTTTTGTTAGACTAAGAAATATTAATTATAAATGAGAATAATCTGAGGTTGCAACAAATCACTTTGGAGCTCTTCTCTATTTTGGACATTGCTTTATAGACTATGTTCTTTACATTACTTAAAAACTTCACAGAGCATGTTATCTCAGATTTTAAAGAAAGAAGCTTTGTTCCTGCCTTCAAGCACTGCCTCCTAGGCTTAAGTCTGAATTCCTTGCTTCAAAATGAATTCTGGACTATTGTTGAGGGAACTAGGAAACAGGGTGGGGTTATATAGATCTTAAAAAAGAAAGAAAACACCAGATGAAGGGAAAGGCTTTCTAATGTTAGAATTCACCGCCTTGAGGAAATGGAGACATCCTTTGAAAGATATCCTGCTTGTAGCTGAGAGGAAAAGGAAATCTACATTGAAATGCCTGTGGCCTAATTTGACCTATTTACATTGAAATATTAATCTCTACAAAAGATATTAAAAATGTGCTAAATTTTAGATTATATAGGATAGGTAGAAATACATAGAAATAGAATAGGACATGTGCACATTTAAATTCACCCACTTCAGTGTATTGATACTTCTGCATATTCTATGGAGAGCTAGAATATTTAGAGATCAGATATTTCCTTTCTAATATCAAATCAGTCAACAGATATCTACAAAGCACCTACCATGAGCTAGACACAGCGCTAGGCTATGCATACAAACATAAAAATGAAAGATGATGCCCCGAAGGAGGCTTATTCTATTGGAGGGAAATAATATATTCAAATATAAACATATACAAAGTATATAGGAAGTAACTGGAGGGAGTCACTATCAGCTTGGAGGATCACATAAATAGATAATCATTCCCATTGACATTAATTCTAAACACTGAATGCACCTTAGCCTTAGCATATATTTAGCTTTCCTAATTGATTTTTAAAATTTACTCGTCTATTAATTCATTTTTAATTTTCAACATTCCTTTCCACAAGATTTTGAGTTACAAATTTCCTCCTCATCTTTTCCCTAGCCCCCACTCTAAGCAAGCCTACTGAATGCCCCTTCCCCCAATCTGTTCTCTTTTGTATGCTCCTCTATCTCTCCCTAACTTTCTAGTAGGGCAAGATGAATTTCTATTCCTGAGTGCTTGTGTATCTTATTTACAAGTTGCATGTAAAAAACAATTTTTTAAAAAAATTTGTTTTTAAAACTTTGATTTCCAGATTATTTCCCTTCTTCCCTCCTCACTTACCCTCAATGGGAAGACAAACAATTCAATACAGGTTGTACATGTATAGTTACACAAAAATGTTTCCATAGTAGTTATATTGTGAAAAATTAACTATACTTCCCTCCATTCTATCCCACCCCCACTTACTCTATTTTCTCCTTTGACCCTTTGCTTTTAACTACTCTCTCCCCCAGTCTGCCCTCCCTTCTATCCTCCCCCATCTTATCCCCTTCCTCCATACTTTCCTGTAGGGTAAGATACCCAATTGAGTGTGTATGTTATTCCCTCCTCAAGCCAAATTCAATGAGAGTGAGGTTGACTCATTCCCTTTCACATTCCTGTTCTTCCCCTCCATTGTAACACTTTTCTCTTGCCTCTTATATGAGGTCATTTACCCTATTCTATATCTCCTTTTCTCCTTCTCCATTATATTCTTCTCTCACCTCTTGATTTTATTTTTTATATATTACCCCTTCCTATTCAACTAATCCCATGCCCTCTGTCTATGTATATATTCACACCTATATATACACACTCACATATGTATTTATACACATATATGCCCTCCTATACATGCATATATATGTATACATACATACGAATGTATACACACATACAAATGTATACACACATACACACAGAAATATTCCCTTCAACTATCCTCATACGGAGAAAAGTCTTATGAATTACCATTATCATTTTTTCATGTTGGAATATAAATAGTTCAACTTTAATAAGTTCTTTATGATTTCTTTTCCTTGTTTACCTTCTCATGCTTCTCTTGCTTCTTGTATTTGAATGTCAAATTTTCTGTTCAGCTCTGGTTTTATTCATCAAGAATACTTGAAAGTCCTCTATTTCATTAAATAACCATATTTTCCCCTGAAGCATTATACTCAGTTTTACTGTGTAGGTGATTCTTGGTTTTAATCCTAGCTCCTTCAACCTCTATCATCTTCCAAGTCCTTTGATCCCTTACAGTAGAAGCTGCTAGATCTTGTATTATCCTGATTATGTTTCCACAGTACTCTAATTGTTTTTTCCTGACAGCTTGTAATATTTTCTCCTTGATAGTCGTAGGAGTTTTCTTTTGGGGATCTTTTTAAAGAAGTAGTCAGTGAATTCCTTCCATTTCTATTTTGCCCTCTGGTTCTAGAATAAAAGGGCAATTTTCCTTGAGAATTTCTTGAATGATGATTTCTAGGCTATTTTTTTGATTATGTTTTTTAGGTAGTACAATAATTTTTGAATTATGTCTCCTGGACCTATTTTCCAGGTCAATGGTTTTTCAATGAGATATTTAACATTGCCTTCTTTTTTCTTCTTTTTCATTTGTTTGCATCTGTTTTCTAGTATCTTAATTTCTCATAAAGTCTTTAGCTCCCATTTGCTCCAATCTAACTTTTAAGGAATTATTCTCTTCAGTTAGTTTTTGAAATTACTTTTCCATCTGGTCAATTCAACTTTTTAAGGCATTCTTCTCCTCATTGGATTTTTAGGCCTCTTTTACCATTTGACTTAGTCTATTTTTTTTTTTTTTTGCTTTTTGGAGGGCAATTGGGGTTAAGTGACTTGCTCAAGGTCACATGGCTAGTAAGTGCCAAGTGTCTAAGGCTGGATTTGAATTTGAGTCCTTCTGACTCCAAGGCCAGCACTCTATTCACTGTGTCACCTAGCCACCCCGAGTTAGTCTATTTTTTTAATGTGTCATTTTCTCCAGTATTTTTTTTGGAGGTCTCCTTTAGTACACTGTTGACTCACTTCACAATTTTCTTGCATCCTTCTCATTTCCCAGTTTTTCCTTCACTTCCCTCACTTCATTTTTAAAATCCTTCTGAGCTGTTACATGACCTGTAATCAGTTCATATTTTTTCTTGGAAGCTTTTGAAGCAGGAGTTTTGACTTTATTGTCTTTTTCTGGTTCCATGTTTTGATCCTTTTTGTCCCCCTTTTTGTGCTTCCTCATATTGCCAGCCAGTTACTTGACTTTTGAGTTCTTTGCCATGGTAGAACTCTGCTTCCAGAGTGGAGAGAGCTGTGTCCCAAATTGCTGGGGTTTTCACTGTTGCTAGAGGTATGAGGAGGGCACCCTCTCTACAACCACCACAAGCTCTGGCGCACTGGCATTTCTCATTCTAGGACCACTGCCCAAGACTGTGACCCAGATCCAAGCAGGTCAAAGCAAGAGTGATTGCCTTCTAAATGGTCACTTGGTCCCCCTATGATCTGCAGGCCAGGAGCTCTGGAGGCAGCCACACATTGCTACCCCTCCACCACCTCTTATCCCGGGCGCAGGGGCCAGACCATGCTCTTCTGTCACCCAGTTCCAATAGAGTTCCCTACCCACCTTTACTTTCTCTTTGGCATTTATGGGTTGAGAAGCCTGGAAACCTTCATAGCTGCCAGTGATTCACTCTCTGAAAGTCTCCTCTGGCTGGTCTGGGCCATTGGTTGGGCTGCCCTGGGTCTGGACCCACATGGCTCAGGTTGGACTGCTCAGACCCCAGCCTGGTGTGATAGACCCTTCCTGTTGGCCTGCTAGACTGCCTTCAGTGGGAGATTTGTTTCTCTCAGTCATTTTGTGGGTTCTATAGCTCTAAAATTTGTTTAGAGGCATATTTTACAGGTATTAGTAGTGGTTGGAGTGGGAGCTCAAAAAGTTCCTGCTTTTACTCCACCATCTTAATAGAATTTTTTAAAAGGCAAATTTATCATTACTAGACAAAATTTCAATAGAAATATTTTACTTTTTCAGAAAATAAAAGTTCCTTTGCTTGGTATTCTCAATAGGGTGTGTCTTCATACAGAATCGTTGTTTACATTTACTTCAATGCATGAATTATCACCACAGTGAAATTCCTTTATAACATTTTCCAGGAGATGAATGTTTTTAATATTGTTGATGGGAAGATACTATATGATAACACTGCTTTATGAGTCTTAAGTTGCAACTTTTAAAATGGCTATTATAAACAAGATTGTCAAGTCAAGGGGTACTGTAATGAAGTTTCTATCTGTGGAGATAAATATTTTGAAGGGCTCATTTATATTTTCTTCACTAAAGGTGTGCAAATAATTTCAAAAAAAATTACCAGCCCATTTTTTTCTTTCACTCTGAGGTCTCATAGCTGATTTTGCTTCCAAAGCAAAGTCATATCTTCTTGTTGACTTCTTGTTCCTCATTGTGCATTCAATGGTTGTATTGTGGAGCATAATAATATTATTATGTATCCATAATGCAAAATTACAGAGGCAATACAAGCCCCCACAGAATCATATGGAGGAATATTGAAATTAACTTCGTTTTTTTAAACCAATCTTTCAGCAAATATGTATGGAGAGCCTATTCTTTGTAAGTCACTGATAAATAAAGTAGGAGAATACCGCTCAAAGGGTAAGACACACAACAGTCCCTTTCCTCAAGAGACTTACAAACTATGCATGTATAGACAACAAAATGGTTAAGGTGTATATAAGTAATGTGAGGTGATTAAATATTAGTGAGTAACAATAAAAGTAAGTTAAAAGGAGGGATAAGTAATTAGGCAGGCTTTGTGGAAGAGAGACTGAACAAGAAGGATATGAAAGATTGAGACAAGAAGAATGGCTCAGGAAGTGAGTCAGGATCAGTGGAGCAAAGAATAGATTGTGTTCCAGGTAAAGAGAAAGTAGGAAAGTTTAGAGGTAGGCATATAGTAAAAGGTTACATTTACAGAGCACTCTTTTTACAATAATGCTCTTTCCTCTTCTTCCCATCTTGACTCCCCAGTGAAGGAATTCAACTCTACATTGTCCTCCTGTCTTGAATCTTTAGCCTCCTCATGTTATAACCTATTTACCCCAGTCAGTCCTCAGCCAACACCATTTGTCACTTTCCTGCCTACAGACAAGCTGCTAAATGAAGGTGAAGAAAATCACAAAACTTTTCTGACTGGGTACACTACAAATTTATGTTATGAAATCTCAAGTGGGCCCTCACTGCTAGTAACCAATCCTATTATAACTCTGTTATCAACTCACTATCACCTTCTCCAAAGTGGTTTTTCTAAACCTTTTAATCCTTCCTCAAACCTTTCATGGTTCCTCTCCCCCCACACACTTTTGCAATTGAGAACCTTGCCTTGTGTTTTAGAGAAAAAATGGAGGATATTCACCATGACCTTATTCTTCTCTCTTCCTCAGGTATCATTCTCTCCTCCTTGACACTCCCTTCTCTCTTGGTTTTGGGGATACCACTCTCCCTTTTCTCCCTCTTCCCCACCACCTGACCACTTCTCAGTCAGATTTTATGGATCCTCATTCAGATAATACCTTCTCCCTTCATCCCTCAGGGTTCTGGCCTGAGCCTTCTTCTCTTTTTCCCCCTATATTACTTCACTTAGTGATTGCATTATCTCATGGATTTAATTATCATCTCTATGCTGATGTTTCTCAACTATACCTTTTCTACCCTATCCTCTCTGCTGATGTCCAACATCACTCACATCTCCAATTGCCTTTCAGATGTCTTGAACTGGATGTCTGTAACGTGATGCATGAGCAGATTGCTTGTGAATGCTACCGTGAACAGTAGAATGCTACTGTGAACAGCTTTTAAGGTTCAGATTACACAGTATAGTGAACACTCTGTTTATTACATTACAAATCAAGGCAAACATTCACAATATATCACAACATAATATTCCCAACATTACATCTTATCACAGAAAATCACAGTATAGTGTTCATAACAGCTTAACATTAGAATGGCCACACAGTTTTTACTAGAGTGGTCACAATATTTAGAACAAAGCATTCAATCAGTTCATAATATAGTAATTAATACTCAATCATTCAGTCAATTCACAATACAATAATCAATCTTCCACTCATGAGGCAAATCAATACTTAATCATTCAATCAGTTCACAATACAATAATCAAACTTCCACTCATGGGGAAACCATTAACTTAATCAGTCACAATACAATAATCAGTCTTCCACTCATGGGGCAGCCATACATCAAGTCAATAAGTCATAATACAATCATTAGAAAACCACACAAACCCTCCACCCCTTGGTGTCCAGCAAACCTCAATTCCCTCCAATGGGAGGCCTTTTCTTCATCTTGACTGTGGGTGGTCTCTCTGATTCCCTGGATCCCCTTCCATGGTCCCAGCTCCCTCCTGAATCCACCAAACAGTCACCTGGATTCAGAAGCAGACAGCTGCTAGGTTTTCATCCAGTCCTCAGAGATAGACAGCTCCCAGGTCCCTGTCCAGTCCTCAGGGCAGTCCCTGGCACACACTGAAGTTCACAGGGTCCAGCACATCTCAAACCCTTCATGACTTCTTTTGCCTGAAACTCAAGGATCAGCCAGGCCACAAACAAACAAAGACTTATCCTGGTCATGCTTCTCCCTCTCAAGAAAACTCCAACTCACTTTTTCAGTCTAGCAGCCCAGCTCCCAGATGCTGAGACAATCCTGCTTCCTCCAACAGGAAAATTCCAATTCTGTCTTTCTGTCTCTGGAATTTTTGCTTATATACATGTGCTGGCCTCCTGTTTCAGCCAATCCCCTTCTTCCATGTCAACAGGGGAGTTCACGCCTTCTCAACAGTGGACATACAGAGCTTCCATACAGAGCTCACACCTTCCATACTTAGCCCTAAGTTACTAAGTGCTAAGTATCTGCTAAACCGATTGCTGCTACAATGTCCAGTAGGCATCTTAAACTCAATATGTTCAAAAATAGAACTCGTTATCTTTTCCTCAAACCATTTCTCCCCTGCTTCCTACATTTACTTTTACTGTAATCATTGTCCCAGTTTCTTAGGCTCACAAATTAGGAGTCATCCTGGATTCCTCACTTTCTTTCACTCCTCCCACCCCCATATCTGAGCTATTGTTAAGGCCTAACAATTTCACTTTTGCAATATCTCTCAAAGATACCCTCTACTTTCTTCTGATGCTGACACCCCTCTAGGGCAGGTCTTCATCAGCTTGTCTCTCAGTTTCTCCAATAGCCTGTTGGTTGATTTGTCTACCTCAAGGTTCTTCTCATTCTAATTCATCTTCCATTTCATCATTTTAATACATTTTTTCCCAAATCAATTCCAAATCAGTTTCTGGTGATATGGACATATGTAGACCATTTGTGTCCCCAATAGTTGAAGAAAATCAATTATTCATTTTAATAATGAAAAAACAGCTAGGAAATATCTAATATTATTCATTTAAATAGGATTTAATAGTCTGGAAGGCTACAGCACATTCCACACAATACTTTGAATGCCATAAGTAGTTTAAAAGATATTTTCTGGGACAAGTATGATCACAAAAGTAGGTCATTAACCAAGTAACTGTAGCAAGAAGGAAAAGACATATAATCTGAGTACCCTACTGGTACTCTTGGTGCTTGTTGGTACTCTAGGGGAAAGGACCTAGAGAAAAATGTCCAGAGCCTTGAATAAATCCTTCCTAGAGGTTTTATGTGTTTACGGGATGTACAAAAATCACATAGGTATGGTTGATTTACAATCTAAACTGTTGGAGAAAGGCCTTGCTTCAATGAGTTCTTGCTATATAATATGATACTATGATATGATGTGACGTGATGTAATATGACATAATATAATATGTAATGCCATGTTACATATTATAGCGTATTATACTATAATATGATACAAGACAATACAATATAATATAATATAAATGATATGATATGATGTGATATGATGTATGACATGATATTATATGATATAGCATAATATAATAACATAATATAACATAATAAAGATAATATAATATAATACAAAACAATACACTTCACTATGATACCATGAGATATGATATAATATAATACAAAGGGATAAAGAATATATGAATAGACAGAAAACAGAGTTTTATGAGGTGGTCATTACCAACTGGTCAGATAGGAAAGGGTTTTGTCAGAGAATACTTCCCAAAGAAGTTGTTATTTAAAACACTGTTGTGATCAGGATCCATGTGGAATACATTTTGGAAGTGAAAACAAAAAGGGAAATGATACCTTGTAGCACAGAGTAAAGGTGGAGGTGACAGTAGACGTTTATCCTAGTATTTGCTTAGATTTGCACAGGTGACAAACCAAAATAACAATTTTAAGTGATGATTAAAAAGTACTATGCTTTGCGTAGCCCTCTTTTATACCTTCCTCTTTTTGTCAAAGGAACCATGGCTGTTTTAGACATCCAGGGTCATATACTTGCTATCATACTTGATTCCTCACTCTCACCGCACATATCTAAGCAGTTGCCAGTCCTGTCATTTCTTTTTTTTCGCTTTTTGGAGGGCAGGTTGGGGTTAAGCGACTTGCCCAAGGTCACACGGCTAGTTTTTCGTGTTAAGTGTCTGAGGCCGGATTTGAACTCAGGTGCTCCTGACTCCAGGGCCGGTGCTCTATTCACTGCGCCACCTAGCCGCCCCCAGTCCTGTCATTTCTATCACCATAGTATCTGTCTCATAGTCTCCTTCCTACTGGCACAAGGGTCACCCTAGTTCAGGCCCTCCTCTCCTCTCACTTAGATTGCAGTAGCCTCTTCATTGCTTTCTCTGACTTAATCAAATCTTTTCCCATTCCCATCCATTCTCCACATCTCACAAAGAGATTTTTCCTAAAGTGCAGATCTGAGCATGTCAGCTCCCTCCCTCAAACAAATTCAATGAGCTTCAACGGCTTCCTGTTACCTCTAGAATAAAAAAACAATAAATCTCCTTGCTTGGCATACAATGCCTTACCTTCTTTTTTCAGCCTCGTTCCACATCATTCCTACCACACAGTTTACAGTCTGATGAAACTATCCTCCTTGCTATTTCTAACACATAACACTCCATCTCTCATCTTGGATGGCCATTCACTTTGGCCATCTCCATAACTGGAATCCCTTAATCACTATTCTTGGTTTCTCTCAAGACTCAGTCCAGGTAACACGTTTTTCAAGGTCTGATTGGGTGCTAGGATTACTCCTCTAAGGTTACCCTGCATCGGCTTTGTATATTTTGTATGTACCTGCTTGTATACATGCTGCCTCTCTATTAGAAGGAAAGTTCCTTGAGGGCAGGGACTATTTCACCCTAGTCTTTGTATTCACAGTGCCTGGCACATTGTAGGTGCTTAATAAATTCTTGCAGATTGATTGATTAATTTATCCTGTGTACAAATGAAAAGTATTTCTGAATCCAACAACCTCTCCATAGAATTGACATGGAATTAACCTTTTAAATGTTTGTTTATGAATATACTTCCTTCTCTCTCCATAGGTTATTACACGCTATTGTTTTTCAGTCTTTTCAGTTGTGATTAACTCTCCATGACTCCATTTTGGCTTTTCTCAGCAAAGATAAAGATACTTGAGTGGTTTGGCATTTCCTTGTCCTGCTCATTTTATAGATGAGAAAGCTGACGCAAACAAGGTTAAGTGACTTTCCCAAAGTCACACAGCTAGTAAATGTCTGAGTCCAGATTTGAACTCAGGTCTTCCTGACTCCAGACTCAGCACTCTATCTACTGAGTCACGTAATTCCCCACTGGCTATTGCATGTCACCTCCAAAACCTTTGCACCAGAAAACATAACTAACTTTTTGTCTTCAAAATTCTGCTCTAAACTCACCCCTTTCTAAAACAAGGAGACACTGCCTCCAACCACAATGCTAGGAGGTATTCTACTATGGTCACTCTTTCCTTCATTCTTCAAAAGCAATGAGTTTGTATATGCTGACCTCTGGACACAGAGATGACATCAATAGAAATAACATCAATATGGTAAATTGTTTTCCCTTTTTTAAGTAGTGGAGATATATTTGTCTAACAAATTCAAATTTTCTTAGTGCTTTTATGACTAGAGCCATGTATTTCTATTTGTAAGATGCTGTAATGCCAAGCAAAGGCAACTTCTAAGGCTTGGATCACTTTCATAGCAAACCCCATTTATTCAGCAAAACATTCACAGAAAGGAGAAAGCCAAATAAGTGTAACTCATTCATTTAGCAAATAAGTTCTCAATTCAATTGCAAAGTACCAAGCTCCAGGTATCCCACCCCTGGATCAGTAGTCAAAGTAGCCCACCCCTGGGCAGTACATTCATTTAGAATCTCCTCAAATGGAGAATAGTTTCCAATCATAAACAAAGTACATTCATTTAGTCAATCACAGAGCACAAAAAGGCCAAGGTTTCTCACCCCTGGACACTATTGAATTACAATACCATCCATTAACACCAAGAATTTTCTCAAAAGGGTCAGGAGAGCACAAAAGGCCATCTACCATTAAGTTAAAACAAGATTAAGATATCACCTCGGCACTGAAAACCCAAGGAAAGGCCCTTCTTTCATCTTCATTTGAGGACAAGCCCTCAGCAATCTCAGTTCCTGGGGAGACAAGGTGCAACAAAGCCATAGCCAGTGTCCTCATCAAGTCACTCTCTGCCTGTAGAACAGTCCCAGAACCCCTGAAAACATCCACAAGGCCCTCTTCCAGGATTTCTATAAACATACAATAAGAAAATCCTCCTTCAGGGTTTCTGAACCAACAGCAAGGTTCCACAACCTCTACAACAGCAATACTGTCCTTTCCCAGCAGGTGAACCTGGCAAAACAATGGCAAGACAGACAAAATATTGGCATCACATGCCTCCTCAGTTCTTGGCAGCTCCAAGTGGCAGTTCTCAAAAGTCCTGGGCAGCTCCAATGGCTCTCAACAGTCTTTCTCTCAGCAGCTCAGGCTCCACGGTACTGGATACTGTTCTCCAAAAGTCCTTCTGGCCTTTTCTCCATGTTGGGCCTCTCTCCCAGTTCAGGGCTCCTCCCAGGTCAGCCCTCTCTCTTCATGTCAACAAGTCTATCCCACAAATGGGATTCACAAGCTCTGAGTTTTAACACTCGACCAAAAAACCAAGACAATACAGGGGCACCTCCAAATTCCATTACCATTACAGATGGTTGTGAGCTTATGTCTATGGAACATAGCAATATTAACTGGTCCACATAGAGATCAAGTCCATGAATTTTGTCTCATTAACAAAAATTTAGTACTTTGCTCACATTCCATACTTAGTAAAATTTGTTGATTGATCTTATTTCTTTGATAATGCTCAACACACATTCCATTCCCCAGAAAATCCATCTACTGAGTGTGGTTTTCCAGTCATCTGTCTTGCTTTTGACCCATTTCTCATCAATTAAAATAGTAATCATACTTCACTACAAGGAAGCTAATCAAATAAGCTTTGGTATTCTCCCTATGGCTGAGCTGCTCTTATTGGTGAGATGAGAGAGTACGAATCATGAATCCACTGTATCTAGCTTGTTCCAGACCACACTTCACATTTCATTCATCCATAAAACAGGAAAATAGAACCTATTCAGTATTGGCATCTTGTATCTTCCTTGCTGTCATGTGCAGACCCCCACCCCCACCCCACCCTTTTCACTTCTTGATCTCACTTTGAGAATAGTTTTAAAAAAAGGGGGGGGGATTAGCCTTGTGATTTCAGTTTTGTGTTCTTACCACAAAGAACCTTTGTGGCTCCACTCACCATCAAAATCTCTTATTTTGCTTACCATTCCCTTAAATGTGCTGGAAATTTCTCAATGTGTAAACTCCTTCAACCAACAAAAGTTGGTGCCTTATTTGCAGTTTACAGCCTAGATTACTGTTAGTTTAAGTGACTTGGGAAAAATAAGATTTCAACTTACGTGTTTTGATTTTGAGACTAGCTCTCTATTCATTATGCCATGCACAGTAATTCAATCAATATTATCTATGCTACTGCCAAGAGTTTAACAACTCACCCATGGTTTAGCTCTCTATACCTATGACTTTGCAGATCAAAAATCTCTTTTTTTATATGATCACTCCCTAATATGTATATGCTCCTCCATTCTCATGTAAACCATTTGAAGGCACTGACAGGTTTTTTTTTCATAGATCAGTTGCAGAACTCATCAAAAACAATTTGAGCTATAGAGTTTGGATGAATTGGAGTCACTAACTCTCTACCCCATTCCTGGATCATTGCCTTGTCTTGGTGAAAGTACTTGTGTAGCTCAATGAAACTAGGAGCTTTGCCATGCAGGGTTATTCTTGCAAGACATGGAAGAGAGATATGACTAAAGATAATGCACCAGAAAAGGAAATGACAAACCATTTCAGTATCTTTTCTAAGAAAACCCCATGGACATTATTAAAGTGATAAAAAATATCAAATCAGAAGATAAGCCCCTCAGACTGGAAAGTATCCAACATGCTACTGGAGAAGAGAGAGAACAATTACAAATAGCTCCAGGAAACCTGAAAGAAAGTGTCTGGTGATGAAAGGAAAATTTGATGCTGTGAAGATAAATATTGCATGGGAATATAAGATCTATGAACTAAGATAAGCTGCACGTGGTCAAACAGAAAATGGAAAGATTAAACATTAACAACTTGGGTGTTCATGAACTTAAATAAACAGTAATAGGTGAATTTAATTCAAGTGATCATTGCATGTACTACCACTGGGAGCAAAAATTCCTTAGAAGAGAGGTAGTACGTCTTATAGTCAGTAAATGAGTGAGAAAAGTAGTTCTGGGAAATAATCTCCAAAATGACAAAATCATATCTATCCAAATCCAAGGCAAACCATTCAACATCACAGTAATACAAGCCCATGTTCCAATCATTGAGCCTGAAGAAGACAAAGTTGATCAGTTTTATGAAATTCTACATCTTCTATAAATTACATTAAAAAGATGTCCCATTCATCACAGGGCATTGGAATGCTAAAGTAGAAATCAAAAGATAATTGAAATAACAAGCAAGTTTGGCCTTGGAGGACAAAATTAGGCAAAGCAGAGACTAATAGAGTTTTGTTAAGATAATAAATTGCTGGTCACAGCAAACACTCTTTTTCGACAACCAAAAAGGCGACTATAAACATGGACATTGCCAGATGTTCAATATTGATATCAGATTGATTGCATATTTTGCAGTCAAGGTGGAGACACTCTATACCAGTGGTTCTCAACCTTCCTAAAGCTGTGACCCTTTAGTACTTGTATGTGGGCATATCTGCATGTGGGTGGACCCTCCAGGAGACATATAGAGGAGTGGTGTCTCGGTTCCTAAGACCATTGGAAATATGTGTTTTCTGACCTGTGACCCCTGTGAAAGGGCGGTATGACCCCCAAAGGGGTTGCGACCCACAGGATGAGAACTGCTCTATAGTCAGTTAGAACAAGACATGGAGATGACTGTAGCACAGATAATGAGGTTCTTATTTCAAAATTTATACAAACTTAGGAAAGTTGGGAAAACCATCAGAAAATATAGGTATGACCTAAATAACATTACTTATGAATATGATGGTTTAAGAGATTAGACCGGGTAGATAGAGCACTAGAAGAATTATGGACAGAGGTTAGCAATATTGTACAGGAGATAGCAACAAAAAACATCCCAAAGAAAAAGAAGAGCAAGAAAGCAAAATGGTTGTCTGTTAAGACTTTACAAATAGTTAAAGAAAGAAGGAAAGTGAAAGTGAAAGGAGAAAGGGAAAGATATCCGACTAAATGCAGAATTTCAGAGAATAGCTAGGAGAGATAAGGAAGTTTTCTTAAATGAGAAATACAAAGAAATAGAAGAAAACAATAGAATGGGTAAAACTCAAGCTTCCTTCAAGAAAATGAGCGATTCAAAGGGGAACATTTAATTCAAAAAATGGGCACGATAAAAGACAAACATAGTAAATCCTTAACAAACATAGTAAAGTAGAATAGATTAAGAAGAGATGGCATGAATTCACAGAACTACACAAGAAAAATTATAACATCACCACTAACCATGATTGTGTGGTTACTGATGTAGAGGCAAAAATCCTTGAGCATGAAGTCAAGTGGGCCTTAGGAAAGAATGCTAACAGTAAGGCTAGTGGAGGTGATGGAACTCTATTCAAGGCATTTAAAATCTTAAAAGATGATTTTGTTAAAGTTCTGCAATCAACATGACAGCTAATTTGGAAAACTCAATCATAGCCACTGGATTAGAAAAAAACAGTTTATGTCCCAATCCTGAAAAAGAGCAATGCCAAGGAAGGTGCAAATGATTGAACAATTGTGCTCATCTCACATGCCGACAAGGTTATGCATAGAATTCTGTAAGTTGACTTCAGCAAAATGTGAACTGAGAATTACCTTAAGTGCAGGTTGGTTTTGAAGAGACAGATGAACTAGAGACCAAATTGCTAACATTCACTGGATTATGGAGAAAACAAGACAGTTAAAATAAAAACAAACCTCTACTTTTTCTTCATTGGCTACACTAAAGTCTTTGTGTGGATCATAACATGTAGGAAGTCCTCAAAGAGATGGGAGTACCAGATCATCTTATTTGTCTCTTGAAGAACCTGTATGCATGCCAAGAAGCTACAGCACATGGAACAACTGATTGGTTTAAGACTGAGAAAGGAGTATGATAAGACTGTATATTGTCATCTTATTTATTTCACTTTTATGTAAAATATATCATGTGAAATACTAGGATGAAATGAATCAAAAGCTGGAGTTAAGGTTTCTGTTAGAAGTATGAACAATCTCAGATATGTAAACATGTGATACTATTCTGACGGCAGAAAGTGAAGAGGACTTAAAGAAGTCTCTTGATGATGGTGAAAGAGGAGAGTGTAAAAGGTTGCTTGAAGCTTAACATTAAAAACAATGATCAGTAACTTATCTCATCACTTCCTGGCAAACTGAGGGAGAAAAAAATGGAAGGAGTTTCAGATTTTATATTTTTGGGCTCAAAGATCACTGTAGAGGGTGATTGCAACCATGAAATTAAATGCTTTCTCCTTAGAAGGAAAGTTATGGGGAAAAGGACAGTATACTAAAAAGCAGAGACATCATCCTGTAGATAAAAGTCTGTATAGTGAAGGCTTTGGTTTTCCCCATTGGAATGTAATGCTATGAGAATTGGACCTTGAGGAAAACTGAAAACAGAATAGACTTTCAATTTGTGGTATTAAGAAGACTTTTTAGAGTCTCTTGGGCAGCAAGGAGATCAAACCAATCAATATTTCAAGAAATTAATTCAGACTACTCATGAGGACAAATACTAAAGTTGAAGCTTAAAATACTTCATGTAATGACAAGATAGGAGCCACTGGAAAATACCCTAGTGATGGGAAAAGTTCAGCATAGGAGAAGAGGATCACAGAGGATGTGATAGATAACAGTATCATGGATGCAATGAATATGAAGTTGGATAGACTTTGGGAGATAATGAAGACTGGAGAGACCTGCCTTACCATGGTGCATGGGATTACATAGAACTGGACACGAATGAACAACAGGCACTCTATACTTTCTGATGAAATGTAGGACCACCAGGACTTAACATCTGCCTTGCTACTATTGCTAAAGATTCTTTAGGTCTTATTGTCTGTTCTCTTTCCATGCCTTGAATTCTCTTGTAAGGGTCATCTTCCCCACTAATGCAACCAAAGGACCTTACATCTTGCCGCCTGATCCAGTGCTGCATCCATAAGACTTCCAGTTCTTTCTATCTTTCTATGTGACCAAGAATTCTTTTGTGTGTGTGTGTGTGTGTGTGTGTGTGTGTGTGTGTGTTGTCTTATCCAATTCGAGTGTGAGCTCCTTGTGAAAAGACTTCATTTTTTTTTCTATTTTTCGAATGACTTAGCCCATGGAAAGTGTTTAATAAATCCCTTTCTTCATTCATTCACATAGTAAGCATTTAATAAAATGGTCATTAATTCATTCATTCAGTGTTTGTTAAATGAGTATCATCATGCATTTCTTTTAATTTTTTAGTATTTAATTTTTCCCAGTTACATGTAAAAAACAATTTTAACATCCATATTTAATGCATTAATTTTTAATAATCCAGTCATGAGTCATAAAAATGCACTGGAATGAAAATCAGAAAAAATAGCAGTATCAATTGGATTCTAGAGAGAAAAGATCTTATAAATAGGAAGGCAGGTAGAAGGAAATAACTTGCTTAGAATTAAGTGAGCCAAATTTAAGCAGTAAAAAGCACAAGAATGGGGGTGGCTAGGTGGCGCAGTGAATAATAGAACACCAGTCCTGGAGTCAGGAGGACCTGAGTTCAAATCCAGCAACAGACACTTACCACTTACTAGCCATGTGACTTTGGGCAAGTCATTTAACGCCAATTCCCCTCCAAAAAAAGCACAAGAATATCACTCCACTTCACTTTTGTTCATCCTAAGTAGATATTAAATATCTAATTCAGCACAGTCCTATGTTAAAGTGTTATTTTAAAAGAACTGTGCAGAACAGTTTCACAATCTCATTGATGTCAATGCTCCTTTGACCAGTTCCAACCACAACTCTTCTTATTTGTTCTGATACTTACCTATGTCTCTCAACATATTCTCTATTGAAGATCCTGACAATGAGTTAGAATCTTTCCTCTTTGTTTATTTTAATATTTGGGTGCCATTTTCATCCCTCTCTCTAGGGAAGCTTGGGCTTGGGAAGCCTCCATTTAAAAGTCATAGATATTCTACATCTTTATTGACTGATAAAAATGTGAAATAGCACAGGGTCAACCATGGATCCTTGGGCCACTTAACTAAAACTGTCCTGCCAAGTTCATATCAACCCACTGATGATCATTCTATGAGTCTGGCCATTCAACTAGTTCTAAATCCATTTGCTTGTTCTGTTGTCTAGCTCACATCTCTCTTTTCTGTAAGATTATTATTGTATCCCTTATCAAACATTCTGTTAAAATATAGGTCCACTATATCTATGACATTTCCCTGATCTACTTGAATCAGGAGGAAGTAGAAAGAAAAAGAGAAGAAGGGGAGAAGGAGGAGAAATAGAGGGGGAAAGCATCTCATAAATGAAGAAGTGTACTACACCATAGGGAGAGTAAGGAATGAGTTTACATTTAAGTAGCATCTCCTAAGTGATACTCCTCTCTAGCATTCTAGTCAGGTACATGGACTTCTCCTCTTTTAGGGGATGTGCTGATTTCCTCTGATTCCACCAGTCATAATGACTCAAAATTTGTACGATACGATGATAAAAATCTTTTAATTGGCTGATGAATTGGAACATTGTGGAAATAATAAAGGGGAGCCCAATTGTCATCTCTCCTCTTCCTTGAAGCTTCCAAGCATGTGAGGACTATTTTGGGAGAGTTCAGTAAGGAAACACAGAGAAAACCTTATCTCTGACCTGTCCTTATACAACTGGAAACATGCATCCTACTTAGGTAAATCTGTCCTTATGGTGGAGCTGTCTTTTCTTGTGCTTCCATCTCAGAACAGCAACCATGAGGTGAACAAGTCCAGGGGATTGTGTGAGCTTCAGAAAGTCATGAGGTCTGGGGAGGTTAGTGAGGCAGTGGATACAGAGTGTTTACTTGAGTGATGGGGATATATGGGGTGTTCAGATAGGACTAGCAGCTATGGTGTGTTGCTTTACAAACCCCTTTTCAGGGCTGCTTATCCACCTTTGGTGTCCACCTTTCACCTAACTCTCTCCTGTGGTTCCAAGAAACTACCATGTACAGTGGCCACATCCTGGTAAAACCATCTCATCACGAGGACTAAACCTGGTTGAGAGTAACTCATGGGTCTCAAGCCCATCAAGGACCTAGAGGGAATATATACCCCAAGCATGTAAAGACTTCCCCCAGTGCACTGGGATAATGAGTACGATCTGTTCCAACAGCCAGAAAGGTGACTGAAGCAGGTAATGTGAGCCTAAAATTTTGTCAGACATAGAAGATATAAAGGTTATCTACTGTATCCTGGGCCATCTCCAGTTGCCCTGACTTTTGTCTTACTACTGCATTTTGATGACTCTGGAAGAGCAAGTAAGCCTGATAACTTTGTAGAACTCTGCCTCACTTATATCCATTCTGTGTATAACTCAAGACATCACCCTGTGATGTCATTGGCATACTTTAAAATGAAGGATGAACAGTAGCAGTTGCAGCAGAATCTGTATCAGTGGTAGGCAAGGGCAAGCGCCAAAAAAATCAAGTAAGAGAGGGGCCATTCTTACTGTTGGATTATACAGTGCTCACTAGAGATGAAATGTGCCTTGGTTAATTAGAAGTCTTAACAAAACAATACAACACAACCACAACAAAATAAACCCCAAAGAAACAAAAAAAACCTCCTTGTTTATGTCCTAGGCTTGAATATTAGCTTCCTAGCTGATTTTATTAATACTGATACTTTATTGTATTCTTTTAAAATCATTCTATTATACTTTATTGCTCAGCATTCTCTCTTTGTGTGTGTGTGTGTGTGTGTGTGTGTGTGTGTGTGTGAAATTAAGTTGTCTGTTTCATACATGCTTCATGTTTGTTCATTGGACGCCTTTCCTACCCTCTTGCTGGGAAAAGTCCCTACTTTGAGCCCATAACTATGTCTATAATTAGCAACTCTATAACTAGCAACTTTCCCCAGAGTAGCTGGGGGGGGGGGTGGAGAGGAGAGGGAATAAAGAGCCAAAGAATAAAAGAATTGGTGGGTCTTGGTTCGCTTTTGAGAAGTTAGACAAAAACAGAGCAATGAACTCAGGCCAAACCAAGGTAGCAGATAATGGACAGGGATTGGTCCAAGTGTCATCCTGTGATATTAGCTGAGTTGTGCCTAAGCAGTCACTGCCCTAGATTTAGAATTAGCTGGAGACGAAGTAGGAGAGGTAGGTTGGAAGCAGTTTACCTTAATTGGTAGGCTGAAGAATTTAGAATTTATCTTGCAGGCAAAAGAAAAACTATGTAGATTCTTGAGCACAGATGAATATAATTAAACCAGAATTAGATAAAAAAAAATTCAGGAAGATTCACCTGTGGTCATGTGAAGGGTTAGAATTAGGGATGGAGGGGGAAAAGAGTCAGGGTGAGAAGACTAATGAGACATTTTTCACAGAAATTCAAGGATGAGTTGATGAGGACTAAGTTTGTGGCAGGGCCCTGAAAAGGATGGGCTTGATGTGACAGGAATTTCAAAAAGAAATGACATGGTTTGGGGACTAGGAAGAGTCAAAGATGACTGCTTTTGAACTTGAATGACAGGACGAATGGTAGCACCACGGACAACACTGCAATATGATGATTTGTCTTCAGTCCATGTGACATTGTCATCTCCTCTGTTAAGGTAACACCTTTACGTTTACCATCTAGTTTCCCACGCCCCCCCCCCCCCCTTACTCTGAATTGTAGCCTGAAGCAGATAAGCTAGGAGAGGGCATTTGAGGTTGCCTTCTTTAAAAATGGAAACATTGAAGTAGCTCCTCCCTATTTGGGAAGACATGCACTAGACAGCAAGCAACACTAAAGATAAAGTATTGCTTGCATTGAGCTTGTTCTCGACTTCGTGTAAGAATTGATCACAAATATGAAACTGAAATATTTGAGTGGATTGCTAGGCACATAGTTTTGTAATAAATACATGGCTGATGAATGAATGAAAGACTTTCTGTCTAAATGTGATAAGTACTGATGAATCGTGACTTGACTTTTAAGTATTTGACTATGATTTTGCTTGATATATGCATTTCTAGGAGAGTAGTTGCACCTGTATTCAAATACACAACAAAATACATATTTATCAAACACCTACTATGTGCCAGGCACTGAGCTAAATCATGGTGATACAAATAAGAATAAGAAAGACAATCCACACCATCACAGAGCTCACAGTCTAAGGCAGTGGTTCCCAACCTGTGGGTTGTGACCCCTTTGGGGGTCAAACGACCCTTTCACAGGGGTCGCCTAAGACCATCAGAAAACACATATTTCCAGTGGTCTTAGGAACCAAGACACAGCTCCTCTATCCATCTCCAGGTAGGTCTGCCCACATGCAGATTTGCCCACACACAAGTATTAAAGGGTCACGGCATTAGGAAGGTTGAGAACCAGTGGTCTAAGGGGAGAAGGCAACACAAAAAAAGGAAACTGAAAAGGTGAGGAAGAAGAATGAAGGGAACGAGGCATGGGGGCATGGTGTTCCATGGAGTTCAAATTAAGAGGTACTGAGGAAAAGTAGAGAGTTATTTGGAAAGTTCTGATCCCAGAGAAAAATACTTGGAAGGAATTTAGTACCCTCTGTTACTCCAATCAGATTAAGGATAAAGAAGGGGGAAGAGCATAATAAAGGTAGAAAAATATTTCTCCCTATATTTTGGGTCATTGGCATGTGTTCTCCATTTTTTCATTTATTTGGGATTTATGAGGACTGTCAGATCACCCCCTTTGATGTGGGAGCAGGAAAGAATTGAGCAGAATATGAGGCATACAGGTTTTATAACAGCCACTTGTTATTGCTGTTCATTTCAATTCAGTGACAGATTGACACATATTTTAAGTTTTCTTAAGTGATACAGATATTTTTTTCAGTACTAAATAGAAAATATTTCATCATTTCTGATGGGTTGGAGAAAATCTATATATCATGTTTTTATTTGTATTTAGTACAAAGTAGTAGAAAAGCTGCTCAGTGTGAATTTGTTCCCTTGTCATATTGACTGCGAAGTCATTTCTCCAAGAGATTGTAGTCATCTGGCTCCCAGCTTCTATTTCAATCTTGTATTCTCTTCTCTGAATCCATGAATGAATGTAACCATACCACATAGGGTGGCACTGAGATACCCTGCTTCCTAAAGAGACTCCCCTTTTCTTTCCATGTCTGAGCAGTTCAGTAGCTTTTCCCCAAGTGACCTAGAACCTAGATGTCTGAATGAGTTATTTTAAAAAGGCACCAGACAGGAACCTTTATGAAATATTTTTGTCCTAACTTGAATCTTCTTGAAACGGGAACGAAATGTGTATGCAGCACGTTCTGACACTCATCCCCCCATCCTATTTGTGGTCTTGATGCTGGTCAACAGATGCACATTTGGAACTGGCTAAGTCTACATTGTGAAATTCTTCACCAAATTCAATCTTCTTGCCTCATTCCTTTGATGAAGGAAGTAGCAGATGCTGATTTCAGTCATTCATTTGGGTGTTATTGAAATGATTTCAATTTGGTGCATTTGACACTGAACACAGAACCTGTTGTGTTCCATGCTCTGAATAAAGCCATGAGCCTGAATCTCTGATATGTTTGTAAACAATGGTGCAAATGACATTTAGTTTTTCTTTAGATTTCTCCAGTTGGTATTAGTAATTGTCACATGTACATTACATTCTATTACCAATATTTTTTCTCATATTTATCCCCTCCTTTCCATTGCAACAGCCATTACCTGAGTTCAAGCCCCTATAGGCCCCTCCTTGCAATCTCTACCTCTGTCTTTCACTGTTTCAATATATTCTATATGCAAATGTCAGAGTACACTTGATAATGAACACTTATTTATATGGTCATAGCAACTGCCACTGTGCCACTTCTTCCCTGGTGCCACACTATTCTGATTAGAAAGAATTTGTCATCTCTAGCCAGCCTCAGCTCCCTGATCATGTTTCTTCACCACCCTTCTGCTATATTATTGCTGTTGACCTTGGGAACACTTACCTCGGCTTCCCCCCAGCTTCTACTCTCTGCAGCTTGCTCGTGGAATAGTACTTGGAATGCAACAATACTAACCTTGCCTCTAGAAACGGCTGGTCAATCCATCTCCCTAGAGTTTCACTCGTGTGACTTCCACACCAAAGCCCCGTTTATGGTCACAACTCCCGGATATGGCTTCCTCTATTAGAACATAAGCTCCTTGAGAACAGAGACTGTCTGTCTTTTACATTTGTGCCCACCATTCTTAGCATAGAGGCTGATACATAGTGAGAGATTAATAAATGCTCATACATTTATTCATTCATAGCTGTAATCATATCATTGCCTTTCTTAAAATCACATCATTACCTTGCTCATACTCCAAGGCATAGTTCTAATGACTCACCATACATTCATGAATTTAGACCTTTGTGGTCATTCAGTCCATATCCCTCATTTTCCAGATGATAGAGAGGTGAAGTGACTTGCCCAGAAAGTACCCTGATTCTCTGCCTTCAGACAGAAATAATTGCTCTCTCCCAGTCTCTTTCATAGGATTGTCTTTGTAGATTTCTGTCCTCTCCTGTTCTGCCCTTAGGGTAGTGACCAAAAAAAAGAAAGATAGTAGCACCCGCTCCAGGGCTACTTCCCCAATTCCTATTTCCAGTGGTGGGTGGGGCCCCAGAGGGTGGCTGACTATATCCTCCTCCCTAGGGCCCTGGTTTCTAATACCCACATTTGGTGGATACCCTATTAACCATTAATGAGCCAGACTTCATTAGCTTTTGAAAAAGGGTAATTTGGCAAGGACAGTTGTTACAGATGTTTTTCTCCCACTCCCCCAAGCCAAGGGTCCTCTCAAACATATTAATGGTCCCTGGAAAAGGTGGACTCATTTATAGAGCTCATGTGGCCAATGGGTAAACTCACAGCTCTCAGTTGCTAAGAAGTTCTTTTTTGTGCATTCCTCATGAAGTTCTTTTTCAGTGTAAATTTCCAAGGGTTAGTGCCTTGTAGAGTCAGCTTCTGGGGAGTCTCCCAGCCTCTGATGCAAATACTCATGTCAGTCATCGCTGCTCCAGGGCCAGTACCACTGATAATGGAAAGTCCCCATCTTCTGACTTTTCAAATTTCACAAATTCTCTCTGGCCAGTGACGCTGGGGGATGGGAGGACAGAGGATTTAATACTTCCCCCATTAGAGAATTTTCCTCAGCCACCACTAGACAGGCCTGTTGCTGGAATCTTTTTGATGGAATGAGTACTTGATTCTGGATGGGCATGCTATGCTCTATACATAAACCTAAAGGTATGCCTAGTAATTTCAATCATAATACATTTCCTGTTTGGTATCATCTGATATCATCCAATGATCTAAACGCTTAACCCTTCCCAAATTAAGGATTCTTACATTTTTTATTTATTACATTTTTGTAATTACAGTTTATACATAATACAGTTTACATTTTTGATTAATTAAATAGAGATATTTAGGCTTTTGTGTTATTCCTTTTTTATATTTCCCTTAGCATAATACTTTGTACATGAAAAGAATAAATACAAATTTATGAAATTTTAATTAAATTGCCCAAGTAAATTCTTGCTGACTTGAGCTAGGATTTCTCTTTATCTTCTGAATTTTGTTCCAAAATTCTATTTAATAGATCAATAGTTTATCAATCACTTTTGTTTCTGGACAGTCTGCTAAAGTATATCCTTCCTTAATATCTTGCCTTCAATTTCTTTTTCTATAAAATGTTGGCTTTTGAGACAATGATTTTTTAGTTTCTTTCCAATTCTACATCCTATGATCCCATCCTATGTGTACATTGACCTATTTTAGTTAGCCTGGTAGAAGTCTATGAAGTAGCTAGAAAACTCTTTGAGGCAGTAAGCTAGACTATGCTGCATTTCCAATTTCCCATGTTATGCATTTTAAAGGACAGATCCATGATATTAATAAGAAAACAGAGTATGTAAAAGTCAGTTATTCACTCACATTTCTTTCCTTCATTATTTCTGGTGCTTTTAGTTAATAAGCATTTTTCAAGTAAATGTATGGGTAGTGGTTTATATTTAAGAGATTGATGTGACTTCGTATTTATTCTTTTTATTAATTATTTGATTTATAAGAGTGCAATCAGACCACCTCAGCATGAAAGGACAGGGTTGAACATACAATACAATAAAGTGACTATTTCAGTTAAAGCAGCATGTAGCATATGAAAACATGAACTTTAAATACACAGCTCATCAGGAATTCTATAGAAATGTCTTTTGTGCTATGTTTGGAGACTGAGGAAACTGGGTCTCCCTCCCTCAGCATAGGTAGGAAGGCATGGGAAATCAATCATTAGAAAAGATGATATAATTTCTGATATGCTCAATTAATGATTTATTGATAGACTTTAAAAGACCAAAGACAATCTACAAACTTTTCTAATCTTCTTTTGAGTGCGTAAATCTGAAATACTATTCTGGGTATTCTGAATAACTGGTTGTTCATTTTTTTCCTAATAGTTTGGACTAATGATGGATTACTAATGAGTATGCAAGTGTGCCACCTGATTACATTAATTTATGATCTTTCATGACGAGTTCTGAAATGAACATTTATAATATGTATTTCCTTTTCTCTGCTGCTTTTTTGGCACTGTGATGTATACGCAGTAGGACTGATACAAGGCTGTTTTCTTTAAGAGCCACCGATTTAGCCAATTATCAAAAATCACATTATAATAAATGCAGTTTGAAGACTTTTGATTAACCTTTAAATAAATGTTACTTTGGAAAAAATCTGTCAAATGTGTTAATGATAAATTGTGAAGTGGTCGTAATTGCAAGGATGGCTTTATAGGTAATATAGTTAATTGATACCACCCTCTCCAACATATATAGTTCATCAGGTGCTAGGAAGCTAGGGTGATAGTGATGGAGCACATGGCATTTTCAACGCATTGACTGTGACATGTGCAAAATAGAAACTTGAGTGCTTACCAGGGTCATCTTCT
Organism: Pseudocheirus occidentalis; assembly: GCA_028646575.1. Taxonomy (NCBI): domain Eukaryota; kingdom Metazoa; phylum Chordata; class Mammalia; order Diprotodontia; family Pseudocheiridae; genus Pseudocheirus; species Pseudocheirus occidentalis. The sequence goes on along the minus strand of CM053594.1, from coordinate 345,037,514 downwards.
CATGGACATTTGATGCCCATGGTCAAGTAAATTTTTAATGACATCCAGTCACTACACACCTTTCAGCCTTCTGCAGAGGTAAGTGTGCATTGATCTGTTCTAATTAGCCTGGCAGAGTACCTCAGACAGACCAGCATGAACGATATTATTTAATAAAACGAGAGCTGTTTTTTCCACAAACTCAGCACTTGTTACTTGGATGACTGCATTGTTTTTTTACTCAGGTCATGTTCATCATTGTCTTTGTCTGGCAATGTAGTATGAATGCTGCTGCATAAAAAAGTAAGCAAAATTAAGGAATGAGTCTGATTATGAAGGTTCATGGCTATTCTAGGAAACTGCTAGAGCTCACATCCATTCCTTCATTAATGTATAGGGTGCTGACTGCAGAAAAATGACTTGAAGATACATTAAGGATATACAGACAATTTTGTTGAGGTGTGCAATGTGATGCTTGTATTGGGGGAAGAAAGGTGGCCCTGGAACACCCTGTGGATGAAGGGAATCAAGGATGGTTTTAAATTGTCAAGGGTTCAAAAGCTAGGGCTATCTGCTTTTGAAAGAGATATGAATCATCGGTTCCGTGACTATCTTGAGTTATCTTAGGCGATTGGAATTCATAGCAAAACATCCAGTTATATAGAGGTAGGGGGTAGGAGATAGAGTGTGGGTCTCAAAGTTGGGAAGCCCTGGGTTCAAGTCCTGCCTCTGACCCATGCTGACTCTGTAACCCCAGACAAGTCATTTAATTTCTCAGTGCTCTGACTGTATTTTTTGGAGAAGGTGCCAACTTGCATGGTTGAAGGAGATTCCTCTGGTAATAAAATCACAGATCCATCCATAGATCATTGTATCATAGATATGGAACTGAAAGAGACCTTAGAAACCATGCATTACATCTCCCTCATTTTACAAATGAGGAAACAGTCACTGAGAGGTTACATGTGATTTTCCTAGAGTCACACAGCTGTTTAAGTGTCTGAGATATAGGAATTGGACTCAGGTCATTATTTCATTCAGGATTCCCTCCACCATAACACCCTGCTTCTATGCCTTAAACTCCATATCACTTCAACCTAAGAGAATAGAAAATTGTTTTTATTTAGCTGATTTTGATTGAGATTTCAGTGTAAATACACCCTACAATTGGGCAACTCTTCTGTTCCTTAAGTGGAGTTGGTATTGAATCCTGGTCTAGTGAGACCACTGATAGAACTCCCATGATGAGAAAGCCTGGCTTGTGGGGAACCTTGCACATTAGTCATTCATTAGTCAATCTTCTTTTTTTTTGAGGGGGGAAGGTAGGGCAATTGGGGTTAAGTGACTTGCCCAAGGTCACACAGCTGCTTTTGTTTGTGTGTGTTGTGTCTGAACTCAGGTCCTCCTGACTCCAAGGCTGGTGCTCTATTCACTGTGCCACCTAGCCACCAAAGCTTTTTGCTTTTTTTGGGGGGGGGCAGGAAGGTAGGGCAATTGGGGTTAAGTGACTTGCCCAAGGTCTCATCAGTCAATCTTCAAGCATTTATCAAGCACTTACTATATGCCAAGCACTGAGCTAAGTGATGGGGACACCAAGAATGGCAAAAACATAGTCCCTTCCTTCTAGGAGGAGCTGGCATTCTAATGGAAGAGACAGTTTGCAAATGAAGAGCTATGTAAATATGAGGAAAGGCATTAGCTGGGGGGAGTAGGAAGAGAATTGAAGGCCCTTCTTAAAAAAAAGTAGAACTAGGGCATCTAGCAAAATGAATAGAGCAGCAGTCCTGGAGTCAGGAGGACCTGAATTCAAATCCAGCCTCACACACTTGGCGTTTAACTAGCTGTGTTACTTTGGGCAAGTTACTTAACCCCAATTGCCCTGCCTTCCCCACTCAAAAAAAGAAAAGAAAGAAAAAAGCAGAACTTGATGTAAATCTTGAAGGAGGTCAGGAAAGCCTGGAGTGAGAGACAAGGCACTTTCCAGGACTAGGGACAGTAGTGAAAGACTACAGGTGGAGTGTTGTGTGGGGGGCACAGTGAGGAGGCTGATGGAGCTACATAGCAGTAGTGTGATGAGTGGGAATATAGGATGGGGCCAGTTTGTGAAGGACTTTAAATTTTGAAAAGATGATTTCGTATATGATCTGGGAGGTAATATTGAGAGTTTATTGAGGAGGCCCAACAAGGGGAGCGTGACATGACCATACTTGTACTTTAGGGTATTCATTTGAGCAGCTGAGTGGCAGATGGATAGGAACGGGGAGAGACAAGTTTGAGAGGCCACTTCGACAGTGTTGCATGCTTAGAGTGGTTCCCCTTGGGCAGTCATAATCTTTTTTTGGGATGGCTCCAGTGTTGGACTTGACAGTCAATGAGAAATTTTCAGAGTTGATCTCCTAGGTACCTAGATTAGTTATGGTTTCAGGGTGCAGAGCATGTAAAGTCAATTTCCAGAACTTTTTGAAGATTTCTGAAATTCCAAAATGCAAATTCAAGTTTTTGGTTTAGGACTTTAAGTTTAAATGCAAATACCTGGGCAAGTGAATGTGTTATTGAGAGATATCATTTCTGGAGAGATGATTTAGGCAGTGGGCAAGGGTAGACAGAACCTGAGGATAGATCCCACATAGGGAGGGGGGGTTTGAAATGGAGGGGTGGTTAAAGAGAAAGCTGCAAATAAAAAGCAAATTTTGCATACTTAATATTTTTCCCCCTAGCGCCAGCCAAGGAAATGACCCTGCCATTTAAAATAATACAAAACATTTTGATATTATCTTGAGGAATTTTTTGAAAAGACATTTCATATACCAACAGAATCTCAGGGTGCGAAGGGAAGGAAGAAAGACGGAGGAGGAGGAAAAGAGGAAGGAGGGAGAAAAGAGGGAAGGAAAGCAGAAGGATGGAAGGAAGAGGAGGGAGGAAAAAAGGAACCAAGAGGGCAGGAGGAAGAAGGCAAGGGAGGAAGACACTGCAAAAAGAAGGATTTTCCCTGCTGCCCTTACATTTTTTCTAAAGATAAAACAATTATTAGGTTCACTTTTTATCCAGTTAGGATCTTGCATTTTAATATGGGAAAATAGAGCACAAAAGGAAGTTGAAAAGGGTGGGGGTGGAGGGTAGGGTGGAGATGGGGGGGGTTGAGTGTGGGAGGGGGCAGGGTGGGGGTGGGGAGGAGAATCTCCTCTGCAACATCCCTAACAAGTCATTGTTCATCATCTGTTTGGTCACCTTGTGTGGAACTCAAAATTACGATCTTGCTTCTTCTACCTATTATTTCCTTTTCTGCCTTTGGGGCCAAGCAGAACAAATCTAACCCTTCTTCCTTATGGTAAGCCCTTTAAATACTTGAAGACAGCTATCATGTCCCCTCTATGTTTTCTCTAGGCTCACAGTCTCTAGTTCCTTCACCACTCTGTCCTACAGTGGGTGGAATGCTGTACCTCAATTCAAATCCTTCCTCAGACTCCTAATTGTGTGACTCTGGGCAAGTCACATCTCCTCTGTTTGCCCTAGTTTCCTCAGGGATAATAATAGTACTTGCCTCCTGAGGTTCTTGTGAGCTGCAAATGAGAACATAGGTGCAAAACTCTTTGCAAACCTTACAGGGTTCTACAAATGTTAGTTATTATATAAATGCAAGCTCTTATTACTCTCTTGGTCTCTGTCCAGCTTATTAATGTTCATATTGGAATGTGGTAAATCTATTCCTGCCTGGTTTGAAACTTGAAAAAGGTACATTTGGGAAGATACCATTATTCTTCATAATATTATTATATTATGCTACATAATATTCATAATTATTTCTAAAGAAAACACTGTAAAATCAGACTAGATAAAAGAAAACTTGTACAAAAAGTTAAATCACTGAAATTTTAGAAATTTGACTGAGGGAAGGCTTTTGTCCCAATGTTAATATTATAGTCAGTATTTCTATTACAACTGGTCTTTTGTTTATTTAGTTTCATTCATCAGGGTTCAATTTTACCTGAGCCCTCATTTCAGTAATTATCTTTATTACTTATCTTCAGAGATTGGAGATGAATTTCTCCTTCCTGACTTCCAAGTTCTGTTTCATTGTTTTAATTGTTAATCTAAATTCCCTTATAACCCCCTCTTATAATCATTTCATATTTATCATTAGCTCTTCTATTGAATCTTGTAGTAATTTTTTTCCTTTTTAATTCATAGGCTATGCTATTTCTACAAGGAGGGAAAGAATTCCCTTGGAAATTATTGGATTATTGAAAGTTATTAGAAATTGGAAATTATTACAGATGCATACAGTCTCTTATATGACTGTCTACATACAATAGCAGAGTGTTAGTGCTGCTAACAGGGTGGGGACCCTGTGGCCTCGAGGTCACGTATGACCCTCTAAGTCCTTGGGTGACATTTTGTCTGGGTCCATATTTTACAGCACAAATCCTTTTATTAAGGGAATTTGTTCTGTGAAGTTTAGATTCAGTCAAAGGGCTGCACTTGAGGACACAGAGGGCCATACGTGGTCTTGTGGCTGCAATTTCCCCACCCCAGTGTCCAAATCTCAGTTCTGTTACTTGTTATACTTGTGACCTTGGATAAGTTGTTTAACTTGTAAGGGCTTCCATTCCTTCATTTGCAAAAGATGGAGTTGGAGTAGAGGGCTTCTAAGGTCTTTTCCTGCTCTAAATCTAGGATCCCTTAATCCTTGTCAAAAGCTCAAGACTTCCTAACGACACCCAGCGATGAAGTTCTCAACATCATTTTACTGTTCTTCAAATGATGAGCTCAAAGCCAGGTGCAAAGTTCATCTCCCAATACAATTGCCATGCAATCTTCTCTAGTAAGTAATAACAGTGCCATTTCCCTCATTTTGTAAATAAAAATCATTTAGGAATAAATAAAGTGACTTTCTCTGTACGAATACAGAAACTGACTGAATGTACAATTCTGAGTATAATTATAAAATGTTTAGACTTAGAAGATAATCCAATCATTATTGAGCCATTTTACAGAAGAGAAAACAGAGCCTCAGGAAGATTCAACAGCTTGCTCCAGGTCAGTGATAAATCTGGAATATTATCCCATGTTCCCATTCTTTCTGATCCTTGTATCCAGTGCTTAGCCCAGTGCCAGCAAACAGGAGACACTTAATGAATATTTGATGATTGATTGACCGACTCTATGCCATTGCTGGATGACTGAACGGCTCTTTAGTCTTGAAGAAACAAGGCCAGTGGCGGCAGGCGAGTCACCTTTACTCCTGTCATTTAAAAACGGAACAACATCAACAAAAATAGACAACGTAACAACAGCAACAAATACCCAACCCACAACAAGGGTAAACATAACAGCTAACATGTATGTAATAGCCCTGTGCTAAGAGTAGTGATAGTAACTCTTCTTATAACCCTTATACAGCACGCAGTTTGCATCAGATTCTATCTTCAGCATTATAACAACAGCTAGTGTGTGTATGTATGTATGTATGTACGTATGTATGTATGTATAAACACACACGCCCATATATGTGTGTATATATGTATATGTGTGTATGCATACACACTATCTGTCTATGTCTGTCTGTCTATCTATCGATCTATCGATCTATCTATCCTCTCTCTTTCTCTCTCTCTCTCTATCCATCCATCCATCCATCCATCCATCCATCCCTCCCTCCCTCCATCCATCTATCTATCTATCTATCTATCTATCTATCTATCTATCTATCTATCTATCTGTCTGTCTGTCTGTCTGTCTGTCTGTCTGTCTGTCTGTCTGTCTGTCTGTCTATCTATCTGTCTGTCTGTCTGTCTGTCTGTCTGTCTGTCTGTCTGTCTATCTATATCTATCTATCTCTCTATCTATCTGCTGCACATATATTATTACATATGAAGGCATGATTCTAATCACTTTTAAATTATTATCTTATTTGATTCTTGCAACAATTCTGGCAGGTAATAAATAATAACAATAACAATAATAATAATAATAATAATAATAACTAGCAATTCTATAATATTATGTTCCTGGCATTATGCTAAGCACTTTATTAATAATAGCATCTAACATTTATATACTGCTTAATACATGCCAGTTGGGGTGGCTAGGTGGCGCAGTTAATAGAACACCTGCCCTGGAGTCAGAAGGACCTGAGTTCAAAATCGGCCTCAGGCACTTAACACAAAAACTAGCCGGGTGACCTTGGGCAAGTCACTTAACCCCCAATTGCCCTCCAAAAAAAAAAAAGACAAAAAAAATACATGCCAGTCACTGTCCTCAGCACTTTAACATTTATGTATGTGCCAGACATTATTACAGATGCCAGACTCTGTGATGAGCAATTTATGATTATTTTCTCATTGGATCCCCACAACTACCTTGGGAGGCAGGTGCAATTGTTATCTCCATTCTTATAATTGAGGAAACTGATGTTAAAGTGACTTGTCCAGGGTCATACAGCTAGTAAGTGTCTGAGGCTAGATTCAAACTCAGCTCCTCCTGACTTGAGACCTGGTGCTCTGTCCACTGAGCCACCTAACTGCTTCCAACCCTTTATTTTCTGACTCCTCCAGGAAGAGGATCTGCTGACTTTCAATAATGGAGGAAGGGGTTGGTGAGCTCAGATCCCAATGGGTTGCTGAAATGAATTGTTTGTCTAATTTAAAAACTAATTTGGTAACTTTTTCCTCTCCGAGGCCACTCCTTAGGAGTGGGGCTCCTCTTGCGGGTCGGGGTCTGCCAGGGAGACTGTGCATTGTGTTTCTCTTTGCTGAGAACAGGGAGAGTGGCATTCTCCTGAGCCAGTGTCACAGCCCGCAGACGCTTAATGCCTCTTCATGTGAGGCCAGGATTGCACCCCCAAGTGCATTTAGTAGGTCAGTACAGTCATTTTAAATGTCTTTCTTTCAATCTTTTGCCATCTTCAATTATACCTTTCCACCCTACTATTTGTGTAATTTTCTTCTGTCTGAAGTCTCTTTACTGTTGTTCTCTGTTGCACAGCTTGACAAATTACCCATCAAGCCATATCTTTTCAGCCCAGAAATGCACAATAACACAGAGTCATGGCATTATCGCATGTTGTGCACTTTATTTCCTCACAGTTCATTCAAGTGTGTCATTTTATTTTCCCTGCTTCCTTTTGTCATCATGGAGATTAACCATTTGATCCTTCCCAAACTTCAGAAACAATTAGAATTTCATTATCCTGGAAGCGAAGAGCGGTTGCTTGTTATGGAGCACAGTTTTAATATTATCAGTGGCAAAATTAAACTCATGAATCCTCAGTCCTTTTTGAAGTAGAGACTTTAGAGGTTATTATACAGCTGAGTAACCCTGGCTTTGGACAAGAGAATTATTTGTAGCCCCTGGCCACCAAACACATTAGCTGTAAGACACCATTCAGTTTGACAGCCAGTACCAGAGTCTTGTATTCTCCTGGGAATTATGGAACTCTCTGGGTCAGCTGTGTTCTGTACACAAAGTCTCCCCCAAGCTTCAGATAAATACCAATAATTGTACAGCCCATGATGAGATACCACAGTCATTACAAGTGTGTGTTAGAAAATCAATCAATACAGATAGGCTGGTCAGCAGGGCTGTAACTGATATGAAGACAGATCTTTGGAAACTGAGCTGAAGATAATATTGAGGCAGGATTTTCTTAAACACAGTGCTTAGAACTGTGTTTAAAGCCAATTATTATCCTCTAGGAAGGGAGATGGGTTAGACGCCCATTGACCTATTGAGGGTTTACGAGATTCATTCACACTTTATTTTAATACGGTGGCTGTTCTTCATGGTATAATATGTCATTTAGTCCAACCCCTTCGTTTTATAAATGGGAAAACTGAGGCCTCAAAAGGTAAATGACTTGTCCAAGATTATATAAGTAGTTCATAAAATAAATTCGTAAAATAACAAGATCGTAAAAGTAGTTCAGAATACAAGGTTCAGAGGGGAGCTTTACATTAAAACCCCAACTCCCCGGCCAGCGGTATTTCTGCTGTGCCACTCTGGCTACATTAATTCTTTCAGTTTATCCAGTATTAAACTTTGGTGGCTCTTGAGCAAGGATAAGAAAAGGAAGAGGTGTAGTTAAAATTTAGCTTTAGTCTGAAAATGGTTTTATTCTGAAGCAGAGTGATGTCATTCAGAAACAACAATGAAGAGAGAAATAGGAAGGAAGACTCCACACTGCAAGGGATGTTTTGAGAAGTGAAAGGAAGACTGCTTTGCAAATATGAGACAGGGTCTTGTAAACCGGAGCTGGCTAGCTGACGGCTTCAAGCAGTTGGTTCACATAAACAGTAAATATAGAACTAGAGATCAACAGGATGATTAAAATAGACATAGATATAAAGGGCCTGATTGTTAGCACTAAATATCTGTGACACCCCGCGAAGCTCCAGAGGGGTCCAAGGCACATGCTAAAGATAAAAAAAATTCATGGAGTAGACAGAGGAAAAAAATGGGGTAGTTGTCTGAGGACTGACACTCAGGAAAGAGGGGCAGGAAGGAAACTTCGGTTTCTTAATAGGAGGTCAAGCAACTGTTCAGGAAGGGAAAAATGGGTGCATAAAGGCATTAGGAAGAGTAACCGCAACTTAACTAGGCAGGCCCTGTGAGGTCTGACTTAAATCCACGAAAATACTATTGGAATGAGTTGATTCGGTCACATTGAGAAGAGGTTTCAAGCTAAAGTAGCTTCTCAGTGCCTGATCAGCACAGTTCTGCTCATGTGATGGTGTTCAGATGTGTCCTATGATGGGTCCATGCCATGATACAGTCAGGATTTGTTTGACTAACAGGCACTACCCTACTTCCCTATTAGGATTGAGAGAAAGCAGAAAATTGACTCGTTACATAGCCTTCCCTTTCAGTCACATCTATTGTATAAAACACACACACAAAACATTATAAAAATGATACAATACATATATTGTATTGTATATAACTGCTCCTGTCAAGCAAAAATCACTTATAGGACTCTACAGGGGGTCAGGCCATTCACTGCAGGACCTCCAAGCCTTGTCATATCTGACAAAACTTTCCAAAACTTTCAGGATGTTCTAACTCCTACTGTATCTCCTTCCCTGTAAATTCTGCCTGGGCTAACATGGAATGAAGAGACTGGCTTCAAGCCTGGTTGTCCTGAACGTTCCAAGGAGTTGAGGAATGAGGTAAGTACCAAGGGGTTGAGGCTGAACCGCAGTGGTCATTGTCATGGGGTAGGCCCGATAAAACAAAACAAAACAAAACAAATTATATCAACTGTTCTTCTAGGGTTCCCACTGGGCCACCAGCTACTGGTTACACCAATAACAGCTGAGCCTGCCATTATTCTTAGCTGACTTCCCTCTATCAGCAGCTGAGCCTTCTCCTCTGAGCTCTGGGCACTTCTGCAATCCCCAACACTGCCGGGGCTGAGGCTCTGATTGCCAAGGGGCTACAGTAGTCACCTGAAGAGCAGCTGACTAAATATTTCTACAGTTACTACTCTGCCATTCCAACTCAGGGTTACCTTGATGTCTGACCAAGTCTGGATGCTGGTCAGCAGGACTGGCCTATGCTCTGTTTGCCCGGGGTTGAGAAATGAAAGCCAGGTTCTCAACATCTGCTGTCTCAGCAACTCCTGATCTGAGGTCAACCAGGAAGGCTGTGGGTCTCAGTGCTTATTCAGTTGTTTGACTTTTTTCAGTGTTTGTATAGGTTTCTAAAGGGCAGGAATTATTTGTGTTTCATTTGTTCTGTTTTTGCTAGGCAAAACAATATACTGTATGTACATAGCTGCTTGATAAATGGGTTTTTTTGGTAATAATAGTGATAGTGATGGGTATACTAAAACAGTGGCCTCAACATTCTCTCTCTCTCTCTCTCTCTCTCTCTCTCTCTCTCTCTGTCTCTCTCTCTCTCTGTCTCTCTCTGTCTCTCTCTCTGTCTCTCTGTCTCTCTCTTTCTGTCTCTATCTCTCTTTCTCTCTCTGTCTCTCTTTCTCTGTCTCTCTGTCTCTGTCTGAATCTGTCTCTCTCTCATTTCCCCTCACCTTTTTCCCCCCTCTCATCCCTCTCTCTCTCTCTTTCTGTGCCCCCCCCTTCCCCTTTCTCTTCCTATCTCCCACCCCTTTCTCTGTAGGGTGTTATAATAGGTAGGGTACTCTACCTAAGTCGGAAAGACATGGATTTAAATTCCACCTGACATTGAGAGCTGTGTGATCTTGGGCAAATCACTTCACCTCCACCTGTCTTTGCTTTGTGTTCCAAATCTGTAAATTGAAAGGATTGGATGCAATGACCTCTAAAATGCCTTACAGCTCAAAGTCTATGATCCTATCTATTACTTTTGTTAAATACCAGGCTTTGTGCTTAGTGGTAGAACTACAAAGAATGACAAAAACACACTTCTTGCCCTAAAGGAGCTAACGTTCTAATTGGGAGAGGTAAAGAATTATGTGACTTCACCTTTTTATATAGGACACGTTCAAATATGTTATGATATAATTTTAAAACACTTTCAAATGTAGTATCTCCTTTGATCCTTTCAATATTGCTCTGAAATAGAAAGGGCAAGTGGAATTATTGCCAATTTACAGATGGAAATTGAGGCTGTTCCTTCCTTAAGGTCACATAGCTAGCTAATGGTGAAGGAAATTAGTACTGTTTTTTTTTTTCCCTTTTAAAGATAGAGGTAAAAAGGAATATGGTAATGTCAGTAAGATAGTGAAAAACATTGAGCTTTCTCATCTATGGGTATAATATAGCTTGACATATACATATATATTTATCTTAGTTAATTATATTATTATTATTATATATTAGTTAATATCTGGGGACAGAAGAAATATAGATGCCTATGATAGTAACAGATTTGGGTATGTGAAGGGGGTGTGATAGTATCAAATTCTCTTGTTGAGATTTTTATTAATCTTTACAGCCACATAAAAAAGAAATCAGGAGATTCAAAAAGCAAGGAACTGTGCTTTTATGGGACAGGGAAGTATATTTTCATTATTTTAGCAGACATTTAGATAGTGACCTATCAGTGTTCATGAGTCTTGTATTTGACATTACAAACTATGGGTGCCATTTCATTTTGTGTTGTATAGAACACTGCTAAAAATCTAGGTGGTGTGGGATATTTAGCTTAATATGTTGGGATATTTTTACTCCATGTAGTCATATGTTGAAAATTCTTAACCTGTCATCCAGGCACCCCATCCATGGACAGATTTTTGTGAGGTCCATCATCTGGTATGGGGAAAAAGAAATCTTTATTTTCACTAACTGAAATTTAGCACTTGCTTTAATCATGAATGTAGGCAACAAACTATAGTGGTACTGGTGGTACCTTCAACTTTGTCATCAATTAAAAATCACAGTTATTTCATATCACATTATACTTTTGGCAGATATCTAGAAATATCATTTAAGTTCATCGTTACCTTGAAATTATCATTGTAATCAGAGCTTCCACCAGACATATTTACTGTATATCAAGTGCATTTTTAAATATGTTGCTCTGTTTCATTCAATATAATTGCTTTCCTTTGTAATCCCACATATGTTATTTTATGCATTTAAAAGCATTTTTTATGAGATAGAGGTCCATAAGTTTCACCAGATTGCCAAAAGGGGTTTATAACACACAAAAAGGTTAAGATGCCTCAGTTTAGATGGAATACTAATAAACTGATTTATAGTGATCATGCAATGAGAATAATTTATAGTAGGAAACAAAGAAAGATGTAAAGTGAAAAGGTACATGCTTATTATTTTGGTAGACTTGCTATAACTGACTTTTTGAGATATATAGCAATGTACACCATGTACTTGAGGGCGGGATTGAGTCCTTAGCATTGTCACTTAGAAACACAACCACTAATTATCACTACAGAGATTTGAGTCCTAGAAGATGCTCTTTTCTTTCTTTCTTCTTTTTTTTTTTTATAAATCAGGTACAGCTTTCATAGCCTACTGTGCATTGAAAGAAAATCAGAGGATGACTTTACAGATTTCAAAGATTTGTTTTCCTTCAGAAAAAAAGTTCATGACTATACATTTAAAAATGAAATTACGTTTTTAAAGCATCCAGAAAAGTATTAGAAATCTATCTCATATAAACGGTCTTTTTCCTTTTATATTGCCCCCCTACCAAAGAATTCTCATACTCTTCTGAACAGTTTTCTAGCCTTACCAGATACATGGAAATTCACTACTTTTGCTGACAAACAAAATGCCACGAGATTTGTCATACAAATCACATTAGAAGAGGTTCCAAAAACTTGACGACGTTGACAGTTGTTTTCAGCAAATGGCTGCTTTACTCTCGTACTGTCAATGTTGATGTCCTGGTGCACATGCAAAAGAGCAATGTGATTAAGGCAAGCTTGTCCATGGGCGATCTGAGCCAAGTTTTCAGTCTCCGTGTGGCACTGAAAGATTGCTCAGCTGTTGCAGATAAGGCAAGAATAGCTAGCAGATTTCTGCCATTTAAAAAAAAAATCTCCAGATATATATTCTGTAGGAATTTGCCAACATCTGCTACTGACCTAAAGTTCTGGATAAAAGAGGCTTGGGGGGGGGAGTTCATTTCTTGTATAGTAATTGACAATAGAATTGGTCAAAATCACTCTATTCTTGAAATAAGTTATCTCCACCAAGATAGAATGAAGGATAATTTGCTACCCTTGTATATTCTATTCTCTGTTATTATCTCCAGACCTACATACTTTTTTATTCTACTTGTTGAATGTATCATCTAAGGTTTTCTCAAAACTATGCACACACATATACACATGTAAATATATGCATGCACATATATGTATGTGGACACATGCAAATATATGTATATAGACACATATATAATATATACATATATTGGTGTCTATATACATAAAATGTGTGTGTATGTGTGTGTGTGTGTTTGTGTGTGTGTGTGTGTGTGTGTGTGTGCGTGCGCATCCCATCATGATAATTATTTGGACAAAGGATTTAAATACTAAATGATTTTGGTGATTCCACAGAAGGCATTCTCTTAATGCTTATATTTTTTAAAGGGCTTTCTAGAAGGCTTTAGATGATAGAAGCTAAATAATTCTGAAAAATTATCCTTTTAAGTTTGCTCCTCCATATGAATGGTCTATCTACTGAAATATGATAAATTTCTTTTACTTAGCTATAGGGTACTTACGCATATATATACATATATACATATTAACCTATACATATACAGTTTATACACACACATTTATGTACATCTATCTATCTACACACATGAATGTGTGTGTATCGCATAATGGTTATTTTTTGGACAAAGGATTTAAACACTAAATGATTTTGGTGATTCTACAGAAGGCATTCTATTAAAGCTTGTATTTTTAAGGGATTTCTGGAAGACTTTAGAATAGATGATAGAAGTTAAATAATTCTGAAAAATTATTTTACTTAGATATAAGGTCATAGATTTCAAGCTGGAAGGGAGATAGTGAGTGGCAGAGCAGGGGGGAATATGAAGGAAGGTCTCCATTCTCCCTCCAGCATCCTTTCCATGAGTACTTAACAGCCTCAGAATTTTCAATATTTAAACAAATGATGGAGCAAACATTTCACAACCTCTCATATCACTCTTCGAAATTCAGGTTCTATTTTGCTTTCAGGATAAGCTAAGGGTTGACATTTTTAAGTCAGCAAATCTTTTGATGACGTTTTGTTTTAAGGGTCAATTAAAAGAAAAAAAGTGATATCACTTCAAACCTATCTCGTAAGAATGGGTGTGTTACTTGATTTGTCCCTTCTTGCTTTTGGTCATCTTCTAGTACAGCTGTGTGCATTAACTGTCTGACTTCACTTTGAAAATCTTAAGCCACATTCTTAAGAACAGTTGCTTCATGTTGGTTGAAATTCTCTGTGGCCCCTTTTTTCCATTCACCAGAGCCGACAGCAACCAAAGCAGACACATAGTTTCCAAGAACTTAAGCACATTTCGTAGTTCCTGAATTCCAGCTATTTCCTACAGGACTAGGAAAGGCACATACAGATAGTGTTTAAAAGTTTATTGCTGTAAAATAGAAGGGGAAAATGGACATAAAAATTGTGACATTTTATTTTAATTTTACTTTAAATATCTTTTTGTTTTTCAGTGTTGTCGCTAGCATGTGCATATAATCTGAAAATTCCATTCATAGTAGAAGATGAATCCCCTGGCCCTGTGATAAGTCATTATCACATACTTAGCTTATAAAGAAAAAAAATCCTTTAGAAATAATTAAGGATGAAAAATGACTCAAACTGAAGGGGATGGCTGATTTCCCTGAAACCGTTTTTATTTTCTAGCCTAGATCTACATTTTTCTCTATAAGCATCTTTAGGTTGTACTAAAAATACAGGCATTCAAAGTTCAGATTTTAAGTCCAAAATTACTGCTTTTCAGATCCTTTGAGTCATCTAAAAAATGGGTCAAAGCAACAGTGCATAATTTGAAAAGTTAACAAAATGTTGCCAATGGAAATAACCCAAAAGTCAGTGTAATTGCAATAACCTTTAACGCCTATGTCTTTAACAGTGTCAAATATATAATATGTGTGTGTGTCTGTATGCATACATATCCATCCATCCATCCACACACATACACATTTATATTTTAGGAGCCCAAATTCTGTGCAGAATGCTTCATAGTGTCAGCACCTTTGTTTCTGCACAGTTGAAGGGTTGGGAAAGAGGATGGATGGGAAGAAAACGTTTCTTATCAATTGAGCAGATTCTCTGATTAAAGTACTTCAAAAAGAAAGACGGACTTTTAATGTTGAGAAAGAATAGCATATAAAAAAAGGAAAGGTGTGCATCAAAAGAGGAAAAGATACATTTGGGGCACTCATTGAAATAATAAGGGAACGTTCTCCTTTTCAAAAATATACTTTCTTTTTCTAATCATTCATACTTCTGTCAATAATAGCCTTTTTATTTGCTAAATAAAAATCATGGAGAAAGAAATGCTGCATCAGTTTTGAGAATCACTAAGTCCTAGCACTGGCTTCTTGTTTTGATGTTCCTATGTTCCTCCTCTTCCCCCCTCCCCTATAGGATAATGGTTCTTTTCTAACTTCTGTATTCTAGATTCAAGGACTCCATAAGAGTTTTGTGCAATGCCTTGCATGATATACTATAAATAACAGAAGGGGGTGAGGAGAGAAGGAGGGAGGGAAGGAGGGAGGGAGGGAGGGAGAGAGACAGAGAGACAGAGACAGAGACAGAGAGAGACAGAGAGACAGACAGAGAGAGAGACAGAGACAGAGAGAGAGGGAGGGAAGGAGG
>CM053594.1:344997022-345021745 GCA_028646575.1 Pseudocheirus occidentalis | reverse complement strand
AAGAGAGCAGAGCAGGGAAGGGGCTTTACAGTGGGATTGCTGTTTTAGGGTTGGGACAGGGGCAAGATGGGGAGAAAATTTGTAATTCAAAAATGCAATGAAAATGAATAATGTAAACAAGAAAACAAATAAAAATTAAAACAATTCATAGATACAATTTTCTTTAAAGAAAAATAACAATGAGACACATATGAAAATTTATGGGATGTAACCAAAGCAATTCTTAGGGGGAAATTTACATCTCTAATAACACATGAATAAAATAAAGAAAGAGCAGATCAACAAATTTGAAATGTAACTAAAAAAAAGATAAAAACAAAATAAAATCCTCCAATTAAACACCAATTTGGGAATTCTGAAAATTAAAGGAGACATTAATAAAATTGAAAGAAAACTAGACAAGAAATATCTTAACATCACCAATAAACACTATGGTGTTACTTTTCTAGAGACATCCTGGAGAATGAAGTCAGGTAGACTTTAGGAAGTATTGCTAATGATAATTAATAATTAATTACTTAATTATGAGAATAACTGGTAACTAATGATAATAATGGCCATTGCTAGTGGAGGGGATGGAATTCCAGCAGAACTGTTTCAAATCCTAAAGGAAAATGCTGCTGAAGTGCTCCATTGAATATGCCTGCAAATTTGGAAAACTCAACAGTGGCCACTAGATAGGAAAAGATGACTTCTGCCCCAATCCTAAAGAATGGCAAGGCCAAAGAATGTTCATATTACCAAAAAAATTGCATTCATTAACATGCCAGCAAGGTTATGCTTAAGATTCTGCAAGTTGACTTCAGATGAGGGTGAAAAAGCTCACTTGAAGACTACCACAAAAACAAAGAAAGAAACAAAAAGACTTAGATCTTGACAACTGGTCCCATCATTTCCTGTCAAATAGAGGGAGAAGAAATGGAAGGAGTGTCAGATTTTATGTTCTTGGCCTCAAAGGCCACTGTAGATGGCAACTGCAGTCATGAAATCAAAAGACAATTGTTCCTTAAAAGGAAAGCTATGGCAAATTTAGACAGGATACTGAAGAGATCACTTCATCAACAAAGATTTGGATAGTCAAAACTGTTGTTTTTCCAGGAGTAATGTGTGACTGTCAGAGTTGGACTATAAGGAAAACTGTGCACTGGAGAAGTGACGCTTCTGAATTGTGGCACTGGATAAGATTTTTGAGAATCCTCTGGACAGCAAGGACATCAAATCACTCAATACTTAAATAAATTAAATCATTTTATTCACTGGAAGTTCAAATACTGAAGCTGAAGCTTTAATATTTTGGCCACATAATGAGAAGACAGGGCTCATAGGAAAAGACTCTGATTTGTTCTCCATAGTTTAATTTCTGCCTTCTCTGTAAGCACCTCTATGACTATGAGGTTTTGGTCCAAGTGTAATGATTCTGCTATCTCTGATGGATAAATTCATTTTCTTTTCTGAATATTTTCCATTGTTATTCTGTTTATAGTATTCCTTCAGTCTTGAATGCCTTTGGGATGACTTTACTTAGCTGGACATCTTGAAAAGTTTCTTTAAAATATTTAACCCTTTACTTTCTGCTTAATGAGATCACATTATTCATATTCATCTATCATATTTCTTTGAAAGATTTTACAAATGAGTTTATATTACAACATGGTGTTGGGTTTATCAGCTATATTTCTCTGGCAAGTGTTGGCTGACTAAGAGGATTTCTGGATCCTTTTGGTTTCCTTCTTTTGGTAATAAATTTGTGGCGGCTAATCTATATAACATTATTATAACTGGTCCTTATGTCATTTGTCTTGTCCACTTCTCATTTTTATTTTTAATTATTTGTTTTTACAATTCAGAGTTGTATTAATTTATTTGCTTTATTTTTCTCATTATTCTTTCTTTTTATTTTATTATTTATTTGTTTATTTATCAATGTTGGTCTTTGATTTACAAGTTGTGGTCCTACTGTACATTGACAACTGACTCTGGAATAACACATCAATAGCAGTTCTTTTCCTAACTATGAAAATTTAATCTACTTCATTTTTTGTGGTATCATTTCATTCTTCATGATGTTCAGTTTATGAACAGTTCGTTATATAGAAGAGTTCATGATATAGATGTGAATCATCTACAAATTGTAGATTCCAATATTCTCACAATTCCAAATATTGATTTCCCATGTATTTCTCCCCATGCTCACATTTTCTCACCATTGCATTGAAATCATCAAGTATCAGAGTGTATTGTATGTTGATCAAATTTCAGGGCCTTCTCAAAATCTTTGTATATTTTCCTTGCCATCTTGCCCTCAAAAGCTCAATAATGTTGGTGCAATAGCTAGTATTATTTGCCCGATTGCCTTTTTGCAAATACTTGTTAGTACTACAAGATATAATGGTTAAATGGCCTATGAAACAATTTTTATTCTTGCTTTTGGCCACATGGTAAAATCCACTCTGATGACTCTTATCTTTGCCTCTCTAAGGATTACCTGCTAGTCACCCTTCCGTTTAACTGCAACTTCCTTATTCCTCCCACTCTCCCTTATAACAAGGGTACAAATATTTAATATGATGCAGTTCCTCCAACATGTGTCTACTTGCAGGTCAGTAAACAAGGATCTCACATTAAGAATACAAATTGTTAGGTTAAAGTTAGTTGGGTTTTCTGAAAACTGTGATTCTTTGCACCTTAGAACTCTGCTCCATCTCACAATAATCTGTCACCATCACTATAGAGGAAGAATAAGGATACAAAGGACATTTTAGAATTCTTCCTTGTTTCATGGATAACTATGGCCAAAAAAAGAGAAAGAAATCCCATGTGGCCATCCTACTGGTAATATGTCTCTTCATAATTAACTAGGTTGGTCCTGAGATTTAGGCTATATCCTGACAAATAATTATAATCACATGATAAGTAAAATTGAGTATAAAGAGATTGTTCTCACAAGACCTGGAGTCTAGTCTTATCTTTGCTATTGTTTTTTTTTTCTCTGCAAAAAGAGGGCATTAAACAAAATGATTTTTAATACCCTGATAGCTCCAAATTTTCATAATTTATTAACAAAAATTTTAAGAGGGCGCTCAGCTCTTTCTAGGGAGAACTGAAGCTAAACTATTCTAAGCAGATAGTAGAATCAAAAGATCTAGAGATTATCCAATTCCATCCTAATGTTTCTCATATAAGGAAAATGAAACTCTATGAGGTAACATGACTTTAGATATGTATTATTTCTTAAAGATTTTCTGGGACAAAAGTACCCCAATATTCATTATCTCACAGTTTTCACAATTAGAGAAGACTTTGAGTTTTATGTTTATAATTTATTGTTCTCTACCATGCAGTAGAAATAGATTAAAACCACCTTTGGTATTTCTTTGCCACTTGAGCTTGTAGTTTATTAGTGGAAGGTAGGTTACAGATCTTCTTGTCCTCTCTCCTCATTTTATAGGACACAGAAGCCCCAAAAAGTTTAAATAACTTGCCCAAGATCACAGATGCAGTGTCATGGCTGGTATTCAAATCCATCCCCTGACTCTAAATCTCTTGTATAGGTGCTTAATTATTGCTTTTTAATTGGGTGATTGTGTGATTTATTAGTGGTCAGGGTGTATGAAGGGTCATGAATATGGATATTGAAGTCATCATGGATGACTACAAAAGTTGCACTGAACGGACATATCTGGGTAGAAAATATTTTTAACAAGTGTGATTAAAAACCATTAATCTCTACAGTTTCTTCTTCCATTGGTTAGACAGAATTGTTTCCCCTTAAACAACATGTGGAGTGATGCCTATGTTTATTCTAGGGCCTTCCCAAATGGCTTGGTCTGATCCAGGTCTTGGTCCACTAGAATCATGCCTGTAAGCAGAGTATAGGATATACTGAATCTAGTGGCAAGATTTCTTGGTTGCATGCAAGGAAACCATTGTTCAAGCTTTTATTTAACTACTAACTGGCTCAATAACCTTGGATTTGGCTTGTATTTACCCTGGATATATCTTGTATGTGCCTACTTGTTTACATGTTGTCTCCCCATTAGAATATGAGTTCCCTGAGGGTAAGGACCATGTTTGATTTTTTCTTTGTTTTGTTTTGTTTTGCTTTCTTTCTTTGCGTTTCCAGAACTTAGCACAGTGTTTGGCACATTGTATACTCTGGTGGGTGAACTTAATAAATGTTGTTGATTTGTCTTGGGTAAATTTGTGAATATGAGAATGTTGTTTTGTGGGGTCTGAAGAATGGTTTCCCTGCTTCATTCTGTTCCAGATTGATTCTCTTCCAGTATCGAAGCTGTGCAAATGAAAATTTAAATTGTAGCTGGTGTATTCTCTGGGCACAAGCTTGGTTGCATAGGGGAATATAGGAAAGTGACAAAAGGAGGTTCTTCTTCTCTTTTTAGCTAGCAAAGTGTATCACTAACACCCTCCAAGGAATTAAGGGGGAGATTCTAACCTATTTTGGAAACTCAATAGAACTCACAGAGATCACTCCATTTGTCACTGAAATGTGACAATGATATAGAGCAACGCCATTCCACTGTGGGGCTGGCTATGAAGAGTACCTTTTCCAATGTAGAAATTAGGTCAGAGGAAATTTAGGTCAAAACCTTATGAAAAACACTCCTATACCTGAAAGGAATCAGGAGAACTTTTTTCAAACCACAAACAGTAAGGACATTATTTTTATATTTTAATCTGGAGAAAAAAAATGGCTCCTTCCGCAGCACAGAGACATAAATAAAATGATTATTTTATTTATTATCTGCGGCACAAATTACCTACATCACGAATGCAGTTTCTGAAAACCAGAAGTATGACCTTAAGCAACTCTAGGGATCCATTCACTCAGACTACTTCAGCTGTGAGCCCGTGAGGACATCCAAGATTGGTTAGGGCATGCTAGCAAGAGAACTAAACTCTACTCTCCTTTAAATAATTCCTCATTGCATGGAGAGTTTTTCTGGCTAAGCCAAATAGTTAATAGAGGGCTGGAAGAATAAGTGATAGCTTGAAAGTGTTAAAAAATAAATCTTTATCTATATCCCTAGTTGCTTCTCTGGGGACTTGAGGTTATTTGATCAAAATCCATAGATTGTGAAAGAACGGAGTGGAATGTTATTTAATAAATGAAAGGGTACTTTTACAGAAGCCCAATTTGACAGGTTGCCAGTTTAAGCAAAAAATGAATGAATGGTATTAAACATGAGCATGGTTTTTATTTTCCTTGGTCATATGACCACCTTTCTCACTACATTCATCAGCCCCCAGTGCCTGCTTTCGGCAGCGGAGATTTCATTATTGCTCCTAATTCTGGTTTTGTAGCACATTAAACTTTCAAACAGTTAACGACTCTGGTATTCTGTCTTTCCAGCTTTACCTTTCACAAAAGCACAGGGAAAGGGAAAGAAATGACAGTGAGACTGAATTATGAACTTTTAAAGTTGGGAACAAGCAACTCCTTGT
Source organism: Pseudocheirus occidentalis (assembly GCA_028646575.1). Lineage (NCBI taxonomy): Eukaryota > Metazoa > Chordata > Mammalia > Diprotodontia > Pseudocheiridae > Pseudocheirus > Pseudocheirus occidentalis. The sequence continues at coordinate 345,016,282 of CM053594.1, read as the reverse complement.
ATCATGAGAGCTCGGCTCCTTTCTCTTGATTAACTGTCAGTAATAGGTCAGTCAGAGCACCAGGTGACATAGTAATGATGGTTGTAGCAGACAGCCCAGGTAAATCACGCATGTCAGCTGCAAAGGACCAAGGGAAGAGCTCTTTTAGACTTCTTTTTAGCACTCTGAGCACACCACAAACCCTCCATAGAAAATAGCTCATTTCCTGGAGAGTTTTTTTTTTTCCTTCAGAAGAGAGTTCAGACTTTAAAATGCTGTATGGCTGGGTCTTGATTGGAATTCACCTTGCATATTACCTTTGGTCTAGGACCAATTACTATATTTTTCATACTTATAACTTTAAATAGTGCACATCTAAATACATGAAACTGCTTCAGGGAATTCATTATTTGTACTAATCAAGACACAGTTGTGTAAACGTGTTATTATTAGACTATGATTTAAACATCCATTTCTTAGGGAAATTATTATAATTTAGACATTCTTTCAAAATGGTTCTGCTTCCCCCACTCTCACCCCCACCTGCAAGTGAGCAATTGCTCGTATAGATGCTAAGACTTTTCCATTTGAGATATTGAACCCTAAAGTGAGAATTTTGGTTGTGTTCATGTTTGTATTTGTGTATGTATCTCTTTCTCTGCCTTCTTTCATTTCTAGAGTTAAATATACACGTATACATACATACACATATATACTGCTGGTACAGCTAGGTCCCTATTAGTGTGAATAATGGACCTTGTGCAATGGGCACATGTATTCAAATAATTATGCAAAATATAGTAATTGTTTATAGATTACAGTCCAGTGCAGATATGCAATAAAATTTCAAATAGTGTGGCAACTTCATGGTTTCCATTAATTATAATAATTAGGACCTAGCTGTGTATATGTAGGTGTATATAAATGCATACATGTATGATGATAAAGACATAGTGAGCATAATTAGTTTGTAGCCTATTACTAACAATAATATGTATAATAAGTTGCCTAAAATATATTTCAGTATTTTAAAGAATTTATATAGTCTCCTTGATGGGTATTCCTTCCAATGGGAAAGAGTGCCATGCATCCATGTTATATCATCATGTAGAAATTCTGCCATATCCTGCAATAAATCCTTCATAAAGGCAAAGAAGGAGGACAGAAATGCCACCAATACCTTGGAGATTTTTCCTAGATAATTTGATATTGAATACATATCAAAACAACCCATAAATTGTCTGTAGATTATTTCCCATGCTTTCTATATGACTGGCCCATTTCTTTTTTCTGGTCATTAAATTCTGAAATAATATCTTATATATTGCTTTTCTTGTACTATTATTATTCAAAGGACTATGTTGTACCCCACTCACACCTATTGTGCTTCTCTTCATTGTCCTTAAGGTAACCTATGTCTTTTATTATTGAGATACAGTCTAGTTTTAGGACTTCAGACACCAAGCATCCTTGGCAAGATATTGATATTCAAAAGATCAATCATTATTTCATTGAAGGACTTGATGTTATTAAAAGCACTGCACAAATTCCCTAAGGCAATCAAACCTATTCTTCTCCTAGTCAATTCGGGGTTCAGTTTATCTATGGGCTTTCCATAAACTTCATATTATATTTTGGATAACATACATTATATTATGTTATATTAATTATATTTTATTATATATGTAAGAAATTATCATTTCAACAATAGACATTCTTCATCACCTTGGATTTTCTTTTGAGTGAATGTGATTCTCATTTAGGAGAATTTTCAGTATTTTAGGACTTTATGTCACAATATCATCCATAAATGTTGGATTGAAGTTCTCATTTAGACTTTATTCTCCATGACAAAAACCTTTGGTAAGTATGTGCTTCCTTGTGGTCGTTTTTCAGTTGGGTTTGACTTTTTGTGACCCCATCTGGGCTTTTCTTAGCAAAGGTGTCAGACTAGTTCATCATTTCCTTCTTTGTCTGATTTTACTGATGGGGAAACTGAAGCAGAGCTAAATGACTTGTCCAAGGTCACATAGCTAGAGTCTGAGACCAAATCTGAACTCATTTTTTCCTTACTCCAGGCCCAGCCCTCTACTCACTGTGCCAGCCATGCTTTAGTTGTTAATAGTAATTATAGTATTGTTGAACAAAGTTGTTTCAAATATAACATTTTTAATGGTATCTGTTATGACTTTGATATAAGTAAAGTTAACACCTTTTTGGGTGAAAATCATTAGGGCTAAACTGAATCAAATGCATTTTTATGGCCAATATACATAAGAAAAATGGAATTACATAATAAAAATGGCATTCTGTAATTTTCATAACTTTTATTCAGTGATGTGATTATGTGGATAGAGTGTGTGTGTATATTTATATCTGTATCTAGATAGATAGATAGATAATTTATTCATTTTTGTTTTTGCAAAAGCCTGCATGTTCCTTCTCATATTTTCATCAGAGATTTTTTTTTGTTGCATTTCTAAATTATTCTCATAAAGATTTATAGAGATGGGAAAGTACATTTCTTATTGTATTTGTTGCATACATCAAAATCATAAAAGATTCCTTGAAATATGTCATATTAGAAGCTCTTTTTTCAACTTTGAGCATTGATTACTTAGTGCCCTCAACATTGTGTTACTTCTAGGAGGGACCTTCTCTGTATATACTTGGTCTAGTCCAGCTACTCTTTCCATCTTTATTTTCTTTAGTGTAATTTTCATTTCTTTTTATAACTACAGATGGACAGTAATAATGGAGTCAAAATATGGTGGTTCCCTTTTCATTAGTAGTGAAGAGGTTATTATAAAAATTGTATATTTTTTAAAGTTTTCATCTGTTTGTTGCATTCCTGCCAGTTATATCAATGATAGCGTAGACCTTAGGATGAATTTGCTTAACTATACCTCTAGTCATATTTTCTTTAAACTTAGTTTTCTCCTCTACTACTTCCCATTGCTTTATAAGGAAATAATGTTTATAATCTTCTTCTATTCTACCTTTTAAGTTTTGAGAAATGATTTATATTGTAACCTGGTATTTCTCTTGGCTGATTTCTCTCTATACACAGAAAAGAGAACTTGTGTGCTGACTGAGGTAGTTTCTAGGCTTTTCTGCTCTTATTGTTATGACAATTGATTTATACCAGTTAAACTACTTTAGGAGATGGTAATATGTATCAATATCTCTTGCTTTATCTACTTCCTAAATGAATAAAACATTTTTCCATCAATAGTTTATTTAAACAGTTCAGCTCTTAAAAATGAATCTTTTTTTGTTGTTGATATAATGAATTATTTCTCTCAATAGTGTGACATAACTTCTATGCTTGTTCTTCAGATTTGTGCCCTAAGATAATAGTTGCCTTACTACACAATAATTAAGAAATTACTTCTACTTCAGTAACTAGTTATTGCTTTTTTTTAAAAAACAAATCAGTTTCATCATTTTGTTTATTTGTGACGTTATTTGGTGCTCACTCACCATCTTCAACACTTTTGTCTCTTTTCTTGAAGAATATATAGGGACAAGCCTTCTGCATCATTTAGATTTTTCTGTTTGCAAACACTTATCAAAATCATTACAATATGAGCCAAATAATTGTCCCCAGGAATTATGCTCCTTGCTGAGTTTGGAAAGAGAAAAAAACCCACACCATTAGCTCCTTTATTTGTCTTTCTTAGGAGAACCTATGAGCCACCCTTCCATTTAGATGCAATTCCCTTTTGTCTTCTGCTTTCACTTGCAGTGACAATATCAGTGTTGATTTGGTTCTTTTCTTCCTGTAGTGGATCCACTTGCTTTTCGCTAGGTGATGATGTAACATTTAGAATGCCAATAATTAAGTCAATGTTTATGAGTGGAACTTCATGGTCTTTACTTCCTTATCTACTATCCTACCACCATTGTTGCAGAAGCAGAAATGTTACTGAATGCAATATTTTTCTCCAATTTTATTAGGAACTTAAATATCAACAAACATGAACATTTCAACATGCAAAGAACAGAAACAAGAATTATATGTGAAACTGCTACCTTCTGTTATTTACCACTTTTAAAGATACATATTAAATTTGACATTATAATAACAAAATTCCTGTGCTTTTCTTTATCCACTTCTGAGCATCTTTCTGCTCTCTCCTATGTGTTTTTTTTAAAATTTTTATCCACATTATTTCTTTCTTTTACAATCTTATATTTGTCTTTGTTTTGTCATTTGCCTTGGCCAAATAATTAATCGCCAAGAGACCAGTCTGTTGGTGAATAAAGTCAGAAAAATCTATGTCTGACTTTGGATTGGTAGGCCAGGATCACATTCAAATGACTATTTTATTACATTGCCAATCTGGAAACTTGATGACACTATCTCATATGATAAAGAAGCATCTATGCTATGAGGCTCTATTGAGAATACACAATGGTTCCAAGTGACAATCCAGCTTACCTGAGTCTAAAAGGAAGAAAGAAAACCACATGTGAAAACATTTGGCAATATGTTCATTCAGGATATATATGATGGGATTTCTTTGTCATTTGTTTGCCTTCTATTTGGTAGTCACACTCAACGATAATTATTGGAGAAATGGTTTTTCTACTTTATTGTATCCAATTTAACATAGAGTTGTGGAGTTTGGAAAAGTGCTGAAAATGGGTTTTGGTAGCCTGAATTGCTTGTGTAATCACAAATGCAGTTATGCTTATTCCATTTTTAAAAGAAACACTGTCAATCTAGTAGAAATGAAGCAGATATCACAATGTTTCTACTTTGTCTTCTGAAGAGTGCATATGCTTTCCATGGTGATTGCAAGTATATAATCGCATAAAGGTGACTGTATCGAAAAGATCAGAGATGATAGTGGGACCAGGCAAATCACTTTATCAATTGCTTGTTATAGCTATTTCTCAATATTTCACACTGTTGAGGGGATTTTATTATTATGAAACTGTCTTATCATACTCTCTAGACTTTTTTTTTCCTAAAGAGGTTATCTTTCAGCATTGACATAAAACACTTGAAATATGAAAGAAAAAGACAATTAAAAAGGAAGTTTCAGGCATATCCAAAAGTGGGGAAATCTTAGTGTACATTACCTAAATATTTACTTTTAGAGCAGCAGTTCTCAACCTGTGGGTCACAACCCTTTTGGGGGTTGCCTAAGACCATCCAAAAACACATATTTCTGATGTTCTTAGGAACCAAGACACCGCTCCTCTATCAGTCTCCAGGCGGGGCTGCACACATACAGATACAGCCACATATGAGTATTAAAGGGTCATGGCATTAGGAAGCTTGAGAACCACTGTTTAAAGCATTGTTAAGTCCCCTCATCTCCATGTTTCACCAGCTAGCTAATTTCCTGCTACATTCTGAGTTAATGCCTACTCTTTTCTATCTTTAACAGAATGCTAGGTCTGAAGAAGCAAGAAGCTGCCATACTGAAATTTTAGTCCAATATTTTCTACTTATTTAACCCTCATTGCTTCCTGTTTATGCCTTTGAGCTATTGCGCTAAACAAAATTAATCCTATAGACTGTGGATTCATATCCTGTGACCTATTTTGAGGATTATTTGAAATATTTTATTGTATATTAACAATATTTCTTCAAACATATCATTATAAGGTTTTTCTACATTCCTAGGGCATTTTGTCATATCTCAGAGGTGTTAGTTGATCACGGTGTCAGAGCTTCTAGCTCCTAAGGATTTTGAGTAGGGGGACAAAAGGGAGTTTCTACTCACCTACTGACATAGTCTTTTATAGTCACTATTGGAATTTTACAACTAATATATTGTCGCATAATTCATCACGATGACACTTGAAAATCCGCATTTATTGCTGTTGAGATTTAGGATTTTAAGGGTGGTTGAGAACCCAAAATATGGACATGTTGGGTACTGCTCAATTAGTTCCACTCAAACCTTCTCTCAGTCAAATCAAAGCAAAGTTTATTATAGATTTGCATTAATGGGTAGACTCTCAAGAAGCCTAAGTATTTGAGAGCTTGTATTGACAAGCAGGCCAGAACAATCTGACACAGAATGAGTCTGTGCTTAATTTAGTCTCTGTACCTTCATGGAGGCAAGATGGATCTTTTCCCACAGAAAGACTGTGGGAGGGATCTAGTGTAGAGAGGGGTTTGAGGAGGGTCTTGAGGAGAAGTCTAAGGAGGATCTTGAGGAGCTGAGAAGAGACTCTAGGAATGGGATTAAGGGTGGGAAATAGCCGAAGGCTACCTGGAGATTTGGACAATGGAAGACCAGTCTGGTTTAAGGGTAACAGATTTGGGTATAAATATTTTGATAGGATCACGGGTGGGAAGTCGCTGGACAATGGAGGGCTAAGTTAGGTTAAGAGTAACAGATTTGCGTTTAGCAATAATGAAAGGCTTATGGTCTCATGCAAATGCCTCATCAAATGTGAAGATTCAATAAGAGTTCAAGGGGTTTCCCAGAGCCTGAACCCCATCATTACCATAACATAATTACTTCAAAAACAATGTGAAGGGTATATAGTTACAGATAAAGTGAACTCTTCTAAATGTATCAATTTTGGATTCTGTACAGTATACTTTTTTTCTACTAGCTTATCAGTACTGTTTTACATTTTGTGAAATCTGATTCTCTGTTTTTTTCATGTGGGACATCTAAATGTTTGAGACCAGTGAGAGGTTCTCCTTATCTTATTTTCCACATCATAATGAAACCATAGATAGTAACCGGGAAAAGTCTCAGAAGCTTACAATCCTCTCCTGAACCCAATTTACTGGTCTGCCTACAAAGTGTTGAACTTTCTCCTTTTGCCCAAAGCAGGTTAATGTTTTGACTTCAAAGGTCACCATAACAGGAGATCAGTGAAAATTAAACATAATTTTAAAAACATAAGAGCAGGAAGACACCCACAAAACTGGGTACATGGATTGAAAACTAGATGGGTGGCCAGACTAAGCCCAGACAGTCCATCAACAGCTTAACCACAGAACAGACCAGAGCTAACTCCAAAGTTACTAACTAATCAAGAAGGCATTTTCTCTTTCCTTAAGAATTCTCTTTCCATTTATTACCATCAAGAGGTAGGAAAAAGAGTTGATTTTCTTGGGTAACTTCATCTACCTTTATTCCTTATTATAAAGTAACTTTTATGAAAATGTAAAATGTATCCACCTATGGGCACTTTGTTAATATAAAACACAACCAAAGAAGGTGGCATTTTACTGAGACAGCAATAGAAATGAGCGTAAATAATCCCTAACTTTAAATAATAAAAGTTCAAAAAATTCACATAAATTTTTAATGAATTAGCTCATAGTGGTTTCATTACCTTACTTCCTTATGCTCTCAATAGAAATTATAGGTATCTAAAGTCTTACCATTAAAAAAATGCCTGCTGAATCATTTTTTCATGAAACATTTCTTTTCTTGTAATCCACAAGATTTTAGGTTAACTGCACTTCATAGTCACTTCAGAGAAGTATCAAAATTCATTTGGAAATTGAAATTCAGAAGGTGTATGTTACAGATCTCACAACAGGCAGTCAAAGTCACATTTTAGCTTTTGAATATTATTGGAAAATTTAAATATATTTATGTGATATTTTAGTTAACTACTTGAAATATTTTGAAGGTTAAAAGTGAAAATGGAAATTTAACATATATATGTTTATATGTGTGTATATCTATATCTAAATATGCACTATGTATCTTTAAAATCTTAAAACTATTGTAAAACTTTTGGAATGTTATGTATGTGTGTATGTGTATGCATGTATGTATATGCATGTGTAGTTATTAGTAATATATCTTTGTAGACCTGTGCACGTAATACATATAGGATATAAATGTGTATGTTCATTGTATACACATATGTGATTACCTATGCATACAAGCAAACATGTGTGTGTGTGTGTGTATGAGAGAGAGAGACAGACAGAGACAGAGACAGAGAGACAGAGAGAGAACCAACCCTCATTTGTTGGGGGGAAAATCATGATTATGAAATTGTATATTAGGTACTCCTTCAAGAATTTTTTGCCCCATGAAGGTTGGATATGATGATATAATTATTAATTAATATAACTTTCTTAGTTTTTTTAAGAAACATAATTAGGACCACTAACAATTGCAGGCCTATTATATATGTTTTCAAAATCTTGTAGATTCCTTTGTTTAATAATTCTATGACCAAATTACATATTATGGTATTAAAAAAAATCTTGGATACAAATGAACTCTTTATCCCTAAGCATCTTGTGTATGCATACTTGGATAATATTGGAAGCCAAGTAAAGGCATGTATAAAAACCAGTTAAAGTGATGACCATTACCAGAAAAAAAAATCACACAGTTAAAAATTTTCAGAATACTGAGCAGAACATAGGTGAATGTAGCTGAAGGTGTGGAATGGAAATCATTGACCACACTGCTTTCCTTCCCATCCAAATATAGTGCCATAAAGAATCAATCATCTTTATCCATGAGAGGCAACATTTAAAAGAGAGCACTTTCTTGTTTTTCTAAATTGACTTCTTTTGTTTCTTCCTCTTAATTTCTGTAGATCTGTTCTCCTATACCCAGAGAAACATTTCCTCTAAAAAATAATAAAAAAGGCAGTTCAGCCAATCAGTCCAATATGTTAATTGAACCTGATGCTATTTGCATCTACATGCTATCTATATGCTATGCTATCTACATCCATACAATGCTGGGTGCAGTGCCTGGTGCATAGCAGGCACTTGGTCAATACTTATTGACTGGCAACAGTCCCAATCTCTCTGACAAAGAATGAAAGATGCTTTGTCTCATTTAGTTTTCAAGGTCAATTTTGAATATTATATATATACAGAATTCAGAATTTTGTTCTTTCTATTTTCATTTTAGCCATTGTGTATAATTATTTTTACGATTTTGGTTCTTCATTTTCTATCAGTATATATAAGTAAACAAGTCAAAAGCACCTGTTAAGCACCTGATTAATGTGCCAGGTACTGACTTCAGTACTGATTGTACAAATGTAACACCAAGCACAAGCAACTTCCAGGTTCTGATTATGATCATAGTAAATCTACATTTATTCAATAACATATTAAGTCAAAACATTAACAGAAAAGAGAAAAAGCAAAAGACAGGGTAACTCAATCTTTTAGTAAGTTCTCAGTTCAGTCACAAAGTACAAAAATCAAAGTACTCCACCTCCGGTAGTCTCAATTGGAGATTAGTTTCCAATCATAAACAAAGTACATTCCTTTGGTCAGTCACAAAACACAAAGGCCATCCACTCCTAGGTCACAACTAGGTTATGCTATCATCATAGCATTCAATACCGAAGGAAAGGTCTTTTCTTCATAATGACCTGAGGCAAGTCCTCAGTAGTTTCTGTTCCTGGGACAATAAGCCTTAACAAAGATACAACGTAGATACACATTGCTGGCATCCTCATCAATTCACTCTCTGCCTGTGAAATCAACCTAGACCCAACAACAAGGTCTGAGGAACTAGCACAAATCATCCCTACAGTCCCAGGACTCATGAAAACATCAACAAGACCCTCCTCCAGGATTTCTGTAAACATACAACAAGAAAATCCCCTTTCAGGGCTTCTGAACCAACAGTAAGGTCCCAGGAATTCTACAACAACAACAACCTCCCTCATCAGACAAATCTGACCAAGCAACATCAAAACAGATAGACCAGGTAAAGGCACCAGAGTCATGCTTCCTCCCAGTTCAGTCCTCAGTTCTCATTTCTCTCTCTCCAGCAGTAGCAGCAGCCTCCAGATGCCGCCTCCCAGAAGTTCTTCTAGCCTCTCTCTGCTTGAGCCTCTCTCTATCCATGGCACCAGCTCCTCCTAGTTCAGCCCCTTCTCATCATGTCAACAAGTCCATCCCATTGTAGGGTTCAAATTCCATTACCATTACAACAAAGAAAAGAAAAAAACAGTCCCAGTTATCCAGAAGTTCATAGTCTTCTTTGCTACTTTGTATTCTTCTTATTCATCTTTTCTTATGGTATAATATTCCATTATGTTCATATGATACAATTTCCCTAGTCACTTCCCAGTCAATGGTTCTTGCCACATCTTTACTACTATAAGTGCCACTATGAATATTTATCTTATATCTAATACCTTTCTGTCTTTGACTGCCTTGACATACATATGTACTCAGTGTAATGGTAAAGGAATTTGAAGATTTTTGCTCCCCCTTGGCCCCTTAATAGACTTAAGTGAATTTGAGGACCTTCCCTGATTTGAAAATATACTCTGTCCCCTAATAGGCTGAATGTGGTCACATGGAGTCTATGGTGGGAAGCTTGTTTTTCAGGAATGCCTACACCATGTTGATTTGTCATTGGGTAGTAGGGTCACGAAGGTTGTGCTGTTCTCTGACCCTGGAGAACTGATGTTAGCTTTTGCTTTTAGGCTTGCTCATGGGAAGAGTTGTGTGATTTGGCCAGATGAGATTCTGGGCAGCCATTGAGCCCCTGGATTTGAAAACCCAGATGTTGGTGCTTCTTTCTCTGGTAACTAACTGGAGATGGATGTAATGGTCAAGAGCTGGAAACCCTGTCTTTTGGTCTGTTTCTGTGTCTGTATTTTTTGCCTGTTTGTATTTTCTCTGAAGTTCAGGGTGCTAACTTTTCCCCCAAACTAGGTAAATTATATATGTTTGATTAAAGTAAGATGATTAACCCCTTTTTGAGTTGTTTTCCTTTAAAAAAGCAGATCAAAGAATTTGTGCTAGCAACCATCCTGGGTATGCTGGGATGCTTGCTGCTATACTCAGCAATGGAATCTCTCTGTCAAAGAGCACTTTTTTTGTATAACTTCAGTGGTTGGACCAATTTACCATTGCATTTACAATGCATTGATACGTCTATATTTACCAGCCTCCCCAATATTGACTATTCCAAATGTTTATAATCAATTTGCTGGTTGTGAGCTAAAGGATCAGGGTATTGTGCATGCAGTCCTACTATTAGTAGTAGTGATTTGGAGCAAATTGCTTCTTTTAGGAAGTATTTGTTCATATTCTAACGCAGCTCAGCTCCAGATTGCCCGTTAAATTTTCCATCTCCACTCCAGGGGACCTCTCATACCACCAAACCTCTGTTCCTCTGACTTTGTTGAGTTCTTCCCTGAAACCTGTATTTGAGGAAGTAGCTAGACCAGCCACACACACTTTTAACCTGGCTTAGCCCCTGACTCCCTAAGACAACTTTTCTTTATCCACTCTAAGTCTACCTCACATTGGAAACATCTCCTCTCCTATAGCCTTCTCTGATTAGTAAGTTTCTTCCCAAGAACCTCTACATCTGCCAAGCTCATTTCTGTTCCAACTCAGCCCTTGAGTCTGCAGACTGCTTTCCCCCCCTCCTCCTTTCTAGCTCTCTATTATTCATTTTCTTTCCCGGGGGAGACTGTAATCCCCTGAGGGCAGGGATCCTCTTTCCTTTTGGTTGTATCTTTATTCCCAGAAAGCGCTGAGTCTGGCACAAAGTAGATGCTAAATAAATATTCAGTTGCCATTATCTGTTGGAGAATAACTCTTTGTCTTACATATTCAGGTTAGGGCTCTATATCTGAGATGCCACATACTTACCTGAAACATGTGATGCAAAGCTCTCCCCGCCTCAATCTACAGCTTGATTTTGTTCTAGTAAATCTTTTTAAATTTTATGTAATCAAAATTACTTATTGTATCTTCTTATTGCATCCATTTCATTATTATTATTATTGTTTTAATACCGTGAACCTTAATATTGAAGGGTTTTGCCAGTTTGGGGCTTATTGTGTTTTGTGATGTAAAATGTTCATCCAAACGTAATTTCTATTAGCTGATTTTCCAGTTTCCTCAGTAGTTTTTTTTTCTTTTGCTTTTTGTAGGGCAGTTGGGGTTAAATGACTTGCCCAAGGTCACACGGCTAGTTTTTTGTGTTAAGTGCCTGAGGCCGGATTTGAACTCAGGTATTCCTGACTCCAGGGCCGGTGCTCTGTTCACTGCACCACCTAGCCACACCCCCCCCCAGTAGTTTTTGACTAATGGGGCATTTCTAAAAGTGATTTTTGTTCTCAGGTTTAGTGAACATTTGATTTTTGAGTTTGTTGTTTTTACTTTTTCTTTAGCTAGTTGGTTCACCTGATCTATTTTAAACATTTTTTTAGCTATTCCCAAGTAGGCGTGATGATTACTGTTTTGCACAATAATTTGAAATCTGAAAGTGATATTCCCCCTTTATTGCTATTTTAAAATTATTTTCCTTGAGATTCTATACCTTTTGTTCCTCCAAGTAAATTTTATTATATTATCTAGCTTTATAAAGTATCCCTTTGTGGATTTGATTAAATTCTAAATCTATTAATTGGTTTAGGCAGTATCCTGATTTTTATTAAGCATTTTATTAAGCATTTTTATTAACTAGAAGTACTGAAGATACCTTTTATTATTAGCTCTTCTTTATTTCTTTAAAAAGTGTTTCGTAATTATTTGATAAGTTCCCTAGTAGATTAACTTCCATCTATATCTATGTCCGTGTCCGTGTCCATGTTCGTGTCCATGTCCATGTCCATGTCCGTGTCTGTGTACATGTCCGTGTCCGTGTCCATGTCTGTATCCATATCCATATCCATATCCATATCCATATCCATATCCATATCCATATCCATATCCATATCCATATCCATATCTATATCCATCTTCATCTCCATCTCCATCTCCATCTCTCTCTCTCTTTCTCTCTCTCTCTCTCTCTCTCTAAATATATATATATATGTATAAAACTAGATCACCTAGATACAGATATAGTACTTATTTTGACTTAGACTTACCTTTCCTTTGTTTTCTACCAGATTTTATTGTTGCTATACAAAAATGCTTCTAATTTTTTATCAGCCTATCTCATACATTTCTCCTTTGTTGAACCTATTTTTTTTAGTTAATTTTTGATTATTCTTTTAGGTTTTTTAATTAAATATCCATGACATCAGCAAATAAGGATAGTCTTGTTTCTTTGCTTATGTCTTTAATTTCTTTCTCTTGTGATATTATTATTACTAGTATTTCAGAACGACATCAAATAACAATGGAGTAAAGGAGAATCCTTGTTTTGCTCCCATATTAATTGGGAAAGCATCCAGCAGCATAATAGCAATAGCTTTTGATTTTTTATCCTTTTTTATAATTTAAAAAAATGACTATACTTGTGCTCCATGGGGTTTTAGCACAAATGATATTTATGCTTTGTTAAAGACTTATAGGAGAACATTTTAAAATGTAACATTATCTACTCATGCTAAAAGATGAATGGAAAAAGGTGAATGATTTTTTTCCCCGTGTGTGTGTATGTGCATACTTACAGTCACAAAAAATATAAACATTACTCTGAACATTTCCAGTTCTATCCTTTTGCTTTAAGAAAGTAGTAAATTAATTGGAATATAATATGGCAGAAACTGGGCATAGACCATCATCTAACACCGTACACCAAAGTCAAATTGAAATAGGTGTGTGATCTAGGTATAAAGGCTGATACTGTAAGCAATTTGGGGAAGCAAGAAATAGTTTACCTGTCAGATTTATGGAGTAGGGAACACTTTATGACCAAAGAAGAGTTGGAGAGTATTATAAAATACAAAATGGATAATCTTGATTACATTAAATTGAAAAGTTTCTGTACAAACAAAGCCAATGTAACCAAGATTAAGAGGGAAGTGGGAAATTGGGAAAGAATATTTACTACCAGTGTCTCTGATAAAGGCCTCATTTCTAAAATATACAGGGAATTAAGAAAGTAGTAAATTGAGGCATACATTTGATAGTCTGATTTTATCAATGATTCTTCTTTTCTACTTATGTTGTTATTTGTACCTTTGCATTGAGGAGTGTTATTTTAATTATTTAATCATTAGCATGTACATGCATGTCTATGTACATATAGACCCACATACATACATACATACATATATGCCACTGGCTGACATAATTGTGTGAGTCATACGAAATTCTTTTAAATTTTGATAAAGTTATTGTCATGTGTCAGGCTCTAATGTTTTCCATTTTCTTTCACTCACTAGGGAAAAAAAAGATTGATATGATATTTTTTTCCAAGTAATATTTGAAGATTCAATTCAATTCAATTCAATTCAGTACATATTTATTCATCTCCTCCTATGTTCCAGGTACTGTAATGAGAGCTGGGGATACAAATAAGAGAAAAGAAAGACACTTTCTGACTTCAAGGAGTTTACAATCTAATGTGAGAAGACAACAAATAAAAGGAAGCTGGGTTGGGAAGGAACAACAAGAGGTTCCTAGAATGAGTATGGGGGCATCTTGTTCCATGGGGTGCAATCCAAAGCAAAGATACAGAGGGAAAGTGGAGAGTGAGCTGGAAGTTTCACATCATATCCTCTACAATGGAAAGCTTTTGGGAGAGTTTAGTACTCCACCCTCCAACTCTCCAATCAGAGGAGAGAGGATATTGAGGGATTTAGGCAGGTAGTGAGCACCCAAGGCTGTTACTGATGAGATTTCAGGTGATTAGCTTATACTGGGTAGGGCATTTTGTTGCCTGGAGTTCAATGGAAAATTGAGAGAGAACTGCAGAGAATATGGCATAATCCAATCCAATTCAACAATTACATATTAACACTTTCTATGTATTAAACATTATGCTAGATCATAAGGTTTTATTGAGATTTATAGCATATACTTTTGTATTATTTCCAGATAATTATCATGTCTCCACAAGCCTTTTCTTTTCCATAATAAACATCTCTTTTTCATACTGGTCTTCCCACTGACATATTGTATATCTGTGAGTATGCCAAGTTAAGGGGAGGAGGCAGTGTTTATTGGCTAATATTATTCTTCCATTTCAGATAATGTTTTTTGCTTGGAGTTATTTGTGTTCTCTGTCTGACTAGAGACAAGATATAGACAGTGGTGGGGATTTGTGAACTAAGTTTTAGGAGTATAGACCCATAGATTACCTTAAACTTGAGGTAATTGAGTGACTTGGGTGATAACTATATTTTATTTTATTTCTTTAAAAATAATTTATTATTTTTATGTTTTAGAAGCAAGTTTTTAAAAAAAGTTAATGTCTCTCTCCCACTGAACAAATTAAAAAACCCAACAAATAATGAAAACCTTCCAATCCATACATACATATATATAAACACACATACACAGATGTATACACACATACACATATATATTTATAATCTCAACATACTTTGGCAAAGCAAATGTTTATATTAGCCATGTCCAAAAAATGTTCCTCATTCTGCATTTTAAGTATATCACCTCTAGCAGTAGGTGAGTGATATGTTTCATCTTTATTCTTTTGATTCATGGGTTTATCATTGCATTGATCAGAGTCCTAAATTCTTTCAAAATTGCCTTGTCTTTTTAAAAAAATTTTTTTAATTGATTTGTTTGTTTACTTCTAGTTTACAATATTCAGTTCCAGAATCACTTGAGTTTCAGTGGCATACAATCATGTATAGGATCTGCAGGCTCTTTCACATTGTACATTAGTCTGGTTGTATAGAAGCGTTGTAACCAATGGAGTGAACAATGGAAAAAAAAAACATAGAAAAGAATAATAGTATGTATTGCTTCAGTCCCCATTTAAACTCTTGTCTTTCTGGATCTTTCTCTGAATGTAGATATCTCCTTCCATTCTGAGACTTGTAGAACTGACTTTTAACTATGCATTGCTGAGAAGAGTCCAGTTTATCAAGGTTGGCCATCACACATATAATGAATCTGTGACTGTGTACAAATTTTTCCTGGTTCTGCTCTTCTCACTTAGCATCAATTCATATAAGCCTCTGCAAGTAATTATGAAGTCCATCTCCTTCCCATTTCTTATAGCACCATAGCATTCCATTACATTCATATACCATACCTTGTTCAGCCATTCCCCAGTTAATGGGCATCCCCTAAATTTCCAGTTTTTTGCCACCACAAAGAGAGCTGCAATAAATATTTCTGTACATATGGGTCCATTTCCCACTTCTTTGATCTCTTTGGGATACAACCCCAAAAGTGGATAACTATATTTTATTTTTTATTTATTTATTTATTTATTTATTTATTTTTGCTTTTTTTGGAGAGCAGTTGGGGTTAAGTGACTTGCCCAAGGTCACACGGCTAGTTTTTGTGTTAAGTGTCTGAGGCCGGATTTGAACTCAGGTACTCCTGACTCCAGGGCCGGTGCTCTACTCACTGCGCCACCTAGCTGCCCCTCCACCTAGCCGCCCCTGATAACTATATTTTAAAGAAAAGTTTTCACTTCATCCATTTACTTATTGTTTTTCTATAAAGAATATTCTAGAAACAAATCACAAACATTATATTCACACAAACTTTTTATTTGCATAATCTTTCTTTGTTCTCTCTGAGGCTCTCATATTGATTGAGGCTTCTGGTGAATGTTTACCTTCAGTCCTCCTGCTAGCATGATCATAGGAGTCCCATAAGCTGCTGTTTCTTCTTCTTCTTCTTCTTCTTCTTCTTCTTCTTCTTCTTCTTCCTCTCCTTCATCTTCTTCTTCTTCTTCTTCTTCTTCTTCTTCTTCCTTCTTCCGTCTTCTTCTTCTTCTTCTTTTTCTTCTTCTTCTTCTTCTTCTTCTTCTTCTTCTTCTTCTCCTTCTTCTTCTTCTTCTTTCTCTTCTTCCTTCTCCTTCCTATTCCTCCTCCTCTTTGTATTATCTTCACCTTCTCTGGAATGTTAATTCATGAAAGATATAGTAGACTTCAGTGGAAAATTCTTTTTAATCCAAATTTCAGATTCCTGTTCTTTTGTTTTCTTCTTAACCTGATCATCTGTTCCCTATGGCATCCATCCTATCTTCATATAGCATAATTGTGATGATGTGTATACTATAGAATTGTATGTATTGTGTGTATATTTATGCATACATATATGTACACATGCACATACTTTTAAACATACATGTATGTGTCTGCATGTGTATATTACATGGTGTGGGTGGCCAGATTTTTTTATATACCACGTGCTGGAAAGGCTATTACTAGTCCCCTCCTGGACTAGAAGACATATAAATTCAGACATTAAGAAGAAGGATGGAGAGGGAGCCAAGATGGTGGTATAGAAGCAGCAAAGTTTCACAGCTCCCACACAGCCACCCTAAATACTCATAAAAAAACACTAAACGAATTTTAGGGCTCCAAAACTCACAAAAATACAGAAAACACATCTCTCACTGAAGGCAGCTCAGCAGATGGGGCTCAGCAAGGCAGGCTGGGAGCTGAAACCAGCCCAGTCCAAAACCACGGTCTGGCCCCAGGGCAGTTGGGAGGAGCCGCAGCTGTAATCTACAGGAGGGCAGACTGGAGGCACCTTGGGCAGTTTCCACATTTATCAAGCCAGGAGAAATAAGGCTAAGAGAAGGGTCAGTGGAATTCAAGTTGAATTTTGGGGAAAAAAAGCAGTCTGGCCAAACTGCCCCCAGGGCAGGGAAGTGGCAGGAAGCAGCTGGAACAACTGCAAGTGGCAACTGCCTCCACTAGGCTGCTTCAGACCTCCTGGCCTGCAGATTGCAGGGGGGGCAAGACAATTGATCAAGGCCAAGGGCTCTTGCATTGAGCATCCTGGATCCAGATTGTGGTCTCAGGTGGCGGTCCTGGGGTGCACTTTCAGCAAGCCTAAGATGGTGGGGGCTGCAGCACCCCCCTAATAGCTCCAGCAGCTGGGAAAACCCCAGCAATTTGGGACAGAGCTTTTCCCCCTGGAAGCAGAGTTCCACAGAGCTAAAAAATCAAGCAATTAATTAACTGGCCAACATGAGGAAAAGGAAGCAAAGAAAGAACAGCAATAAAACTCTAGAATCCTTTTTTGGGGACAAAAAAAGCATGGAATGGGAGGAAGATAACACAGTCAGAACTCCCACACCAAATACTTCCAAAAAATATGAAGATTGCCTACAAGCCATAGATCAATTTAAAAAGGACTTTGAAAACCAAATAAGAGAAATGGGAAAAAAATTGGGAAGAGAAATGAGAATGATATCAGAAAATCATGAAAAAAGAGTCAACAACCTGACTGAAGAAAACAACACCTTAAAGAACAAATTAACTCAAATGGCAAAAGAGACCCAAAAAGCCAATGAGGAGAAGAATGCCTTAAAAAGTTGAATTTGCTAGATGGAAAAAGAATCTCAAAAGCATTCTGAAGAGAATAATTCCTTCAGAAATAGAGTGGAGCAAGTGGAAGCTAATGACTATGAGAAACCAATATACTATTAAACAGTTACAAACAAATGAAAAAATAGAAAGTAATATGAAATATCTCCTTGAAAAAAAACCACTGACCTGGAAAATAGATCCAGGAGAGACAATTTGAAAATTTATTGGTTTAGCAGACTTCTGGGGTCAGATCCAAGATGGTGGCATAGAAGCAGCAGCATCCCACAGCTCTCATGCAGCCACGCTAAACACCCATAAAAATATGATGCTGGAAAAATTCTAGGACTCTCAAACTCAAAAAATACAGAAAACACATCTCTCGTGGAAGGCAGCTCGGCAGCAGGGGATCATTGTGGCAGGAAGCAAGCCGAGGCCCGCCCACCTTGAAACCTAAACCTGGGCCAGGCCCCGGGGCGGTAGGAAGGAGCCAAGCGGAGCCACAGCCAGTCTACAAGAGAGAAGAACTACAGCCTCCAGCAAATCTACATTAACCAAGGTGTGAAAAATAGGGATTAGAGAAAGGCAGCTGGAAGGAGGGGCTCATCCCAGGCGGGAGCTGAGACCAGGCCAGCCTGAAACCACCCTGTGGCCAGGCTCCTGGTGGTAGGGAGGAGCCGAGCCTCCCAAGCCATAGTGTGAGTCTACTTCAGAGAAGATCAAAAGCACCTGGAGCAATCTGCATAAGCCAGGATTAAAGGTCAGTGAAAGTTAGTGAAGCTTTCAAGTTAAATTTGGGGGAGGAAAAGCAGTTTGGCTAATATGACCCTGAGGCAAGGAAGCAGTGGGGGAAGGGCAGAAACTGCTGTAACTGGCAGATGCCCCCACTGGGCTGCTTCAGAGCCCCTTGCCTGTAGATCCCGCAGGGGGGCTGAGTTGATTGATCAGGGCCAAGTGCTCTTGCATTGAGTGGCCTGGATCAAGATTGTGGTCTTGGGTGGTGGTCCTGGGGAGTGCTTTCAGCAAGCCAAAGCTAGGGGAGGCTGCAACACCCCCCTAATAGCTCCGGCAGCTGGGAAAACTCCAGCGATTTGGAACAGAGCTTTCCCCCCTGGAAGCAGAGTTTGACAAAGC
>CM053594.1:344970554-344996522 GCA_028646575.1 Pseudocheirus occidentalis | reverse complement strand
AATAGAACTCGAAAGAATTCACCAATCACCTCTTCAAAAAGATCCCCAAAAGAAAACTCATCGAAATGTTATTGGCCGGTTCCAGAATCCCCACACCAAGGAGAAAATATTACAGGCTGCCAAGAGAAAAACATTTGAATACTGTGGAAGCACTATCAGGATAACCTAAGATCTGGCAGCTTCTACACTGAGGGTCAGGAATATGATATTTCGAAGATTAAGGGAGCTGGGATTGAAACCAAGAATCAACAATATGTCCACTGTGGAGATGTCCTGAGTAATTACATATGTACAATGGGGGTGTCCTTCCAGTTCCAAGGGAGGAACCAAAAGAATCTAGAATTTAAAGCTCTACAATACATGCAACTGGGAATTAAGATATACACAGACTGGGGTAGGGAGACCCTCCCTGCCCTAACAGAAAGTTAGAGGGGCTTTGGAGGAGGGCACAAAATAGAGTAGGTCAGGGTCAGGGCTTTACAGTGGGATCTCTGTTTTTGGGTTGGGGACAGGGGAAAGATGGGGAGAAAAACTGTAACTCAAAATCTCGTGGAAATGAATCATGTAAACAAGAAAATAAATTTTAAAAATTTTAAAAAAGGAACATGAAATCCAACAAACTATTCATCAATCAACCCACAATTAACAATTATTTATTAGCTTTTATAATGTGTGCAGTGTGCCAGGTCTCATAGTACATGTTGCTTGTGCCATACATTTTGGTACACATTTTTGTGCTGCTGCATACAATCTTCTGTTTCATGGTTAAAGTCTTGCCTCCTCACTGAACTCACAAATATCTTGACAGTAGGCAATGTACTTTGTATGTAGTAAAACCTAAGTTATAAAGAATATTTTACTACCTCAATTAGGACACAGTTAAGAACTAGGGAATAAGCAGAAACAATGCCACCTTAAAACATGTGCATTTTCCACATAGGAGATTGCCTCTGGCACTCTTGCAGAATCTAGTCATTATTATTTTAGATATCACTTTAACTAAAGATTCACTAAGTACCTGGAAGTTTTACTTATGTGAAGCAATTCATTTCCTAGTGTCAAATAAACAATTTCATTTCTATATTCCTCTGTGCCTAATGTATAGTACTAGGCAAAGAGGAGAAACTCAGTAGAAACTTGTTGGTAGGGTTCTTAAATTGTATACAGATATGCTTTGCACTTAATGCAAAGCATAACTGATTTTAGCCTCAAGCTTACTGAGGTGGGATACTGGGAATCAAGGGCTCTAAAATGTACTTGTTGCATATGACCAGGTCTGATGTCGTTATTTGGCTAACTCCTACAGTAACCACATATGACTCAACTGAGGCAGAATATTCTTGAACATGCCTCATAAATATTTCTCATTCTAATGTCAACTTTGATGAAAATTCCCCCTCCACAACCTGCCTCTTGTGACCAGTACTTCACTTCCCTCCAGAAGCTCTGTCTCATTCACACTTTTTGCAGGGCATAAGCAACTGAGAGGAAGCCAAACATCCAAGTGGGTGAATACCAGTTTCCTATAAATTAAATGGAAAAGCTGAGTAACAAGTATTTTCCCCCCATTTTTCAATTATGCAAAACCCTGTGAGTTATGCAGGGTGTGTGTCAGGGCAGAGTGGAGCACTTCAAGTTTGCAAATATGCATTTACAAATTAGCATTCTGCCAAAGTCATTTGCATGTGTAACACGTCTAATGCTCTTATGTTCACCAACAATGTTACATATGAACCTGAAAGACAGAAGTAGTGTTTTTATGCTAATAAGCTATGAAATGTTTTCAAGAAATAAGCAATTCTTTCCACATTAGTGTTTATTTTGACTGACATAGTTAGAAGATTCTCCTTTGACAATCCATTGCATCATATTAGCCGAATGATCAGCACTCAGATGTGGTGGTATAACTGTACTATGCTGCAATAGAAAAGTGCTGGAACCCTAGAAAGTCTGTTCATTTAGTGATTGAGAGGTGAACTAAACAGTGGAATATGGCTTTCAAGTGGAACATTTTTAAAGATTCCCTCTGAACCTTGTTTTGGGGTTTCAGAAAAGTGAAATAACATTGAAGACAAAGCTCTGTACCAGACATTCCTGTCACCGAAATGTTCCTGCTGCTCTTCTGGCAAAGCCAGGTGGGATCATTTTCTAGGAAATGTCAATTACTTCTGCTTTTGCCCAGAAACTGCATCGCTATTTTTAGTAGAATTTTCCACTGGTCTACAAAGCATTGTAATTGGCGTAAGATATTAGAAGGGGTCATGTCTCATGTTAGGTTACATGGGGAGATGGTATCTCTCTTTCTGACATAATTTCACATTTCTAATTATCCATGAGACTTACACATGCACCTCCCTTCAGTGTGAGCACATCACTTTGCACACACTAGACATTCAACTATTTGTCAAATGAATAAATGAATTAGTGGGTTCATGAAGTATGATTCCATAGAGTTCTTTTAAGCTTGCTTAGTCTATGATTTCAGCGCAGCCAAAACACAAGGTGAGACAGATTCTTCTAATTACCAGTACCTAAGCAACGTTCTATATATAAGTTGGCCACCTTTAGAAGCTGCATTAGCTCAGCAGCAATGCAATATAAATTGTACCCTAGTGACTTGAAAGAGTTAATGCAGTGACTAGTGTGGGGGCTATTAACATTTTTTGTGTGTATAATGGACCCCTTTGTGAATCTGGCAATATCCAATATTGCTTTTTGTCTGTATTCATAGTGGAAAGGAAAGTGCTAAATTTCAGTTAGAGGTTCTTAAATAAACAAACACATACATATATATGTGTGTATATACACATGCACATGCATATATACATGCAAATGTATATATGTATATGTATACATATGTATTTATGTGTGTATATATGTATACACACACATATATACACAAATATATGTGTATATGATTCTCCATCCAAGTCCATGGATCCTCTGAAATCTACTTACAAAACCAAGGAGTGGTCCAAGGAAAGAGATTAAGGAGCTATTGTCTAATAGTACCAAATTTACAGCCATGGATGATTATCTTAGGCATTAAAGAATCAAGTATGTCATGAATTATGACCTGCATTGATTAGATGGTTGTGCAAATAAAATATTTATTTTTCTGCCAAGACTTCACTTTGAAATGTAGTTACTGTGTAAAGCTTGTGAACCTGTGTTTGCCAGATGATAGGCTAACTTCCTGGAATCCTGACATCTTTCTTCTTGCTCAGAAAATTGAAACTTACAAACTGTTGTGTGAATTCTTATCCCTGTGAATTCCTAGTATTTACAGAGGAACCACTTTTGTATCTTACTGTTTGAGTGGAGATGTTTTCCACTGACCTCTTCAGGTATCTTCAGTATGTTGGTTACTGTGTGGTTATCTAGAGACTCACTTTGGCATTTCATTTTAAAACAAAGTAAAAATTCATATCCTCTGTAAGCCAACAGAAATTGTGTTTTAGTGATGTCCATAAATTCAACTTTTAAAAATATACAAAATAAACAGAGGCAGAAACAATGCAAAACTTTACTAAATTTAGCTTTTTGTAAAAAAACTTTCACTCCCAGTAATCTGCCTTGCTCAGTCAATTTGACTCTGTCAGCAATCTCTCTCTCTTTCTCTCTCTCTCTCTCTCTCTCTCTCTCTCTCTCTCTCTCTCTGTCTGTTTGCATGTCTAGCTAATGTGGGCATTGAATTACTGTGCAGCACTAAAGATTGTCATTGGCAAGCTGATGTAGGTACTCTAAGCTCATATTGTGGCTGTCTGCACTGTACCTAGTCTTTGGATAAACAGAGGATTTCAGTTTCCGAGCCTGTCAGTATTTTAGCTGTTAAGTACTCACATCTCAACTCCTTCAGAAAAATTGCTCAGGGTTTATGTGCAGAGCTCAACACCAACAAATAAGGACTGAGCCTTGGATTCAGATTGGAAATATCATTTATACTCTTTGGCAGTAATAAAACAATGTTAAAGTCTCATTTAATTTAATAATTTTAGCAGGACCTTCTTCCCTCTGCCTCTTGATTCTCTCCATCCATCCCCACACTTGATCTTCATTTTGATGGGGAAGACAACTTTAATAAATGCAAAAGGAATTACAGTTCCCCAAATTAAGTTCTGAAATGTATTTCATTAAGTGCTTGAATGTTATTTTGTAAATAAATTCACTCATGCACTTAAATTCATTCAGTGGTGCATTGTAATTGTCTTTTTTAAATGGGACAGGATAAATGGGACACAAGTCCAGATCAACAAAGATCAGAGCAAATGAAATTCTAGCTATCAGTTTCCGCTTCATTTCCTTTTGGCTTGTGTGAGGTGGTTAATGTCAGTGACTTGGAAGGGTTACAGAAGATCTTGCTCAGTGCCTGGGTTTGGGAGGTGATTTAGAAAGGGGAGGGAGCAGGGTATAGTGGAAAGCATGACAGATTTGGAGAATGTAGGTTCAAATCCCAGCTTGGCCAGGTCATATCTTGGTGATCACAGGCAATTCATTTCACTTCTCTGGCCCTCAGTTTCCTCATCTATAAAGTGAAGGGCTGTATCAGATAACTTTTAAGGTCCCTTCTAGCCCCAAATCTACTATCCTTTGACTTGGGAGTGTTCTGGAGTTCATCCCCTAGAGCACTGCATTAGCCTCAGATGGAGTCATCTGAGGCAAAGAGCTAATAAAGAGAAGGAAAAAACGATGCTCCTTACATATGTGGCCACATGGGAAGCTTTTTGAGTTGCCACCCAAACTATTGCAATCCTATTTTGCAAATGACTCCTGCCTGCTTTCTACTGGGCATTTAATTTGGAAAAGCCACAGAGAACATTTCACTTCCTAATACGTCCAACAGATCCTGAATGTGAAGCATGGAAATATCTTGAGTATTTTCTGGTTCTTAATGAAGTGAGAAGACGACACGGGGCTGATGTCAGGACCCAGCTGTGTGCAGTGCAGAGCCCAGCCCTGGCCTTTTGTCTCCTGCCTGGAACAAGATGTGTCAGCCTGTGGCCAAGTTCCAAGGCTCTGACCAAAGATGGGGAGCAAGTCTCTGCTCCTGCAGACCAAAGATGATTTTCCACAGGATAAACACCTCAAACATTGTAAAGGGGATGATTGGGGCCATTCAAAGTCACTTATTGCTTTGATTTCTTTCAGATGTTGCTTTCCAGAGGTGTTTTCTTTTTGGCTGTTGATAGCTCTCCAACAGCAAGTGAACTCTGCAAGGCTGATTTGTTCTCAGCTTTTGCTGAGGCCATAATACATTGGCCACTTGGAAACATTGCCATTTTCATGTTTCTCCCAGTCTAAAATTTGACCCTTAAAACATATACTATTCTGCTAGCAAAAGGACTTTGGAATTTATGCTTTCTTGAAAACTAGAATGAGTTCTTATTTTCAGCATATAGCTTCTAAAGTAATGAGGAACACACCAGTAACATTAAAGCAAATGTGTGTCAAATCCTCAGGGGGAACAGATGTCATGCATGCAATATTTCCTCCAGACATCTGAAATCCAGCATCATTGTTCTTTCAATCTGTTTACTAAGTGAGTGAAACAATGGGGAGCGCATATAAATCCTTCTGCATTAGAATTTAAGAAGGATGTCAACCAGGAGGGATGCAGATTTTCCATTTGATGAATCAGGAGCTTATGGATAAGGAGAACTATCCCCCCACACCCAGGTTTCATCTCTTTATATGGACCAGAAAATGTCTAAAGCTTTCTATTTTAAAAACTTTCTCCCCTCAATCAAAGTATATGTATTTGCCAGAGTTCTAACTTATTTTTAAAAGAAAGTATGTATTTGAATAAATGTATAATGTTTACAATGTCAAAAAAAATCTCAGTAAAACTTTGAAAAAATTGTCTAGTTTTGCACCAGTTGCTTAAACTCACAAATAATACTATTCATGGTGATAGTGTGATTTCTTGGTCTATGCTAGGTAGAAAGCAAATATCAAAGATTATTGATTTAGAATTGGAGGCCATCTAGTCATTACCTCTCATTTTACAAAGAGGAACTAGAGGTCTAAAGAGGTGAGGTAATAGGTCCAAGGCCAGATAACTGGCATGTGTGGCAGAAGTAGAACACAGCCCTATGTGCTCTGATTCCACAAATCCAGTGCTCTCTCCACTGCCCCACTTGGATGGTTTCCATGAAGCTTTTAGGAACAATTTACATTATGAAAGAGGGAGGAACTAGTAGAAATGTGTAGATTTCATTTTAAACATAGTCAAGCCCATGAATCCCCTGAGAACTTCACCACCTCAATTCCCAGCAGCCCTCTCATGTTGACAATGCCTCCATCTCTAAAACTTCCTCCTCTGATTGGGGGTTTGGTGAATTATTCTTCCTGAACCCTCTATGTGAGGGAGCATCCGTGATAGTCACCCTTACTTCAAATTGTGCTTACCCATGACTCCCAGGACCACTTCTCCAATTTGTTTCCATTAGGCTATAAGTTCCTGGCATGAGGGACTGGCTTTCTTTTTGTTTGTATTTGTATTACCAAAGCTTTGCAAAGCAGAAGATGAACAAATGAACCAGTGCTCCTTGCCTTTTTATAAAGGTATAGGTTATGCTAACTGACAAAAGATTTGTTTATGTTTAATTGTAGTGAAATTTTGATTGTGTGTGCACACCAGTTCTACTATTTCATATCTGTGTTGACTTGGGCAAGTAATATAACTTCTCTGGGCCTCATTTTCCTCACTTGCTGCTCCAAGCTAGATATGACTCAGGTTAGGTCCCAGCAGTGTAGATTTGATACTAGAAATGAATGAAACACAGATCCTTGAAAAGTTAATAGAAAGAGTTTTGTTTAGTCGTAGCCAGAGGACACTGATCAAGGATAGACCCTGAGGACAGTACAAGGGGATTGAGTTTAGTGAAATATCTTGACCTGAGTAATCCGAGATGATTCTGTGGCCATGTATCAGAGCACAGTTGGGTCTCCTCTTGGCTGCTTTGTACTGATGCAATGAGGAAGAGATATCAGCAGTCTTAAAAACAGGATATTTGGTGAGATTCAAGAAATGTTCAAGCAAAAGTTGGAGAGTTTCTTTTGTGGCATGAGAGTTGGGGAAGAACTGATATCGCTTTGCTATTATCTGTTATGATGTTGAGGTTATCATATCCTTTTTCAGTCTTGGACAGTTCCCTCACTTTGTGACACTTTGACGAATAGATGGAATGACAACTCTTACTTTCCTGCTTTGAGTACATTGCCTTCCCTTTTTTGACAAAGAAAGTGTGAGGAAAACTGTCTTCAGAGCCTTTTGAAAATTCTCTTTAGATATTAAAAGGTGTCTATTGTGCAATACTTTGTGGCTCTCAAGAAAAAGGAAAGAATTAAATCTTTGACTTTCCCTGAAATAATAAATCCAGCTGGACACACTGAGTTATTTTATCTACCATTGTCATGTTCTTTAAAAAGACTAGGAAGCTATAGATTTTGCTTAAAGAAGAATGTGGTTAGGTAGACTTTTATGGTTAGGTAGACTTTTTCACAGAAGTGTGGAAAATCAGTGGAGAAATGCAGAGTTCTGGGAATAATTCACAGAATGAGTACAGTTTCAATCCTGATTTTTTCCTTTTCTGAGTCAATCTTATTTGGATATATTTTGAAAAGGGGTATATTTTGAAAAGATCTGGCACATTCCTTTTGAATTCAGAAAATGTATTCAGCTTTCCAAATTAAATTTTGAAAGCTTCATATATTGTATTAACACAGCTTTGCCTTTTAATTATGTGGAGACTTTTCTATCTGGTGGTGAGAGAACTTAAAAAAACCACAACTGTTAGGACCACTGTTGATAGTCAAGGGGAAAGGAATTTCTTTTTCATCTATTAGCATTGATATACTCAAAACAAAATAATGTATTGGTTGGCTCTGACCTATGTTTTTCTTTTAGCCTGTCCTTTTCATAAATATATTTGAACTGAGTTATGATTCAGACATAAAAGGAATTGATATCAACTGCTCACTCTCTCAATTTGGGGGCATTGACTGGATCAGGTAAGTAGTGAGGAGCAGGTGTTTTTCACAAGCAGGAAAAAAGCAAATAGTAAGTGCTTCAAGATGCACATCTCTAATTAAAACAGCAGAGCTCTTAACAAGTTTTTTTTTCCTTATATTTTTTTTCTTTCTAGGTAAGTCAGGTGCTACCTAATCTGAAATGCCTAGACCTGCATGTCTTCTACACGTGTCTCATCTGGCCAAAGACTAATTACATAACTAATTATTCTCATCATTAATATGCTTACACTGTAGCAAGATCACTTTTATTTTTAAGGTGCTATTAATACTTAGTATTTATAAATGATTCTTTTCTGTTTGGGAAATATATGAAGGAACGAATCAACTGAATGCTGTAATATTGTTTCCACGTAATATAAGTTGCCAGTAATCAGCACGTTTATTTAATGATTAAACAGTTCCTTTTCATGGTAGATAGTAAAGACAGTTTACATTGTAGATAAAAATGAAAGCTAGCATAAATGAACAAGCATGTCCTTTAAAGAAGTAAATAAAAAATTATTTCTTCCAAAAGTCTCCATGGAATTTTAGAACTGGAAAGAGCCATCTACTTCAACTGACTTGCTTCTCCTATGAGCAATCAAGGTTCAGAATCGTTAAGTAGTAAATATCATATGGGCAGCTCTGTGGCACAGTGGATAGATTGTCACACCTTGATATAAGCAGATGGAGGAAGAGGAGGAGGAGGAGGACGAAGAAGAAGAATTATCTTCCAGAGTTCAAAGCTGGCTGCAGACTCTTAGTGGCTTTGTGATCCTTGTTTGCCTCAGTTCCTCATATATAAAATGAGCTGCAAAAGGAAATGGCAAATCACTCCAGTATCTTTGCCAAGAAAACCCTGAATGGAGTTACAATGATTTGGACATGACTGAAAAACAACTGAATAACAACAAAAATCACATAGTTATAGCATGTGGCAGTAGAACTGGTAATAGAACCCAAGTTTACTGACTCATGGCACATTACTCATACACTATTATACTTCTATAGTGCTATCAAAAACTAATGGATCATTTCCAGAGTGATACAGGTCTCACTCTTAGCAGCCCTCCCCTCTCTCCAAAATTTGTTGCAGCAAGCTTTCAAGGTGAGAAAGTCATCTATAGTAAGACCTTTCATCCTATAAATGTAGAGAATTTTATATTGAACTTGAGAAGGATTCGTGTATTCAGTGAATGAAAAATTCTGCTTTTTGTCTTTCTGCTTCTTAATCCCTATAATTTGGTGTCACTTCATTAGATGCAAGCTATATTTGTACACTATCTTCTTTCCAATCCTTACTCCTATTTTAATTAACCATACAATTCCCAGAAGTGCATTCTTAATTCATATGTCATTCTACTATGTCCTTTGGTATTTTTGTTCTATCTTAAACTCCCCTAAGTTTTGGTTTCTTCTTCTATTTCACCCTTTTAAAAGAAACCTTGTTTACTCCTTCAGATACACACTGCTTTAAAATCTTTCCACTGGAGGACACTTTTACCATTTTTTCCCTTTAAAAGATCTAGGAGGAAATGTGGTAAACTCCTTTTTCTTCTGTTAATTCTGGGTCATTCCAACAACTAGTGCAACTAGTACACTTTTGCTATCACCTGGCAACTTTAGGCAAACTTTTTGAGCATCTTTCATGGCTATAATCTCTATTCTAAGTTTTATCGTCATTTTCTGGGATGCCAGTGAAAATTTTTGTGATTTGACTTTTAACCAACGTCAGTATTAAACATCTATGCACCAAATGGCATGATATTATAAGAGAAAAGTTAACTGAATTACAGAAAGACATATAGAGTACGAGCCTTTAACATTCCTCTTTCAGAGCTGAATAAAGCTAATAGAAAGAGAAACAAAAGGGAAAATAAAGAACTGAAGATACTGTAGGATAATTAAATGCTAAAAGATTTGTGGCATTTTCTGAAATGGAATATTAAAAACCTACTTCTACTCAGGATGACATAGCAAAATTGGTGTAGTAGGGCACATAGGAATTACAAATAAATATAATTTATTATATTTGTGAAACATATCCTTTGAAGACTATAAAGCAATGAAAAAGTAATCAGTATGGTTGTACAAGCAAAAGACACAGACCTAAATGGAAACTGAATATTGAAATCCCAAACAATGAGTATCCCAAGTAAAAAAGAAAACACAGAAACAATAAATATACTAAAGCAATGACAATGATTAAGCAACAGATTTCTGAAATGCTGCTAAATCAGAGGAAAAATTGTGTTCCTAAACATTATGTCTCTATTAAAAGAGAAAAAAGAGAGGATTGGTTAATTGCATATGCAATTTAAAATAAAAAATAAATATAATTAAAATTGTATGATATATGAAATCTTGAAAATTAGAGAAGAAACAAATTGGAAACCAAATATTATAGAATTGGCAAACAAATCCTAAAATGCTAATTATCTGAAAAGAATAGCAAAATTTATAAAATTTTCAACAACTTGATGAAAAGGAAAAAGGAGAAAAATCAAATTGAAAAAATAAGCCTGAACAAGGAAAAGTCATAACTATAAGGAAATAAAAATAATTACTAGACCTTACTATTCACATATGTGAACACACTTTTCCAGGAAAGAATTATCTGTTAAGAATTACTAGCAGAACTGGAAGGCAGGACTGTAGAAATTAAGTCTAGACAAACATCTTACACCATAAACCCAAAATGGATATGTCACCTGAATAATAAATAGAAATAAAATAAACTAAAACATCAGAAGAGAATCAGATTAGGTATGAGCCATACCTTTGTTTAGTGGGTAAATTATTAACCAAATGAAATATAGAAGAGATGCAAAAGATAAAATTTTAATTCAATTTCCAAAATTAAAATTTTTCCAGAATTTTTTAAACAAAATAATGAATTTTTTATCCCCAAAGCTTAGATATTTATCTTTACCAAATAGTAGATTATTATAATTATTTGCTATTGTTTATTGTGTACCTACTATATTCCACTGATCCACCATTCTATTTCTTAGCCAGTATTAGATAGTCTTGACAATCATTGTTTTATAATACAATTTAAGATCTGGTACTGCTAGACTTCTTTCCTTTTTATTTTTCATTAGTTACTTTGATATTTTTGACCTTATGTTCTTTCAAATGAATGTTATTTATTTTTCTAGCTCAATAAAATAAAATTTTGGTAGTTTATTTGGAATGGAACTGAGTAAGAAAATTAGTTTAGGTAGAATTTGCATTGTTATTACCTTGGCTTGGCCCACCCATGAACACTGAATATTTCTCCAATTATTTAAACCTGACTTTATATTTTAAAAAAAAGCTTTATAATTATGTTAGATCTTTCCTGTGTTTTTCTTGGCACCTATAATCCCAGTTATTTTAGATTGCCTAAAATTATTTTAAAGGAAATATCTCTTATTTTCTTTTCTTGTAGGGCTTGGTTGTTGATATATAGAAATGCTGATAATTTATGTGGGTTTAATTATGTCCTGCTACTTTGGTAAAAATTTAATTGTTTCAATTAACTTTTACTTGAATCACTAAAATTTTTCAAGTACACCATCATATCATCTGGAAACATATGTGTGTGTGTGTGTCTATGTATATATGTATGTATGTGTGTATGTATTCTCATTGGTCATCCTGATTCCTTCAATTTCTTTTTTCTCTTATTGCTATTGTTAGCTTTTCTAGTACAATATTAAACAATATTCATGATAATGGACATTGTTTCACTTCTGATTTTATTGGTAAGGCTCTTAGCTTATCCTCATTAAAGATAATGCTTGCTGGATGTTCTTAGGTAGATGTATTGCATAATTTTGAAGAAAAATCCATTTATACCTGTATTTTAAAAAATAAGAATGAATGTTTTACTTTGTCAAAGACTTTTTCCACATCTATTGATATAATCACATGATTTTTGTCAATTTTGTTCTTTGTTTTATTATATTAATAGTTTTCTTTTTATTTAATCAGCTCTGCATTCTTGGTCTAAGTCCCACCTGGTAAATGTATAATCTTTGTGATATATCACTGTAGTTTTCTAGCTTGTATTTTATTTAGGATTTTCACATCACTATTCATTAGAGAAATTAGTCTATACTTTTCTTTTTCTACTTTTGCTCTTTCTGGTTTAGATATCAGCGCAATATTTGGTTCATAAAAGCAGTTTGATAGGACTCTTTCTTTACCTATTATTCCAAATAACTTATTTATTATAGGAATTACTTGATCTTTAAATGTTTGGTAGTATTTGCTTGTAAATCCATCTGGTCCTGATTCTTCCTTCTTAGAAAGATCATTTATGGCCTGTTCAATTTCTTTTTCTAAAATAGGTCTATTTAAAAATTTAGTTCCTCTCCTGTTAAAGTAGGCAGTTTGTATTTTTGCAAGTATTCTTCCATTTTTCTTAAATTGATAAATTTATTGGCATATAATTGGGAAATAACTCTTAATAATTCCTTTAATTCCATCTTCATTAGTGGTGTATTCACTCTTTTCAGTTTTGATAATAATGATTTGGCTTTCATCTCTCTTTTTGAAAATCATATTAAGCAAAGATGTATGTATTTTAGTTTTTCATAAATCAGTTGCTAGTTTTATTTGTTCTTATATTCAATTTTATTAATTTCATCTTTAATTTTCAGGATTTCTAATTTGATGTTAAATTGAGGATTTTTAATTTGTTCTTTTTCTAGTTTTTTTATTTGAACACTGAATTCTTTGATCTATCCTTTCTCTATTTTGTTGATGGAAGCATTTAAAGATGGAAATTTTCCTCTGATTATTGCTTTTGCTGCATTTCATAAGTTTTGGTACAGTTAGATATGATTATAAAACTTATTAATGAATAAAATTAATTTAAGTCGGATAAGAAGAGAAAAAACTTTACATTAAATATCTCTTTTAGCTGATATCCAAGATATATGAGCAACTTACATAAATGTGTAAGATTAAAAGCCATTCCCCAATAGATAAATGATCAAAGGATATGAACAAATTATTTTCAAAAGAAGAACTGCATACTAACAAGTCATATGAAAGAATGCTCTAAAACATTCATAGTAAGAAAAATGAGCATCAAATCATTTAGATTTCATATAACACAGGGAAAATTGGCAAACATGACAAAATATTGGGATAATCAATATTAAAGAGGTTATGAGAAGATGGGTATACTATTAAACTATAGAGAGAATTGCAAATTATTCTAACCATTTGGGAACTTTAGAATGATAAGAACTGCATAAAATGTCTGTATCACTTGAACTAGATAGTTCATAGATAAGAGTTAAATAAGAAAAATAGAGACATCAAATACACTTTAAGCATATTTACAGCAGTACTTTAGTAGTAGAATTAAGCCAGAAACAAAATAATTTGCATTGGTTAGGAATGCCTAAACAAGTTGTAGTACATGAACATAACAGAATAGTTTCATGGTATTAGAAATGATGGCTATTACAAATACAGAGAAGCAAGAAAAGAATTCAATAACCCAATGTTGGGTGAAGTAAGCAGAATGAGGGAAACAAGTGAAATTAAGAACAACAACAATCAAAATTGAGTGCTATGAAATTATTTTGAGGAAGCTTGTCCCTAAAGAAGATATATGAGAAGGCACCTCTCCCCACTTTGCTTATTTGAACAGGTGGAAGAAGGAAAATCCTGGAGTTATGTTAGATTTTTTCCCCATATGTTGTTTAGTTTTGTGGAACAGTTTTCCCCCCTTTTAAAAATTTTCTTCTTATAAGGAATGCTTCTTTGGAATGGAGTGGGGAGAAAGATACATTGCAGAAATGTGATATTATAAGAAAAATATGTAAATTGAAAGCATTTTAAAATAGAAATAGAAATGATGTTATTGTTTGTTTTTTTCTCTACTTCCTCCTCTGCCCAATGCTTCTTTTTGGTATCAATAACTTTATTAAATATGTCAAGTTGAATTAGTTTTAATTGTGCACCACATATTTTCATTTTTACCATTTTTTCTAGCATATTATATATGTTTTTGTCTTTTCTCTAATAAATGGTGAACTGTATTAATACATCTCTTTTTCTATGCTTCTCCCATACTGTCTTACACCTAGACCTATTCCTGAGGATACATTCGTAACAGAACAAACACATTTAGGCTCAAATACACTCATATACAGGGATAGAAATGGGTGTTTGTGGGAAGGTAGTGAAGATATTATAGAAGGAACAATTCTCTCAAATGGATAACTTGTCTCAGAATGCATTTATGTTATCCTTTTCCCCAAATAGGAATAGTTGTGTTCTGTAACTCTTAATAAGTAGCAGTTCTCAGCCTGTGGGTTATTTCAATTTGTAACAATCAAAATACATCCTGTGTATCAGATATTTACCTTACGATTCATAACAGTAGCAAATTTACTGTTAGGAAGTAGCAATGAAAATAATCTCATGGTTGGGGGTTGCCACAACATGAGGAGCTGTATTAAAGGGTCATAGCATTAAGAAGGTTGAGAACCACTGTGAGCTAAAAATTATTTCAAAACTCTGCATGTAGTTTTTTTCTTCTGGATCCAGGAGGAAAGTAACATCTCTGCTTACCCATTCAGTTTTGCAGTCTCTCTACCCTCATCTCTGAGAGAATTTCTCTAAAATTACCAAAAAAAATACTCTGAGGTCTGTTTCAGGTTCCTTAATTTGGAATATTAACATTTTGTATCACTCAACTCAAAAGAAAAAAATAACTTCCCCCATTTGTCAATGTTCATCATTTTTTTTTTTGCTTTTTGGAGGGCAATTGGGATTAAGTGACTTGCCCAAGGTCACACTGATAGTAAGTGTGTCAAGTGTCTGATGCCAGATTTGAACTCAGGTCCTCCTGACTTCAGGGCCAGTGCTCTACTTACTGTGTCACCTAGCCGTCCTAGTCAATGCTCATCTTGATGTAGAAAGAGTAGCCTTTCTTTTCCTCTTTGAATTATTTTTTCTTTGTTATTTATGGAATAAAAACATTTCCATAGCAGTATAATTAAAAAGACAATTGTATGTGTATGTGAACCTGCACTGTTCTCTTCAAATAGACAACAAAACCATCATATCCTTTCCTTTAATTTTTTTTTCTTCTTCCCCACTGCCTCTCTAGGAATGGCTACCATTAGACACAAATAGTTGTATGTGTGTGTGTGTGTATGTGTGTGTGTAAAATTATTCTCTATATATTTCTACTTATCACTTCTTTCTCTGGATTCACATAGAGTCTTTCTTCATATGTCCTTTATACTTAATTTGGATATTTATAATAGACAAAATAATTTAATCTCTCAAAGTTGTTCTTAAAACAATATTGCTGTTACTTATACAATATTCTTTTGGCTCTGCTCCTTTTGCTTTTCATTATTTTGTGCAAGTCTTTCCATATTTTTATAAAATCATTGAGCTCATCATTTCTTATACCACAGTAGTATTTTATTTCAATCATATACCACAACTTCTCTTAAAGACCTTAACTTAAGGTCAAAGTCTCCCACTGCATCTATGGTCATCTCCAGTCATTCTGATCTATATCTTGCCATTGGACCCAGATGATGTTGGAGAAGACAATAAGGCTGGTGACTTTGCACAGCCCTCCCTCTCTTAAATCCAGTTCTTTTGCGTGTCATGGCACCACATCCCTGATGTCATGGTCTTCTTCGAGAATGAAGGACAAACAATAATGTTCCCCAATTGATGGCGATCCCTGTAATTTCCAGTTCTTTGCCACCATAAAGAGAGCTACTATGAACAATCTAGAACATGTAGGTTCTTTTCATTTTTCCCTAATCATCTTCGGAAATATATCAAATAGTGATATTGCTGCATCAAAAGGTAGCTTAATAACTCTTTGGGTCTAATTCCATATTGTTTTCTAAATTGCATGGATCAATTAAAAATTCCACCAAAAATGAATTAATGTGCCAAATTTTCCACATCCCCTTCAATATTTTTCACTTTCCCCTTTAATCATTTTACCCAATCTGGTAGGTATAAAATGATATCTCAAGGTTGTTTAAATCTGCATTTGTCTAATCAATAACGATTTAGAATATTTTTATATAATATAGATTGTTTGATAATAGTTTTAGAGTAGTCTAATTTTATTTCATTTATTTATTTATTTATTTATTTATTTATTTATTTATTTATTTGTTTATTTATTTATTTATTTATTTTTGGAGGGCAGTTGGGGTTAAGTGACTTGCCCAGGGTCACACAGCTAGTTTTTTGTGTTAAGTGTCTGAGGCCGGATTTGAACTCAGGTACTCCTGACTCCAGGGCCGGTGCTCTATTCACTGCGCCACCTAGCCGCCCCGTAGTCTAATTTTAAATGCTAGTTTTTCCACATCTCTGATTGTATATCTGATCATCACAGCACAAATCAATGATGTTTCATGGTCTCATCTTATTTAATTTTACTTAGGTAGACACAATCAAATTGTAGGAGATTAAGTCTTTACATGGTCCCCTACTCATGCTGTCGGAGAGTCTGTATTCTCCCTTATTACTTCAAGGGAATATGGGTTTTGAGGTCTTTTAAGATGATGGAGAAATTAAATCCAAATCTTAATAGCTAAAGGTGGTAGATAATTCAAGTGAGAATTATTGGTTATGATTTCATTATTACTCCATAAGTCTAAAAGGTTGATGAAAGAGGTACATTTATATAAAGTAAGATGAACAAACAAAAATGGCATTTTTGTTTCTCATTTTGGAAATACAAAACATCTGTTCAATTGTAATCCATTACGATTAATAATTATCTTCACTTAAATAATTTATTCTGACTTTGTCATATAATTTAATAGACATATTTTCACTTTGAATCTTGATATAAGAATGAGTCAAAATGTGGTTGTACGCTACTTATCCAAGGGTCTTTATATGCTGTCACCACAAAGGAAAGGTTGTGGTTTCAGGACATTAACTGTCTACCTAGCAACTATCTAGGCTTAGTGATATCCCAGCACAACACACACCCTGTTGTGTCTTATTGCTTAAATATTCCCACTTCTAAAATTACCACTACACCACTGGGGGTGAATGAATACAAGATTACAATTTCAATTTGACAGTTTTAAAGGAAATAGCATAGGGATTTAATTAGACCCTCTCCATGTGCTTCATTGATTCTGAGATGGGTTTTCATTCTAGCATAAGCAGATGTGGATTGTAATGTAGGAGTTAGCTTTCCTTGTACACTTGGCTGAATGATTTGAACCAGTAAAACAACCAATAGTTAGCGGCTCAACTGAAATTTTTAAAAAGTTGTTTGGTTTGGTACAAAATAGTAGAGAACTCTTTCCATCCTCTCTTCTTATTTTCTACATGAGTATTAAATCATGTATAAAATAGTCCCATAACACTGTCTTAGAGTCATTAGTTTTTCCTTTGACTATAATAGTTGGACAAGCTAGTCACGTGCGTAAACTTTCACTATTGATTACAAGAGCCTTCTTGCATTTATCAGAAGGAAAATAAATATTTGCTTTAATAAGAAATGACTGAGGAAGATAATAATTTAATTTAATGTAGTTTTTAGGGTTACAA
Source organism: Pseudocheirus occidentalis (assembly GCA_028646575.1). Taxonomy (NCBI): domain Eukaryota; kingdom Metazoa; phylum Chordata; class Mammalia; order Diprotodontia; family Pseudocheiridae; genus Pseudocheirus; species Pseudocheirus occidentalis. Next base: position 344,978,948 of record CM053594.1, on the reverse strand, counting down.
AGCTAGTTGTCTACATTACTTAACTGATACCTTATGAGCTAGGTATTGCTGCATCTTCATTTTACTGAAGAGGAGTAAAGGTAATTTAAAAGTGATGGGCAGAGGGGTGGAGCCAAGAGGAAGTAAAAGCACGAACTTGCTTGAGTTCATCTCCCAACAACCTTGGATACCTGTGAAAAATTACTCTAATCAAATTTTAGAGCTGAAGAACGCACAAAATGACAGAATGAAACAAATTCCCCCACAGAAGACAGCCTGGCAGGCTGACAGGAAGGGTATATCACACTGGGCTGGGAACTGAGCACAGTTCCACATGGGCCACAGCAGCACCGACTGGCAGCACAGACCAGGCTGGAGCAGACCTCAGGGGACTGAATTACTGACAGCTATGGTGGTTTCCAGACTTATCAACCTACAAATGTCAAAGAGAAAGTAAAATGTCAGTGAGGAAACTCTGTTGGATCTGGGTGAGAGAAGAGCATGGTATAGGCCCTGCCCCCAGGGCAACAGAAGTGGTAGAGGCTGCAGTTGTGGCAGCAGCAGAAGTGGCAGCAAAAAGCATCAGTGATGGCTGCTTCTGGAGCTTCAGGCCCACAGATGGTGGGGGGACCAAGCAGGTGATCAGAAGGCAATTGCAGGAATCTCCTTGCTGGTTCTGAGGCAGTATTCTCTTGCTTTGACCTGCTTGAATCTGAGTCACAGCCTTGGGTGGCAGTGCTGGGGTTAGAAGAAGTACTAGCAGGGCACATCTTGTGGCAGCTGTGGAAAGGAAATCCTCCTCTCAGTTCTGACGCAGGTGCCTAGAAGTAGCTCTGAAAATAGCTGCACAAAACCCCAGAAATTTGGGACATAGCACTCTCCAATCTGGAAGCACAGTTCCACCATGGCAATGTAAAAGTCATGTGATTGGTGGAGAAAATGAGCAAGCAGAGGAAAAGAAATCAGACTACATATATTCTTTTTTGATGACAAAGAAGATCAAACTATAGTACCAGAAGGAGATAACAAAGTCAAATCTCTGCATCAAACGCCTCCAAGTAAAATGCAAATTGGTTACAGACCAAGAAGGAGCTCAAGAAAGATTTTGAAAATCAAGTAAGAGAAGTAGAAGAAAAATTGGGAAGAAAAATGAGAGATACAAGAAAAACGCAAAAAATGAGTCAACAGCTTGCTAAAGAAGATCCCCCACCAAAAAAAAATACTGAAGGAAATAACACATTAAAAATTGGCTAACTCAAATGGCAAAAGAGATCTGAAAGCTAAAGAGGAGAATGCCTTAAAAGGCAGAATTGGCCAGATGGAAAAGGAAGTTCAAAAGCTCCTTCGAAATTAGAATGAAGGAAATGGAAGCTAATGACTTTATGAGAAATCAAGATATTATAAAACAGGTCCCAAAGAATGAAAAAAATATAGAAGACAATGTTAAATATCTCATTGGAAAAAACCACTGATCTGTAAAATAGATGCAGGAAGGACAATTTAAAAATTATTGGACTACCTGAAAGCCATGATCAAAAACAGAGCCTAGACATTGTCTTTTAAGAAATTATCAAGGAGAACTGGCTTAATATTATAGAGCTAGAGAGCAAAATAGAAATGGAAAGAATCCACCCATAATCTCATGAAAAGGATCCTCAAAAAAAGCTCCTAGAATATTATAGCCAAATTCCAGAGTTTCCAGGTCAAGGAGAAAATATTACAAGTAGTTAGGAAGAAGCAATTTTGTTATTGTGGAAACACAATCAGGATAACACAAAATCTAGGAGCTTATATGTTAAGGGATTGAAGGGTTTGGAATATAATATTCTGGAGGTCAAAGGAGATGTGTGTGTGTGTGTGTGTGTGTGTGTGTACATAGTAGGCACAGCATGAGTTGACTATGAAGGAATGATATCTAAAATAAAATTAATAAGTGACAGAGTAATATATTGGGAGAATGAGAAAGGGAGAGATAGAATAGGGTAAATTATCTTACATAAAAGAGTTAAGAGAAAGCTGTTATGATGGAAGGGAAGAGCAGGGAGGTGAGATGGAATGAGTCAGTCTTATTCTCATTCGATTTAGATTAAGAAGGGAGTAACATACACACTCAATTGGGTATCTTACCCTGTAGAAAATGAGTGGGGGGGGGGAGTTGTGATAGAAGGGATGGCAAATTGGGGGAGGGAGTATTCAGAAGCAAAATGTTTTGAAAAGGGACAAGGTCAAAAGAGAAAATAGAATAAATGGGGAGAGGGAGAGCATGGAGGGAAATGTAGTTAGTCTTTCACAATACGACCATGGAAATGTTTTGCATAAGTACACATATAACCTATATTGAATTGCTTGTCTTCTCAGTGGGCATGGGTGAAGGGGTTAGAAGGGAGAGAATCCAGAACTCAAAGTTTAAAAACAAAGTTAAATGACATGTTTTTACATGTAACTGGGAAATAAGATATACACACAATGGGATATAGAAATCCATCTTGCCCTTCAAGAAAGTAAGGGAGAAGGTGATAAGGGAGGGAGGTACAGACAGGGATATGAGAGAGGGAAGACTGGGAGAAGGTGTGATCAGTATCCTTGTCATTTTGGGGTTGGGGGTAGGGGACAGATGTGGATAAAATTTGGAACTCAAAATTTTGTGGAAATGGGTGTTGAAAACTGAAAATAAATTATTATTATTATTATTTTTAAAGAAAGTGATTGGCAGAGATGAGACTTGAGCTCAGGCATTTGAAGCAAATGCCTGCTTTCCACCATGCTGCCTCACAATAAAAAGTTCATGATCAGAATTAGATAAAGCACTTTTTAAAATAGAGAAATCCATTGATTTTCACAATTCATTTCAGAAATCAAGCTGCATTCTAGAAATTCTAACATTTTCTAGAAATTCTTTGAGAATTGATATTCTCCTGAGAGGTGAGACAGGAGACAGATTACTAGTTGTACAATAACAAATGAAGTAGGCCAAAAGTTACAGAGATGTGATGTGACATGGCTCCTCTAGTATATGTCACATGCTCAGTAGACTATCTCTGTAGTCAGAGGATTATATACTGTATCAGCAAGCACCCTAGCATAACCAGGATGGCTGCTAGCACAGGTTCTTATATCTGCCTTTCTAAAGGAAGGCAACTCAAAAAGGGTTAACAATCTGTCTTTAATCAGTCAAACATATATCATTTATCTAGTTCAAGGGGTAGAATGTAATGGTAATTAATTTAAAGTTGAAGGCCCCTTTTTTATGTCAAGTAAGCAGATACTTAGCCCTTAGTAACTAATCAAACTTTTGTGGCTAAGAGGCAGAGGGTGTGAACTCTTTCTCTTGTTGCTGACATAACAGGAAGGATTTGGCTGAAACAGGAAGCTTTGTGTGTATATAAGCAGAGCCCCAGAGAGAGAGAGACAGTTAGAATTAGCATTTTTCTCCAGGCAAGTTATTGGTGGAAGAGAGAGGGAGGGAGAGAGAGAGAGAGAGAGAGAGAGAGAGAGAGAGAGAGAGGAGAGAGAGAGAGAGAGAGAGAGAGAGAGAGAGAGAGAGAGAGAGAGAGAGAGAGAGAGAGAGTGAGTTTCTCTCCCAGCATCTGGAAGCTGGGCTGCTACTGGACTGAGAATTGAGTTGGAGTTTTCTTGAGACCAGAATCTGGTGAAGGCTGAAGTTGCTGCTTAGAAGGCTGATATTTCTTCTGGCTCCTAGGGCCAAGTGGTGATCTTTTGAAAAATACTAATTTGAGTGTATCTCATTACTTTCAAAGAAACATTTTAAGTGCCTGCTACCTGAAATGTTCTATGCTGTTCATACTTGATGATATAAGTGGATCATTCCAAAGAAGAGGTATCAGAATATATTTGTTGTTGTTGTTCAGTTATTTCAGTCATGTCTGGATCTTTGTGAACTCATTTGGGGTCTTCTTGGCAGAGATAATCGAGTGGTTTACCATTTTCTTCTCCAGCTCATTTTACAGAGGAGGAAACTGAGGCAAATAGAATTAAGTTGCTTGCTCAGGTTCATACAGTTATTAAGTGTCTGAGGTTGATTCAAACTCATAAAGATAAGTGTTCCTGCCTCCAGTGCTAGCACTCTATCCATTGAGCCATGCAACTGCCCTATCAGATTATATAGAACAGGACATACCTGACAACCAATAATCAGAAAACTTTATCTACACATGATAATGAAAAGCAGAAATACCTGGGGAAATAAGTTTTAAATATTATTTGATTCCATTTAATAACATCTCCAAGTTTCTATTCAGGGTGACTTTTTCATATGGCAAAAATAATTTTGAAATTTCATTTTTTATCACTTCTTTTATATTTTTATAAATTTTTTCTCTTCCTTTTCCTACTTATCCATGTCTTTTAACAAACATTTGAAAAGAAAGTTCAGCAAACCAATCAATATATCAACTATTTGACCATACTTGTTGCATTCTGTGATCATACCCCACTCTTCAACCTTTGCTTTGAGAGAAAGGAAGTGCATTTTCTCAGTTCTTCCCTGGGGTTAAATTTGGTCAAGTATAATTCCACAGCAGTCCAATTCATTTTTCTTCATTTCTGTTTTTGTTAATCTTATAGATGTTTTCCTCATTATACTTACTTGCCTTGGCATCAATTCATATATGACATTGAACTCTTCATATTCATCCTTTCTTTGGTTGCAGCAGTATTCAATTACACTCATATACCATGATTTGTTTAGCTTTTGTCCATTGATAATTATCTGCTTTGTTTCTAATATTTGCTATCACACCAAATGTTGCTATAAATATTTTGATGAATGTGGAACATTTCTAGCTTTGATCTTCTTTAGGCATCTGCAGACATCTGGGTCAAAGAGCATGGACATTTTATTCTCTTTCTCACTATTATTGCAAAGAACTTTTTAGAATGACTAGAGCAATTCTGATTACACTAACTATTAACTGGTACGATGATCATTGCCAATATTTACTATTTCTATCTTATTTTTGTATTTGCCAATTTTCTCTGTGTGAAATGAAAGCTGAGAATTATTTTGGTTTATATTTCTTTTATTATTTATGATTCATAGTTACTTTTCACATGGTTGTTAAAGTTTGCAATTTTTCTTTGTAAAATTATTTATATACCTTAACCATTTATACATTGGGAAATGATTCTTGGCCTTTATAAGTTTCCTGTATTTTAATTTTAATTGGATACATTTGATGTTTCCCCCCCCAAGTGACTATTTCCCTCCTAATCTGAGCTACATTGATTTTGTTTGTGCAAATGTTTTTTCAATTTCATGGATTAAAAATTATCTTTCTTACATTTTATAATTACCCCCATGCCTTGCCTTATTTAGTTAAGAAGTCTCCTAATCACAGCTATGAAATGTGCTTAATTCCATTCTCTTCTTTAATGTGTGTGTGTGTGTGTGTGTGTGTGCGTTGTACATTTTATGTTCAAGTCATACATCTATTCTGAGATTAGTGTGGTAAACAGTGTAAGAAGCAAGTCTAAACCCAATTTCTGCCAAAATTTTTAAAGCTTATTCTGGCCACTCTTGTGAAATAGGGAGTCTTTCCCAAGTATTTAAGTTCATAGATTTGTCAAATACAGCATTAGTAAAATTATATTATTTTTGATTTTTCCTTATCTAGTCAGTTCCACTAGTCTGCTTTTCAATTTTGTTAACCAGTACCAAATGAGTAACAAAAATCATTTATGGAGCAGTACTCTCCTATAAATACAAGGGAATATGCATTCTCAAGGAGAAAGAAGCAAAAGAGAAGAGCTCTTTAGCTCTTTCAACTTATGTGAGAACAATGGCCTTTAATGCTTTCTTTTATTTATTTTTTTTGCCATTATAGGTCTGACTAATGCTGAAAATTTGGGTTATGTTCAAAATTTAGCTATTGGTTTGCTTCATGACATTAGAATGAATATTACTTAAAGTTATATTTCTCTTTTGCAAAAAAAAATTAAGTAGCAGACAGAGCTTTTAGAATGTCAGTGTGATAGCAAATGATCTCATAGGTGCAGATACTCTTTGCAAAGGTGCTGATCACAACCTACTCATGCCTTCTCATGTTATTTTCTCCATCTTTCTCATGAATTGTCCTTGGGGGAAGTTTTCTGACGGTGCTGAGAGCCTTCTTCTAGTTTTTTAAGTACATGAACACAGCTGAATTACTCAGTATGTCCATCTGCTATCTCTTCCCTAACTCTTTTCTAGTTAATTGGTCTGGAACTATGATTTTATATGTAAAGGGAGACATCAATAAGGAAAAGTCAACTACCAATAAAAGACATTCACTTTTTAAAGAAAATATTGTCTTTAAAAGTTGCATTGGGGGCAATTAGAGGTTGTGATATGACTGGAGTCACAAAGATATTATGTGGCAGGGCCAGGTGTTAAATCCAGGTTTTTTGACTTAGGAGCCACCATTTCTTTCCCCCCCACCCCCCACGATGCCACCCTGACCATATAGTTATACACTTTCATAGACATCCTATTTGAATGGCTCATTATAGCATGAGATGACCTTGGGTTCTTTACTGTTGTGACTAACAAACTTTGAATTCTGTCAAGTTCTGCCTTGTGAAGGCTTTGAGTATGTTCCTAACAATAGACCATGTCTTCTGTCCTATGTCCAGTCTAATTAAGAAAATAGAGAGAAATTTCACCAACAGGCTGTTCACTCAGTGGTAGTTTAACAATGACAACCCATGAATGCAAGCACTGTTTCATCTGGTTATGTTTTAAAATGCACAGAGGGAAGAGATTTAACTCCTTCTTTCTTAAGTGTCAAGTATGAAATTATAGAGAATTATTTAGAGTCAGATTATAGAATGGAGATGTAATCTATGCTTAGAGAAAGACTATCATAATACCACAATTCTTAAAACACAAAAGCACGATATAGCTCCAATTTGTTTATCTTTCAGGATGAGCTCAGAACTTGGGAATTCAGAGTACTGAAATATATATGGCCTCTGTTGGGAGAAATTTTAACTGTGAGGATTAATGATAAGTATATCTTTGATTCTGTAATATTTTAAATTGTGCTATACATTGTTTAGAATTAGAAATTAAAAATAAATAGAAAGATATAGGATAACTATCTTATTGTTGAAAATACAATATCATACGGGCTACTGGTTTCTTATTCTTACCTGAAGAAAATCTACTTAAATATCTCTACCCCTTCCCCAAAAAATAGAAATAAAAATGGGATCCTTTTTGTCCATCCAATAAAATTATTGTTAGAACTAACTGGGAAAAGGAAAAAATACATAAGTATTTGGCAAGGGGGGGTGGAGCCAAGATGGCGGCATAGAAGCAGCAAAGCACAGCAGCTCCCACACAAACATGCTAAAAACTCATAAAATGGGACTCTAAAACAGATTTTCAAGCTCCAAAACTCTCCAAAAGACAGAAAGCACATCTGTTGCAACAGGCAGCTCAGCAGGTGGGGCCCTTTGCAGCAGTCTGGGAGCCACAGCCGAAACCCCAGCTGGGTCAGGCCCTGGGGCATCGGGTGGGGAGCCGCGTCTGCTGCACTGGAGGCACAGTTACCACATTTATCAGGCCAGAAGGAAAAAAAGGCTAAGAGAAAGGTCAGTGGATTCTGCTAACTCAGGAGGAGAAGAGCGGGTCCGGCCAAACTGCTCCCAGAGCAAAGAAGCAGTGGGAGGCGGCTGTGGCAGCAGGAATGGCTGAAAGCAGCAGCGGCCTCCACTGGGCTGAATCAGAGCCCTAGGCCTGCAGATAGCAGAGGGGCTGAGGCGATCTATCAGGGCCAACGGCTCTTGTGTTGAGCAGCCTAGATCTGGATCGTGGTTGTGAGTGGTGGTCCTGGGGTGTGATTTCAGTGAGCCAAAGCTGGGGGGGGGGGTTGCAGCATCCCAGTAATAGCTCCGGCAGCTGTGAAGGCCCCAGCGATTTGGAACAGAGCTTTTCCCCTCCAGGAAGCAGAGTTCCACAGAGCTAAAAAAAACCAGGCAATTAATAAACTGGCCAACATGAGAAAAAGGAGGCAAAAATAAGAATACCAACAAAACTCTAGAATCCTTTTTGGTAGACAAAAAAGACCTAAGCATGGAGCGGGAGGAAGACAACTCAGTCAGATCTCCCTCACCAAATGCTTCCAAGACACTGGAAGAATGCCTAGAAGCTATACATCAACTGAAAAAGGACTTTGAAAAACAAATAAGAGAAGTGGAGGAAAAATTGGAATGAGAAATGAGAATGATGCGAGAAAGTCATGAAAAGAGAGTCAACAACCTGACTGAAGAAAACAATACCTTAAAGAGCAAATTAACTCAGCTGGCAAAGGAGGCCCAGAAAGCCAATGAAGAGAAGAATGCCTTAAAAAGTCGAATTTGCCAGATGGAGAAAGAGTCTCAAAAGCATTCTGAAGAGAATAATTCCTTCAGAAT
>CM053594.1:344936366-344970054 GCA_028646575.1 Pseudocheirus occidentalis | reverse complement strand
GTAGAGAACAAAACAAGGGGGGGGTGCAGGATAGGAAGGAGGGACATACAATTAGCCTCTCACAATTTACCCACCATGGAGATGTCCTGTGTAATTACACATGTACAGCCTGTATTGAATTGCTGCTTCTTCTAGTGGGAGTGGGTGACAGGGGAGGAATTGCAAGAATCTAGAATTTAAAGCTATACAATCAAATGCAACTGGGAAATAATACATACAGGGATGGTGGCAGGGAGACCCTCCCTGCCCTAATAGAAAGCTAGAGGGGTGTTAGAGGAGGACACAAAAGGGAACAGATTGTAGGAGGGGCTTTACGGTGGGATCAATGTTTTGGGCTGGGGGGTAGGGGAAAGAAGGGGAGAAAATTTGTAACTCAAAACCTTGTGGAAATGAATGCTGTAACCAAGAAAATAAATTAAAATTTAGATTAAAAAAGAAGCATTTGGCAAATTGAAAAGATTTATATAAGTAGTATAACAAAGACTCTTGCTATCGGCAGGCACAGGGCTGTATTTTTGCCATCTAGAATTTTGTTCTTTGAGCTTAAGGTTTTGGTTCCTGTTAAAATTCATAAATCCCCAAGAGGAGTAGTTGTGTACCGTAATATGTCTTTGGACAAGTCACCTTCCCTCTCTTAGTCTTATCCAACTCTCTAAGTTTAAGTTATAGACAATTGAAATCTCCATTTAATAAAAGGGGTTCAAATTCAGATTCATGAGGCATTGACATAAATTAGTTTATTAGGGTTTTCTTAAAAAAAACTTGTATTTTGTTTTTGCAAAGTGTAAATTTCTTCCTGTGTTCCTCACCCTATATAGAACAACCCCATATAATAAATCAGAAAAAAAAATATAGAGAAAAAAACTGATAACTACACAAGAAAACTGATAACATATCTAATATTCAATATTCTACACCCATGGAATCTTCCCACCTCAACTTCTGCATAAGAGTAGAAAGTGGTGCCTCATAGCTCTCCAAACTTAGTTTTTGTCATTAAGCTATATTCATTTTCTGTCAATGCATATATGGTCCTGCTTGCTTTGCATAGCATAAGTTCATGTAAATCTGTGCTCTGTATTAATCATAGCCATTGTTTCTTACAGCACAATGACATTCCATTATAATTATGCATTATTATTTATTTAGCAATTCTTTAGGCATCCACTTTTTTCCCAGTTCTTTGCTACCACAAAGGGAAGGAGAGAAGGGAGAATGCCTACTATGTGCCAGACACTGGATAAAGCACTTTTTACAAATTTTGGTTCATTTGATTCTCACAAAAACTCTAAGACAAAGGTGCTGTTATTACCCTCAGTTTTTACAATTGAGGAAACGTAGGCAAACATAGGGTAAGTAATTTGCCCAGGGTCATACCACTACTAAATATCTGAGAGTCCTCCTGACTGAATATGCGGGGCTCTATCTCTCCACAGTTCCAAGAGCTACCCCTGTCACAATAAGTACTGCTTTAAATGTTTTGGTATGTAGGAACCCTTTCTTTATTCAATTTGCCTCTTGCATATATGACTAACAGTACAATCGTGGGATAAAAGGGTATGGATATTTTATCCACTTAATTTGCATAATTCCAAGTTGATTTACATAATGGTTGTATTAATTCATAGCTACATAAACAATGCATTTGTATGTTTATTTCCCTACAATCCCTCCAACCTTGGATATTTCTACCTCTTGTCATCTTTGACTGTCTGCTGGCTATGAAGTAAAATCTCAAGGGTTTTTGATTTTTCACTTCTCTTATTATTAATTATTTGGAGCATTATTTCATATAGTTTTAATACTTTTTAATTCCTCTTTTGAGTCTTGCTTGTTCATAAAGTGTGAGTACTTATCCATTGGGTAATAGCTTTTTGTCATGTATCTGTGGTCTCTCTTTTATACACACATGTGCGTATGTGTATATATGTGTGTATATGTGTCTATATACACACACAGACATACACATATATACACATACATATATAGGCATCTCTCTCTCTCTCTCTCTCTCTCTCTCTCTTCTCTCTCTCTCTCTCTTAATCTAATTGAAGATATTAGCAGTAGCTACCAAGGGGAATGTAGAAAGAACAAAATCATGGGTTAGGGGTTCCAAATAGTATCATTTCAGATTTGTCTCTGGGTCCTCTCAGATGTATCCTGTATCATGCAATGCCAGCCCTAATATTATGGGACTTTTACAGAAAAGTGTACCCATAGTTTCTAAACTTAGTTTCTCAGTAAGAGAACCAGAGTAGATTTCTGGAAAAACATGAACTTAGTCCATCGTGAATTCCTTGATTCAGTCTCATGGAGAAAGAGGAGGAATTTCCTGAATAATGTAAAGTTTTGAAGTGAGACTTTAGGAAAGAAAGGGAATTCCAGTTGAGCTCCTATTCCCAGCATTCTAGAGAGAGGAAAAGCAAGTATGTAACATTAGAGTTGGAAGAGTTGCAAGGATTAAGTAAATCTATCCTTTCCTTTCCACTACTAATATAAATTATATGGGCTGTCTAGGTTGACTTTCTAGCAGACCTGAGGTCAAGAATTTTATTCTGGGGAGGGAGTCTCCCAATCTTAGTGCAATATTCTAAGTCTAATGGACCATTCCTGCCTTTAGAAGAGAGTAGTGGCTTGCTGAAAGAGAAAGGATTATCATTTTCTAGGCTTCTGTGTTTCCTTTCTGAGGGAATGACTCTGACAGGGTGATGCCATGAGCCTAATAGAACTTACAAGAAAGGGAAAGCGTTGATTTGACTAAATTTGGGTTCCTGCAATTTCTTTATATATTTTGCATATTTTTGTGGGGTGAAATAAAGGTTGTCCTTAATTAAAGGACCATTTTCCACATCTATAGAGAAGCAAACATGAATAAAACTTCTAATTCTCCAGGGGGGTCACCTGTAGAAGGGCACAAATCAAAGAGTGACTCCTAGGATTGGCATTCTGGGCCATGGGTCACATAAGGGGTCCCAGATTTTCACAGATGCCTAGCTGTACATAGTCTAGTTTTGTAAAGCTGTATTTTTTTTATTGGGAGAGAATAGAGAGACTTTCTCTATAATACTGTAATAGAATTCCAATTCCTGTTTCCCTTGTACTTCCCCTATCCCACTGTGGCTCAAGCTTCATTTCAGGGCTACTCTTATTTGTCAAATCCTCATAGAAACACAGTATCCATATTATGACAGGGAAATATTATTTCCTCTCTTCTTGCAAAGGGTATTTGAATTGACAGTCAAGATTTAGGGATCTACCTCTACATAACTGTGTTCTCTGGAATAAATTTGAAGCCTACTAATTTCTTATTTCTCAAGAAGAGCAATGATTTCATTTGCATCTTTGCATCTCCAGCATGAGCGCACAATATCCTGAAGATAGTAGGGACTTGCCAAATACTTTTTGGATTAGATGGCATTGGCAAGTAATCTTTATCACTTTGTGGTTTAGTTTTCTCATCTGTAAAATGGGGTGTGGGTGGAGGGTGAGTGGGGTTGGTGTGGGGTGGAAGGTGATGAATTGGGGGTGGGACATTAGATGACCTCTAAGATTATTTTCAGCTTTACAATGCTTTATAACATTCCCAGTCAGAACTGTTTGGGTGGTCTATAACATTGTTAGGCAGACAGCACTAGCCTTGATGCTTCTTCTCAACATGGCAGCCCAGGACCATTTATATCAAACCTTTTTAATGAAACATTTCCTCTGGCTATTGTTGGGTTATCACATACAAAACTCTAATTATGTAGTGTGGATATGGTCTTAATATTTGTAATGTGAATTGTACTCAAAGGAAAGAACTGTACATGTGTATACAAACACAATAGTAGTCTTAAAAATAGCAAGTACAATCCTCTCCCACAAAGATGCCATATTTAACTTGATGAAACATACCACATGTTATTAAAGGTATAACTGTATTGTCTCACTGTCTCTTAACTATAGTGCAGAATTCTTTGTCTTCTTTCTCCTGTGAATTGGCCAGTAACAGGGAAAGAAGTGATTCTACACCGATGTGTTTCTTCACCCCCACACCCTAATTTTTCATCGTACTTATTCATCCTTTTTAAAAACAGTGGTTATTTTAGGGGACCAGCAAGTATAGAAGCTGAGAGATTAGTCTTTTACATTATTTTCTATGAACTCTTTTAATGAGAATCTCTTCTTAGATGTTTGGGACAGCAATGGAAAATACTCTGTTTTACGTAAAACCTAAATTTCCATGTTCTGGGTTTCATTAATAGTTCATCAATACTTATAGCTATGCTAGATCTGTTGATGTAAATAGTAAAACAGCCATTCAGTTTCCACATTTCATTTTGTGCACATGCATGCGTGTGTGTGTGTGTGTGTTGTTTACTATTTGTTTTTTTTCCCCGTGGGTTTCCCTATCTTTCCCAAACTAGAAGTAGAACAGCCATCTGCTTGCTGATCCCAATGTTTAACTGTACCAAAGCTATCATTTTTCTCTCTCTTATCTTGGTTACTTCATTCCTACTTAGGTAGCCTGGCAGCCCTCTACTTCTGGAGTTTACCATTTTGGTGCCAGATAATGTGGACAACCAATAGGTCTGGCCCACTCTAGTTCAGAGATTTAGAGTTCAAGGAATCCCCCAGATTCAACCGTGCTGGTAACAGAGATTATGGGTGTGTGGCTCCATGCCCAGAGGTGTCTCCATTTTCAAATGCATGAACTTTGACTGTTGTTCTGTGAAAACAAGCTTTGTTGTTTTCTTCTCAATGAAAGTAAGAATAGGAAATGCTCTTTTGCAGTGACAAGAGCTGCCTTTTATGTGCTTCAGTTTCATAGCTACCTCATGGGATTTGGGGATAGGTATTATCTTTGTTTTATAGAAAGAAAAAGAAATATGAACTTCCAAGAGGTTTGTTCATAGTGGCAAAACTGTACATATCATAGGCAAGGTGGAAACCAGGTCTTTCTAAGTCTGACACTTTGCCCTTCTGTGTATCATTAAGATTATGCCAAAAATTCTTCACCATTGGCAAAAAAGCAACAAGTAAAAAAAATCATAAGTTTTAACAACTTGTACTTTAGGATTGAGTTAATTTTAAAAACCTGATCTCAAAAAATAAAGAATAATTTAATACATGGATGATGTGAAGTTTTGATAACTATACCATGCCAGGGAGAATTTGGAAGTTGCCTAAAAAAACCTAAGAGAACCTTATTTTAATATTTGTCTCTTTGTTTATCAAATATTTATTAGGAATTTATTCCTAAGCACTTAAAAGGATATGAAGATGAAAAAGACTTAATCCTTACCCTTTGGGACTTTATATTCAAATAGGAAATCAAATAGGGCATTGAACATAGGTGCTTTATGAATGAATGAATGATACAAGTTGGAATGTCATTGATATGATGATTTGTATGGAAAAATGTTATGAGAAATTGGAGGAAATAATTTAAAACTTCAAGTCAAATGCTAGACATTCTTGAAGGTGCCATCCTACTTTGGAAGGATTGGTGCTATAGTCTTTTGTCTATTGGTAAATTGGTCAAGTAACTAACCAATAGTTTTAGTTGCAAGCTAGAATTGCTAATTTACTAGATTTAAGATGCAAATTTTGAGGAAAAGATCATTATTATTGGAGCAAAAACTGATACTTTCACGAAATGTTATTTGTGAATTAATTTCTTTAAATCTATAAATATTGTGGATATGGGCAACCTCAGATCAAGTGTACCTTGCAATTTAGTCTCAAGATTAGAATACCATTAGTTTATTGAGGGTTGAATTGTAAGCAGCACAGCTTCAGGGGTTTGAACTAGCTCATTATTTACTTCAGGGAAACAACAGCTTAACATTAAAGAATTCAGATGCGTTAGGATAATGGAACAATTCTCTTATTGGCTACTGAACTGGAAGAGCCTCTATCTCAGTGGACTTTAGAAAGGAAACTAGTCTACTCTCAGCCTCTCTTCTCTTCCTAGCCACAGTTTGCATCAGGATCATCTGAGCTTCTCTTTGATGGGATAAGGGAAGTGACTTTCTTCACCCCAGTGACATTGCAGTTAAGAGCAAAAGGAGATGAAGTATGAGTCTTTGACGACTTCTTCTTCATTAAATTTCTTTGCTTGATCATAGGAGAATGAATGGTGATCCCAAAATCAACATTTCTAGCCTTGGAGGCCACCACATGGGTCCAAGAGGTCCTAAGATGTTCAATTCTTCTTTTTTTTTATTGACTTGTTTGTTTACTTATAGTTTACAAGATTCAGTTCCACAAACCATAGAGTTTCAAATTTTCTCCACTCCCTTCACCCCCCCCCCCCATGGTGGCATGTAATCAAGAATAGGATCTGCAAATGCTTTCACATTGTACAATAGTCTGGTTGTATAGAAGAATTGTAACCAGTGGAGTGAAAAATGGGAAAAACAAAAGAAAACCAAACATGAAAAAGAACAATAGCATGTATTGCTTCAGTCTCCATTTAAACTGGTCTTTCTAGATCTTTCTCTGAATGTAGATAAGGATGTTCAGTTCTAAGCTAGTGTGTGAGATGCCCTTTCAGTCCACTCCGCTTCTTCTTGATGAAGACTTCAGATAGAGAATGAGCTCTGTTCCTGGCCTTCCTTCCCAGAAGACAAGGCCATGGAGGGAACTATTTGGACAGTGTAGGTAAAATCTAAAGTATCTATTTAGCAAGTCTGCAAACTACACATTTTTACATTTTACGAGTGTCATGTCATTGCATTGGTTTGTCAGTAAGTACTTGTGGGTCTTGTTTATGTTAAGCATTTTAGAGGAAGTAAAAAGCTGTACATTTATTCACTCTATATGTGAATATCTTTGTGCTTTAACCTAGAAGTAATTTTTCTTTGGTTGCCAAAATGTGTGCATGAAAACAGAGAGTATTGGGCAAAAGTAGACTGGCCTGTGCTATAAGGGGTAAAGCTTCCTCAGGACTGGAGCTGGTACAATTCTTATGTGTTGGTCTAAAACTTCTAGGGACTTATTAGTGTTAAGGGGAAGTGTGCAGCTCTTCAACACTGTATTGGGTTTTTATTGCTACACTAGGAAAAAAGATTTTCCTCTAAAAGTAATTGGCTGCCTTTTAAGAACATCACAATCACTCCCCTAAGAACAAAGTTGTGCTAATAAATGATTATTTTCTTTCTGATAGAAAGGTCTCATTCTATTCCATGGAAACTATAGGAAACTACACTAATGAATCATCTATGCATATGGGAAATTACTCTGAGTTTTGCAAATAAACTACAGATAATTGTTTGGCCAGTATTTATCAGGTAAGCAGAATTAACCTGAACTTTCCTGGAAAGAAATCAAACTAGGGTTATGATTGGGGGGGTAGTTATAGTTGTCCTTGGTCTTTCATTGTTGAAAAGGATGAATGACAGCAGGAAGGTGATATTTTGACTTGAAAGTAAATTGGATTTAAGTGAGGCAGAGCTGTACAGAGTTACCAGCCCCGTCTCTCCTCCACAGTCACCAGAGTCCAGTGGAAAGACATAGGTTAAAACAACTGAGGATGCTCGGGGATACAGTGGGAGACCTTGGCATTTTTCAGCTAAGGTCTTTCCAGGTTTCTGTCTGTCTGAGGTGATTCAGTAGCTAAGGCTAGGTAAGAACTGAGGTTAAAAAAATGCCCTACTCTGCCTTCACAAAGGAATCAGTCTGAGAGAAGAAGCATCTCAAGAGTTTCTGGCCAGAACAGAAACAATTGGTATTTACACTCACTCTGAATCATCAAAACCCAAACAATGAGTAAGTGAGGCTTGGGTTGGGGCCTATTATTGGAGTGGAGAGTGATGCTACCTGACTTACAAATGCAAGTTTTTTAAGTTTTCCTGCTTTACAAAGGTGGCATATTTTCATTGAATCTAGTGATTAAACCCAAGCAAAATTGTAAAGTAGCTGACTCTTGTCTAAAGTGTCCTTCCTTCTTTGGCGACCTTTCAATATAACATTTTCCTTCCCCTCAACTGCCTGTGTTGTCATGATTTCGTATGGAAGCACACTGCCCCGAAAAGTCAGTATCCTATTTGAGCTGTCACCCAACAAACGCAGTTCTGGGCTCTGGAGGGCTCTTTTATTTAAATTTCTTTGAAAGTCACCTGCATTGGGGCGGCTAGTTGGCACAGTGAATAGAGCACTGGCCCTGGAGTCAGGAGGACCTGAGTTCAAATTCCGCCTCAGACACTTGACACAAAAACTAGCCGTGTGACTTTGGGCGAGTCACTTAACCCCAATTGCTCACCAAAAAGCAAAAAAAAGTCACCTGCATTCCATCCTTTGACTTTCAGATACACTACTCTTAACCCTGGACATACATGTCCTAATTCATAGAATGAGTAGTTTGGAATAGGTGATTTCTAAGGTTTCTTTTAGTTCTAAATCTCAAACCAGATTAATCATTTTGAGGTATTGTATACAGGATTAATAATGACTTTATGTGTTATCTTACTTGATAACATTGGCATTTTAATAGCATTCTCCAGTCGAGGTCTTCCTGAGAAGGGCCACTAGTATGGTAGTGCTAGTGCTTTGAGGTCACATCACCTGAAGTCTGGTTGAAGGAACTAGAGACATGTAACCCAGAGGAAAAAAAGACTTGGGAGGAGGAGAGAGGGAGGGGATACATAATAGCTGTTTGTCTTCATACAGTTTAGACTTTCTGGTAAAAATTAGAGCTATCCAAAAGTGGACTGGACTGCTCAAGGGGGCAGTGGCCTCTCTCTCTGTGGTGACCTTACTTCAGGCAAGGTTGGGCCAACACTTATGTCACCTGTGATTTAGAGAAGGCTTCTGTTCTGGTAGAGATTGGGTTAGATGGCTGCTGAACTTCTGGTATTTGATGATTCATTGAATCCCAAGAGCAAGGCCAGGTCAATGAAGAAGATATATTGGTGGTAAGGCTTGGGAGCCCTTGGGCATGTCTCCAACCACATATTTAGGAAACTGCCTATTCCTTCTAATCTTAAGGCTGGCTTTGTTCATAAGCAGGTTGAATAATCTATAACAAATTTTGTTTTTCAAAATAATTTTAAAATAAGTGAGAAGAAGGGAAAATTGGGTTGATTTCTATTTTATTCTTTACTATTTACCAGTTAAGAAATGGTATCTCAACAGATCTAGGCATTATTATATTGTTCACTTAATTATGATAATAGATTGATATTTAAACAGTGTTTCTATTTTGCATATATTAAAAACATCTAATCCTTGTAGCATCTCCGTTGGGTATTACCATCCCCATTTTACAGAGGAACAAATTGAGGCTAGGGTGGTACTGTGACCTGCCTGTAGTTTCACAGCTAAGTGTCTGAGTCAGGGTTGAATGCCCTTCTCCACATGAAACCTCTTGCTTTCATTCCTTTATACAGACTATTCCTGTGCCTGGAATTCTTTCTCTCCTCACCTCCACCTCTAAGAACCTCCAACAATTCCCTGTAAAGTTCAGCTTTAGAATCACAGGCTTCAATAAAGTCTTTGCTGACTTCCTCAGTCCTTAGAACCTCTCTATCACATTGCATGCATTTTATATTTGTCTTGAATTTAGTGATCTGTAATTATGGTGGATGCACCCAAGGACATGGACTGTCTGACTTCTGTATCTGTATCCCAGTTGCCTTATTGTTGATCTTTCAATCTCCTCCCTTTTCTCCACCTTTACATACTATGTCATTCCTTTTCACTATTACTATTGTAATATCAAATTTGCATGTTAGACTTCCATTTGTATCACCTCATTCATCTACAAATCTGCAAATGATTTATCGACAGTACATTTGGAGGTATGTTTGGAAGTTCAGTAGGGGTGAAGCAAGGATATTTGATTGAAATTATCTGGCAAATCTAGGTGATATAAAAGAGATATTAGAACCATTCGGCCCATTTATAGCAACTTACTTGAGGTAAGGGATGGGTCAATAAAAAAATCTTGGAAAATTAAAAACACTCCTCTTTTAAAACTTGATATCCATCCAACTGAAGAATGGTTTAAGTGAAATGGGTCTGAACAGTTCTTTCCCCTGCATAAAGAGAACTAATTGTTTCAATGCTTCTTTCAGAAAGGAACATTTAGAGAACCAAATCAGGTTTTCCCAAGCCATGAGTTTCAATGATTTTGAATAATCTAGTTCAATTTGATATATATTATATCTGAACCTTACCTTGAAAAGAATATCTGTTCTTCTCCTGACCTCCAATTTTTAGCAACAAGCTGATGGTCCAGGCAGTTTATAAGCTTAAGTATGGGCCACTCAGGATGATGTGTTTTAGGAGGACCTTTTATATTTAAACAGATTATCCAACAATTCAATTGAATACACTTTAGCAAGTAATGAAGGAGACATTCAACACATGGTGGACAGTCTCTTCAGTGGTGTAGAGGTAGGGGAGAGATAGAATGTTATGTAAGAGAACAGCAAATAAGCCAGTTTATCTGTAATATAGAATGTATGAAAGGATATAATATTAGATTAGACTGGAAAGATTTGATTAGATCCAGATTGTAAAGTGCTTTAAATGCTAAAGAGTTTTCATCTCATCTTTAAGTCAATAGGGAACCACTGAAACTTCTTCAGCAGGGGAATGACTTGGTCAGACTTGTGTATTGTATGGAAGAAACTTGGGAGATCAGAAAAATTCAATTCAGGAAGACTAATGAGGAGGCTTGAAATAGGGCCACCATGTCAGTGCAAAGCTGGGGACAGATGTAAGAGATATTACTGAGGGTAATTTAACAATTGCAGTTGTATGGCACAGTAGCATTGCTGAATTATCTTAAGGGAATGACTTTTTTTTTGGTGCTTGTGGTGAGGGGGAAATCCATGTTACTACAAGTTCAATTTAATCCCCAAGCAAAAACATTCCTTTGTAGTTTGCTTTTTAAAAAATATTGCAAAGATTTTTATAAGTAACCAAAAAAAATCTCAAAACATTTTCACTTCATTGTGGGAACTGAATTTGCCTTACAATTGCCAGGGTAAATGCTTGAAGTTTTTTCCAAACCAACATGCCATTAAGAATGCTCCTCTTATGAATAATAGCACTCTTTCTTTCCCTTAATTTCTTTAAGTTGCTTTATATTTAATGGAAAATTTTAGCATCAAACTAAAGGGTATTTGCATTGGAACAGAAATGAGACTTTCAGATGCCTGTCATTTTCTAAGATGCTCTGAAGACTGATTTTTTTTTCTGTGTATATCATGGGATTCAATACCTCTGAATAGAGTATATTAATGACAAATTTAGTATTTCAAAAGTCAACCTTATTTGATGCTACAAATCCCATACCTGTTATTGACATCACATTCAGATTCTGTACAAATTTCTTCACTGACAACTAGGTATTATCCTTATTAAATGCAGAGAAAGGTTTGAGCAATGAAATATTAAAATGGATATAGATTTATTTTAGTAGTTTTCCTTTGGGAAATGTTGAAGAAACTGAGGGGTTAAGTTACTTGCCTGGAGTCACACAGTTAATGTGTCAGATAAGAACAATTTGTTCCCAATAGCCATGAAGGTGGCTGAAGAAGATGCTCTTCATCAAACATCAAAGACACCAAAGATGCCAAAAATGCCACTCCATCCCTGGTCATCACTAGTCATCTTGACTTTTGTCCTGCCATAGGAACTTGATGGCTCTGGTAGACAGAATGAGTCTAGTAACTTTTCATAAAGTTGCTTCACTTAAATCTAATTCAAGCCAAAGTCAAGCCATCACTCAACGACGTCACTGATACTCTTAGAATACAAAAGATTAACAAGAGCAACAATACTTTCTCTTTCTGTAAAAGTCCTCCTCTCATATCTCTTTTGTGATGTGAAGTCAATATAGATTACATAACTTTGAATAGGGTCCTACCGAGGTGACAGGCTATCATATGATTATTGTTTGAGGACAAGCCTGTTTAAGCTTGGAGATGATCATCCCCAGAAGGGAGAATCTACAAGTAATAAACTGCTATGGCCACAGCAGTATAGAAAGATTGTCTAATGAGGCACAGAGGAATTGTGATCTGCATTGGTGAAAGGAGAAAATCTGAGAAATCACACATCCTTTAAGCACTGAAGTATATATGCTGAAGCTCAGTAGATCAGGAACCACAGATAATGAGATTGGAGAATGTTAAGAGTAAGAGTTCAGAGTAGTTGTGGGAAATGGAAGTGAAATGCAGAAAAGAGGAAAGAAAGAAAATCTTCAGTAATACATATACTGAAAAGTGCTAAGTGGAAAATTTTCATATGAATGATTTAATTTGGGGCTAGAAATAGTTTGACAAATAGCACTAGAGTCATCATCCAGAGCATAGATTTTGCTTCTTCCTCTTCCTCCTTTCCTCTTCTCTCTCACTTTTCAATTTCCTAAATATTATTTTAACATCCATGTGGTCCTTTTGTGTGCCAGCTGGTGTTTTATTTATTTATTCTTAAATTCATGGAATAAAACAAGCATTTCCATAACATAAAAGAGAAAAAAAAGATTGACGTGAAACTGTAGATCTACTATGTGTAATTGACTATTCCTTTTGAATATACAACAAAGTTAGCATGTAAATCTCAGTGGGGAGGTGAGGATGACTAAGAGCAGAAGTGAAATGGTGCTTCCATGAGGTATATAGTAGCCTTACTCTCAAAGTGGAACGATACTTTCCTAAAACATCAGCAACAGCCACCTCCACGGAAGGACAGAGTTTCAGCAGGTAACAGCCATGAAGAAGGAATGTAGCCACAACAGCAAAGCTTTAGTAGAGAACAGCTACAAGAGTAGCAATGACATAAAGTAGTTGGCAGTTATGATGATGGGGAACCACACAGGAAACAAAGAAGCCAACTTCTAGCCTCAATAGTAAAAAGATAAGGGGTTGAAAAGCAGCAACTAAATCGTTTAGTTGAGCCAAGGAGTTATATATGGGGCGGGGGGGGGGGGTCAAGCTAAAAGATGAAGCACAATCAGGTGCTGGGAGAGAGAGCTGGCAAGACCCAGGAAGGACATTCGGATGGAACTGCATGGATTCATTGAAGGCAATTGAAGACTCACCTGAAAGTCTAAGTTTTCTGGGATCTGTGTAAGAACTGATAAAAATTATGTTGCTTGACTTTTCTCTTTTTGTTTGTCATTCTGCTTCATTTAAATATTTTGTATTTGATTTGTGGTTCTTGCCTGGTCTGTTAGTCAAGTTGGCACAGGAGACTTGAGTCATACTACATATAATACCTCAGTAAGCTGGGTGAAGTCTAGAGTATGTGTTTATACACACATATATACACATATTTGTTTTCACTGAATATGAAGCACTCTAAACATGGAAATTCCATTTATTGAGTCAGAGCAACAACTCATTATCTTAGAGAATTGGCTGATCCAGGGAAAATCTTTGCTTGTGTAACTAATTTCAGAGATGAGACTTCAACCTGAGAGAGAGAAAGAGAGAGAGAGAGAGAGAGAGAGAGAGAGAGAGAGAGAGAGAGAGAGAGAGGGAGGAGGAGAGAAAAAGGGGGGAGGGAAGGAGGAAGAGACAGCAATCTAGTCTTATCCATATTTGAACAAAAATCTTCTACAATATATTCAAACAGTCACCATCCAGCTTTGCTTACAGATTGGCAGTGAGTAGCTGATTCCTGAGGCTTCCCATCTCACTGATTAAGAAATTTCCCCTTAAAATCTAAATTTCCCTCTTTTCATCTTCTACCCATTTCTTCCTTCCTATTCTATTCTCTGTGTCCAAGCAAAGTGAGCCTATCCCTTCTTTCATGTGGCAAATCTCAAATACTTGAAGACAGTTAACTTATTTTCCCCTAAATATTTGTTTTCCCAGGTTAGACATCACAGGTGTCTTCAAGCACTCCTCATAAAGGATGATCTCAAGGCCTTTCACCATCATGATTTTCTTTCTCTGGTTGTGTTCCATACTTAGCTCCTAGAGATCAAATATCACATATTATCTTTATTTCTTCCCATGATTTATTGTCTAGTGGGAAACTTAAATACCCTAATATAAGCTCTTCTTACTACTAGGTATATAGGAGATTCTCAATAAATATTCATTTAATTGAATAGTATTTATATAAAATAATACCACACAGGATCATATGTAATAATGTGCACCTACAATTCTTTCTAATTCACCAAGCTTTCTATCATGACAGGGAGCAACATCTCTCTTCCTTGAACTGTGATCACTCTAAAATGATCCCTGTCCCTCTGTGTTCCACATCTTTTGGCTAGTATATATTTGGGATTCAATGAGAAGGTGAGTGCAAAGAAAGAGTCAAGCTTTTACTTCAGAATGTTCAGTTGCATTTCTCTTAGTTATATTCAAGGCATTTACTTCCATTTCCCCCCCAGCCATAGATTGGTGAATTAGTAAGTCACCATCCTTGCTTTGTCTTCTAATCTTCAAACCAAGCCTAATTAAAGAAATATATAGTTTTTATTGAGCTGCAAGAAAGAGGGACACAGGGCACAATTAAGTTTGCATCAATAATTAAAGACAAAATTATTAATGTAGCAAATATTATACATTAATAAGAAATATATTTTGTCACTAACTACAGCATAAAAGTCCCTTCTCTTAATCTATAATCCAAAAGGAGAAATAGAAAATAAGTTTTATAAAGAATATTTTATACTAATCTGGTTTGTAGCCATTTAAAATAATATGATTGCTATATTTTAAAATTTCATAATGCTGTTTTAAATACTTTTTTGTGGTATAAATTGGAATTGCTAAGCAAGAAAAATAACAACAAATTGAATGCATACAAAGTCTTTTACCAGTCATTTATCAATCTAGCCATACTCAGTGAGGAGAGAGGCTTACTACGCTGTCTCCTCAAGCAATCTCTAAAACAAGATTTGACTGCTCTGCTCTGGCCAAGTGGCATGAAGGTGGTTTGTTGCCTTTTGATCTGTGGGTGAAACTCAAGCATTCATCTTATTAAATGTGGCTGGGGTTAATAGAAAGAACATGTATTTTTATCAGCAGTGGATGAAGAGAGAGGGGGAGGGGAGAGTGAGACAGAGAGAAAGAAAGAGACAGAGAGAGACAGAGAGAAACAGAGACAGAGACGGAGAGAGGGAGGGAGGGAGGGAGAAAAGAGAGAGAGAGAGAGACAGAGAGAGAAAGACAGAGAGAGAGACAGAGAGAGAGAGAGAGAGAGAAAGAGAGAGAAAGAGAGAGAGAGAGAGAGAGCGTGAATAAGCATTTCTATAGCATATATAATGTGCCAGGTGCTGTGCTAGGTGCTTTAAAAAATGTTTTTTAAAATATCATTTCATTTGATCCTCAGAGTAACTCTTCAAGGTGTATTATTATTATTATCTCATTTTTGCAGTTGAAGCTACTGAGGCAAAGGGAGGTTCAGTGATTTGCCCACAAAACTAGAAAGTGTCTGAGGTTGAATTTAAAGTCATGCCTTCAACTCTTCCTGACTTCAGGTCCACCTACAAACTGCCTTAGAGGAAAGCCATGATTTGCCTGTTTAAACTATCCTCACCAGCCTCTTAATGAAACGAAGGTTTGATCCACACTATGCAGCAGTGGTAGTGGTATGTTAGGTCTCTGATACCTCACGTGGGGAGGAGACTCCTAAAGAGGGTCGTTGATACTCCACGTGAGATGGAGAACCGGTCCTCAGCTAACAGGAGTGCACGTGGTCGATCACCTGGAGGCAGAATGCAAAGGCTGCACCTGCTTATAATAAGCAGGATAATCTCTCCGCCTTTGGGGTGAGACACATTGGCTTGCTGTGGCTAGGGCATGGCCAGGGGAGGGGCCCTAAGGGGCCCTGGAGAAAGGACTTAAATACAGGCTACTCGGAGGCAGGGGCAGTTAGGTGGAGCCAGGCCAGGCCAGGCCAGGCCAGGCCAGGCCAGTCCAGTCCAGTCCAGTCCAGCCCAGCCCAGCCACACTAAGATAGAGGATGAACTCTCAATAAAAGCTAGAAGCAAGTCCTGTGTCCTGAGTTTCTCTGTGCAGCTGTTTCTCCCAGAGTGGACCGGGAGCCGGGGATGCCCGAGGCCTGTTGAGGTGGGTATAGGTAAGCCCTATACATCCTGACCCAAAAAGATAACCCTCACCTGAATAAAAACCCAGTAACAGTGGTGGGGACCTTAACTTGCAAATGGAATGACCTGCTTTTGAATCGTGGCCCTAATGCTGATTAGCTGTGTGAATACAAGTCACTTAAACTCCTTTAGATCCCATTTCCTCATGTATTAAAGCCAAATGTTAATGTTTTTCCCTAACTATCTCAAAGTTTTGTTGTGGGGGAAGCATTTTGAAAAGTGTTATAGATTTTGTGAGATGTTATTATAACTCATGTGTTTTGTTCCTGCCGTATTCACATTTATTTTATAAGAACTTTTTTGTTAGGCAGTGTGGCAAAGGAAATACAGTGCTGGACTTGGGGCCAGGAAGATCTGGGTTCAAATCCAGCTGTAGACACTTATTAACTGTATGAGCATTGGTTAGTTATTTAACCTCTTGGAACCTCAGTTTTCTCATCTATAAATTGGTGCTAATAAAACAATAAAAAGTATATTATAGTAAAAAACAAGAAGGAAGAAAATGTGGCTTCTCCCTTACAGGAATGTTGTGAGATTTGAATAAGATGGTGCATGTAAAAAGCTTTGTAAAACTTAAAATACTCTCTAAGGAATTATTACCATTACTCTTATCATGAATATGATTTCATTCATTTTATGAATGTGTGCTGCATATTTCTCAGGTCAGGAACCATTTCTTCCATTTCTTATATATCCTTCCAAGTACTCTTCCTGTAGTTAGCACTTGATCAGTTTTAATTGGATGTTGATTGATTGTTGACTGGAAGTGTACAGTACAGATTAGGCTTTAACTACATTGGCAGAAGACACTTCACTTGAATAATGAGGCAAAAATTGAAGTCTTCCCAAATACTTTTAAAAAATTCCAACTCTCTCCCCAATGTCCATGTAGAATGGAAGGAGAGCAAGACAGAGAAATGAGGCCACCTAATTCAGAGTGTTCTGGGCCTTTTCACTACTGCCCCTTACAGTTCAGCAAAATAAGTTTCCACTTTGATGAGGCCAAATTTCACCGTTCAGATCCAAAGTAGATGCTGCAACACTTGGCCTTCAGCCTTTCCGAGGGCTGTTTGAATTGTCTTCTCTATCATTCATTCATGAAACTATTAATGTCTCTGAAAAGAAATATTGGAACTAAGGATTTGGCTATGCTAAGATGTCCTTTTGCTGAGTGTCAGAATGATATCCTTTAGTGAGGGGAAACCAGCTTGAAATCCCTTTATTTCTTTGGCATGCTGAAGTGTAAAGAATGTTAAGTTTAGAGGTAGGACTCCTGGCCTTGGTTCTTGGCTCTTCCCTTTATTAGTTGTGTGAATACTTGGTACTCTTTCTGGTCCAACAGAGTAGATGGTCTCTAAAGGTTGTTCTAGTTTTCAGAGGCAGGAGTGTGCAACCTACTTGAACTTGAGGCCTCTAGGTCCTCAAGTGTAGACCTTTGACTGAGTCCAAATTTTACAGAACAAATCCTTTTATTAAGAGGATTTGTTCTGTGAAGTTTGGACTCAGTTGAAAGGCCATACCCTGAAGCCCAAGAAGGCCACACGTGGCCTCGAGGCTACACCCCCACATTTGGTACAATAATGTTTTGAAAGCAAAAATGATCACATGCTTGAACTCTGCTTTCACTAGAGTATAGCAGAGTAAAAACTTACCTGTCTGGATCAATGAATTTATGGTTTCCTTTAAGAATCTGTCAGTCAGCTAATTAGCAAGTAATGATTGAGGACTTACTATGTGACAAGCTCTATGCTAAACACAGGGATACAAAGAAAGTCTAAAACCTGTCCTTGCCCTCAAGGAGTTTACCATACAATGTGGCAGACAACAGGCAAACAGCCATGTACATGCAAGACATACATGCTGAAGGAAGGCCCTAGCAGGAGGTGCTATGTGGGTCTCTTACAGAAGGTGAAATTTGAGTAGAATCTTGAAAGAAACCAGGTAAATGAACTTCTCATTTCTATTTAATTTCAATTCAATGAGTTTTTATCAAGAATTTATGCAGCGCCCAGATCTGTGCTAAGAATTCTGGAGTCATAAAAAAGTAGTATAAGGAATGGTCCCTCTAGGAACTTAAACAAATCTATCTAGTGAAAAAATACTGTGCATATGAAATAATCAGATAAAAAGTGTTGTAGGAAGTCCAGAAAGGGAGAAATCAGTGTTTGTGTTGGAGGTGTCTGGGAAGGTTTCATTGAAAATGTTAGAAGAATGCTTAAAAGGATTACATTTGGAGACACTGATGAAAAAGAGGAGGTTATTTCAGGTGAGGATGGGAACACCTGAGCAACAGTGGAGAGGTTAGAGTGTTCATTATAAAATGTTGTTTCCTCTTCAGACACAGAGCATCTTACACTTGTTGGTTAGGGGTATGCTCATAATAATTCAATAGTTGGCTCTCCAAAAGAACAAAGACACACTTTGAAACTTAACCTGAACTATTAATATTTCTCCATCTATTTTTGAAGCCTAGATAATCAACAAAACAATAAATTTATCCCTGATTTGTAGATTTGCTGATTTCTGAGGTTTAAATGCTCACACTGAAAATTTGACAGTGTGGCATACCCTTGAAAATAGCCTGCTTTAGGCTATGTAGTCATATATATCAAGCCATTAAATCACTTTCTGGATCAGATTTTCTGGGTAAAATTTGCCATTCTCCATTTCACTTTGTGTTTCATAGACAAAACCTGGCTCATTCTATCACCCTTCCTTGAGAGGGTGATGTAGATGAGACCCTCCTGAGTTCCAGAATTCTTAGCACAGATCTGAGCACAGAACAGATTCTTGATAAACACTTATTGAATTGAAATTAATGTAGATCATTTTCCTGATACTACTAGTCACTACTTGGGAGACTGTCCTAGTTGGAGAGACTAGTTTTAACCCATCTTAATGAGCTAAATCAGGAAAGAACTAACATTTGAGGAGGAAACTGAGAAGATTCAGAAGTGTACAGAAACACCTTGAGTAAGAAAGTGGTTGTGGCCATGAAATTGCCAAACACCATCTGGTATAGACATTGTGGGTGGAAGTGTGAGATTAAAAATCTTTTGAAGAGAGGAGGGAAGATTTCAACCTCAAAAAAACCCATTGGTTCCTGTTGCATTTTTAAAAAATGTAGTCTAGTCACAAGCCTATCTACATCACCTCTGATGAAAGTCTGGCTTGATACCATTTTTGTTCATTTTTCCCCCTAGCACAAAGTATCTCTGGCAAAACAAACAAACAAACAAACAAACGGCAACAACAATCTTGAAGCAAATTCTCTGGGAACTCATAATGAGTTGAATTGCTTTCAAAACTGTCTGTCTTCTTACCTGGGGTAGTTTGTGTAGATAAATGGAACATATGGAGACAACAGTTTCTAGACTCCTGAGGGGTCTTTCTGCCCTTTTGCTGCCTACTGCTCTCACCTGTGATTTGTTACCTTCTGATGTATAGTTTTTGATTCAGCACTTAGAGTCTTCATACTTCCAAGGATAACAAATAAGTTTTAATGATGCTGTAGGGATAAATAAAGAAGCACACACTTCGATGAGGGAGCTATGATAGGAAAAAGAAAAACAAACACCCCCACAGTGCCTAGTTTCATTGCCAGAAACTAAAGCAGCTTGTAAACACAGGTGATTGTATGTACAATCAGTGGAGCATTTGCAGGTCTAGAAATGCCCTGCCAAGCTAAGGCATCTTTTAAGACTGGAGTAGGCTACTTTTTTAATAGTATGCAGCAGCTCCAACTTGAACAGGAAACCCATAGCTGTTTTGTGAGAGGTCAGCTTGGCCTTTCTGGAGAGGTCCATGGTACAGACATTACCTGAGGTCAATGATCCTTTGTACAGAAAAAGGCACCTTATGCTAAGGGGTAGAGGACAATGATTTGGTTTTCCCTGTGGCTACCTGGGTCTGCACAAATGAAAGTATGAATTTGGCTTCGTGGGGGTACTTGGGGCCTAGATTGGAATGTTAGCTTTGATATTTAAGCTTTGTTTAACTTGGCACTGGACAAAGGATATGTGCAAAGGCACACATCAGCATCCTGAATTAGCCTTAATGATGCCCCTGTAACTGGGTAGGATGGACCTCCTGTCTGGTACATTCTCAGACACTTGTAACATAACCATTGTTAAAGACCTAAAATTCATTTTAGGGTAGAGACAAAGAATATCAGAAAAAATGTAGAATATTAATAGCAACTCATTGAAAACATATTGGCACAACTTACCCAAAGCAGTTTCCTGCTTCCCATTGTGTTGAGGAATGCCATTTCTCAGCATATTTGTTTCTGGAGATGATCATCGCCTTGGTCCTTGATGGCTATATTTGGAATGAAGAGCCTGTGGCATTTGTCTCCTTCCCATTGTCTGACTGTGACAAAGCTTAGGGAGATTCTACCTTGCTTTCATGCTGGTAGGCTTGATGAGAGAGGCAACAACATTCTTTCAAAAGCTTCATCATTATACCTTGAGAGAGGATCATCTCAGGGTCATGACTATATTTCACAATTAGCTCTATTTGTTGGGCAGGATGACCAGGGAGAATGTGGCTACATATGCTTCTCTCACAGCTTTGATGATGCCTCAGTTTCATTCACAGGGAACATGGCCTTTCTTTCCACAAAAATCAAGGTGGGAAATACCCTTGCAGAAGGTAACATCTTGGCCTAAATGTCATCTTGGTTCATAAATGATTGCTAAGAGGTCATTCATTGTTGAGGAGAGCAATGTTTGTAGGGAGAAGTAGATATTCTCTCAAAAAGAATGGGGGGGACATTAGGGGTGTAGAATGGGTGCCAAAAAGGGACCTCTGAAAACAGAATTTGCCTGCTTTCCCATCTTGTCCAGCTCTTCTCAGGGAGGGAATTCGGTGATATTTTTTGAACATGTCAAACTCCCTGTGCCTGAATCCCAATATACAGCCATAATTTAGAGGGGAAAAAAGAAAATCTTTATTAAAAGATAATCTGAAGGAATAAGAAGATTCTGTTAAGATTGTTAATGACATGCTAACTCTTGATTAATAGAGGTACCACCTTTTGACCCCACAAGGATGTAATGTCACTTGACTATTTATTCCCAGAAAGTTAAATTGGAAAATCCAACTTTTGGTGATGATTTTATGGGATGTAATTTTTATTTTTCTACAAGTAGTAAAAAAAACAAAACCACACAATTCACTTAAAGATTCTGGGGCTAGGGAGGTCAGTTTTTCATTCTTAAGAGACTTTTAAAGTCTCTTCAGGTTAGAAATCTGACCTGAACTAAATTGTCATTGCTATTTCTAGGCAACATTTAGTTTTCTTAAATGCTTACATTTCTGGCACTTGTTTAGGTGGGTGGTGGGAGTATTTGTGAACCTACCTAGACATAAGTGATATAAATGTATACAAATGTAGTGCTCACTCCCATTAACAACACTTTATTGCATGCTCATTAGGAATGGGGCATTGTGTAGAGAATGGGGAAAGGACATATGTGGATATAAATTGGTACTAGGTCCAGAGAATACTCAACATGACATTCTCCCACTCCTTAACATATTGAGCAAACAAAGTCCTGATGATGGCAGGTTTCCTCTAGGCAACTATGAACACAGGCAAGAAATCTAACTTCTCTGAGCCTAAGTTTCTTTATCTATAAAATGGGGATAACTATTACATAACTTGTCTCATAGAGTTCTCATGAAGAGTAACTTTAAAGTATAATATTTTGATATTATATTTTATTTTGGGGGGAGGGAAATTGGGGTTAAGTGACTTGACCAAGGTCACATGGCTAGTAATGTTAATTGTCTGAGGCTGGATTTGAACTCAGGTGCTCCTGACTCCAGAGCCACTGCTCTATTCACCATGCCACGTAGCCACTCCTAAAGTATAGTACTGACGTGAGTTGTTTATGTTGTTATCATTGTTCTCAATTACTAGGTAAGGGGCAAATATGAGAGGGTTAAAAGTACAGAAGAGCCTCATTTCTTTACACCTAGTAAAAATATCCTTCTTAAAGGGAAGAATGCGGTCTTACTGACTGATCATATTAAAGGTTTAAAAGAGCCTTAAATATTTAACAGATACTGTATCTTTATCTTATCATCATTGATTGGGATTCTACAATACATTCATTCATTCAACGAACATTTATTAATTGACTATTGTGTGCAGAGTCTTGTACTAGGTAATATAAAATTAAATTAGATGAAGTGCCTGCCGTCATGCAACCTGCAATCTTGTAGTGTTATGGGGGTATGAAATGGGAAACTTCAATAATAATTATAGACATTGCTTGATAAACTTTGAAAGTGTAGCACAACTTGATGCCACAAATATGGTCATTGGGAAGGCAGGAACAAAAAGAAAAAAATTGCAAATTTCTATCAAGTGAACACATATAAGCACAAATGTAATGTCTTACAGTTTCCTAAGCTGATTTGTTGTTAGTAATGATTGATTTCCTCAAGAGTAGAGAATAAGTTATTTTCCAATTGATAAATGGTCAAAGGATATGAACAGGCAGTATTCAGAGGAAGAAATTAAAACTATATTCATATGAAAAAAATGCTATAAATCACTATTGATTAGAGAGATGCAAATCAAAACAACTCTGACGTATCACATCACACCTATCAGATTGGTTTACATGGCAAAACAGGAAAATGATACATGTTGGAGAAGATGTGGAAAGGTTGGAACACTAATTCATTGTTGGTGGAATTGTGAACTGATCCAACCATTGTGGAGAGCAATCTGGAACTATGCCCAAAGGGCTATAGAAATGTGCATACCTTTTGACTCAGCAATACCACTTCTAGGGTTGTATTCCAAAGAGATCATTAAAATGGGAAAAGGACCCACATGTACAAAAATATTTATTGCAGCTCTTTTTTGTGGTGAACAAGAACTGGAAATCAAAGGAATGCCCATCAATTGAGGAATGGCTAAACAAATTGTGATATACAAATATAACGGAATACTACTGTACTATAAGCAATGATGAACAAGTGGAATTCAAAGGAACCTGGAAAGACTTACATGAACTGATGCTGAGTGAGGGAGCAGAACCAGCAGAACACTGTATACAGTAACAGCCACGGTGTTCAAAGACTGATTTTGATAGATTTAACCCTTCTCATCAATGCAAGGGCCTAAAACAATTCCAAAGGACACACAATGGAAAAATGCCAGTCAAATCCAGAGAAAGAACCATGGAATCAGAATGCAGAACAAAGCAGACTGTTTTCTTTTTTGTTTTGTTTTGTTTCTTTTCTTTTTCATGTTTTTTTCCATTTAATATAATTCTTCTATGCAACATGACTAATGTGAAAATGTGTTTAATAGGAATATATGCATAGGGCCCATATCAGATTGCAAGCCATTTTGGGGAGGGAGGGGTGAGAGAGGAGGAAAAAATTTAAAACTTATCAAAGTGAAAGTTGAAAACTAAAAATAAATAATTTAATAAAAAAGAGTAGAAAATAGTCTTCATTTACAACTTTAAAAGACTCTTGGAAATTAACTCCTCAGCTTTCTCCATTGTAGGTAAAATTGTTCTGATTTTTGAATCCTTCTCCTCAGGGAGAAGGATGTGGGAAGGATGGAACACCAACCTCTCCTTTTAATAATTTATCCCTTTTGAATTCTTCCTTTTTACATCAGTAAGTGTTTAAAATGTGATCACCCAAAGAGGACAATGTCTTTGAATGGATTTGCTAATGACAGCAATGGAAGAAGATAATTGTTCTGTTCCTGCTTGAACACTTTGATTTTTTTAGATTGAATTTTATTTTACTTTTAGTTCTGAATTCTCTCTCTCTTTTCTCTCTTTCCTCTGTCCATTGAGAAGGCAGGAAAAACAAAATCGATTACTAATATGTATAGTCATGAAAAGCAAATTTCAGCATTAACCATGAAAGGAAAAAAGAAAGAAGAGTGTGGAAGGAAGGAAGGCAGGAAGAAAGAAGAGAAAATATGTTTTAATACAGACTAGTGTCATGTATCTTGGGAAGGGGATCATAGATCTAGGGCTGGAAAAGACTTCAAACACCACCTGGTCCAACTCCTTCCTTTTATGGGTGTAGAAATTGAGGCTGAAAGACATTAAAAGACACTGGACAAAGTCACACACATAGACTCATAGTTGATACAGGCCTAAAGATAGAAAAGAACTTAGAGGTTATCTAGTCCAACTCTTCATTTGACAAATCAAGAAATTGAGGCCCAGGGAGGTAAAGTTCAAGGATCCACAGGTAATAAGCATCAGAAGAGGGATTTGATTTCCAGGGCTCTAATTCCATAGCTGTTCCTCTTTCTACTGTGCTCTGCTGGGATTCCCTAGATGAGTTTGAACGAATGAATTAACTAATAGAGAGCAATTATTAAGTACTTATTACATACCAAACACTGTGCTAAGTTTGAATTCAAATGTGAAGGGGAGGTGGAACCCGCTTTCAAGAAATGAACATTCTAACATGTGGAGACAGTACACAGTGGAATAATAGTGCAGAAAAGATGTTCTGTAATCTTATTGAGTTCATCATTTCTTATAGTCACAACTATATACCAAAAACATGGATAGGCTTGCACAAAATAATTGAGTGAAATGAGCAGAATTAAAAAGAACGTTGTATATAGTTACAGTATGTTTTAAGAACACCTTTGAGTGACTAAGTAATTTTTACTATTATAGATACTGAAATTAACTACAAAGGATATAGGAAGGAAGCTGCTATCTGCATCCAAAGAACTGATATATAGAAGTATGTATAGGATGATTTTACATATATATGTTTACATATACACACATCTACACCACATGCACACCAATTTATGTCTAATGGTACCTATATCTAGGGTGGGAAGGGGAAGGGAAGAGAAAAAGGACAGTAAAAAAAGGAGTTACAATACAACTTTATTGTATATTTAAAAGGAATAGCAATTTGTACATAATAGATTTGCAATTTCATGTATAATCACCTTTTCCTTCGAATTCTGTTACACCTATGCTTGTTTCATTTCTTCAGTTCAGAACGAAATAAATTAACTTTTTTAAAAAAGAAAAGTTTTAGTTTGAGAATCTGAAGCCATTTTAAGTGGAGCCAAGGAGAAGTTGATTGATAACCTTTTCTCAAAAGGAGTAGTATCACTCTCCAAACAAGCAGTAGAAAGTATTGGATATGCCAACTGCGGGGCATATGGCAAGAAAATAGCCAGGATCAGAGATTGAGTGAATGAGATGTGAAGAATGTTTGGCCATAGTCTGGGGCCAGCTAACTATCATTCACTATATATTCTTATGCTCATTCATTCAGGATAATTCATCTCTGGAGTGGCAGTTCCCAAAGTTGCGTGGAACAAAACTGGAATTCCCATGGTCCATAGGATGGAACATCTGTATAAGTAGCATCTACTATGTGTAAATTATTTTGCTAAGTGCTTTATAAATGTCTTGTTTGGATCTTACAATAATCCTGGGAAATAGATGTTATTATTATCCCCATTTTACAGTTGAGGAAACTAAGGCAGAGGTTAAGTTACTTGCCCAGGCACCCAGTTAATAAATGTCTGAGGTTAAATTTGAACTCAGGTCTTCCTTACTCCAGTCAAGAGCAGAGGGAGTGGCAGGGCTGGTAGCAAGAAGTCAACTAGTCTAAATTTATTATTTGCTCACATTATCATGTATCTAAAAGCTGGTACCTAAAAACTCAATATCTTACTTGACACCTAGGGGCAGATTTAGCTGACATAAGGGCAGACACCTAGTCAGCCAGCTGTACATACACTATGGCTTAGGTATACTTTGCAATAAGCATACACCTGAATGTTTCTGGATCTCACATGGAGATTTTTCTGGTGTGTGAATACTTGATATCTTGCTCATTCAGGACAGTGGCTGTTGTGGGCATCTTTGTAGCCCAATGGCCTTACACAGTGTCTGGCTTATAGGAGGTACATAATAAATTCTGGTTGAATGAATTTTAAAAGGGGAATGACTGTGAGATTCAGCACCATTCTCTCCTCAAACACTATATTACAAATATTGACTATGACATTGACATCAGGCACAAAGCAGAACACCTTTTAAGGGTCAGCAATGAATTCTGGGAACTGCAAAAATGATTAGATTTGAAAACGAAATTTTATCACACATGAACAAAAATCATGTTTAGTGTAAAAAAGTTATGTTGATTTGCCTATCTTGAATTTGATTAAATTTAATCGCACTAAATGGACATAACTCATCGCTCTCTCTCTCTCCAGATATGGGAAATCAGTCTATAAAGATAGGTTGAGCCAGAATGTGATGGATTTAAAATGTGAAAGAGGTGAATTTCTCTTTTATACTGGAGGCAATAGATAAACTTCTTGAGAAAGGGAATGTTAGAGGCATATCTACCTTTTACGTATATCAAGCTTTTGTAGCTATGTGGAGAATGAATTGGAAGAGGGAGAATGAAAACAGGTAGTGCAAGAGACACTGGGGAAATAAAATCAACAAAATTTGTCACCTGATTGGATATGGGGGGAGCATAGGTGGGTAGGTGATAAAAAGTTAGGGGTAGAGAATGACTTTGAGGTTGTGAAAATGGGTTAGTGGAAGGATTATCAAAAAGGGAAAATCTAATTAATTTTGGACATGTTGAGTTCAAGCTGTCAAAGGAACATCCAGCAACAACAGGCAACTGGTAATGTTGGATTGTAGCTTGAGAGAAACATGGGAATGGATATATAGATTTTGGAATATTATACAAAGAGATGGCAATTGAAAATATGAGGTCTGAGGAAGTGTGTGTGTGTGTGTGTGTGTGTGTGTGTGTGTGTGAGAGAGAGAGAGAGAGAGACAGAGAGAGACAGAGAGAGAGAGAGAGAGAGAGAGAGAGAATAAGAGAATGTGCCATCCTAGAACAGAGAACCACATTACAATTAAGCTCTATAAAGGCATGGTAATTGGTGAAAGGATCATCAATGAGATCATTCATTCATTCATCTGAGACATCAAAAGTTTTGAGAGTGGGAAAATTTTTGTAACAATTAAAATAATACTGATTTTTTAAAAAATTCAGAATCACTTCTATACTCAACACTTAAGAAACTTGATTTTTTTTCCTCAAACAAAATTATATTGATGTTTGACAAATTATTTGTTGTTTTTTATTGATCTACATTAATCTCATCAAACTTTTATAAATGTAGATTTTAGTGCAATTCTATAAAAGTTCCTGAAATTTACTCCCTTCCCCCAGTATAAATGGAATTAGGTTCATGATGCCATAGAAATTACAATGTAAAACAGGGAAGAAACTGATGAAGAATTTGAATCATTGATGTACAGATTTAAGTATTTACTGCACCTATAAGTTTCACTCTGACTGTAAAATACAACCCCATCTGTTAGTAAATCAACCTTATAAAAATGGTAATCATGAAGTGGTTAGTTGTGAAACCAAGAGGATGAGGATTAAGAGTGTAACTGAGATTCATTTTACGATAAATTATCTAGCTCCTGGCTACCATGTATGAGCTCTATTAACTGCCTATAAATTGTTCATCATAAAATCTAGTTCATTCTTGTTAATTAGGCCAGGGCTTTTATACAGATTTTTTTCTTCCTTTCTGTAAGAGCCAAGTCTGTCGGGAGAACAGTTACACCAGAATACCCAGGAAAAAAGGCACCATTGCCACTCCTGCTTCTGTAACAGCTGTTAGTCACCTTGTGTTTTTACAGCCTTGCTATCAGCCATGGTTAGGGTTCTTAGGACTGGGGAAATAGAAATGTTCAATTGATGCCAGAGAAGACGGCTAAACACAGTCAAACCCATTGCATTGTCCCACTTCAATGTCCCTCAGTTTAAAAGAAATCATCTAATAAAAAAGCACACGTGCACACACACATGAATAAATCAATGTCTCTTAAAAGCAATTAAATCTTAAGTTCAAGATAGATAACAGTCTTTTCCCCCAACTCTGAACTTGACTACATTTTTTTGTTCATGCTTTATGAAATTGCATCTAGAAATCTAATGCTATTTGAAGGTACCCAGAATTCATTGCTGACCCCTAAAAGGTATTTTCCTGCTTCCAGTGACTTTCATGAACTGATCTCTGGCAGCAAATTTTATGTCTACATGTTCTGATATTTTGCATTACTAACTGGCTCCCTTGATACCATTTACGGTGTATCCATAATCAGGTATCAGATTTCATACTTCTCTAACTGTCTGTGAATTTTCTGAAGAGAAGACATACTGTGCCCCAATTCTGGACTCCAAAGCAGTTGTGACTACAGGAAATCCCAATAGTCAATGCCACGGGCTGAGTCAAGCCTTGTGATTGTTCCCATGAGATGTAGTTAGCAAACCTCCCTGACAGAGGCCAGAGGCAAGGAAAAGTCAAAGACTTCAGAACCCAAATGTTTTCACACACACACACACACACACACACACTTCATATTTTAAGCCCATTTAATGGGGAATTAAGAATGGTCAGTAACATTGTTCTCTTTGGAAACCTCAAATAACAGAAGTTGAAGTAGAAAAAAGTGGGGGGGAGTAATTCCACTTGAAGAAAAGTGTCCAAATGTAAAGAAAATCCCTGCGTGATATTGTTCCATAGAAAGATCTAGTTAAGTTCAACAAACGTTTATGAAGAACCTCTGGTTTGCAGGACAGTATTAGGTACTGGGGTATGCAGTCCCTACTTTTAAGAACTTTTTGGTTTCCTGGAGAGGGGCAGAGAGAGAAATATAAAATGAACACACATAAGTAAGGTAAGTAGAATGTGAAAAGAGTAAAGGAGACAGCCAAAGGCTCCAAGAAAGGTAAGGAAGGAGAGATCAGTTTCAGCTGAGAGGATCATGAGGGTTACATGGAAACAGTGATGTCTGACTTTGATCTTGAAAGAAGAGAAGAATTTCCAGAGGAAAAGGGTGGGAAGTTCACTTTAGGAGGGGGAAATAAAGTTCATAGAGAGAAAGGCAGGACAAGGAAGCCTAGGAGAGAGGAAAAGTAACTTGACTAAAATATAAGGGGGAGTAATGTCAAATATAATTGGAGAGTCAATCCATCAAACATTTATTGGATCTTACTATGCTCTAGACAGAGTAGGAAGCCAGATAAAAGCAAACACCAGTTCCTGTCCTCAGGAAGCTTTCCTCTAATGAAGAAAATAATGTATATTAACCAGAACATATAAGACAACAAAAGTAGGATGGAATCCAAATGTGGAGGTCCTTATTTGACTGGCTAAATAGTTTGCATTTTTTTTCCTATAGTGGAGGGGGCACCATGAAGGTTTGAAGGGAGACTTGATCAAACCTGTGGGAAAGATGGATTGGAGAGGGAAGATGTTACACTCAGGGAGAATAATTAAGAGGCCATTGCCTCCAGTTAATTATTATTATATACTTCTCAGGAATGAATGGAAAAACACTGATTAAGCGCTTACTATGTGCAAAGCATTGTGATATGGATACAAACAGAAAAGCAGAGATAGTTCTTGCTCTCAAGAAGTTCACATTTTAGGCAATGGAACAGAAAACACATATAGGAAGTTTCCATTATCAGTAAGATGGAAAGGTCTTATTGTCCGTGGGGTGCAGCTGCAAAGTAGATGCTAATGTCATTGCTGCTGAAAAAAGCCCTATCTATTTTTAATGTTGAAACTGTGACTAGATATATTATTTTATTTTTCTAACTTCTGATAGTTGCTAACAGTTTAATAAAATGTTTCATTTCAAAGATATCTTCGACATATGGGGTTTGATTCTCTCCATCGCACTCATGACCCAAACTCTACCTCTGTCTCTCCTTCCATATTTTCTAACATAGATGAATTTAGAATGTCCTAGCTTGTACCCAAGTCACACTTCCCACACAGAATGACTAGGTCAGGAGTCCAGCTATACCTATTTTAAGTTAGCGAGTCAATGTGCTCCTTCATACAAACAGGGTAATATTTAGTACACTCCAGGGGGCTCAATCTGATGACTTCTGACAAGTGGCTTTAAATGCATTCTCTAGGAAGCTGAGCAGAAGTAATGCCCACAGGCCTAAAGAGGGAATATTTTGTCTCCTGAATGCCTTAGGCATGGGAAGCATCAACCTCAATATGTTCTTGTTGTTGTATCTGATAATACAGAGAGTTCCCCAGAATTCTTTGGATATAGCTAGTAGCAATATAATTTAAGTTGTAGATATCTAGTTCTAATCATTAGTCAGCCTCTAATTATCCCCAAAAGAACTTGTAAATATGTTGTATATTTTATGTGATTTTGGGTTTGTAAAAACAACACACACATTCGCCTGTACACATTCACTTTTAATCATCTATGTTACCATCATCAAACGTCTAATGCCAACCAGCGGATAAAGACCATGTAGATATAAATGGATGCTGGTCCCAGTTAGGTTTTAAAGAAACGGGTAGAATATGGAACATTACCAGGTGGAGAGAAACTAGGATTAGGCCCATGTAACAACTTCAACGTCTTAGAACAAAGCTTTGATAATGCACTGATATGGAGGAGAGATATGTGGAAGACCAGTGATTGAAAGTATCAGATGGCTAAAATACTATAGCTCTTTTCACTATATAAGAGGAAAGAGAGAGAGAAAGACAGACAGATACATGCACAGAGACAGAGAGACAGAGGCAGAGAGAGACACAAAGAGACGGAGACAGAAAGATGGAGAGAGCTACAGAAAAAGACAGAGTAAGACATTGGATATTTTAACATTATAAAGATACAACATATAATTCCAGCTGACCTTGGAGATAAAATTAGCAAATAGATGAAAAGTGGTTCTCAAAGCATGAGGCATTCTAACAAATCTATGTTATATACAATTATTATCATCTCTGCTAATATCTAAAATTAGAGATATACATTTTCTATGTTCTGTGATAGTGTGATATTAAAATTACAGAAGCTATTCACAGAGAGCCTAACAAGTAACTATAATAGAGGTGGTGCTAAGCAAACAAACAAACAGCCATAAATAACTGTGGGAGCAATCCTGGCAGAAATATTGTCAAATGGACTACAGTTTTTCCACCTGACAAAATTCACTCATTCCAAGGGACTCTTCTAATGCTTCGATATTAAAATCCAACCC
Source organism: Pseudocheirus occidentalis (assembly GCA_028646575.1). Classification (NCBI taxonomy): domain Eukaryota; kingdom Metazoa; phylum Chordata; class Mammalia; order Diprotodontia; family Pseudocheiridae; genus Pseudocheirus; species Pseudocheirus occidentalis. Next base: position 344,938,883 of record CM053594.1, on the reverse strand, counting down.
AATCCAATAAATATTTATGGAGTGCCTACTATGTGCCAAGCACTGTGTACTGGGCCTAAAAGTAATTAAACAACAAAGATGGAAGCTTACAACCTAGTTAAGGAAGAAAAGAGAGAAAAGGAGGCAGGGAAGTGGAGGGGGTGGGGTAGAACCAGAGTAGACCTGGAATGTCAGGCATCTTATTCCCTGGATTAAAAAAACAAAACAAAACAGGGAGACCTGCAGCTCTAGAGTAGAGTGAGCCTGAAGGTCCAGTTCCTTCCTTCTATAAAGGAAGGCAGTGAGATTTTTTTACTATACCCTTCTCCATTCTGAGGGCAGAGGAGGTTGAGAATGGTGGTGTCAGTCAAAGCTTGAGTTAACAGCAAGGGGATATATTAATAATTCTCTTTTGAGAAAAACATCCAAAGAACCACAGGATTCCCCAACCCCCACTTCCCCCCCCCCAAAATGAATTGTTAGGTAGGAATGGGAAGTGATATAGCCTACTGTTAAGTGTAGAGGAATATTTGAGTGGAAACTAGTTTTGTTAATGGTCAATTTGTTAGTGAATCCTTTCATTTTTTAATGACTTTTGTTTCACTATAAAACCTCTTTAGGTAGGCAGTGTGAAAAAGAAAGCAGACAGTCAGTGTTGGAGACAGGAAAAGTTCAAATATTACATCTGATAGATACCATTCAATCAAGCACTCTGTCTTGGTAGAGAAAATTTCCTCACTGGGAGGTCCCTATACCAACACAATCATAAGTCTATCCAGACCATTATACACACACACACACACACACACACACACACACACACACACAAACTTTGAATTCTAAAATAATGAATACTTCGGATAATGACACATTCACATATATAATTCCACAGCAATTTAGACCTAATCTAGTTTAATGAGTTCCCATACCTACCTTAGTTCCTCCCCCAAAATGAGATCATCTGAAACAATAATGAAATATTTCTCGCTTGATTATATTTTAACTATTTCCTGCCAGTTGTTTCTTATTTCTTCTAGTCAATGTCTGGTAATCTATACCTAACAAATTTTAAAAATGCCGTGTGATCATGGATTGTTACAAGGAGTATTAATTATATTGAACAAGTATCTAACAGAGAGTTACTTCCAAAAGGGGAATAATGAATTCTATCTCTTTGCTTTCTCTTTTATGTTCTTAATCTGTCTCTAGGGGCTACATTTTTGATATGCACTTCCTACATCATGATATCCTTGATGTGGTTACTCCTTTTATCAGTACAACATTTGGTCTGTCCATCTGTTAGCTCTCATTCCTAAGACATGATTGGTCCACCTCCTCTTCTGGTTGTGCATGTCTTTGACAATGTCTCTTATGCCACTCCTTGCATGCAAGTTATTGTTGGAAATATACTGAAACCTGTTTCCACCCACCATACATCTTCTCATTGCACTTTGGGTCACAATTATGATTTTTTTTGAGATTATGGCATTCTATGATTCACAGCCAATATAGCATCATTGGAAAATACAGTGTTAAGAAAGATGAGCTTTTATAGCAGTATGCAGCTTGGAACCATGTGAACAATAAGCACTTTCTCAAAAGGGAATTGTCTTAATCTCTTGTTCAATTTTGGGCCTACCTCATTGCTCATAGCATATTGAGGATCATTAATAATGGATTTCATTTATATAACTGAAGATCATTGTATGAACAATAGATTTAAAGATGAAACAGAACTTGGATGTCATTTAGTCCAATTTTTCTAATTTTTCATTTGACGAAATTGAAATTCAGAGAGGTTGTGACTTGTTCAAGGTATCTCCAATGGGATACCATGATGATTCAAATCCAGGGCCTGTGCTTCTGAGTTGAGCCCCTTTCTCACTTTATTATGACGTTTTGTTTCTATTTTGTGTTTTCCTGTGTAGATAGCAAAGTTGGCTCTTTGTTAAAACACATATAGACACATATACGATAAACATAATATCTCATAGCAATCCAACAAAGTAAATTGCATTTGCAATCATTTACATAAATGAATTTCTTTTTTATTCTTTTTTTGTTTAATTTTAATTTACTTTCTTGATTACATTATTCATTTCCAGTTTTGAGTTACAAATTTTCTCCTCTTCTTTCCCCTACCCCCAAGCCCAAAAGAGTGGTCCCACTATAAAGCCCCTCCCACCATCTGTTCCCTTTTATGTCCTCTTCCAACACCCCTCTAACTTTCTAGTAGGGCAGGGAGGGTCTCCCTACCCCTGTCCCTGTATGTCTAATTTCCCAGTTGCATTTGATTGTGTAGCTTTAAATTCTAGATTCTTGCAATTCTTCCCTTGTCACCCACTCCCACTGGGAGGGGCAGCAATTCAATACAGGCTGTACATGTGTAATTACGCAGGACATCTCCATGGTGGGCATATTGTGAGAGGCTGATTCTATGTCCCTCCTTCCCATCCTGCACCCCCCCTTGTTTTGTTCTCTACCCTGTCCCTGTCCCTTTACTGAGGTGTGTGCTTCCCGCAACCCTCCCCCACCCAC